>CM060907.1:814056212-815306212 GCA_030737815.1 Allium fistulosum | reverse complement strand
AGTGGAATTTTGGACTAAATTAGCTGGGGCTAATAGCTAATTTATAGGGCGCGACCATATTCCAGTCCCATCTGGTATTCTAATATCTGATTCATTTTGCTTGGGGACATCTTCCCAAAATTTTCCTTGAAAACGTTTTCAAAATGATTTAAACCTTTAAATCAAACTCAAACAAGGAAAATTATATAATCTCTATGCTTTACTCAAAATCACCTTGTCATGTTATATATACTTTACTTAAATCTTTGTTGATGAAAACACTTAACTTTTGAAAGTCCCCCTTACAAAACCATAGGAAGTACCCCTTTCGAAACCATTGAAAGTTCCCATTTCGAAACCAAGTAAAACCCTTTCTTTTATCTGGTCCAAAAGGCCAAAACCTTCCTTTTGAAACCATTCTCAAAACCCTTTTGAAACCTTTAGAAATCTTCCTTTCAAAAACTTTAAAAACCTCAGACATCTTTCTTTTAAAATATTTAAACATTGCCTTTCGAAACTCTTGGAAAACCTTTCCTTTCGAAACCATCAGAAAAACTATAGCTTTCGACTCCTTCGAAGCCTTTGGGGAAGCACCCCTTCGAAACCTCTTATAAAACCTTTCGAAAGCATTAAATCTAAACCTTTCGAAAGCACTTGGGTTCAATTTGAAACATGTGGAAACCTTTCGAACCATTCAAAATTTACTCCTTCGAAAACATTTGAAAACGTTTCGGTCGAAACCATTTGGATTATGCCTTCATGTAAAGAAAAAAGATCATAAACCCATTAAAGTCGAAAGCTCTTCTTTTTGAAATCATCAAATCATCTCTTTCGAAACCAATTTGGGTTATACATCGATTTAACAAAAGGGGTCATTAAACCATTTAAGTCGAAAGCCACTCTTTCGAAAGCATTTCCTAAGTAAAGAAGTGATGGTGTCGAAACCATCCCTTCGAAAGCATTGGAGAAATGGGCAGTTTTCTAAAACAAAACAACCTCTTCGAAACCCACTGGGTCGAAAGGTAAAAAGGCGGCAGCTAGGAGTTTCGACTTAGTCGAAAGCATTCATTTTAAAAACAAAGGCGCAACCCAATCTAAACCATTTCCTTTTAAACCATTTGACCTAGTCGAAACCCAACCAAGTTGAAAGCCTCTTAGTCAAAAGCAAGCAGGTGCATTTTTCTTTAAAATCAAAGCAAAGCTTCAACCCTTTCGAAACCTTATGGTTTCGACCCCATAACTTTTGTCCACATCCAATTCATTACATACCAGTTGCCTGATACCATATGCATTGGTTTCGATTGTGTCGAAGGCGATAGTATGGATGCAGAACCTGGGCCGAATGTATCAGAACAGTCAAAAACCTATTTATTTGTACTTTTAAACTATATCTTTTGTACCTAACCTGCATTGTTTGTCTAAATCTGATTGGTTTCCATTTTACTTTTTGAAAAGTGCTGCCATTTTTCAGAAATAACAATTTCAAATTATTTACAAAAATAACCTTTCTCCCTTTTAAAATATATAAAACATTTAAGTCCCATACCTTAAATAATTTTGTATACCCATCAAAACACTTAGAAAAATCTAGAAAAATTCCAGAAAATCTCTTTCAGTTTGTTTTCTAACATATACAAATTTCATAATTAAATCATTTATTATTTACCTGTAAATAATTAATAACCCAAAATAACATTTTCTTGACTAGAAAATTCATAACAAATCCACATATATTCCAAAAATTCTGAAAATTGAAACCCAACTCTAAAACATATTTTCTAATTTACATAAAACTTCACAAGGCATAAAGATGTCATTTAATACAGTTTTACCTTTAAAATATATCATAAAATCAATATGAACATGTATAAATCATCAACAAGTATATATCAACATTCCATCATTCAAAAACATGGCAAAACATTGCAAATCAATTCGGAATCATCATAGAACCGAAAACAATTCAAAATAGAGATGTAAACATTATTCAACTTATTTTTATGATTAAAGAGATTGAGATATGAATAGATTTGATTTGCTTAAGCTTCTTCCTAGCTTTTTCCCCCTTTTCCTTGTTAATAGTGGTCGGCCTTGAGTTTTAAAATTTTGGAAACAAAATGAACGCATAAACAATATATGGCTATGGGTAATAGATATAAGAATGGCCTCTTTCCCCTTTTACCCCTCCTCTAATTCATTTTAAACCCTTTTTTAGTTCATTGTTAAATGGCACAGCTATCCCTTTAATAAAATCAAATCTCAATCCCCTAATCAACACATTATTTAATTTAATTTATCTAATTAAATATCCTAAATAATGTTATCAAAATATGGGGTGTTACAATCTCCCCTCCTTAAAGAATTTCATCCTCGAAATTACGATAAGGTACACACAAATCAAACAAAGAGGTAAAACATACCATCAAACAAATCAGGATAATCATCTCTAATCCTGCTCTCAACCTCCTATTTATAGTCCCTTTCATCATCACTCCACTGGACCTTTACTAATCTGACTGTCTTGGTTCTAAGCCTCTTCTCATCTCTAACAACTATACCAACTGGTTTTCTAACTATGGTCAAGTCCAGTTCTATTACTAAGTCATCTAGCACAGTCGGCGTACTAGTAGTCTCTAGGTCTCTAACACACTTTTTGAGATGAGAAACATGAAAAACATCGTGGACACCTGCCAAACTGCTCGGTATCTCAACTCTATATGCGAGTTTCCCGATCCTCTCAACAATAGGAAAAGGTCCATCGAATCTCGGTGCCAACTTTCTTGATCTTCCAAATCTGATCACAACCATCATCGGTGACACCTTAACGAAAACCTGATCTCAAACTAAGAACTCTAAGTCTTTCCGTCTCTTATCTGCATAACTCTTTTGCCTAGACTAAGCCTCCTTCATTGTAACATCCCTAATTTTTATTAAAATTATTCAAGAGATTTAATTAGAATAAATTAAATAGAATAATATAGATAAGGAGATTGAGGTTGATTAATAAACTGAGTGGCCGTGCTTATTAAAATGAATGAGCTTATAAATGGTTAAGTGTTAGCTAATTAAACACAAGGGCGTTAGGGTAAATAACCGCCCATAATTCCCACCCTTATACTATTTCCCCTTATCCACACACGTTCATTTAACATAAGCAAAAATTATAAAGGTAAGAATGAGCAAGGCCGACCATTAGGAAGAAGAAGAGAACAAGAATTCAAATCTAAAGCTTAAGTTCAAGCTAGAAGAAATCAATCTCAATCAATCTTCAATTTCTTTATCCAATCTAAGCTAAATAATAATCACTATATCTCTATTTTGGCTTTATAATCATATGTTTTCGGATTTAAGGGTAAATTCATTTTTATGATATAATGGATGATGTTATGCTTGATTTATGATTTTTTTAAACACGATGGTTTAAAAGGAGATATGAATGGTTTTAGGGTAAAACTGAGATTAAATGATTTTTAAATGCCTTGGAAAAATTATATGTTATGGAAAACATGATTTTGGAGTTGGGTTTCAATTTTTATATTTTTACAACCCGTGGAGAATTAATTACGAATTTTGGAAGGAAAATATGGTTATTTGGGTTTATAAATTTATTTTGGAAAATATATTGAGAACTTGGGTCTAAAATTTTGATATTTTAGATAACATGATAAATGTGAATTTCTGTAATTTTTGAGGATTTTTACTAAGTGATTTAGTATGGAAATTAAATTATTTTGAAAGGAGGAACTAAATGGTTTAATTGTTTCATTAGTAGGAAGGGCTTAATTGTTAAAAGTTATCTCGCTTTTAGATATGAGAAAATGTGATAAATATTAGCCAAATTATTTGAATGTTTAAGACAATTTATCAAGTATTTACAAGTAGGCAAGTTTGTTACAAGAAGTTTAATTTATTTGATAAAAACAGCCTTTTGCACAGAAAAAAGGGTTCCGCCTTCTTTAGAAGGACCTTTCGACCCAGAGCTTTCGCCTCCAACCTAGTCGAAAACTTTTAGGTCGAACCAATAAACCAATACACATGGTATCATTCAGATGGTACATAGTGGGTTGGAGAAAGGGGGAAGGTAAGATGTCGAAAGGTAGCTTTCGAAGGAGATGGTTCCTTGGTTTATTTTTGTTTTAAAGGAAAAGCGCTTGCTTGTTTATAAAGGGTTTTCAGCACAGTCGAAACCTATAGTTTCGAATGGGTATTTCAAAGAGGCTTTCGAAAGAGAGCTGTCGCCTATGTTTTAAAGAAGTAGCTTCCAAAGGAGTTACTTAGATTTTGATTAAAGCTTTCGGAAGGGGTAGTTTCGACCAAATCAAAACCCTTCTGAGAATTGATGACCTTCTGATGGTATTGAAGACATCAATGTTGTCAAAAGGTTCAAATGTTTTATGAATAAGCCACTTCCAAATGTTTTCGAAAGGGGTTAGGGGTTTCGAAGGAAATGGTTTCGAAAGGGGTTTCGAAGCCAACCTTTAATTGTTTACCCAATTGTTTTAAGGCTTTCGGAAGGTTGGTTTCGACACCATCAAGCTTCCCTAATACTTTTTGAAATAAAGAATGGTTTCGAAAGAGATGCTTTCACCTATGTTCACATTGACCCAAAATAATGTTTTAAGTATAAAACCCATGCTTTCGAAAGAGGGTTTTTCAATGGTTTCGAAGGGTAACCTTCATTGGATTCTAAAGAGTACTTTCAAACGGTTTTGAAGCTATGCTTCTATACTTATATGATAATACCTTAACATGGTCGAAAGGTTTTGAGAGAGATGTTTTAAAGTATTCGAAAGACATGAGCCTAATTTTTTATAGATATGTTTTTATGCTTTCGAAGGACGTCATCCTATGTGGTCGAAAGCGAGGTTTCGAAGGTGTCGAAAGGTTTTAATATCCAAACTCAAATTTTTAAAGGAAAACCCCATGGCTTAAATAAAGTGGTTTTGTAGTGGCTTTAAGTATGTAAAATTGAAGAAGTATTGCCTTGATAAAAATATAAGTTAAAGGGATTAACTATGTTTTATATGAAAAGTATTTCAAGGACCTTAAACCCACAGGAGTGGTATTGTTAAATTGTTATGTTTGCTTCTTCAAATATGAATTTATTCACATGATAAAGAACCCATAACTATATTTTGGGGAAATAAAAGGGTAGAAGGACTTGCTAGGTTAACCCAGTAGTGAATATAAATTGATTAAACTCTTGAATGAGTAGAATTGCATCAAGGAAGTTAGGGAGACCAAAATATAGGGTGCCTAAACCATGAAGTTGTCCGGAAGATAGGTTTATAGTAAACCCATGAAAGATATGATTATGTAGTTATTGGGGGTAACCAACAGATTCATAGTAAACCCATTAAAACTATGTATTAAGGTAGGTTGGTAGGGGCTAATTGGTTTGTAGTGAACATATGAAAACTATATCTGAATTAAGAATTGACATCAGTCAATAGGTTCCTAGTCAACCTAAGAAAACTTGGATAAGAAAGAAGTTAATGGAAGCATCATTAGTTTCCTAGTCAACCTATGAAAACTAGGATAAGAAGTGAGTTACTGGATTAATCCATAGGTTCCTAATCAACCCATGAAAACTAGGATAAGGGATTAGTTATTGGAATAACTAATAGGTTCAGGAAGACCTATGAATTAATTAAATTAACTGGCAGTGGCCTATAGGTTCTTAGTGATCCTATGAAAACTACAAATAGGACAGGGTGTCCATGAATTACAGAAAGGTTATTAGTAAACCCATGAGGTTAATAGTGACCCTAGAAACCTTAATTATGACAGGGTGTCAATCTGAACTAGGGATGGGAAATCCAAAATGTTTATATGTATGCATATCATCATAATATTTTGAAATGTATTATTTTAACCTTTGTGGATGTAGGAGCACAATATATGATTTTATAAAGGTTTTAGGATACTAGTGAGGGGAAAACCCATTCTGCTAAGCAGCGCGGTCTCATTAGATATCTAAAAGGATTGAGATGTTAGGTTATTATTCATACCAGGCTTTATGTCTGACTCGAAGTTTTTGTTTTCCCCTTAAACTCTCGGGTACTCAATTGATTTGAGTAGTTTGAGTTTTAGGGATTTTCTAGTTCTCTTCTTAGACGAATAAAGCTTCTGGAGGCGTGCATGAGGCAGTTAGTTATTTAGAGTTATCTTTTTCTGCTGTGTAATTTGTTTGTAAAAGCAGATTTATTAGCCTTGCTATATATTCTGATCAACCAAGGGGGCATCTTCATATGTTGCTCTTGTCGAATGTGTAATAATTATATTTTGCTGAATATGGTTAACGTTTTTGGGATTATGTAATGAACATCAAATATTTTGAATGGAATGTGGAAATGTATTTTTGATTTGTTAAATATTTTTTCCATATTCTTGTAACATGTGTATCAATGTATCTAGCACCGCCGTGTTTGGTCGTCGAAGATTAATAATTATGGATGACTGTAGAATATGTAGCCGTTAGTATTGGGCCTCCAAGTAGGGGGATGTTACAAGTTGGTATCAGAGCATAGGTAGGTTTATGAAACTTTAAAAGAAATGTTAAACCTAAAAGCTTTTTCTGAAACATAATCCAAAGAATTAGTATTATGACCAGATTCGGATTAGCGCTATAGAATGTACTTGTATTTGATATATAGATATATATATATATATATCTAAGTACGTGTTTCCCTCTCTCTTAGATCGTTCTTCTGTATCTTACTAAGGTTCGTATGCAGATTTACGAGAAAGAGGATATGGAAGCAGGAAACGGAAGAGGAAATCTAGGTGGAGGAAGCACCACAACCAACGGAAATGCTCGACTTAATACCAGGAGGAACCAAGGTCGACAGGCTAATGCTAACCAAATGCTGAAGCCGATGTAGGTGATGGAAATCCGCCAGTAGATGCGGGGATGGTGTATTAGTTGTTGGCTAATATTTTGCAAGCATGAGCTGCTGGTAATGTTGGAGGAGCTAATCCTGTAGTTCCAGTTGGATATAACTATGTTAGGCTGAGCAGAGACTACACCAGTCTAGGTGGAAACCCATTTGTTGGAACGGAGGATGCTATTGAAGTTGAGAATTGGCTTTTGAACTATGAGAGGATCTTTACTGATTTGGGCTTGGATGATGGAGAAAAGAGAATGCTAGCCTTAGACGGTTGCAAGGGTTAGCGCTTCACTGGTGGAACAATGTGATAGCCGGAGTTCCGGAGGAAGAGCTGACATGGGCAGACTTCAGAAGAAGGTTTGAGCAAAGGATTTTACCTGAGGTTGCCAAATCGGCATTGATGAGGAAGTTCATGGATCTTGTCCAAGGAGATATGTCAGTGATCGAGTACACTGCTAAATTTGATGAGCTGTCCCGATATGGATATGCTTTGGTTGACACTGATGTCAGAAGGAATGAGATATTCATTCGAGGATTGAGGCCAGAGCTAGGCAGAATGACTATAACACATGTCAGAGAACCTTGTAATGTGGTGGTGGAGATGGCCATTCGCCCTGAAGAGATGCTTGTTGTGGCTGTTAGGGAGAAGCAAGTTGAGTCCCAGGGTCCTCGGGGAAAGAAAAGGAAATTCTTCAAGAAGAAGGGAGCCTAGAAAGGGGATGCTGCCAAGAATGCGAAGGTTGATTTAGTCTGCTAAAAGTGTGATAAAAAGGGTCATCATGCCCACGAATGCAGGACTAGCAAGGGGAAGAAGCCTGTAGAGAAGAAGAATGTGAAATGCTTCAATGCGACCAAGTTGGGCATTTTAAGAATCATTGTCCAGAGCCAGTCAGTGCGGACAGAGGAAAGGTGTTTGTTATTGGACCACCATCTTATTCTAGACATACTACAGCAGAGAAAGGGAAAACTGTGATGGAAGGTGCGCTTTTGATTGAGAGTATACCAGTTAGGGTACTATTTGATACCCGTGCATCACATTCATTTATATCACAATATTTGGTTGATAGGTTATGTACAGAACCCTTATACCTTGTTACTTCCTTGAGGGTTGCGAACCCAATATGAGGGTATGCAACTCTAGGGATGAGATGGGACCGGTTAGAACTTTATTTGTTAGGTCATAAGTTTGCATGCAGCTTGTATTTTTTTGATTTCGTAGATTTCAGGATCATTTTGGGTATGGATTGGTTAGGTAAGTATGAGGCTGGGATATTTTGCCAAGATAGGGAAATATCATTGAGACACCCAGATAGTCATAACCAAATCATTTTCTCAGTGGAGAATTCCAGTAAGAGTAGTTGTGATTTGTTAAGTACCATAGAGGTCGGAGAAGAGTTAAGTCAGCTTCGAGTGACAAGGGAATTTGCAAATGTCTTTGAGCCAGTCATAGGACTACCACCGAAATGAGCTGATGAGTTTCGAATAGATCTTGTACCGGCAGCTGAACCTGTGAGTAGTCCACCTAGCAGGATGACACCGATAGAGATGAAGGAATTGAAGGTGCAGCTAGTGGATCTGGAGGGAAGGAATTTTATCAGACCAAGTATTTCGCTTTGGGGAATGGCCGTGGTTTCCGTGAAGAAACCACCTGGGTCGTTAAGGATGTGCATCGACTATCGTAATTTGAACGAAAGGACGGTCAAGAATAGGTACCCTCTACCCGAGGATAGATGATCTATTTGATCAGTTGAGCGGAGCCAGATTGTTTTCCCAATTAGATTTGGCGACAGGTTCCATCAGCTGAGAGTGTAAAGGAGAATAGTATTCCTTTGACAGCATTTCAGACTAGGTATGGTTCGTATGAGTGGTTGGTGTGCCATTTGGATTGACGAATGCACCTGCTCTCTTCGGTGATTTGATGAACCTGGTTTTCCGAAAGCACTTGGATAGGTTCGTGTTGGTATTCATTGATGACATTTGAGTGTACTCCAAAGATGAAAAAGAGCATGTGATTCATCATAGAGTGGTGCTTGAAATGCTAAGGCAGAATCAGTTGAAGGCGAAGTTTTCCAAGTGTCATTTTTGGAAGAAAGAGGTTAAGTTTATTGGTCATGTAGTTTTAGAGGAGAGATTATCAGTTGATTTAGTTAAGATCGAAGCTGTCAACAATTGGAAGAGACCAGAGATGGTAACCGAGATCAGGAGTTTTCTTGGACTTACCGACTATTACCGGAGATTCATTAAGGATTTCTCGCAGATAGCAGCGCCTTTGACTAAGTTGACCAGGAAAGACGTGAAGTTTGTTTGGTCCGACAAATTTGAGGAAGGGTTCCTTAGGTTAAAGCATTTGTTAACTAATGTGCCAGTGTTAGTAGTTCTAGATGGAAACCAAGGGTTGTTAGTATACACTGATGCATATGGAACTAGGTTGGGAGCAGTATTGATGCAAAGGGGTAAAGTTATTGCCTATGCCTCCAGGCAGCTTAGACTGCACGAAATAAGATATCCTACTCATGACTTAGAGTTAGTTGCGGTGACTTTTGCCTTGAAGATTTGGGGGTATTATCTCTTAGGGGAGAGATTTGAGTTGTATACCGATCATAAGTCATTAAACTATTTATTCTCTCAGAAGGAGTTGAACATGAGGCACCAGAGGTGGCTGGAGTTTTTGGCTGCTTATGATTTCGGTATAGAGTATACTCTTGGGAAAGGAAATAAGGTAGCTGATGCTCTCAATAGAAAACATTAGAATGTGGTGCTAGCTATGTTGGCAGAATGGAAGGATCTGGAAGCCCTGGCCAGTTGTGGTGTGCAGTTGAGATCTACCGTTAGTTCTAGTCTGGGTACTACCATGTTATCTTGTTTAAAAGTTCGACCAAAACTGATTGAGAGGATAGTTTCTAAGGAGAGAGAGGATCCATTTTTAGTCGAAAGGATTAGTAGGCTTGAACTAGGATCAAAGATCGATGATTTAAAGGATTTTAGTCTTGACTAAAGAGGATGGTTGAGAAAGAAGGAATGATTATGCGTTCCAAATGTTGAGAATTTAAGGAGGGAAGTTCTGGAAGAATGTCATCGATCGAAGTTTACGATTCATCCTTCAGGGACCAAGATGTATAAGGATATAAAGAGGAGTATTTTGTAGAATATGCTAATATTTGATTTTTGTTTGATGATAATAAACATATATATATATTCGTTTTAAATGTATTTGTTATTGTATTATTTTATTTTTCACATAATTAAATAAATATTTGTTGAATAAAATAAATAACACGGAATTAAAATTCAAACAAATATTTTATTCAAACAAATATCTTAGTACAGATTCGAATAGTACAAATTTGAGCTCTCACTACATATATACATTTTCAATTACATTACAATCTTGATTACAACACAAAGTTCAATTTACATATCACTCCTCACTATATATTCACTTAACACTCGTATGTTTATCTTCAACTCTATTCCAGTTTGTATCCAGCATCTGAATTATCTACAACATTAACGCAGTAAAACTGAAAAAGAAATATTTTGCAGTGTACGATAAATGTGTATTTGAAAATTTTATTTGCCTCAGTTATTTGGGTTGTTCGTTATCATTTTCGTTTGAATTCATCTTACACGAACAACTTGAAAAATGCACAGTGTATCACTGTACATGTCACAAGGCCGTGCTCACCGATATACACTTGATAAAATTGCAGGGACATGGGAGCGCAAGATCAAACCCAAGCTGTGGCCGGATTCAACTCAGGTGCAATATAAAACCAAAATAGAATAGTCAAGTACGAGAGTCAATGGTCAGCTAACATGAATAAAAGTTCAATACAATGGCCGGACTCAAATGTACACAAACAGCCCAAACATGAACCAGTACAACAAGATATATGCACAAAAACTTCAGACCAAACTAGACCTCTCATATGGCAAAAAGCAACAAGACTCAAAGTACACCAAACACAACTAGACTCGAAGCCAATGCAGACCAGATTAGAGAAAGTGGCAATCAAACTACATAACTTAGGTCGAACTAAAGGAAGTAGCTCAAGCATTTCAACACGATCACATGAACAAGTACTATGACCAGACCAGACCACATAAAAATGAAGATCAGGCTCAACACATCAATGAACCCAAACCACCAGTGAAACAAAAGCACCAGAAGAGAACACATGATATCCAGACCAGATATGTATACAATGAAACCAAACTACAAAGTGCAACAGACCGTACATGAAAACATGCACAATGGATATGCAATCTCATGTACAAAGGTCAGAGCATGACCAGTCAACTGGAAAAAAATGCAAAGGCACACAAAAGAACTCAAAAACATGAACACATACAACAATCAGATGAACCAAACCATAAGTTCAATATGAATGCTAATCCAACTACATGAAGACATGAACAAAACCATGGACCAAAATGCAAAGCAATAGAGCAGTGGACACAACAAACAACACAAAGCAGAACAAGGATAAAACAGGTAGTGGTAATAACATGACTCAAGTGCAATCAAAATGAAGTGCGACCAGAACAATATGCATCAGAAAAGACTACAAGAGCAGAGTGCATATGAACATTGGAGCAGGTAGACTTCAAAATACACAACCAGGTCAACAACACAACTAGTCAAGACCACATGAATCAGAGGATTGCAACTAAGACCAGACCAGTTGAAGTAAACAATGCAATCAGACTTAAATAAGGACAGACTCAAGTTCAACTCGAAGTAACTCATGAACCTCAACTGACCAGAACAAAGCACTACACAATGCACACTGGAGTACGCAAGCATTTTGGAATGAATTGGTTCTAACATGACAACAATCACACATGCAACTTACACCAGACTTCATAACAAGACTAGAACCAAATTCAAATGCAGAAGAACACACAGTAGCAGTTAGAGTAACAAAGTCGTGGATTATATCAATATTAACAAAAGCAGTTTCAAAAAAGATATTATCAATTGAAACTGTGATGAAGAGTTTTCAAATAAAGTCAATGTATTTCAAAATGAACATGTCATGCAAGAGTCAAAGCCGTGGTGACCAAGGTAGTAGAAACAATATATCAAAAATATATGAACAGGTCAGAATGATCTCAACCTTGTAATCGTAAATCAACGCAAGTGCATAAATCACACAAGGAGTAATGAACGGAACCGACTAAAAAATATTCAAGCAAATTCAACACGAACAAGTCAACAATTCATCACAAGCACTCAAGCAAAAATCGGATGAACAAGAGCAATTCGAGAAGAATTCAAATACAAAAATACGAACGTATATTTACGGGTTTTAATCCCTATTTAAACCCAACATCATCATCGGCAGTTAAGGTATTCGAGTTCAAGCAAAAATCATAAAGCCAATATTCAAATTAAATCCCAAATCAATAACTCGAATCCAGTTCGAACCAAAGCAAAACAAAAGAGGAATTAAACGGCAAAAATCACATACCAAATTCATAGTTTCGAACTCAATCCTGAAAGCGACCGCGAGCCAAATCGAAGGAGCATTGAAGCTGCCACGAATTATCAAGGCCAAGGAATCGATTAGGAAGGCAACTCAAATCATAGCTGGAATCGATCAATTTCGAATCGAAGCTTTAATTAATCAAAGCCCTAGTTTTTGGAAGAGGAACGAAGAAAGCATCGGCCAACATTTTTGCTCATAAGAAAATAAAAGAGAAGACCGTCTCTTTTAAATTATTTATTGGGCCGGCCTTTATTATAACTGTTTTGGGCTTAAATTAGAAATAGGGTTTTGTTTTAATTTTATTTTTAGTTGTAATTTTATTTTCTTTTTAAACCGTGTAACTTTCTAGTCGTGTGACTAGGTTACGGACTATGGTGGTGTAGTTCGAGAATTCGCAACTCAATGGTTGAGTTGTGTCAGGGTTTTGAGCATAGAGTTAGGTTAGTCATTAGTGGGTGTCACAAGTTTACGTGTGTAAGCGTCTGACTCTTTAATTTCTAGTAGAAACCTTGGGGGCAGCACGCAGGGTTTTGCCGAAGCTGGGTAAATTTGTGTGTGATCTCTTCTGCATTATTTTCAGTTATTATTTCCGCATTAGTTTTTAATTATTTTTAGTATCACCCTATTCAACCCCCCTCTAGGGTGAAAACGATCCTACAAGTGGTATCAAAGCTAGGAATAAAAACCATTTTTTGTTTTAAAAAACTGATTTTTCAAAAACCAATTTTTGTTTTAAAAATTTGATTTTTTAAATGGCTTCTTTTAATAATGCTTTTGCCGAGGGTCAGTCCATAGTTAGACCACCCATGTTCAATGGTGAATATGCTTACTGGAAAAATAGAATGAAATTTTTTCTGAAAACCATAGATGCATGGAATATTGTTGAGACGGGATATAGGACACCAACTATAATGGTAGATAATCAAGAAATTGAAAAACCGATGGATCGACGGACAGATCTTGAAAATAAACTCCAGAATGCTAACGCTAAAGCTATGAATTCTATTATTTGTTCATTAGATCAAATTGAATTTAATTGTGTCTCACGTTGTCTAACTGCGTAGGAAATTTGGCACACACTTGAAGTGACTCACGAAGGAATCTCCCAAGTTAAAGAATCTCACCTTGCCATGCTTAGTAGCGAATACGAGAACTTCACAATGGCAAAGGATGAAAATGTCAAAGAGATGTATGGACGACTTTCTAATCTCGTATACAAATCAAAAGCCCTCGAAAAACCATACACAAAATTGGAAATAATCTAAAAAATCCTTAGAGTCCTCCCATGAAATTTTGAAGCAAAAGTTACTGCCATTCAAGAATCAAAGGATTTGAAACAAGTTAAAGTTGAAGAATTCATCGGAAATCTCACCACTTATGAGCTAGAAATGAAATTCAAGGAAGAACGTGAAGGAGGTGATACTCGAAAGAAATCAATAACTTTCAAAGGAACAAATGAAAGTGAAGATGATGATGAAGATAATGATGGTGCAGCAAAACTGGCGCTGAAAATAAAGAAATTCAAAAGGTGGAATTACAAGTATGGTAATCCAGCTCTAAATCAACAACTGAAAAGTAGAATAGTCAAAGTTCTAGACAACTCAGAAGAGCAGGAGATAATCTGTCACAACTGCAATAAACCCAGTCATATCAAGCCAAATTGTCCTCAGAATCGACTCAGCCAAGGAAAGAAACTAAAAAGGAGAAGTTTTGCAGCTACTTGGGATGAAACTGATTAAGCTGATAAAAGCACTAGCAGTGAGAGTGAAAAAGAAAATTTGTGCCTTCAAGGAGAAACAACTGACAGTGATGATGATGAGCCAAGCGACGTATCAAAACTTACTCATTCGAAATTACTTATATATTTTCATGAAGTAAATGACTATTTTGAAAGACTTAGGGAGAAGTACGCTAAAATTGAATCACAAAGAGATAGTTTGGTAGAATTAAATAAATAGTTTGATCAATTGGTTAAAATCTATCGGCCCTAAGTGTGATAAGTGTCCATCACTTGAAGAAGAAATTAAAAAATCAGAAATTAAAATTAAATCACTTGAAAATGAAATTCTGATTTTGAAAGAAAGTGAAAACACTAGGGGAGAAAATTCTATTAAAAAGTGCACTTTGTTATTGAATGAAAATGAATCTCTCAAAACACAAGTCCAACAATTGTCTACAACTTTAGGGAAATTCTCCAAAGGAGAAAAATCACTAAATATGTTATTAGGGAAACAAACTGTTAATTCTATTAGACAAGGACTTGGATATACTCAAACTGAATGTGTTAGAAGCGAAATTAATCAAGTCAATTCCAAGTGCACGATTTGTGGAAAAATTGGACACAATCACAATAATTGTTGGTGTAGACTCAAACACGTGAAAACCATACCACTTTGGGTTCCAAAAGGCATGAATATAAAATCCCTTAAAGTCAAACAAATCTGGGTGCCGAAAAGAACAAATATAGATTGTCTTTGGTCTACACAAACATATTTTTCAAAATCATTTGTGACTAACAACCATGGACCTATAAAAACAAATAGGTCACAAAAATCTTTTTTCGTGTAGGTGTAGTGGCAGGCTAAGGAACAACAACAGTGTTACCTGGATTCTGGCTGTTCTAGGCACATGACGGGTGACAAATCAAAGTTCCTCAGCCTAGTGCAAAGGTGGCAGAGTTACAATGGGTAACAACGAAAAATTATCGATAAAGGTAAAATAGGCAACGGTACATTTATCTTGAACGATATATTATATGTTGAATATCTACACCATAATCTGATTTCAATCAGCCAGTTATGTGATAAGGAAATGAATGTTGATTTTGATTCTGATTTATGCAAAAATATTGACCAATCACCTTTTCATGACACTATGAGTACTTCTAGAGTCTTTGAACTAGTTCATATAAATTTGTTTGGACTAACGATATTGCAAGTTTAGGTGGTAAGAGATGTTGTTTTCTATTGGTTGATGATTACTCTAGATACACATGGATATATTTATTTATCTTACTGCTTCAAGATCTGACACTATGTTCACTAGTTGTTAATGTGCACATTTTCAATAATATCCTTAAGGAATCACATTTTAAAAGCTATAAAATGATTATAAGGTATTTGTTGCAACCTCATGGTCTGGTCTACGATATCCAATTTATGATAACTATGATTTAAAGGGGTATTCAGATGCAGATTCTGCTGGTAGTCTAGTTGATAGAAAAATTACTAGTGGAATGTGTTTTATGTAGGGACATTCATAAGTTGTATCACATTTCCAAATAAAATATTTGCATAATTTTCATTTTAACTTATTTTCAATTGGCAGACATTTTTTCATAAAACACCTTCCAGAAAATATTTTTTTTGTTGACTTCGTTTCAGATTAGGCATTTTAGAAAATTTGATTTTATAATTATTTTGGATTTGATCTTAAATGACTACATTAACTAATCTGACTCCCTATTGATTATCGAAAAGAAGAGTAGCTGTTGAAAAATGCGATGAGTGTTGATATTAATCATATATTTTGTCTTGAGATAGTATATGTAGTAAATTTCTTTAAAAATTTAAACATAATTTGTAATAACTTTGATTGGTAAAAATTCCATGACCATCTCTATTTCTATCATATTTCTAACGACCATCACTCATTAAAATCCAATATAGTATGTCAAAATGTGGTATTTTAAACGGGAAATTATTCGTTTTTTTAGTTAGCAATAAAATCATCAAAAGTATTCACTCTCATTTAAAAATCCTCGCAGTTATGCATGGGTGAATTACTTGGAATCTTTGATTATGTGTTTTCATGCTCATTTAAAAGTCCTCACGGTTATGCATGTATCGAACACATATCAAAATTGATTATTAATAGACGAGTGGATTCTAATCCCATTTAATAATCCTCACGGTTATGCGTGGTTAGAAGATGCTTGAAATTCATTTTTTTATAAAATTTGAAGAATACTACTAATCTCATTTAAAAGTCCTAACGGTTATGCATGGTTAGTAAGTATTCAAATTCCTGTTATAAATATACCACAAATAAACACAACTATATGGTTTTATATGCTGACATCAACCGTATCACTCTAAAGTGGAATATGCGCCTAATAGAGTATTTATGATTTTTGTTTGATTTTTTATTGAAATTTAATATTTATACTCGATTAGGTATTAATGTTGTATTAATGTCTATCACATTGTTCATATTTTTCTAACACTATTACTCTTTTGCTGGTAACAAAAGGGGGAGTGAAAAGTTAAGATTTTGACAAATAAAGTTCAAATATTTTATTTTTTATTTGCATATTCTCATCTAGGTTCATTTGCATAATTTTATTTATTTTCATGCATATATGAAGGGGGAGCTTTGTTGTAGAGGAAGCATTCAAATAGGGGGAGCAAATAGAATTCATCAATGACCAAATACATTTAATAGAGACAAAATCTTAATATATGTTTGTTATCATCAAAAGGGTAGATTGTAGAATATGCTAATATATGACCTTTGTTTGATGATAATAAACATATATATATATTCGTTTAAATGTATTTGTTATTGTACTATTTTATTTTTCACATAATTAAATAAATATTTGTTGAATAAAATAAATAACAAAAAATTTAAATTCAAACAAATATTTTATTCAAAAAAATATCTTATTACAAATTCGAATAGTACAAATTTGAGCTCTCACTACATATGTACATTTTCAATTACATTAAAATCTTGATTACAACACAAAGTTCAATTTACATATCACTCCTCACTACATATTCACTCAACACTCGTATTTTTATCTTCAACTCTATTCCAGTTTGTATCCAACATCTGAATTATCTTCAAAATAAACATTAACGTAGTAAAATTGAAAAAGAAATATTTTGCAGTGTACGATAAAATGTGTATTTGAAAATTTTATTTGCCTCGGTTATTTGGATTGTTCGTCATCATTTTCGTTTGAATTCATCTTACACGAACAGCTTGTAACATGCATAGTGTATCACTGTACATGTCACAAGGCCAAGCACACCGATATACACTTGATAAAATTGCAGGGATATGTGAGCACAAGGTCAAACCCAAGTCGAGACCAGATTCAACTAGGGTGCAATACAAAACAAAAATAAAATGGTCAAGTATGAGATTCAATGGTCAGCCAACATGAATAAAAGTTCAATACAATGGCCGGACTCAAATGTACACAAACAGCCCAAACATGAACCAGTACAACAAGATATACACACAAAGACTTCAGACCAAACCATACCTCAGACCTCATATGGCACAAAGCAACAAGACTTAAAGTACACCAAACACAACTAGACTCGAAGCCAATGCAGACCAGATCAGAGAAAGTGGCAATCAAACTACATAACTCAGGTCGAACTAAAGGCAGTAGCACAAGCAGTTCAACATGATCACATGATAAAGTAATATGACCAGACCAGACCATATAACAATGAAGATCAGGCTCAACACATATGAACCCAAACCACCAGTGAAACAAAAGCACCAGAAGAGAACACATGATATCCAGACCAGTTATGTATACAATGAAACCAAACACAAAGTGCAACAGACCATACATGAAAACATACACAATGGATATGCAATCACATGTACAAAGGTCAGAGCATGACCAGTCAACTGGAACAAAATACAAAGGCACACAAAAGAACTCAAAAACATGAACACATACAACACTCGGATGAACCAGACCATAAGTTCAATATGAATGCAAATCCAACTACATGAAGACATGAACAAAACCATGGACCAAAATGCAAAGAAATAGAGCAGTAGACACAATAAACAACACAAAGCAGAACAAGGATAAAACAGGCAGTTGTAATAACATGACTCAAGTGCAATCAAAATGAAGTGTGACCAGAAAAATATGCATCAGAAAAGACTACAAGAGCAGAGTGCATATGAACATTGGAGCAGGCAGACTTCAAAATCCACAACCAGGTCAATAAAACAACCAGTCAAGACCACATGAATCAGAGGATTGCAACCAAGACCAGACTAGTCGAAGCAAACAATGCAATCAGACTTAAATAAGGACAGACTCAAGTTCAACTCGAAGTAACTCAGGAAACTCAACTGACCAGAACAAAGCACTACACAATGTACACTGGAGTATGCAAGCATTTTGCAATGAATCAGTTCTAACATGACAAAAATCACACATGCAACTTACACCAGACTTTATAACAAGACTAGAACCAAATTCAAATGCAGAAGATCACACAGTAGCAGTCAGAGTAACAAAGCCGTGGATTATATCAATATTAACAGAAGCAGTTTCATAAAGGAAATGATCAATTTAAACTATGATGAAGGGTTTTCAAACAAAGTCAATGTATTTCAAAATGGACATGTCATGCCAGAGTCAAAGCCGTGGTGACCAAGGAAGTAGTTACAGTATATCACAAATATATGAACAGGTCAGAATCATCTCAACCTTTCAATCGTAAATCAACGCAAGTGCATAAATCACACAAGGAGTAATGAACGGAACCAACTAAAAAAAATTCAAGCAAATTCAACATGAACAAGTCAACAATTCATCACACGCACTCAAGCAAAAATCGGATGAACAAGAGCAATTCGAGAAGAATTCAAATACAAAAATAGGAACGTATATTTAGGGGTTTTAATCCCTATTTAAACCCAACATCATCATCGACAGTTAAGGTATTCGAGTTCAAGAAAAAATCACAGAGCCAAGATTCAAATTAAATCCCAAATCAATAACTCGAATCGAGTTCGAACCAAAGCAAAACAATAGAGAAATTAAACGACAAATATCACATACCAAATTCACAGTTTCGAACTCAATCCTGAAAGCGACCGCGAGCCAAATCGAAGGAGCATTGAAGCTACCGCGAATTATCAAGGCTAAGGAATCGATTGGGAAGGCAACTCAAATCATCGCTGAAATCGATCAATTTTGAATCGGAGCTTCAATTAATCAAAGCCCTAGTTTTTAGAAGAGGAACGAAGAAAGCATCGGCCAACATTTTTGCTCATAAGAAAATAAAAGAGAAGACCGTCTCTTTTAAATTATTTATTGGGCCGGCCTTTATTATAACTGTTTTGGGTTTAAATTAGAAAATAGGGTTTTTCTTTAATTTTATTTTCAGTTGTAATTTTCCTTTCTTTTTAAACGGTGTAACTTTCTAGTCGTGTGACTAGGTTACGAACTGCGGTGGTGTAGTTCGAGAATTCGCAACTCAGTGGCTGAGTTGTGGCAAGGTTTTGAGCGTAGAGTTAGGTTAGTCATTACCGTGAGTCGCAAGTTTACGTGTGTAAGCGTCTGACTACTTAATTTCTAGTAGAAACCTTAGGGGTAGCACATAGGCAGAGTTTTGCCGAAGCTGGGTAAATTTGTGTGTGATCTCTTCTTCATTACATTCAGTTATTATTTCCGCATTAATTTTTAATTATTTTTAGTATCACCCTATTCACCCCCCTTCCCTCTAGGGTGTAAACGATCCTACACTTCTATTTGGCGGCATGAAGAGGGATGTTGGCTTGTGGGTTAGGCAGTGTGTTAACTTTCAACAAGTGAAGGTCGAACATCAGAAGCCAAGTGGGTTTCTTCAGCCTTTAAATATTCCAATTTGGAAATAGGATTTGATATTGATGGATTTTATAGACGGGTTGCCAAGTTCGAATAGAGGAAATGAGAGTATATGGGTTATTGTGGATAGGTTGACCAAGACTACCCATTTCATTCAAGTCAAGTCACCCAGAACGGCACCTATTTTGGCTAAGTTGTTCATGAAGAACATAGTTAGACTTCATGGGATTCCTAGTAGCATAGTCAGCGACAGAGATGCATTATTCACTAGCGAATTTTGGAGGAGTCAACAAGAGGTATTAGGTACCAAGCTCAAGATGTGTACAACATATCACGCATAGACGGATGGGCAGACAGAGAGAGTCAATAAGGTACTCGAGGATTTATTGATAGCTTGTGTATTAGACTTTGGTGGATCTTAGGAAGATCACCAACATCTGATTGGGTTTTCCTATAATAATAGTTATCAAACTAGTATAGGAATGGCACCTTTTGAAGCTTTGTATGGTAGGCCATGCAAATCGCCAGCATGTTGGTTGGAAACAGGAGACTGATTGGTTTTAGGTCCAGATTTAGTTAGAGAGGCGTCAGAAAAGATTGAGTTAATTCGAGGATGGATGAAGAAAGCTCAATCCAGACAGAAGAGTTACGTAGACAAGAGACGTAAAGACCTAGAATTCTCAGTGGGAGATAGGGTTTTCTTTAAAGTATCACCGATGAAGGTGTGGTACATTTGGGAAAGTTGGGAAAGTTGGCCCCATGATATGTTGGACCATTCCAGATTGTAGAAAGGATTGGAAAGCTCGCATACAGAGTAGAGTTGCTAAGCAGTTTGGGAGGTGTCTCCATGTGTCTCATTTTCACAAGTTTGTGCATGATCCATAGGTTATCATTCCTCAGACAGAGTTGGAGGACTTGGCAGTAGAGCCTTATTTGACTGTTGTTAGACAACCAGTTCGGGTTCTAGCGAGAGATGAAAAGAGATTGAGGACCAAGACAGTCAAGTAGGTAAAAGTTCAATGGAGCGACAATGAGAAAGACTGTACTTGGGAGGCATAGGACAGGATTCGAGAGGCTTATCCTGATCTGCTTTGATGGTATGTCTATATTAGATTTATATAGATTAGTAGCTAGTCGGGTAGGCTAGTATGGTTGTTAGGAGATGATACAGATAATTGCTATGTTTGCTATTTAGTCCTTACTGAATTTCGAGGACGAAATTCTTTAAGGAGGGGAGCCTGTAACACCCCTAATTTTTATTAACATTATTCAAAAGATTTAATTACAATAAATTAAATAGAATAATGTAGATATGAAGATTGAGGTTGATTAATAAACTAAGTGGTCGTGCTTATTAAAATGAATGAGCTTATAAATGGTTAAGTGTTAGCTAATTAAACATAACGGCATTAGGGTAAATAGCCGCCCATAATTCCCACCCTTTTACTATTTCCCCTTATCCACACACGTTCATTATATCACAAGCAAAAATTATAACGGTAAGAAAGAGCAAGGCCGACCATTAAGAAGAAGAAGAGAAGAGGAATTCAAATCTAAAGCTTAGGTTCAAGCTAGAAGAAATCAATCTCAATCAATCTTCCATTTTCTTATCCAATCCAAGGTGAATAATAATCACTACATCTCTATTTTGGCTTTATAATCATATGTTTTTGGATTTAAGGGTAGATTCATTTTTATGATATAATGGATGATGATATGCTTGATTTATGATTTATTTTGTTTAAACATGATGGTTTAAAAGGAGATATGAACGGTTTTAGGGTAAAATCGAGATTAAATGATTTTTAAATGCCACGAAAAAATTATATGTTATGAGAAACATGATTTTGGAGTTAGGTTTCAATTTTTATATTTTTACAACCCGTGGAGAATTAATTACGAATTTTCAAAGGAAAATATGGTTATTTGGGTTTATAAATTTATTTTGAAAAATATATTGATAACTTGGGTCTAAAATTTTCATATTTTAGATAACATGATTAACGTAAATTTCTAAATTTTTTTAAGGATTTTTACTTAGTGATTTAATATGGAAATTAAATTATTTTGAAAGGAGGACTTAAATGATTTAATTGTTTTGTTAATAGGAACGGTTTAATTGTTAAAAGTTATCTTGTTTTTAGATCTGAGAAAATGAGGCAAAAATTAGCCAAATTATTTGAAAGTTTAAGACGACCAATCAAATGTTTACAAGTAGGTAAGTTTGTTACAAAAAGTTTACTTTATTTGGTAAAAATAGTCTTTTGCGTAGAAAAAGAGGTTCCGCCTTCTTTAGAAGGACCTTTCGACCCAGAGCTTTTTCCTCCAACCTAGTCGAAACCTTCTAGGTCGAAACCAGTAAACCAATACACATGGTACCATTCAGATGGTACGTAGTGGATTGGGGAAAGGTGGAAGGTAAGGTGTCGAAAGGTAGCATTTGAAGGAGTTGGTTCCTTGGTTTATTTTTGTTTTAAAGGAAAAACGCTTGCCTGTTTATAAAGGGGTTTCCGCACAGTCAAAACCTATGGTTTCGAAGGGGTATTTCAAGGAGGCTTTCGAAAGGGAGCTGCCGCCTATGTTTTAAAGAAGTAGTTTTCGAAGGAGTTACTTAGATTTTGTTTAAAGCTTTTGGAATGGGTAGTTTCGACCAAGTCGAAACCCTTTTGAGAATTGATGACCTTCCGATGGTATTGAAGACATCAATGTTGTCGAAAGGTTCGAATGTTTTATGAATACAAGCCACTTCCAAATGTTTTTGAAAGGGGTAAGGGGTTTCGAAGGCAATGGTTTCGAAAGAGGTTTCGAAGCCAACCATCAATTGTTTACCCAGATGATTTAAGGCTTTCGGAAGGATGGTTTCGATGCCATCAAGCTTTCCTAATACTTTTTGAAATAAAGAATGGTTTCGAAAGAGATGCTTTCACCTATGATCACTTTGACCCAAAATAATGTTTTAAGTATAAACCCCATGCTTTTGAAAGGGGGTCTTTCAATGGTTTCGAAGGGTAACCTTCATTGGTTTTGAAAGTGTACTTTTAAATGGTTTCAAAGCTATGCTTCTATACTTATATGATGATACTTTAACATGGTTGAAAGGTTTCGAAAGAGATGTTTTAAAGTATTCAAAAGACAGGAGCCTAATGTTTTATAGATATGTTTTTATGCTTTCGAAGGAGGTCATCCTATGAGATCGAAAGTGAGGTTTCAAAGGTGTCGAAAGGTTTTAAAATCCAAACTCAAATTTTTAAAGTAAAAACCCATCGCTTAAATAAAGGAGTTTTGTAATGGCTTTAGGTATGTAAAATTAAAGAAGTATTGCCCTGATAAAAATATAAGTTAAAGGGATTAACTGTGTTTATATGAAAAGTATTTCAAGGACCTTAAGCCCACGGGAGTGGTATTGTTAAATTGTTATGTTTGCTTCTTCAAATATGAATAAATTAACATGATAAAGAACTCATAAATTTATTTTAGAGAATAAAAGGGTAGAAGGACCAGCTAGGTTAACCCAGTAGTGAATATAAATTGATTAAACTCCTGAATGAGTAGAATTGCATCAAGGGAGTCAGGGAGACCAAAATATAGGATGCCTAAACCATGAAGTTGTCCAGGAGATAGGTTCATAGTAAACCCATGAAAACTATGACTATGTAGTCATTGAGGGTAATCAACAGGTTCATAGTAAACCCATAAAAATTATGTATTAAGGTAGGTTGGCTGGTGCTAATTGGTTTGTAGTAAACCTATAAATACTATATCCGGATTAAGAATTAACATTAGTCAATAGGCTCCTAGTCAATCTATGAAAACTAGGATAAGAAAGTAGTTAATGGAAGCATCAGTAGGTTCCTAGTCAACCCATGAAAACTAGGATAAGAAGTGAGTTACTGGATAAATCCACAGGTTCCTAGTCAATCCACGAAAACTAGTATAAGGGATTAGTTATTGGAATGACTAATAGGTTCAGGAGGACCCATGAATTAATTAATTTAACTGGCAGGGGCTTATAGGTTCTTAGTGATCCCATGAAAACTATGAATGTGACATGGTGTCCATGAATTATAAAAAGGTTATTAGTAAACCCATGAAAAATAATAGGTTAATAGTGACCCTAGAAAATATAACTATGACAGGGTGTCAATTTGAACTTGGGATGGGAAATCCAAAATGTTTATATGTACGCATATCATCATAATATTTTGAAATGTATGTTTTTAACCATTGTGGATGCAGGAGCACAGTATATGGTTTTATAAAGGTTTTTGGATACTAGTGAGGGGAAAACCCGTTCCGCTAAGCGGCATGGTCTCACTAGATATCTAAAAGAATTTAGATGTTAGATTCTTATTCATACTAGGCTTTATGTCTGACTCGAAGTTTTTGTTTTCCCCTTAAACTCTCGGGTATTCAATTGATTTTGAGTAGTTTGAGGTTTAGGGATTTTCAGGTTCCCTTCTTAGATGAATAAAGCTTCCGAAGGTGTGCAGGAGGTAGTTAGTTATTTAGAGTTATCTTTTTTTGCTGGGTAATTTGTTCGTAAAGGCGGATTTAATAGCCTTTCTATATACTCTGATCAACCAAGGAGGCATCTTCATATATCGCTCTTAGCGTATGTGTAATAGTTATATTTTGTTGAACGTGTTTAATGTTTTTGGGACTATGTAATGTACATCAAATGTTTTGAATGGAACGTGGAAATGTATTTTTGAGTTAATTTTTCATCCATATTCTTGTGATCTGTTTATTAATGTATCTAACATCGCCGTATTTGGTCACTGAAGATTAATATCTATGGATGACTGCAGCATCCATAGCCGTTAGTTTTGGGCCTCCAAGTAGGGGGATGTTACATTCATCCTAACCCGAATGACCTCAATCTTTTCTACAGATTCTCTAACCAAATCTGGACCAAGAACCAACCCATCCCCTGTATCTAACCAACAAACAGGAGATTTGCATGACCTTCCGTACAAATCAACGGTGCCATCCCAATACCAGTCTGATAACTATTGTTATACGAAAACTCTACTAGATGTAGATGGTCCTCCCATTATCCCTCGAAATCTAGAACAAAAGCTCTTAACAAATCCTCTAAGATATTGTTAACTCTTTCTGTTTGCCCATCTGTCTACGGATGGTAAGAGGTACTCATCTTGAGCTTGGTTCCCAAAACTTCCTGCAGACTCTTCCAGAACTCGCTAGTGAATAAGGAATCTCTATCACTTACTATGCTACTAGGAATTCTATGTAGTCTAACCACATTCTTCATGAATAACCTTGCTAAAGCAGGTGCCGTTCTAGTTAACTTAACTGGAATGAAATGGATACTCTTGGTCAGTCTGTCCACTATGACATATATACTTTCATTTTCCCTATTCGACCTTTACAACCCGTCAATAAAATCCATAGAAATAGAATCCCACTTCCATACTGGAATATCCAACGGCTGAAGCAATCCATTTGGCTTCTGGTGTTCGACCTTTGCCTATTGGAAATTCAAGCACTACCAATATCCCACTTCATACCTTCCCAGAAGAAACTCCTCTTCATATCCTAATACATCTTAGTTCCTCCTGGATGAATAGTGAACTTCGAACGATGGCATTCCTCCATGATTTCTTTCCTTATGTTTCCTACACTCGGAACACATAATCTCCCTTTCTTTCTCAACCATCCATTCTAGTCAAGACGGTAATCTTTCAAGTCATCACTCTCTGCTCCTTTCCTTAATTTCCTGATCCGTTCAGCTAACACTGGATCCTCCATTTGCTTAGAAACAATCTGTTCGATCAACACTGGTCGAACTTCCAAACAAGATAACACTACGGTTTCTCTACTAGATCTAGCCTTAGATCTCCACTGCACTCTACAATCTGCTAATGCTTCCAAATCCTTCCACTCAACAATCATTTCTAACATTGCATTCTGATGTTTCCTACTAAGTGCATCTGCAACCTTATTGCCTTTTTCGCCGTGTGTATTCAATTCCAAAATCATAAGCGGCTATAAACTTTAACCATCCCTGCTGTCTCATGTTCAGCTCCTTCTGAGAGAATAAATATTTCAGCGATTTATGATCTGTATATAACTCAAACCTCTCTCCTAAAAGGTAATGTCTCCATACCTTCAAAGCAAAAATGACCACTGCAAATTTCAAATCATGCGTCGGGTATCTGACCTCATGCAGTCTAAGCTCTCTAGAAGCATAGGCAATCACTTTACTTCTCTATATCAGCATAGCTCCTAATCCTGTTCCATATGCATCTGTATAAACCACCAAATCATGATTCCCTTCTGGAACAACCAACACGGGTGCATGGGTCAATAAGTGCTTCAAACTCTGGAATGCTTCCTCACACTTATCGGTCCACACAAACTTCACATCCTTTCTCGTTAGCTTGGTCATCGGTGCAGCTATCCGCAAGAAATCTTTAAAAAACCTCCGATAATAACCAGCCAACCTAAGGAAACTCTTTATCTCGGTTACTGTCTTGGGTCTCTTCCAACTATTCACTACATCGGATCTACTAACAACCCTTCCTCTAAGACTACATGACCAAGAAACTTCACTTCTTTCTTCTAAAAATGACACTTCGAAAACTTCACCTTCAACCGATGCTGTCTCACACCTCCAGCACCACTCTAAGATGAACTTCATGCTCTCTTTCATCCTTAGAGTAAATCAAGATATCATCTATGAAAACCAATAAGAACCTATCCAAGTGCTCTTAGAAAACTCGATTCATCAAATCCACAAAGAAAGCTGGCGCATTCGTCAGTCCGAATGGCATAACCAACCATTTGTACGACTCATACCCGGTCCCGAACGCCATCAAAGGCATACTATCCTTTGCTACCCTGAGCTAATTGGAAACTTGTTGCCAAATCTAATTGAGAAAATAACTTAGCTCCACTCAACTGGTCGAACAAATCATCAATTCTGGGCAATGGATATCGATTCTTTATCGTCCTCTCATTCAACTTACGATAAATGATACATAGCCTTAACGATCCATCCGGCTTCTTAGCAAACACTACTGCTGCACCTCGAGGTGAACTACTCGGCCTGATAAAACTCTTGCCTTCCAAATCCACCAACCGCACTTTCAACTCCCTCATCACTGTAGGGGTCATCCTACTTGGAGGCCTACTCACTGGTTCTGCTCCCGGAACCAAATCTATCTGAAACTCAATGACTCATTTCAATGGCAATCCTACTACAGGCTCAAAAACATCTACAAATTCTCTAACCACGAAAACTTGACTCAACTCATCATCTGACTCCATAACACCCAACAAAGCATACATCTCACTGCTAGAACCTTCTACGGTAAAAACAATCCTGTCGCTACAATCCGGGTGTCTAAGAGATATCTTCCTATCCTGGAAAAATATCCTAGCATCGTACTCACTTAACCAATCCATCCCAAGGATAATCCTGAATCCCACAAAATCAAACACATGCAAACTGCAAACAAAAGTATGACCTAACAAGTCATACACTAACTGGTCACATCTCAACCCTAGAGTTGCATACCCTCCTATTGGATTCGCAACTCGTAAGGAAGTAACTAAGTATGTGGGTTCAAGATTAAACTTATCTATCAAACATCAAGATATAAAAGAATGCGATGCACCAGTATCAAATAGAACGCTAATAAACATACCAAAGATCTGAAGCATACCTCCTAAAACTTCCTTTCCTTTCTCCCGAGCTGTCGGCTTTGAAGCAGCAGGTTCCAATGCATAAACCTTGCCCTTTCCATCCTTAGCGGGCTACTTGCATTGGTTCTTATAGTGGCCAACCTGATCGCAGTTAAAACATCTGATGTTCTTCATCCCGATCACTTTCTTAGCCTTCCCAGAATAACACTCAATGGAATCCCCTTCTTGTTGCACTTAAAACAAACAATCTCAACTTCCCCTTTCTTCGCTGCTCCATCCTTCTAAGCACCTTTCTTGTGGAAGAACTTCGGCTTCAGGCCCTGCCCAACCTGGACCTCCTTCCCTTTAGCTTTCCGCTGACAAACAAGCATCTCTTCATGTCTCAAGTCATCTCCACAACTACATCACATGGATCTATGATATGCGGTATAGTAGCTTTAACTCAGGCTTCAATCATTTGATGAATTCTCGTTCCTCTTCATCATTGTATCAATAGCGGCATAACCATACCGAGCTAACTCCTCAAACCTACTGGCATATTCCAAAACAGTCATCTCTCCCTGTTCTAACTCAGCAAACTTCCAAATCAAAACAGACTGTGCCATAACTGACATGAACCTTTCCTGGAATCTCCTCTTGAACACTACCCATGTCATAGTCTCCTCATCTACTGCCACAGTCACACTATTCCACCAGAACAAAGTAGCTCCCTGAAGTTATCTAGATGCCAACCTCCTCTTCTGCTCATCATTGAGCCTTAAGTCTGCAAAAATCCTTCGTAGTGCAATAATTAGTTCTCTACCTCAATGGCATCCTCGGTTCTAATAAAAGGCTTCCCTCCGAGCTTAGTGTAATCCCCACTCAACTTAGCATAATCATTAGCAACTGGAGCTTCCTGAACTCCTCCTCCCATAACTTCGGCAGCAACTCCCACCTGCATCATATCCATGAAAACTGATACATAGCTTCCATTCCAACCTACGGGGCTCCAGCACCTACATTTTCTACCTGTGTCTGACCTTGGGTCATCCTAGCATTAGGTCCGGCATTCCCTTTGGTGCTTCCCCTACCTGGGTTAACTCTTCCTCTTCTACCATCCATATCTATATTCAAATCTTATAAGATATGGAAAGATAACCTAATCAAAGATAGGAGACTAGAGATAAAGCGTATACTTATATATAGCAAATACAAGTGCATTATGATAGCGTTATCCCATACCCCAATCTTACTCTAATTCTTTAGAATTATGTTTTCAAAACCATTTTTAGTTAAAAAATTTCATAAACCTATGCTCTGATACCAAGTTGTAAGATCCCGTATCTAGAGGCCAAAAGCTAGTGCTATAGATGTTGCAGTCGTCTATAATATTAACTTTTGGTGACAAAATACGGTAATGCTAATGGTATCTATAATATCAGAAGGACTTAAATATGAACAAAATCACATATTTAAAAAAAACAACATTTTCTGATTACATTTCAAAACAATATCATATCCAAGTTACATAATCCCTTAACCGTTTCCCAGGCACTGATCAAATATAATTTACAATAATATGCCAAGAGCGACATATGACGATGCCCCTTTGGTTGATCAGAGAAATATAGTCATGCTGACTTAATATACACAGCGGAATCAAAACAAATAAAACTGAACTCCTAAAATAGCTATCATCAGCCACCTGCTCGTCTTTGGAAGCTTTATTCACAAAAACACAAAACCTGCAAACCTCAACCCTCGGTCTACTCAAATCAATTTTGAGCACCCGAGAGTATAAGGGGAAACTAAAACTTCGAGTTAGACATAAAACCTGGTGTGAATAATACTGTTCATCTCTGTTATTTTATGTTAAGTGAGACCACACCACTTAGCGGAACGGGTTTCCCTTCACTATCATTCCTTTAAAACATATCTTTTGCAAATCTTTTCCTGTAACCAAAACTGGTCAAAATATCTGTAAAGCATCATTATATAAACATACATATATATCAGATAATTAATGAACTATCTATTAAAACACATAAGTTTTGTTTGGCTAACTTTTAACCTTTGGATGACTCGGGCCTACCAGACAATATCAAAATTTATCTAACATCTGTTAGACACTCCTCTTCTATGGACGATTTGTCCTTAACTATCTATTAAATACTTCTCTTCTAGACGGTATGTCCTTAACTTATCATCTTCCAGGGTCACCAGATCCTAATGGTTTTGCGGGCTCACCAATAACCTATCTGTATACAAAAATATTTACCTTTTGGTGTGTATCCATAATTTTAGTCTTACCTATGACAAAGCCCTACACATTGAAATTTTGGACTAAATTGGCTGGTGCTAATAGCTAATGTATAGGCGCGACCCTATACCAGTCCCATCTGATATTCTAATATCCGAGTCATTTTATTTAGGGATATCTTCCCAAAATTTTCCATGAAAACCTTTTCAAAATGATTTAAACCTTTAAATAAAAACACAAACAAGGAAAATGATATAATCTCTATGCTTTACTCAAAATCTCCTTGCCATGTTATATATACTTTACTCAAACCTTAGTTGATGAAAACACTTAACTTTTGAAAGTCCCTTTCCAAAACCATTTAAAGTACCCCTTTTGAAACCATTGAAAGTACCCCTTTTGAAACCAAGTAAAACCCTTTCTTTTATCTAGGCCGAAAGGCCAAAACCTTCCTTTTGAAACCATTCTCAAAACCCTTTCGAAACCTTTGTAAATCTTCCTTTCGAAAACTTTAAAAACCTTAGACATCTTTCTTTTAAAATCTTTAAACATTGCCTTTCGAAACCCTTGGAAAACCTTTCCTTTCGAAACCATCTGAAACCATCAGAAAAACTATAACTTTCGACTCCTTTGAAACCTTTGGGGAACCACCCCTTCGAAACCTATTATAAAACCTTTAGAAAGCATTAAATCTAAACCTTTCAAAAGCACTCTGGTTCAATTTAAAACTAGTGGAAACCTTTCAAAACCATTCAAGGTTTACTCCTTTGAAACCCTTTGAAAACATTTCGGTAGAACCATTTGGATTATGCCTTCAAGTAGAGTAAAAGGATCATAAACCCATTAAAGTCGAAAGCTCTTCTTTTTGAAATCATTCAAATCATCTCTTTCAAAACCAATTTGGGTTATACTTCAATTTAACAAAAAAGGTCATTAAACCATTTAAGTCGAACGTCATTCTTTCGAAAGTATTTCCTAAGTAAAGAAGTGATGGTGTCGAAACCATCCCTTCAAAAGAATTAGAGAAATGGACAGTTTTCTAAAACAAAACAACCCCTTCGAAGCCCACTGGGTCGAAAGGTAAAAAGGCGGAAGCTAGGTGTTTCGACTTAGCTGAAAGCATTCATTTTAAAAACAAAGGCAACCCAATCTAAACCATTTCCTTTTAAACCATTTGACCTGGTCGAAACCCACCAAGTCGAAAGCATCTTAGTCGAAAGCAAGCAAGTGCATTTTACTTTAAAATCAAAGCAAAGCTTCAACCCTTTCGGAACCCCATGGTTTTGACCCTATACTTTTCGCCCACATCCAATTCATTACGTACCAATTGCGTGATGCCATATGCATTGGTTTTGATTATGTCGGAGGTGATAGTATTGAGGCGGAACTTGTGCCGAAGGTCTCGAAACAGTGAAAATCCTATTTATTTGTCTTTTAAACTATTTCTTTTGTACCTAGCCTGCCTTGTTTGTCTAAACCTGATTGGTTGCCATTTTTCTCTTTCAAAAGTGCAGCCATTTTCCAGAAATAACAATTTCAAATTATTACAAAAAGCCCCTTCCTCCCTTATATATAAAATATTTAAGTCCCATACCTTGAATAATTTTATATACCCATCAAAACACTTAGGAAAAATCTGGAAAAATTCCAATAAATTTGTTTTAATACATTTCTAACATATAAAAATTTCAAACCCAAACCATTTATTTTTTACCCTTAAATCATTAATAACCCAAAATAACCTTTTCTTTCCTAGAAAATTCATAATAAATCCACATATATTCCAAAAATTCTAAAAAATGAAACCCATCTCTAAAACATATTTTCTGCTTTACATAAAAATTCACAAGGCATAAAGATGTCATTTAATAAGGCTTTTACCTTTAAAACATATCATAAAATTAATATGAACATGTACAAATCATCAACAAGTATATATCAACATTCCATCATTCAAAAACATGGCAAAACATTGCTAATTAATTCAGAATCATCATAGAACCGAAAACAATTCAAAATAAAGATGTAAACATTATTCATCTTAGCTTTTGTGATTAAAGACATTGAGATATGAATAGATTTGATTTGCTTAAGCTTCTTCCTAGCTTTCTTCTAGCTTTTCCCCCTTTTCCTTGTTAATGGTGGGCGGCCTTGAGTTTTAAAATTTTGGAAACAAAATGAACATGTAAATAATACACGGCTATGGGTAATAGATATAGGAATGGCCTCTTTCCCCTTCTACCCCTCCTCTAATTCATTTAAAACCCCTTTTTAGTTCATTATTAAATAGCACGGCTATCCCTTTAATAAAATAAAATCTCAATCCTCTAATCAACACATTATTTTATTTAATTTATCTAATCAAATATCCTAAATAATATTATCAAAATATGGGGTGTTACAGGGGTGTTAGAATTAATTAGTGCATTACACTTCATATCGCATCAGCACGTAGTTACTCTATACATGTGCTTCTTCTTTCTCAAGAGTCTAATTCTACTGTATTTTTCTTTTTAGATATGTCTGGATGCTCACATTTGGTTGACTCTCTTAAGCACTGCTTCTTTAGCTGTGTAGCTCTTGGGCCTACTCATCGCTCTCGAAGCTCTTCATACAAATCCAACTCGGTTAGATGGGAGAGAATGGAGCGGGAACGTCGAGAGATTGAATATAGACATAGAGATGACCGTGATCGCGGCTCCTATTCTTGTTCCGATCATAGCCCTTTGTCCCTTCCTTGAGGTAAGGATGTTCACTTTGAGAGAGTCGAGGCTCCTCCTTCATTAAAATCCCCTTTAGGGCCAAAAGTCACACCGCAAAGATCATCGTCTTAGATGTCAAGTTAGGATGTATGGCTTTCTGATTCCGAGGCTACTGATAGCTTGAGGCAAAGGCCCGATAAAGAGAATATTGTGGCCTTATCTAAAGATGTGGTGGAAACAATTTCAAATCCTTATTAAGCTATGCTACAAAGGGCTTTTCCCCGCTTGTGTTTTGAGGGGATCAAGATTGTCTATCCTTTGAAAGACATCTTATCACACGTAGGACCTAACACTATAGCCCAAATGCATGATGCATATGATAAATATCACTACTGGAGGAAGATAAGTGAGGCGATGTCTAATCCTTTGGAAGTTATCATATCGCATGTGGGACCTAATCCAAATTCACAAGCTTAAGAAGTCTAAGGTGAACAATGAAAAGATGCCTGATTATTTCGCATAAGAAGTTGACAAATCAAGAAAATCGAAGAGCGATCTAGAGAAGAAAGTGGGAAAGAGGAGAGAGAAATCTAAGAAAGAGCTTGTGCATGTTTAAAAGGAGATTGAGGCTGCCCACAATAAGACACATGAGCTATCACATAAGAATGAAGGTTTAGAGAAGGTTATCAAGGATCAGGCTTTGGAGATTGAGAAATTAAAGGTCGAACTATAGGCCATGAAGAAGAAAAGGGATGAGGCCTTGATTACGACCGAGATATTGATGAATAAGATATTAGAAGCCAAAGAGGCATTATTGAAGGCCCATGCTGATGTTAAAAGAGCCGAATCCCGGGTAAAGGTTAGTTTTGATCCAATCCTTGTTCAATTCTATGTTAACATTGTTAAGACTATCAATTTGAGATAGCTCGGCTCGGATTATCCCAAAGCACTTGCAATGGCATGGGATGGAGTCATTAGGCAAGAAAGAGAATATGCAAAAGGGGTCGAGGTTGATGAGGATAAACTTAAAGATGACTTGTTGGATGATGTGGATTTGGATGCCCTTGCTATGGTCAAATTATGATTAAAGCCGAGGCCCTTGTTGATATTGCTAATGCGGACATCGATGCCGTTCCTAAATCCGATTATGTTGATCAAGGGTAAAGCTCGAGCCTTGTGACATAGGGGCTTCAAACAAGTGTTTTAATTAATGTGGTAGATGCTTCTGCTACTCTAACTTCTACCGTATCAATGCCTTTTTCTTCTTAGTCCACTTTTTTTGTGCCAAATATTGCAACCGCCTCTATGGTCATTATGGGTGTGTCAACAACTTTGGTTGTCCCAGCTATTATTCCCTAGAATCCTTAAGAGCTTGGTTAAATCCAATTGGGGCCCCCCTTAAAGCTTCCAATTTTATCCCCAATTCTGGAGGGTTCATTAGTGGGCTCCCTTCTTTTACGACATCCACTTCTCTAGGAGGTATATCATTAGCATCTCCCATGCTTGAGAAGCTCCAGATATCACCAGTGGAAGCTTCTAATATCTATTCTTCTATTTTTGAACTTTCAGGTCTACCTTCTCTACCGGAAGGTGATATGCACGCATACAACCAAAATCCCCTCTTGAAAAGATGTGACATATCCTAATGGTAGTGTGACACCCCACCTCTATACCCATACTATCCAAGAGTATTATAGAGTAATACTTCCAGATAATATGGAGAATAAGGTTATATGGGGTACACACGTGAATGTTCTCTTAGACGAACAACAATACGTATTTAAACATTAAATAAATAACTCATATATAAGTACACAGTATCAGTACAAAACAATAGACATGTGTGCCTCCAGGACAGAACAATACACAACATACAATGCACAGCAGAGAACACACAGCCAGTCGCAGTGATAACATATAATATATTATACAATAATGTTATAATAATATAATACAACTCAAATGTTAATTATATATATACAGTGAATTAATAACATACAATACTAGGTAATCATCTTAATACAGTACTCCTCTAAGCCCTAAGTAAACAAATGCTGGTTGTATCATACCTGTACCTGAAATATCTCGGACTGATTCGAGTATTATAAAATAACACATGGGTCAGACTATGTCTAACCAAGGATCATAAATAAGGGTAATAATGTGTATAATAGATAACACTATGATATCACAATCAGAGATACACTAATCATCATCCAACATATCGAGATAAATAGAGATGTATAGAAATGTATGTCTGAAATATCTATACAATATAATAGATAATTATCAAGGCATCACGCCTCACTAATAACACATGTTTATATGAAACAATCAACATTAAATATCAAAAGCTGTCATCACCCATTTATATATACAACGAATAAAAAATCACAGAATTTATACAAATGGTGAATCATACATATCTAGAAATCACCATCAAATCCAAAATAATCGGTAATGAGACATCCTCAAGTGAAGTTAGGCAGTAATGAAGCAATGCCTACCATCTCTCTTAATTTCATATTATAAAATTTCAATATCAAATCATTAAAATCAATAAGAAAGATTTGAGCCAGCTCTTAACGGTGTCGCAATGTGATAAATCATATATCTCGACCCATGGCCCTTAGAGAGGCGAAACTCTCGACTGAAAGGTTGTAAGAGATAGAAACAAATCAATTATAAGTTGGTCGTCTACCCGAGGAGGATACGGGGTTGATCATACATTGGACACAATCTCAGGTATAATCTCATCCATACATAATATATGTCTATTTACTACCCACATACATACACTCACACCGAAACAAAATGGGAGACCGACAGCATGTCTGGTAGCTCCAGGAGCCACATGTGGTCCATATGACATGGATTTTATAGTCATCGGTTACCATTACCTCTTCCCTCTTAGTATCATAACAATGATCCACCATAGGCTCGACAACGCGTAGCTTCTTTGGCGATGACTATCGACATGTGCCCTTATGGTAATTGACTGCTAGCCTACGCAACATAAGGGGAAACCAACTACCAATCTCATGCTCATCAATAATCATAAACAACAATGATGTAGCGGATATGGGTGCGACCCCACGATTAGGCGCCAGGCAAGGTGGATACTGACCAATCTGGTTCAGTATCAAAACATAAGGGGAGTTGGACAAAGATAGGTAAACATATAATGTACACAAACTATGTAGCTAACAAGTAGCCTCCATATATATACACTCACCGCAGCGAGTCACACACAACATACCCAGTATTGAGTGTCATCCATGAGTAATGAATAACTGAATAAATAACACAACGACGTCCTATACCACTATGTATTACTAGTCCATTTATTCAATGCTCATACATCATGTTCGCCCTTCCTTATTCTATATAACAAGTCCAAAGAATAATCAGAGAAATACCGAAAGCCCAATTCCAAACAGTATTATAACTCTGTTTGTATAGTTTTCTCGTCACATAGAATAAACATCAGAAATCTTATAGATAGATATCATCACCATATCATATTAAGGCACCAATCAAATCTCTCTTAACGATGAACCACTCATATTATCAAAATCAATATAAAGAAGATAAAACTATTCTAAGATGAGCAAATTTATAAATATAATATTTAATAAAGAATTATTTACAGCCAATACCCCTACCAAAATTATTTAGCAATAAGTAATAATTATATTTTCTTGAATTAAATAAATAATTTACAAACTAAAACATAATATATTGTACATCACTAATAACAAATTTCTTAATCTTTTTATAAAATTAGACAATTATTAAATGTATATTAATAATATTGGAAAACTCATTTTAAATTCCCAAAATAACTTATAAAGCGAAAAGTTGCACATAAAAAGTAATTCATATAGTCTCATCCATATGCATGAAAAGAGTTATCGTAATAGTGATATAAAAATAGAAAATTCAAATAAATATGTGAATACAACAACAAATAAATATAATAATAAACTATCACAACATACAACACTGACAAGTTTGTGTAAGTACATTGGATAATTTATAGAGAAAAATTTACTAATCTATCAAGTTTCACATTTAATTACTCTATTAAATTCATTTCATATTTAACAAAAATTCAAATTATATTTTCATTCATATATAATATACAGCGATATAATGTTAAAATTTGCTTATTATGTATATTCAATTAGGATTGTACTACATTTTAACATACATGTATATGTTAGTGTATTGCCTATTTGCGTTTACATCATGAAGTAGTGTTTTGAAGACCGAACCCGGCCGCGGTTGGATCTTGAAAAACCACGGACAGTGGAGCGAGGCGGTCCGGAGCCCAGTTGGGCCTCTCATATGCACGAACCGCTGGTCCAATCGCGAATTAGGGTTGAACCGCTGCTATTCTCAAATGACGCAATGATTTTTGTGCTCGAAAGAAAGGATGGCGGAACCCTAAATCTCACAATATCTAGGCCTGTTTCCTCGTCGCACAACCTTCTCCCTCCGTTGCTGCAACTAGCTTCCTCTACTTCCATCACAACCCGCTACCTCGGCCTGTGTCATAACTAGCTATGCTAACAAATATGCTGAAGATTAGGTAATTGGGTGTTTTAAATTACTTTAAGTTTTGGAATATTGTTAATGATTATTTTGATATTGAACCACCGTGTTACAGTGATTTGATTAATTTTTGGGTATAATTTTTCATGGTTTGAAATGGACGATAATGAATACTCTGAATGGTGAATAAAGGAAATGAATAATGAACTACTTTAGAATTGCCAAATTAGTGACAATTTTCATGATACTGTGAAGTGTGAATGGTGAGCAATGAACACAGATAGTTTTTCCATGATGCTATGGAATTAGGAATGGTGAACTACCCTGTTATAGCAATTAGCAACTACTGGCCTTTTTTTTGATAAGTTTGTACTTAGTTACATGATAACATGAATGGTGAATAATGATTTTTCTTTTTTAGTAAAAACAGAATGGCATCAAATCTAAGGCCACGTTTGGTTTCGTTTAGAGTTTTGTGTTTTGTGTTTTGCGTTTTCAACATACACTACAAAATATAACAAAATGTTGAAATTTTTTTACAATTCTTAGCCATCGCGATGATGGATGGAAAATGGAGGAGATGAATTGCTTTCCATTCTTTTGTTATGTCTCAAAACACGAAAAATCGAATAAACTTGTTTTCTATTTTCTATGTTAAGTTTCATTTTTCAAAATTGTCTGTTTTTCAATAATACATAATAAATGCGAATTTTTGTTTAGATGAAAACACAAAACTAAAAATTGCAAACCAAACAGGGCCTAAGTTTTGGAGAATGCCATGAAATCATGCTGCAGGTTCATGTTATTTTATTATTTGTAAGTAGGTGTCAACTATTATATATATTAACTTTTATGTATGCTGAGGTTAAAACCGTAATGAAATGTTGTGCTTGTATTTGAGTACTGATACGTTATTCTTTTTACGACATGAGTTAATATCATATACTAAGCAGCTTGAATCTACAGTTTGCACTTTGAATGGACAAATCTTTAAAAAAAATAATTCACGGTTCCAGCGGTTCGACCAGTCCGACCTTCGAAATCTTGAACCTTGAGACGTGACGGTCCGATTTGCGGTTCGGTTTTCAAAACATTGTCATGAAGGCAGTCAGTAAATGAACATCACGTGGAACAATAAAGACGTTGCATGCAATATTCAAGAGAATGAAAAACTCAAGTACCAGCACACACAAAATGAAAAGCTAATATCCTCTATATTATAATATATATTAACTACTGGACAAAAAAGCTTCTAGTTGTAAATGAACAACATACCTATTACTATATGCATAAACTAAATGTTCTATGAGGATTTGTATATAAAATCCCAAAGCATAACATGCTACAGATGTTACAGTGTAACTTATTATTTCGTATAGTATATAATGTAATTGTTTCATTATTTTTAAACTACTCTACTGGTAGCTTGTAAGTATATAATACCCAAGGGTGCAGTAGATAGAATGTTGAACTAGGAATTAGGAACCTTATTCTTTTTGTTTCAGAGTATTCTAATTTTTGGTTCAAATTCTTGTAGTCTCCCTCTTTAGTACTGGTCATTGTATACATATATTTCTTCATCAAACGTTTCAAATCTGGTCAACCAATTATGGTTATCTTCTTGTATTTGTTTTTGTAGTATTCTGTAGTGTTCATCACATACTAAGTTTATCATCCTAGGTGTCCGTCGTGTTTCTGTTTTACTTTTTATTAGATAAAAAGTATTTTGTAAAATTTTAATGATTTTGTTTTTATCTAGTTTTGGATTATCTGTTAGTTTTATATTTTTTTTGGATAACTCTCCTTAAAAAAAATTCCTATATTATACTGTTGGTTTTTGTTTAGTTTCGTTTGTTTTAGAACAATCATAATTTTAATCATAAATTTTTGTTCTAAATACTTCTGTAATGATTTTATATCTTTAATACTTGGAAATCTGTCCATTATTAGTTTTTCCAATCATTATCTTCTATGATGTTATAATCTGTTTTATTTTTGGTTTCTAAATAATTTTTCCATTCATTATAAAATTCTTTTGCAAATCTGGGTGTTATAATAACATTTCCGGGTTCTGTATATATGCTAAAATTGTTGAATATTTTTATAAAATTCGTTTCACAATCAAAGACATTAATTAGTTCTGTAGTATATTTTTGTTTAAAAATATTTATTATTTCATGTTTTTGGTTTTCTGTAATATTGTTGTTATTTTTCATTATGTTTATTATGTTTATTATAAATTTATCTTCTAAATATTTTTGCAAATTTTCCATAATTTTGAATTTTCTCTATTTATTTTTTGATTTTTAGGAAAAGTCAGGCATAAACCAAAGATACTTGGTGAAATAATCACAGGTAAACATTTATTTTTACTATCTTCATCCTCATCTCTTACTCTTGCTGTATTTAGTTTTAAAAGTATGATTTTAACTTGGTTATGAATCATTCCCGCACCTTGTTACTCTAGATTTACTATTTTCCTTAATGGCCTCATGCCTAAGCGGTACTTCTTCAATCATTTGCGAGCTTATGTCTTTTGGGAAAATTAATAATTTTAGTTAAATCCAAGTGGTTTTTTAAAACATGGATACAACCTCATCAAGCTAACATCATACTTAAGAAGATAAGTAAAAAGGAATACATACCTAGATCTCTTCACCATTCTCTTGGTTTATGTCTGAAAATTGTTTAGCTATTCATCATCTTCATGGGGAAGAAACAGAAAAGGAAGTCCACCATTAAAAGGAAATACTCAAGCTTTTTATTACTTAATAGTTTTTTGGAGTTGATACAATGATATTCAGTGTCTTACAAACATACCGGATTGCCATATATATAGGCAATCCAAACACACCATACTATGGACAGCTGTCCATTACAAACTTACAAATGGAGGTAAAAAGTAGCATACAGTAGACACTTAGAATAATACATCTGTAAAGTCAGGTTCTAGTGGAATGTTTCTTTTGAAAAAGTCTTTTGTCTCCTTTTGTCAGTGGAGAAAAAAGTCTTCACCTATTAGTAGGTAGGTATTTTCTCTGATTTCTTTTTTGTTCGGTGGAAGTATTTGTCACTGCAGGTCACATCCCTTTTGTCTTTGGGATCATTATTTCTTCGATTGCTTTTGTGCTGTCTTCGTAGCTGTCTTTATCTTCTTCTTCTTGGCTATAGTTTTTGTTTTTACTACTGTCTTCTAGTTGCCTGATCCTTCTGAAGTTGTTTATCATATGTTGGTTTGGATGAAATATTTCAAAAGGCCTTAGTTTGTATGCAAAGTCTTCAAAATATTCAGATATGTAGATTTTCATTATAGGGGATTCTGCATATAGTTTGAGTTGTTCTTTGTCATTCCAAAACATGTTATTTCCGATCAAATATGCTTTGTATTTTTCATAGGTATATTTATCAGTTTCTGTGACAGGAGGAGGTGTGAGGTTTTTGTCTTCTGTCCATTCTTGGTAATCTGGATCATAATTTTTTGCCCTTATTTTTATGATATGTCTGGCAGGGTCTATGGTGGTTTGACTGAAGTGAGGTGGTGTAGAGGTTATTTCTGTACATAATTCCTGACCTAAAAGTTCTGCATAATAGTCTAAGATGGAGGATAGCGGTTCTGGAAGTTCTGTGATACACCAGTTGTTGAAGTACATTTTTTGTAGGAACCCATAATTTAGAAGTGTGCTTGGGTCTAGAGTAATATTGTCTTGTACTATGTACCTGTATTTCGGGATATTTATTGTGAGAAGAGGTGTTGAGGCAATTATGTTGCATTTGCATTGGGTAGTGGTGTTTTTGCAGTCTTTTCCTTTTTGTGTACATGGAATATTTGTGTTTCTTATTATCTTCCATGTAATCTTCAGTCCTGGAATGTTAGTAGTAGAACATTTTGCAATAGTATTAAAGATTTTTTTATAAGTCATAGCACTCATCTCTCTTGAAAGAAGTATGTGATTTATTTCTTTGTCAAATGAATCAACAAAACATATCATGTTCTGTTGGACAGTCTCTGATCGTATTGCCTTTATATGTGGAAGTTGTCCAAGTTGGACCATTTTCCCTTTGTCTGCCACAACCTTCTGTTTGTATGTGACCATAGGTCTAAGGCTTAATTCATCAGTTGGAACTTCTTCTTTGATGAACACACCTGATGATATGTTTAGGTATTGTTTTATTCCTTCCGATGTATAATAATCTTTTCCAAGATGTTTTTCCATTGCCATTTTGGCTGTTTCGAAATTTGTATATCCTTTGTATTTAGGAATCCCATATTTTGGATTCATTTCTATTTCTCTGATTTTAGGAAGCATTTCTTCCCAAGTAGCATATATCCCTGCACTTTCTTTATTAAACAAACAGTAATGGGAGAATTTTTTTTTGTTTCTTTCTGAAACTCGTTTACTAAGGTATATAAGATACTGAGTTTCTATTTGTTGTCTTGGGGGCTTGTAGCAAGATTCCATATATTATCCAATATTATTTGTTGATCTTCTGTGATATTTGCTTTATTGACAAATCTGTTTTGTTTGTAGGTCTTCGGGAATTTTTTACTATCTTGACTTTGTGATGTCATGTCTATATTTTCTCTGCACATGCAATTATAATCTGTCAGATCTTTATTTAGAAATAATCTAGAAAATTTGTCAGGTAGGAAATTTGTTTTTCCTTTTATATGTTCCTAGTTTATTTTTGTCCCGCAATTGAATATTGCATTTTGAATTTTAACCATCTGTTGTTTAGGATCCCTTTTTCTTTCTTGTTTTCTGAGTATTTAACTATGGCTTCACAGTCTGTTCTGATGGTTATTTCTTTGTGTGAAATAATAAATAATTTAAAAGGTTCAATAATATAGATTATCGCAAGTATTTCATAATCTAGGGATGTTAAATACCCTTTCTCTTTAAAAGTTCCTGAAGCATACCTACAAATTCTTTCTGCAGATTTTGTTTCATATTTATTTGGTTTATTTATTAGAATACCTCCCCATCCTAGGGATGATCCATCAGTTTCTATAATTAGATAATCTATGCTTAAGGGTAAAGCTAAGGGTTTTAATTCTTCTGCTAATTTTTTTATCTGTTTTATTTGCTTAGTATCTTCTTGGTTAAATTCTCTTTGTCCTTTTGGACTTGCCTTATTATATAGGGGTCTAGTGTATTTTGATAAGTCCTTCATGTAGGGCCTAGCATAATTTACATGTCCTAGGAATGCTTGTAATTGTTTTAAGTCTGTTATTTTATCTGAAAATTCCAAAAAAATTCTTGTTATGTGGGATTGTAATTCAATTTTTCCTTTGCCTATCTTTGTTCCTAAGAATTCTATAGTATTCTTAAAAAGTTCTATTTTCTTTTTAGATATAATTAAGTCATGGGCTTCTATTAGTTTTAATACGCTGTATAAATGCGATATGTGTTCTTGTTTTGTTTTGGAAAAAACAAGTATGTCATCTATATACACAAGTGTAATTGTTGCAGTTTTGAAAAATATTATCCATTTTTCTTTGGAAAATTTGTGGAGCATTTTTTAATCCAAATGGCATACCCAGCCATTCATAATGTCCTTCACTACATGTAAATGCAGTCCAAGATATAGATTCAGGATGCATTTTTACTTGCCAAAACCCTGATTTTAAGACAAATTTGGAAAACCAGTTTTTTCCTTGTATTTTGTTTATTAGTACATCTTTATTTGGTATATAATATCCATCCTCATGGGTATTGTCATTAAGTCTGGTGTAATTCATGACCATTCGAGATTGGCCTCTATTTCTCTCTGACTCTTTTTGTACTATGAAAGCCGCTGTTCTATGTCTAGAATCAGTTTTTCTTATAACATTTAGATTAGTTAAAATTTGTATGTGCATTTTGAATTCTTCCATAATCCAATTATCATATTTTGGAGAACCTGTTTTTATTGTTAAATCTGGATTTATTATATCCAGTCTACATTGTACTGGGTTTCTATCCCAATATTTTAAAGGTTTTTCTCCAATGATTTCTAATTTTTCTAATTTAGAAATAATATTGTCTATATCATCTGTGGATAATAATAACCTACTCACTTCTCTTGGATTTATAAGTTGGATATTTTTAATAAATCCTTTTCTTTTATATTCATAGTTTTTATAAGTATCTTGTATTAATTCTTCATTTGTTTTTTCTGTAATTGTTAGTATATTTTCATTGTTTTTGCATTGTCCTTGTATGGGGCAACTACATTTATCTTTTTGATTGTGATGTTCTGTATTCCCACCACGTTTCTCAAGCGCATACTCTGATAGTATTGGGGTTAGTGTGGTCTTTTTTGAAATTTGTATGTAATCTTTATTAAATGCAAAACTCCTGTTATAATTTAATAATAAATCTAGTCCTAGGATTAGTTTTATCCCTTCAAGATTTAATTCTAAAACCCATAATTGTTTTAAGTTGTAAAAAGGAGACCATTCCCCACATGTATTAGTAAAACTTATGTTTATATTTTTAACAATATTGGTAATAATATTAGTAGTTCCATCAAATTGGATACTTTGTTTTGGTTTGTCTGCTTTTGTTACATCTTTATGGGGTATAAGGCTAGAGCAAATAGTTGAACTGGTGGCTCCAGTGTCTATAAAAGCTAATATCTGTATTTCTAATCCTTTTATATTTAATCTTGTTGGAACACGTAATTCTTTTAGGCTTCCTGAATTACATATTAATGGGATTTGTATGGGTTTATCAATATTATTTAGATTATTATTTTCATATGATGTTGATTCATCTTGAATGATATTTTGCTTTTTATCTAGGGTCATAATTTTTTCTTTTATTTCTTCTATTTCTATTTCAATATTATTTGTTCTTTCTTCAAGTATTTTAATTCTTTCTTCATTTATCTTATTTTTGTCTGTGTGGGCAAGCTTATTTTGTTTAGGTAATTCTATGTTAAATTTGTTTTTTGCACATATATGACATATTTACATTATACATTCGATGCATTTAAATCTTTTATCAAAGGCAGGATACCATGGATAAAATTCACATTTTGTGGTATATGTTCCCATTTTATGTTTAAAATTGTGTTCGCATGAATTCTTATTTACCATGTTCAGTAAATATTCTTGTGGTATCTTTTCTTGGAATTCTGTTAATTCATCAATCTAGGTGTAATTGGATGATTGTATTTGTTCTTGTTCTTCTAACCCTTGCAAGGATACTATAGAATATATTGTAGATGTTTCTGAAACATCAGAAGCAATTTCTAAGAGATCTTCTTTTACTACATCTATAAGGTTAGATTCCCTTGTAAATATGTTATGTTTTTTTGGGCATGAGGAAGACAGATGTCCTTTTTCGTTACAAGCAAAACATGTAATTGTACTTGTATATGTCTTTCTTGCATTATATTTTCTGACATGTTTTTCTTTGTTGAGATATGGTTTTTTAGCATTTGATTTTCTTAAATAATACTTTTTTGTATATCTTCTTTTAAATTTAGGTTTTTTATCTATATTGTAATTTCTTGATCCATATTGTTGTGGAGTATATATTTGTCCACAAAACCCATAATTTTTCTGTTTTAATTCCCTCTGGATTTGTATATATGTACATTTCTTTTTTAGTTTGGAAATAATATGTGTTATTCTTATTCCAATGTTATCATATCCTTTAGGGATATTTGCAGTATTGTTTTGGTAATGTTTTATCCAAGATTTGTGTATTTCCTTTCCTAAATCACCTGGTAGTTTGGAAAAGAGTATATTTCCTATTTCAGTACTATAATAATTTCCTGAAATAGTTGCATAATGCAAAAATTCTTTTAGGAATTTTATTATGTATTTCCAATCTAACAATTGGATTTGTTCTAAATCTCTCATGGCCTCTTGTTGCCTTATGGTTACTCCTGTGTTTACATCTCTTCCTGTTATTATTCTGTGCATTGTATAAGCAAAGTTGTAAATATTACTTCCTTGTATTATTAAGTTATTTATTTCTTCAGGAAAGCTTTGTTTATAGTCTTCCCATATGGCTTTAGCTATATCTCAGTTTTCGGCAATTCTGATAATTTCTTCACCAGAATTTATGTTTGTATGTCTTGCTACATAATCCCTTGCTATAGCAGCAGTCCATTGTTCTAGATATGTATCTAATAACTATGGATGACATTCTGTGACATTTAGTATTACTGAATTATCTTTGAAAAAAGTTACTTCATTTGGTAATCTTTTTCTTATTGTTCTTAGGTTTTTATTTTCATTTGTATAAGGTTCAACTGGTTGTCTAGGGGGTTGTCCTAAAGTATACGGCATTGTTTCTTGATTTTTATTGGGATATGAAACCCCTGAGCTTCCGCTTTCTTCATGGTCAGCTAAGTCTATGTGTTCTGTGAATTCTGATAGTATATCATTTAATTCTTTTTGTATTTTTTCATTATTTGCTTCTTGGGAGTCTTCCAAGAAGTCGTCTAAATTATATATTTCTCTTGTTCTTACATTGTTCTCATCATCAACATAAACAAATGTATTTTCATTTATTTGGTTAGTTGATCTTAGAGTTTGTTCTAACTCATATACTTCAGATGGTTCAAGAACCATTCCAAGTTCTTTTGGATATATAATTTTATCCATTAATTCTTTTATTTAATTCTTCAGCTTCTTCATCTGTTTCTATTTCTTGTTGGTTTGACGGTCCATAATCCCTAAACCTTATGGACATAGATTTGTTTAGGTTATTGTATGTTACAGCATTATTTGGTCTTAATGTTGCTGTTGTATTATTCGGATTTTCTATATTCCATTCATGGCCAGCAAGAATAGAAGAATCTATTTCCATTGGTTTTATGAAACTTATGCCTGTTGAATTTAAGGCTTCTATGACTTTGTCTAGTTTTATTTTTATTTTGGGAGTTACTTGGACATACATTTTCCTAAGAATGTAATGTCTAGTAGAATATTTTTTCCTATAAAGTTCTCAAATCCCTTTGTTTGTATTATAATTTTTATGTGTTTATAAAAATCATTTAATGTCATTGTAAAATTTGGAGCTATATAAACAATACCTATGTTATTGTTCATATCTACTTCCATCATTCCGAATATGGCTTTATCCATATCTTGGTGTCTATCGTCTATAAGTAGTAACAATAATTTAGTTCCAATTTTCTGTCTAACTAATCCTCTTATGCCTATTACTATAAGTCCTAGGTGCATTAGTTTGTATTTCTGGATTTTTAATTGTTTTATAGCTTTTTGTGACATTAAATTTATTACCTGGTTACTTCCATCTGGAATAGAAAGTATTTCTTCTCTATGCTGTCTATATAATCCTGTTACTGCTGTAAATAGTCATGTTCTATATATTTCTCTAGGATTTAGAGAATCCAGTTGGTTATTTGAAAATATTTCTATATCCCTATCTAAGTTAATTATTTATTCTAACTGATTTTGTGTATTATTAGGTCTTCTCAATATGTTATCAATCCATCCCCATGGATGATAAGCTATTTGTTTCTGTAGGTCTATCTGTTAAGGTTCTAGATGGACCTGTAAAAGATAATCTTCTATTATTCATATTTGATCAAGTTTCTTATACATTAGAAAATTGATTTTAGTCTTTTTACTTGTTATATGTGTAGTAGGATCATTAGGTCCTAAATTCATTTTTTGTAGACTTTCTGTGAGTTTGTTTATTTCAAATTCATGTTCTTTACCATCTTTGTCTATAACAAACATTTGTTTCTGGATATTATCTATCTTGTTTGTATTTGGGTTAACATTGCTGTTATCATATTATTTTGTAATATTTGTATTTTATCACTTTTTCCTGGGAATTCATCTTTGTTATATCCAACATTTATGTTAGGATCACTGAATCTGTAGTTGGATTCTACATATTTAGTTGCTTCTTGGTAGTATTTGTTTTCAAAACTCATTAGCTTAGTATCAAATGTTTAATTTCATCCAACATTTTCTCAATTTGTTGTATTTGTTTTTCGAATTGGCTTTTATCTTTTTCTGTTTGTTCTTTTAATTCTATTATTAATTTTCTAGAATGTATTTCTATATCTTTGGGTTTATTTTCTTCTATTAAATTTTTAAGTTTATTATATCACTTTTATTGGGAAATTCTTTTAATTTTATGACTTTGAATTTATTAGTTAGTTTTTCCTTATCTATTTTGTATAAATTTAATTTCAAATAATCTTGGTTGTTTGAAATCTGTTTTAGTAACTTATTTTTCTCAATTATGCTTTCTAATACCAGTTGCATCAGGCTATGATGCTTTTCATTATCGAGATTTAAGTTTTCACTTAATTCTATAACTAATTCTGTGAGCGAATTCATATGTTCTATTTCTGAATGTAATTTATGTTTGTAATCAGTTTCTTTGATATAACATATGTGTTTTTGTTTATCTAAGGTAATAATTCTTTTTATTGGATTATTGATTTCTAAATTTAAGTAATTGAATTTCTCATAATTCATATTCATTGGGCCTAGAAATCTTTTAATTGCTCAGATACCATTTTTATGAGGGGAGTAGTTTTTGGAAGAAAATTCATTTTGGGACTTAAGTTCGAACCTGTTATAGCAATTTCATTTTATGTTGTCGGAAGAGTTTTTTTTTATATTGTGGTATACCACATCTCAATCAAATGTTCTATGAGGATTTGTATATAAAATCCCAAAGCATAACATGCTATAAATGTTACAGTGTAACTTATTATTTCGTATGGTATATAATGTAATTGTTTCATTATTTTTAAACTACTCTACTGGCAGCTTTTAAGTATATAATACCCAAGGGTGCAGTAGATAGAATGTTGAACTAGTAATTAGGAACCTTATTCTTTTTGTTTCAGAGTATTCTAATTTTTGGTTCAAATTCTTGTAGTCTCCCTCTTTAGTACTGGTCATTGTATACACTTATTTCTTCATCAAACGTTTCAAATCTGGTCAACCAATTACGGTTATCTTCTTGTATTTGTTTTTGTAGTATTCTGTAGTATTCATCACATACTAAGTTATCATCCTAGGTGTCAGTCGTGTTTCTGTTTTACTTTCTATTAGATAAAAAGTATTTTGTAAATTTTTAATGATTTTGTTTTTATCTAGTTTTGGATCATCTGTTAGTTATATTTTTTTTTTTGGATAATTCTCCTTAAAAAAATTCCTATATTATACTGTTGGTTTTCGTTTAGTTTCGTTTGTTTTAGAACAATCATAAGTTTAATCATAAATTTTTGTTCTAAATACTTCTGTAATGATTCTATATCTTTAATATTTGAAAATCTGTCCATTATTAGTTTTTCCAATCATTATCTTCTATGATGTTATAATCTGTTTTATTTTTGGTTTCTAAATAATTTTTCCATTCATTATAAAATTTTTGCAAATCTGGGTGTTATAATAACATTTCCGGGTTCTGTATATATGCTAAAATTGTTGAATATTTTTATAAAATTCGTTTCACAATCAAAGACATTAATTAGTTCTGTAGTATATTTTTGTTTAAAAATATTTATTATTTCATGTCTTTGGTTTTCTGTAATATTGTTGTTATTTTTCATTATGTTTATTATGTTTATTATAAATTTATCTTCTAAATATTTTTGCAAATTTTCCATAATTTTGAATTTTCTCTATTTATTTTCTGATTTTTAGGAAAAGTCAGGCATAAACCAAAGATACTTGGTGAAATAATCACAGGTAAACATTTATTTTTACTATCTTCATCCTCATCTCTTACTCTTACTGTATTTAGTTTTAAAAGTATGATTTTAACTTGGTTATGAATCATTCCCTCACCTTGTTACTCTAGATTTACTATTTTCCTTAACGGCCTCATGCCAAAGTGGTACTTCTTCAATCATTTACGAGCTTACGTCTTTTGGGATAATTCATAATTTTAGTTAAATACAAGTGGTTTTTTAAAACATGGATACAACCTCATCAAGCTAACATCATACTTAAGAGGATAAATAAAAAGGAATACATACCTAGATCTCTTCACCTTTCTCTTGGTTTATGTCTGAATTTTTTTTAGCTATTCATCATCTTCATGGGGAAGAAATAGAAAAGGAAGTCCACCAGTAAAACGAAATACTCTAGCTTTTTATTACTTAATAGTTTTTTAGAGTTGATACAATTATATTCGGTGTCTTACAAACATACTGGATTGCCATATATATAAGTAATCCAAACACACCATACTATGGACAGCTGTCCATTACAAACTTACAAATGGAGGTAAAAAGTAGCATACAATACACACTTAGAATAATACATCTGTAAAGTCAGGTTCTAGTGGAATGTTTCTTTTGAAAAAGTCTTTTGTCTCCTTTTGTCAGTGGAGAAAAAAGTCTTCACCTATTAGTAGGTAGGTATTTTCTCTGATTTCTTTTTTGTTCGGTGGAAGTATTTGTCACTGCAGGTCACATCCCTTTTGTCTTTGGGATCATTATTTCTTCGATTGCTTTTGTGCTGTCTTCGTAGCTGTCTTTATCTTCTTCTTCTTGGCTATAGTTTTTGTTTTTACTACTGTCTTCTAGTTGCCTGATCCTTCTGATGTTGTTTATCATATGTTGGTTTGGATGGAATATTTCAAAAGGCCTTAGTTTGTATGCAAAGTCTTCGAAATATTCAGATATGTAGATTTTCATTATAAGGGATTCTGCATATAGTTTGAGTTGTTCTTTGTCATTCCAAAACATGTTATTTCCGATCAAATATGCTCTGCATTTTTCATAGGTATATTTATCAGTTTTTGTGACAGGAGGAGGTGTGAGGTTTCTGTCTTATGTCCATTCTTGGTAATCTGGATCATAATTTTTTGCTCTTATTTTTATGATATGTCTGGCAGGGTCTATGGTGGTTTGACTGAAGTGAGGTGGTGTAGAGGTTATTTCTGTACATAATTCCTGACCTAAAAGTTCTGCATAATAGTCTAAGATGGAGGATAGCGGTTCTGGAAGTTCTGTGATACACTAGTTGTTGAAGTACATTTTTTCTAGGAACCCATAATTTAGAAGTGTGCTTGGGTCTAGAGTAATGTTGTCTTGTACTATGTACCTGTATTTTATGATATTAATTGTGAGAAGAGGTGTTGAGGCAATTATGTTGCATTTGCATTGGGTAGTGATGTTTTTGCAGTCTTCTCCTTTTTGTGTACATGGAATATTTGTGTTTCTTATTATCTTCCATGTAATCTTCATTCCTGGAATGTTAGTAGTAGAACATTTTGCAATAGTATTAAAGATTTTTTTATAAGTCATAGCACTCATCTCTCTTGAAAGAAGTATGTGATTTATTTCTTTGTCAAATGAATCAACAAAACATATCATGTTCTGTTGGACAGTCTCTGATCGTATTGCCTTTTTATGTGGAATTTGTCCAAGTTGGACCATTTTCCCTTTGTCTGCCACAGCCTTCTGTTTGTATGTGACCATAGGTCTAAGGCTTAATTCATCAGTTGGAACTTCATCTTTAATGAACACACCTTATGATATGTTTAGGTATTGTTTTATTCCTTCCGATTTATAATAATCTTTTCCAAGATGTTTTTCCATTGCCATTTTGGCTGTCTTGAAATTTGTATATCCTTTGTATTTAGGAATCCCATATCTTGGATTCATTTCTATTTCTCTGATTTTAGGAAGCATTTCTTCCCAAGTAGCATATATCCCTGCACTTTCTCCATTAAACAAACAGTAATTGGAGAATTTTTGTTTTGTTTCTTTCTGAAACTCGTTTACTAAGGTATATAAGATACTAAGTTTCTGTTTGTTGTCTTGGGGGCTTGTAGCAAGATTCCATATATTATCCAATATCATTTGTTGATCTTCTGTGATATTTGCTTTAGTGACAAATCTGTTTTGTTTGTAGGTCTTTAGGAATTTTTTACTATCTTGACTTTGTGATGTCATGTCTGTATTTTCTCTATACATGCAATTATAATCTGTCAGATCTTTATTCAGAAATAATCTAGATAATTTGTCAGGTAGGAAATTTGTTTTTACTTTTATATGTTCCCAGTTTATTTTTGTTCCGCAATTGAATATTGCATTTTTGAATTTTAACCATCTGTTGTTTAGGATCCCTTTTTCTTTCTTGTTTTCGGAGTATTTAACTATGGCTTCACAGTCAGTTCTGATGGTTATTTCTTTGTGTGAAATAATAAATAATTTAAAAGCTTCAAGAATATAGATTATCGCAAGTATTTCATAATCTAGGGATGTTAAATATCTTTTCTCTTTAAAAGTTCTTGAAGCATACCTACAAATTCTTTCTGCAGATTTTGTTTCATATTTATTTGGTTTATTTATTAGAATACCTCCCCATCCTAGGGATGATCCATCAGTTTCTATAATTAGATAATCTGTGCTTAAGGGTAAAGCTAAGGGTTTTAATTCTTCTGCTAATTTTTTTTATCTGTTTTATTTGCTTAGTATCTTCTTGGTTAAATTCTCTTTGTCCTTTTGGACTTGCCTTATTATATAGGGGTCCAGTGTATTTTGATAAGTCCTTTATGTAGGGCCTAGCATAATTTACAAGTCCTAGGAATGCTTGTAATTGTTTTAAGTCTGTTATTTTATCTGGAAATTCCAAAAAAATTCTTGTTATGTGGGATTGTAGTTCAATTTGTCCTTTGCCTATCTTTGTTCCTAAGAATTCTATAGTATTCTTAAAAAAAGTTCTATTTTCTTTTTAGATATAATTAAGCCATGGGCTTCTATTAGTTTTAATACGCTGTATAAATGCGATATGTGTTCTTGTTTCGTTTTGGAAAAAACAAGTATGTCATCTATATATACACAGGTGTAATTGTTGCAGTTTTGAAAAATATTATCCATTTTTCTTTGGAAAATTTGTAGAGCATTCTTTAATCCTTATGGCATAACCAGCCATTCATAATGTCCTTCACTACATGTAAATGAAGTCCAAGGTATAGATTCAGGATGCATTATTTCTTGCCAAAACCCTGATTTTAAGTCAAATTTGGAAAACCATTTTTTTCCTTGTATTTTGTTTATTAGTACATCTTTATTTGGTATACAATAACCATCCTCATGGGTATTGTCATTAAGTCTGGTGTAATTCATGACCATTCTAGATTGACCTCTTTTTCTCTCTGATTCTTTTTGTACTATGAAAGCCGTTGTTCTATGTCTAGAATCGGTTTTTCTTATAACATTTAGATTAGTTAATATTTGTATGTGCATTTTGAATTCTTCCATAATCCAATTATCATATTTTGGAGAACCTGTTTTTATTGTTAAATCTGGATTTATTATATCCAGTCTACATTGTACTGGGTTTCTATCCCAATATTTTAAAGTTTTTTCTCCAATGATTTCTAATTTTTCTAATTTAGAAATAATATTGTCTATATCATCTGTGGATAATAATAACCTACTCACTTCTCTTGGATTTATAAGTTGGATATTTTTAATAAATCCCTTTCTTTTATATTCATAGTTTTTATAAGTTTCTTGTATTAATTCTTCGTTTGTTTTTTCTGTAATTGTTAGTATATTTTCATTGTTTTTGCATTGTCCTTGTATGGGGCAACTACATTTATCTTTTTGAATGTGATGTTCTGTATTCCCACCACGTTTCTCAAGCGCATACTCTGATAGTATTGGGGTTAGTGTGGTCTTTTTTGAAATTTGTATGTAATCTTTATTAAATGAAAAACTCCCGTTATCATTTAATAAGAAATCTAGTCATAGGATTAGTTTTATCCCTTCAAAATTTAATTCTAAAACCCATAATTGTTTTATGTTGTAAAAAGGAGACCATTCCCCACATGTATTAGTAAAACTTATGTTTATATTTTTAACAATATTGGTAATAATATTAGTAGTTCCATCAAATTGGATACTTTGTTTTGGTTTGTCTGCTTTTGTTACATATTTATGGGGTATAAGGCTAGAGCAAATAGTTGAACTGGTGGCTCCAGCATCTATAAATGCTAATATCTGTATATCTAATCCTTTTATATTTAATCTTGTTGGAACACGTAATTTTTTTAGGCTTCCTGAATTACATATTAATGGGATTTGTATTGGTTTATCAATATTATTTAGATTATTATTTTCATATGATGTTGATTCATCTTGAATGATATTTTGCTTTTTATCTAAGGTCGTAAATTTTTCTTTTATTTCTTTTATTTCTATTTCAATATTATTTGTTCTTTCTTCAAGTATTTTAATTCTTTCTTCATTTATCTTATTTTTGTCTGTGTAGGCAAGCTTATTTTCTTTAGGTAATTCTATGTTGATTTTTTTTTGCACATATATGACATATTTCCATTATACATTCGATGCATTTAAATCTTTTATCAAAGGTAGGATACCATGGACAAAATTCACATTTTTTGGTATCTGTTCCCATTTTATGTTTAAAATTGTGTTCACATGAATTCTTATTTACCATGTTCAGTAAATATTCTTGTGGTATCTTTTCTTGGAATTCTGTTAATTCATCAATCAACGTGTAATTGGATGATTGTATTTGTTCTTGTTCTTCTAACCCTTCCAAGGATACTATAGAATATATTGTAGATGTTTCTGAAACATCAGAAGCAATTTATAAGAGACCTTCTTTTACTGCATCTATAAGGTTAGATTCCCTTGTAAATAGGTTATGTTTTTTTGGACATGAGGAAGACAGATGCTCTTTTTCATTACAAGCAAAACATGTAATTGTACTTGTATATGTCTTTCTTGGATTATATTTTCTGACATGTTTTTCTTTGTTGAGATATGGTTTTTTAGCATTTGATTTTCGTAAATAATACTTTTTTGTATATCTTCTTTTAAATTTAGGTTTTTTTTATCTATATTGTAATTTCTTGATCCATATTGCTGTGGAGTATATATTTGTCCACAAAATCCATAATTTTTCTGTTTTAATTCTCTCTGGATTTGTATATATGTACATTTCTTTTTTAGTTCGGAAATAATATGTGTTATTCTTATTCCAATGTTATCATATCCTTTAGGGATATTTGCAGTATTGTTTTGGTAATGTTTTATCCAAGATTTATGTATTTCCTTTCCTAAATCACCTGGTAGTTTGGAAAAGAGTCTATTTCCTATTTCGGTACTGTAATAATTTCCTAAAATAATTGCATAATGCAAAAATTCTTTTAGGAATTTTATTATGTAATTCCAATCTAACAATTGGATTTGTTCTAAATCTCTCATGGCCTCTTGTTGCCTTATGGTTACTCCTGTGTTTACATCTCTTCCTGTTATTATTCTGTGCATTGTATAAGCAAAGTTGTAAATATTACTTCCTTGTATTATTAAGTTATTTATTTCTTCAGGAAAGCTTTGTTTATATGCTTCCCATATGGCTTTAGCTATATCTCAGTTTTCGGCAATTCTGATCATTTCTTCACCAGAATTTATGTTTGTATGTCTTGCTGCATAATCCCTTGCTATAGCAGCAGTCCATTGTTCTAGATATGTATCTAATAACTGTGGATGACATTCTGTGACATTTAGTATTATTGAATTGTCTTTGAAAAAAGTTACTTCATTTGGTAATCTTTGTCCTATTGTTCTTAGGTTTTTATTTTCATTTGTATAAGGTTCAACTGGTTATCTAGGGGGTTTTCCTAAAGTATACGACATTGTTTCTTGATTTTTATTGGGATATGAAACCCCTGAGCTTCCGCTTTCTTCATGGTCAGCTAAGTCTATGTGTTCTGTGAATTCTGATACTATATCATTTAATTCTTTTTGTCTTTTTTCATTATTTGCTTCTTGGGAGTCTTCCAAGAAGTCGTCTAGATTATATATTTCTCTTGTTCTTACATTGTTCTCATCATCAACATAAACAAAAGTATTTTCATTTATTTGGTTAGTTGATCTTAGAGTTTGTTCTAACTCATATACTTCAGATGGTTCAAGAACCATTCCAAGTTCTTTTGGATATATAATTTTATCCATTAATTCTTTTATTTAATTCTTCAGCTTCTTCATCTGTTTCTATTTCTTGTTGGTTTGACGGTCCATAATCCCTAAACCTTATGGACATAGATTTGTTTAGGTTATTATATGTTACAACATTATTTGGTTTTAATGTTGCTGTTGTATTATTCGGATTTTCTATATTCCATTCATGGCCAGCAAGAATAGAAGAATCTATTTCCATTGGTTTTATGAAACTTATGCCTGTTGAATTTAAGGCTTCTATGACTTTGTCTAGTTTTATTTTTATTTTGGGATTATTCATGGACATACATTTTCCTAAGAATGTAATGTCTAGTAGAATATTTTTTCCTATAAAGTTCTCAAATCCCTTTGTTTGTATTATAATTTTTATGTGTTTATAAAAATCATTTAATGTCATTGTAAAATTTGGAGCTATATAAACAATACCTATGTTATTGTTCATATCTACTTCCATCATTCCAAATATGGCTTTATCCATATCTTGGTGTCTATCGTCTATAAGTAGTAACAATAATTTAGTTCCAATTTTCTGTCTAACTAATCCTCTTATGCCTATGACTATAAGTCCTAGGTGCATTAGTTTGTATTTCTGGATTTTTAATTGTTTTATAACTTTTTGTGACATTAAATTTATTACCTGTTGACTTCCATCTGGAATAGAAAGTATTTCTTCTCTATGCTGTCTATATAATCTTGTTACTGCTGTAAACAGTCATGTTCTATATATTTCTCTAGGATTTAGAGAATCCAGTTGGTTATTTGAAAATATTTCTATATCCCTATCTAAGTTAATTATTCATTCTAACTGATTTTGTGTATTATTAGGTCTTCTCAATATGTTATCAATCCATCCCATGGATGATAAGCTATTTGATTCTGTAGGTCTATCTGTTAAGGTTCTAGATGGACCTATAAAAGATAATCTTCTATTATTCATATTTGATCAAGTTTCTTATACATTAGAAAATTGATTTTAGTCTTTTTACTTGTTATATGTGTAGTAGGATCATTAGGTCCTAAATTCATATTTTGTAGACTTTCTGTGAGTTTGTTTATTTCAAATTCATGTTCTTTACCATCTTTGTCTATAACAAACATTTGTTTCTGGATATTATCTATCTTGTTTGTATTTGGGTTAACATTGCTATTATCATATTATTTTGTAATATTTGTATTTTATCACTTTTTCCTGGGAATTCATCTTTGTTATATCCAACATTTATGTTAGGATCACTGAATCTGTAGTTGGATTCTACATATTTAGTTGCTTCTTGGTAGTATTTGTTTTCAAAACTCATTAGCTTAGTATCAAATGTTTAATTTCATCCAACATTTTCTCAATTTGTTGTATTTGTTTTTCGAATTGGCTTTTATCTTTTTCTGTTTGTTCTTTTAGTTCTATTATTAATTTTCTAGAATGTATTTCTATATCTTTGGGTTTATTTTCTTCTATTAAATTTTTAAGTTTATTATATCACTTTTATTGGGAAATTCTTTTAATTTTATGACTTTGAATTTATTAGTTAGTTTTTCCTTATCTATTTTGTATAAATTTAATTTCAAATAATCTTGGTTGTTTGAAATCTGTTTTAGTAACTTATTTTTCTCAATTATGCTTTCTAATACCAGTTGCATCAGGCTATGATGCTTTTCATTATCGAGATTTAAGTTTTCACTTAATTCTATAACTAAGTCTGTGAGCGAATTCATATGTTCTATTTCTGAATGTAATTTATGTTTGTAATCAGTTTCTTTGATATAACATATGTGTTTTTGTTTGTCTAAGGTAATAATTCTTTTTATTGGATTATTGATTTCTAAATTTAAGTAATTGAATTTCTTATAATTCATATTCATTGGGCATAGAAATCTTTTAATTGCTCTGATACCATTTTTATGAGGGGAGTAGTTTTTGGAAGAAAATTCATTTTGGGACTTAAGTTCGAACCTGTTATAGCAGTTTCATTTTATGCCGTCGAAAGAGTTTTTTTTATTGTGGTATACATACATACATACATATATATATATATATATATATATATAGACACACACACACACTCATACAACAGCCCTGCACTAACGCAACTTTAGACATGCAACATGCTCTTGTGACCACTTGCACAGTATTGTAAACTATCAAACCATTCTATTAATATCAGTTCTATAAACAAAATATATGTATGGTTGTGATATAATCTGCTTATACTACTTTATATAATCAGACCTTGTTCACTAAATACTCAGTTTCTCTCATGTGCACGCACACATTCAAATGTTAGTTTAAATAGAAATAGAAATACTTGAATCGGAGAGACAAATAAGGACTGAAATAAGGGCATTCACAAACTCAACATGCTATTATAATATTAGTACAAGGTACACGTATGAAGATATATAGCAGCAAGTGAATAAATACATAAACACATGCATGAATATATAAACTCACACTACACACAACCCAACATGTTTAACGAAACACACAATAGCAACGTAACTTGAAAACAATATAGTTTAACTTATTCATGCAATTTAAAAACGGGCTTAATATATACACACACATACACACACTTATATATATATGTGTGTATATATATACACATGTATATATATATATATATGTATGTATATATATACACATGTATATATATACATGTATATATATATACATGTGTATATATATACATACATATATATATACATATATATATATATGCAAAGTTGTATGCGCTCTCAAGCACGAATCGAAATAAAATGGATGTGGACTAGAACATATGAGTATTTTTACTCACATGAAGATGACATGCTCCCTTCATACTCCTAAACACAAGTCCAAACCTCAACAACCGTAAAAGAAAACTAGATTTGCTTCACCTAATAGATGCGGTAGTATATACAAATGGGCATATTGAAATTTTGTAAATTTAAATAATATATTCAATTTGTTCTTGAATTTAAAGGTGAAAAGGATTATTGGTTTCTGTATCTGTGTGCTGGAAGCGATGGTTAGTTTCTCATAGCTTCAGAAAGAAGGTAATAGATAATATAATGATGTATATGTGTACATGAATAAAACGAGGAAGGAAGAAAAATCAAATTTTAGAAGATTTTGGGTTCTACGAATTGGGTTTACGAATATTAGCTTGGGCCTAAATAAATAAATATAGTTTAGTTTTCTTTTTATTCTAAAACAAAATTTCTATTTGATTCTAAATAACTCTAAATTCCAGTTATAACTCACTTTTGTTATAAAAATGATATTATATTCCAACAAAATCACCAACATAAAAAATTATTTTCACATTTTTAGCTCATTTTCCAAACAAATTCTCAAATTCTAAATTAATCAAATAAATTACTATTATTAACATTAATTGGTTATCACTTAAAAATCGGATTTCTACAGGTAGCCATCCATATAGCTCGACCTCCCCTATGCCCCGGTTTTAATCACTTCCCTAGTCCAGGTCTGCGTTCGAATCATCTTTCCAGCATAACACATGAACGTTAACCTTGCCCTTTCCTAGGAATTACCCTTGGGATTGGCAGTACAACATGCCTAGCAAACTGAACAAATCACATGGATATTAACCTTACCATCTTGTTTGGAATCATCCACCGGATAGGCTTTAAACAGGTCTAACATCCTGAACATAATCTTCTCCATGGCTCTTCGACAGTATCTTCATATGACTTAACGTATTTTTAGGTTTTGAAGCGGATTCGATTAAGCATACTTATGCATGTTTATCCGACTTCAGACTATTCAAAACTATTGTTTATTGAATTTTCAGTTAACTCTATTTCGGTTCTTTTGGAATAAACAGATAACCTATAAAGTAGAGCCACACCGAGAGGATATCCCTACACATTTCTCTTAAAGGGAAAGATGAGTCTATGTCACCCGACATTCTAACCCAGCTATATTGAACTAGCTGCACGAGGTTGACCCAATTGCCATCAAGGCCATTATTCCAAAATGATGATTGTGCAACCTGGAAGTCAAGTACAGATGGATATATGAAACCAGACGTGAACGGAGTTGGTAGATAAATAATGCAGCTTGCTTGAAATATGGAATATAGCTTAGTCAATAAAAGGGATCGGTATGGTTTGGCAACTTGCAAGGGACCATCATGGTTGAGTAAGCTAGGGATTGGCATAGCTAGCTACTATGGATCGTCATGGTTTATTAAGCTAGGGATCGGCATAGCTAGCTAGTATGGATTGGCGTGGTTTATTAAGCTAGTGATCAGCATAGTTATCTAGTATGGATCAGCGTGGTTTATTGACTTAAATTAGCATACTTCAGCTTATAAAGAAGGGCTCAACATAGTTTGGTAGGATGGATCGACATAGTTGATTGGTATAAGTCGGCAAGCTTCATTGAATAAGGGGTCAGCATACATCAAAGACCAAATACATCCTTGCATTCAATGATCAATATCTTGATATCTACAAGTCCAAGGCAGATGAAATTTGAAAAGCAAGGTATATGGACCTTAGGGAACCTACCCTAGGCATCGCACATCAAATGTGCAAAGCTAGGGGGATCGGTATACAACCATTTAGAGAGTTCGGTAGAAATCGGTTCACAAGTGGAGTTAAATCAAAGATCAATCAATAACTTGAGCTCTAGTTGTCCAAATGACATGATATTTGACGAGCTAATATATTTAAACATTCAGAAGCCATTATAAGGATTGCTGCCCAAAAATGACCAATGAAGGAATCAGTACCGATCCCTCTTCATTGGGATTTGGGCCCAGCGACTCCTCTGGTAGGCCCATACGGATTAGAAGGTCCTTTAGCCAAAGTTTGAGAGAGATTGGTAGTCATCTTCGCCTATAAATACTAGGCTGAGGGGTCATTCTGAGGATCTTTACGCTGCTAGTTACTTTAGTCTTTATTGTAATCGAGTTTTTCCTATTCCTTGCCACTGTAATCAAATTATTAATTGATCCATAAAAATAACCTTCAAAGTGGACGTAGGCATACAACACCGAACTACTATAAATCTTTGTGTTTCTAATTATCGCTTTTATTTGGCTATTAGTTTATTCTATTCCTCAGTTTTAATTTTACTTTCTTCACGTACTTCTCTACATAAATCTACTCTTGGGTGTTAGTGACCAATTTGGTTGCAAACATTTTGGTGCTTTCGTTGAGAGCCTGATTCTCAGCCTATTAGGATCCCCTTTATTGCAACTAGATTATGCAAATCCCTCAAATGAGATCTGAAGTTATCCTCATAAAGTTGCTTATACTACTTAGATTTGCTAAAACTAAGTAAGAAGCTTGATAATGGTGAGACATACTAGATCTACTTCTCAGAATGTGGGTGGAAATGAGACTGCTAGCATTCAGCAAGGAGACCCAAGTAAGCAACCTACAAATTTGAATGCTGATCCGGTTATAGTTCAAAATCCTACTGATTCTATAACCAGAGCTAAATTTCATAATATAATGTGAGAGTTGATGGAAAACCGTCGACAACTAAATCAGCAAATTTAGACTAATATTAACCTGATGAACCAGATTACTCAGCAGCGGCGTGGGAAGGCTAGGAGGGATCTCACTCCTTACTCGGCATCGAAATTTTCAAGCTCATCGAATGAATATCACAAGCATAGGCATCGCAGGATTGAAGAAGATCGTGCAAAAACTTTAGAGCTTCACTTGACAGACCAACACGGTCTGCCACAATCTGTCGGTGTCGATCCCTACCTAGGGATCCGCACCAATCCCTCCTCTAGAGGAGGGATCCCCCTTACACTTGGGGAATCGTGTTGGAATTAAGCCTGAAGGATTGGATGGTGGAGTTCGATTGAATGCTGACCAGGCACCCCTCCGGAATGATGACAAGATAAATGTTCAAGATGTGCACCAAGAAGATGGTGAACCAAGAAGGCGTGAAATGACTCATAGACATCGACCTGATCATTCACGTAAGGTGGAGCATAACCACCGCTTGGCACCAACCATCCAAACACCGGACTTAGCGGCGATGGTTAGACAGTTGGTGAGGGAGAACCGAGGCTTGACTAACGTTGACTGGATAATTTCGAGGTACCCCATTTACTGATAATGTTCTACATGCAAAATATCCAAGAAGGTTCAATATGCCATCAATGCTTGCCTACAAAGGAAAAACCAACTCCATGCACCATATTATGAGATACGAATGACTGATGGATTCTGCATGAGCCAATGATGCGACTAAGTGCAGATGCTTTCTCATAACCCTTTCTCGAATAGCAACGATATAGTTCACGAGACTACCCCCGTGATCAATTTATAGATTCGATGAGTTAGCAACCAAGTTTGTGGAGCAATTTCAAATGCACGCAACTCATCCTAAAGACGTAATGTCCCTTTCCAGTGTGATCCAGGCTCCAAGGGAGTCGTTGAAAGATTATTTAAAGAGATTTCATACAACTTCCATGCAGGTCAGTAATCTGAATGATTATGCTATAGTTATGGCTATGACGAGAGGGATTGATCTGGAGTCTGAGTTTGGCAACTGGGTAACTGAAAAATCGCTTGCCATGTTGGAGCGCTTCTATTCAAAGGCAGCTCAGTTTCTGAGAAGGGAGGAAGCCAGGTCCTCCAGAAAAAAGAACGTTACGGGACCGAGTGGAGAAGCAGTACAGAGTAACATTGCGATAAAATAGGATGATGACAATTTTGGAAAAGTCCAAGTCAAAGTTCAGAATAAGCCAAATCAGAAAAAGAGAGGTGGAGATAGGAATCGAGAGCGAAAGAGGTATTCTGGGAGACTAAAGCCTAGGATTTCAATGTATGATAACTACACACTGCTAAACACGTCTTTGGAGAATATTTATCTGTCCACTTGCAATACCATGCAATATAGGAAGCCATCTCCAAAGGAGTCAACTGAGAAGCAAATGCAATCGTTGCAGATGGTCAGTCCATGGCCGTTCACCATGTAGGGGCATAGACATCATCGGCTCCTGGCCAATCTCTAAAGGTGGCACCAAGTATGCAATAGTTGCAGTTGACTACTTCACCAAATGGGCTGAAGCAAAAACTTTAGCCACGATCACAACCAAAAAAACAGTCAACTTTATTGTCCGAAACATCGTATGCCGATTCGGTCTTCTGCTAACTATTGTAACAGATGATGGGGCTCAATTTGGCAATGTTGAATTCAAAGACTTTTGTCGAAGATATCGTATTGAAAAGAGATTTGCAGCGGTTGCTCACCCTCAGACAAATGGACAGGTTGAAGCTGTATATAAAATCATAAAGTCTATTCTGAAGAAGCGGTTGGAGAAGGCTGGAGATAGGTGGGTGGATGAACTCTCTACGGCCTTTTGGGCTTATAGGACTACCCATAAGTCTGCAACTGGCCATACTCCATTCGCCCTTTCTTATGGCTCCGAAGCCGTTATTCTTGTTGAACACGAAGTCCCTTCTCATTGAGTGATTTACTACGATCCCAAAACAAATAAGGATCTCCTTTTGGAATCTCTTGACTTTATAGATGAGAAGTGCGAAGAAGCTGATCTGAGGATGGCTGCATATCGACATCGAGTCGCCCGGTATTACAACACTAAAGTTCGACCGAGAACCTTTGAAATTGGCGATCTCGTTCTAAAATGGATTTTTCCTACCCCATCGCAGATGAATCCAATCTAGGAAGGACCATATGTCATTGAACAAAGGCTTGGAGAAGGAACTTTCAAGCTAGCGACTGTCGATGGCATTACACTTCCAAGGGCATGGAATAACGAACATTTATGATGCTATTTCACTTAGTTTATTTTCTTTGCATTTTCAATTGTATTTACTTTCAGAATCTGCTTTAGCGTTTGATTTTCCGAATGTGTAATAATACAATTTATGTTATTCCTTTCCATTTAATGAATAAAGTTTCAGGCTTCCTTTGTATTTATGTTTGCTATTGCATTGTATGCTAATTACATAGCGAAACTGATTATCGTCGATATGAGTGCACAGGCTCCTAGAGTTTAAAATTAATCACTCCTAATGAGATCAAATAAGATGAGCTCAATCAACTTATTCATTTAATGACTCTCCTTCACAATCCAAAGGATAGGATACACAATAAGGAATGAATGTAGCCGATGATTTGATGATCGAATAACTCATGCCCAACTGTGGAACTGAGACAAAATAAAAGGGACCAAGATATGACCGATCGCTCACTAAATCTAACCCCAAACCTTGAGGGTCAAATTAATTAGTCAAAGAGAGTGGGATCAAACTACTCTCCAAAATAACTCTAAGTCCCCGGAGTGCGGACTGGAATATAAATATAAATCGGGTGTGAAACGACCACCCGCGAAATAACTCTAAGTCCTCGGAGTGTGGACTGGAGTATAAACATAAATCGGATGTGAACCGACCACCTATGAAATAACTCTAAGTCCCCAGAGTGTGGATTGGAATATAGATGTAAATTGGGTGTGAATTATCCACATGCGAAACAACTCTGAGTCCCTAGAGTGCGACTAGAGTAAAACATAAGTTAGGTGCGATCCGACCATCCATCAACTAAATCTTATCCCCAGAGTATGGATACAAACATGAATGAATAGATAAGTGGAGTTCGACCGTTCTCTATTCCATAAACTTTGGCCTGAAACCAACGGGAGGAGTATAAACTCGCTAAGGATGGAATTCAACCATCCAACACCTGACCTCGCCAAATCAAAACCAAGGACAAGTGTATAGTTACTCAAAAACTGCTTAATTCAATAGTGTAACACTAAGGCCTAAGCCTAGTGCTTGATATGACTTGAGGCCACGATCACTTGGAGGCCTTGGGATAGTGTTGGTGGATTGTTACCAGAATTTATGAACAACGAATTACAAGTACATTGAATGGAAATTAATAGTTCAACTACTTAAATAACAATTCACATGAAAGCTCAATAGAAAACCAAAAAACTTTTATTTACATAGCACGTTTTGAGATTGCAGTACAGGTTATTCCAAAAATTGGGACTCATGCCTATTAACCATAGAATCCACTTAAAAACAGAGGTATGAAAGAAGGTTAATAAAAGTGATAGACTCTACTAAAATTGAAGACATTGGTTTCATCAAGGCTCACGGAAGGATGTTCCGAAGGCATTGAGATGGCTTTAAAGGAGTCGCAAGCACCAGACGCTATCACAAATGATAAATAGTGCAAAAGCTTTCAAAAAGATGAAAAAGAAAGCAAGGCTACCCTTCTGCCTCATTAAAACCTTTCGATGCAGATGGATTCACATATATAGGAAAAGCAGGAATGGGTTCGAAACCCCTTTCGAAGGCAATGAATAACAACCCTTCATAAGCACGCCAAACCTTTCGAAACCAAAGGTTTCGCCTTCATTCAAACTACTCAGAAAGATACCTTGATCAAAACAAACCTTTCGAAAGCATAATAAAGCCTTTCGAACCAGTCGAAGCCGATAATGTCAAGAGAAGGTTCTGCATCAATCGGCAAGCAAACATCTAGAAGCTAACTATCGCATCGAAACCATCAACACTTCAACACCTTCAAAATCCTAGTAAACTACCTATCGAAAGAGTTGGAAGCTTGTACCTTTATTCTTATGACAACAAAGCAACACGAAGAGAAACAGCACATCTATCGCCCTTTCGACGAAGTCGAAAGCAACCCAAGAGGAAGCAGAGAAAAGAGACACTTGGACCTTAATACAATGAAAGGTGGACAAGGGACCCTTTCGACCGGGCTGAAAGGTTTGAAATGAGAATACGGGAAGTGCAAGGATGAATGAGAGAATTTGAAAGAAAAGCCTTTCAACAGCATTTGAAGCAGTCGCACTGAAAAAAAGAGAGAGGGCCTTTCGACCATGTCGAAAGGATGGATGCATAAGATAGGAGGACCGTTTGAGATGGATGCGGAAGATAGGAGGACCTATCGACTGAGTCAAAAGAGCGAGCGCGAAAGGGGGCCAACCTGCATATATAAATATGACCCTAGGGGTTTGATTTTGGGGATGGGATTTTGGGGAATCCAAAGTTCATTCTTCTACTTCTTAGTGAAAATCAAATATTTGTAACCGTAAATTGATTTGGGGAAAAAGCTCTCAAACTTGTAACTCATTTTCGATTAATGTGAAAAAGAAGAAGTGCATGGATTCAATAAAGATTTCGATCATGAGGGAGATCATTTAAATCATTAGCTGGACTAATGATCAATTACACATGATGCTATCTTATCCTCTTAACTCCTTTTTGTCTTATGCAATGCCATAGGATCGACATGGATAATATGTATACGAAATAAATTATCATCATGATTAAAAATACAATATCTCTACTATTAATAATGAGAATTCGATGAATAAAATTTCAACCGTGTCTTTTTGAAATTCTAAAAATGCCTTTTGTCCACCAACGAAATCTTACCGTCCGTTTACAACCTCCACCACCATCCCCTTTCTTAGCACTTTTAAACATAATTTCACTATAAATTTGCATCCGACACCATCAGCGTAACTTTTTGAAATAAAAATGTTGTGACCACCAAAGCTATCAGATGCACATACGTGCGATTTATACTAGTGATAAATAAAGATGATGATGATGTTTCGATCTTAACAAGTTCACAGAACTTGTGTTATCTAAGATGATTTCCTATTGCATATATTAAATAAGGCTTTGCATATTATACATTTGGTCCACTTCGAAAGAGCCAGATCCCTTTTGACTTGGTCGAAAGGGATGTTTCGAGGAAGACCATATGCATAAATGTAAAGCAAAGTTATACGAAATGGGATCCTTCGAAAGGTATATGCAACCTACAATGCCTATAACCCTTCCGAAGGAGTTTCTCCTAAAGGAGCGAAACCAATGATGTCGAAGGTAGTCTCTTCTTTCTAAAGGCAAAGCAAAACTTTCTATATGATCGAAAGGGATGACTGGACCTTTCGACATGGTCGAAAGGGATGAATATTTGATATAAATGGCTACTTCCGGCTCATTCGATAGAGAGGATTCGAATGAGATACTCTCTACTTAATCTTCAACTTGAGGAGGTTGATTGAATCAATTCAACCCGATCGAAAGGGGTGTTTCGAAGGGTTAGTCTCTTTTAATATTTCTCTTTTACATCGTAAATAAATTTATTTTCTAACCACGTAGCTTTGGGGATGTTGACAAATTTTCTTGTTAACATTTTTGGGGCTAGAAGGAGGGCTTGAACCTCCGCCCTTATGGTTATCTTATAGATTAATTATGGGTTGTTTAACTTGGCGTTGGAAAATGAAATCCAAGAGACTTAGCAGAATAAACGAGGAGGTTGTTCACACTACAACCTTAGAAGAAAATATCACTCTAACTTTCAACTTGGAGGGGGTTGTACCAGGGCAATCATCAACACCAGCTCAACAAGATGATAACTCCACTAAAAAAACCACATAGAACAACAATTGCTCGAGATGAAGGAACTTCTCAAGATGGAATTGTCTCAAAAATCCAATAAGACAGCAAAGCCAACAAATGAAGAGGAGGTGATCTCTCCTAGAAGGAATTTGAAGGCTTATGCAAACGAAGGCAAAAGTAAAATTGATTTTACATCTTCAAAAAAGAAAAGCAACCTCCAACAAAAGTTAATCATTAAGGAAGAGTGCTAGATAAATCACTTGAACTATCCAGTAGCTCAACATCGAAAGAATACTATCCAAACCAGAAAAATTATCATGACACTTAAGCCTATCTAAAAGGCACGGCAAAAAAAGCAATTAAAGATGTGTTGAATGCTAAGGGGAAGAGAACCTTGGACGAGAATGTGAATAATAACGAGAAAGTACCGCCTTTCATAGATGAAATCATGGCAACAGCTCTTCCATCCTATGTAAAGATCCCGACTATGAAGTATCATGGACCACAGATCCAGATGACCACTTGAAGACTTTCATAGCCAAATGGATCTGTATAATTCATCTGGAGCTGTTTGGTGTAGGTTATTTCCACTGACACTCCAAGGGGGCTGTAGCTAAATGCTATCGATAATAGCGAGAAAAGACTATCTACTCATGGAAGCAATTTTTGTATGAATTCTCCGCTCAGTTTTGCATATGCAAAGGCCAAACCATTAATTACACAGTTCTAACTAACATAAAATAGAGACAGGGGGAGTCTTTAGGAGATTATCTTAAAAGTTTCGACATTTAAGCATTAAAGCTAAGGACATGAATGACCTTGATAAGCTCATTGCGGTACATTCTGGTTTGATAGAGAATACCTCATTCTGGAAACAACTCTTTGTTAATGGGTGTGAGGACTTATAAGACTTCCATTCATTCAAATGAATGAGGTGTATCATGCTAAAAGGAAAGCAATTCCTAAAAAGGAAGGAGGAAGGTTTGGAATGGGTCAAGGGTATAAAAGAGCAAGATGGGAAGAGCCTATTGCTAATTCAATCGCTTTGAGCAATACATTGTCTTACATCCATGCTGTGGCAAAGGAGAGAGTCAATTTCCTAACTTCCTTCAGGGCAAAGAATTACCCAAAACAGAGGAAGGAGGGCGACTACCGTGTGTACCACAAAGCAAATGGTCACAAGACCAACGGATGCAGAGTCTTGGCGGGAATCATCCAGAAATTGATTCGCGAAGTTCATTTAAAAGGGTTCGTTCAGGTCAAACAGGAAGCTCCACAGATGGGGGATGGTCTGCAAAAGCTCCCTAGTAAAGCTGTTAATATTCTAGAGGAAGAAGATCCTTTGATCTTAAGTCAAATGCTGAATAGGATCGATGTAATTCATGGAGGGCCACATCCAGTAGAGACCGGCAAAGAGGAAAGGAACATGTATATTAAGGAGGCTAGAGAGGGTGTGTTCTCGGTCCAAGAAGAGCCCCCGCTAAAAAAACCACGACTCAACATCCCAATGCCAAATCTGGTCATTACCCCTCAAGAGTTGAAAAAGGGAGTTCATCACTCACACAACCATCCCCCAATGATCACAGCTCAGATTGGATTGTCTATCGTGTCCAAATTTTTTGTGGATACGGTACTGTAGTCAATGTCATTTTTAAGCATGCCTTTGATCAGATGAACATCCCTGAGGACAAGCTAGAGCCCAACATTGAACCAATCTTTGGGTTCAACAACAAAGGGTCCACCCTAGCGGGACAAGTAAAATTGCTAGTACAAATGGGGGTGCCACCATGTTTTCGGACTTTCGAAATTCTCTTTGTGATCATTAACCAACCATCCTATTACAACACTTTCTTTGGCAGACCTACGCTTGATGAGACAGATGCTTTTGTCTCGGTGAAGTATCTGATGGTGGAATTCTTGATGAAGAGAGGCTGGGGCACAGTCCATAGAGAGCAATTCAGCTCTCATGAAATGTATTTTACTACAACTGATCGATACAAAAGGGAGTCTTCTGCTTACTTTGATTCTTCTACTGTTTTTCAACCTTCAGATGATGGATTTTTACATCCAATATTCGAAGCAAAAATTAGATCGAATAAATCTAACAAACATATGTATGAAAGGTACATTCCCCTTAGAGGCAAGAGGAAGAGGCTTGATGCTAATCCTATTGAAGAAAGCTTAATCATCACAGAATTTGATTGCCGAGGGGAAGCGGAAACAATAAAATCCATATAGGACTTTGAGGAGGCAATCATAGATTCAGATGATTCCACTAAAGTAGTCAAAGTGGGCAAGGAATCAGATAGCAACTTGAAGAAGGACTAAATTCAGTTTCTTAAAACTAATAAAGATGTATTTGCTTGGTCTTATTCAGATATGTTGGGGATTGATCCTCCAGTCATATGCCATGTGCTAAACATCAATCCAGAAGCAATCCAAATTAGATAGAAAAAGAGGCAGCTAGATAAAGTACGGTCTGATGCCTTGAAAGAAGAAGTGAAAAGGCTCCTTGAAAATGAATTTATTTGGGAAATCTACTACTCAAAATGGCTAGAAAACCTAGTGTTAGTAAAGAAGTCGAACGAAAAGTGGAGAACTTGTATCGATTTTACTGAATTGAACAATGATTGCCCGAAAGACTATTTTCCATTGCCATGAATTGATTAGTTGGTTGATGCAACTAGTGGGTACAGATTGTTACCTCTCATGGATGCATATTCAGGATACAATCAGATTCCCATGTTCAAGTCAGACGAGGAACATACAAGTTTCATTACTAATTGGGGAATCTACTACTACATGGCAATGCCTTTCGGATTAAAGAATGCAGGGGCTACATATCAAAGATTAGTCAACGTGATGCTTAAAGAATAGATTGGTCGAAACATGGAAGTTTATGTTGACAACTTGCTAGTGAAGTCTTACGAGGCTAAAACCATCTTGAAGATCTAGAAGAGATGTTCAAAATATTACGGAAATATCAGATGAAACTAAATCTACAGAAATGATCCTTTGGAGTCCATTTAGGGAAGTTTTTAGGCAACTTTTTGAGTGCTCAAGGAACTGAAGCTAGCCCAAACAAAATTCAAGCCATCAAGGACATGGCCGAACCCAAAACTGGTAAAGAGGTAATGAGTTTGAATGGAAGGATAGCCGCTCTAAGTAGATTCATTTCCAAGGCGACTGATAAGTGTATCCCCTTTTTCGATGTAATCAAGAAGAAGAAAAACTTTGAATGGGGAGAAGAAGAAAGCCTATAAAGAGTTAAAAATCCATTTAGAAAAGCTGCCAATACTATCTTGTCTCGAGAATGGAGAAATTTTGTACTATACATGGCAGGCTCAGAGCATGTAGTGAGTTCGGTGTCGATCAGAGAAGGAAGTGGGACTCAACTTCCTGTATATTACATAAGAAGGCGATTAAATAATGCAAAGGTTCGATACCCACTAATAGAAAAGCTAGCTTATTGCCTGACACTCACAGCGCAAAAACTTAGAGCATACTTTTAAGCACATCCGATCAGGGTATTGACTAATTTCCCCTTCAAACAAGTTTTTAGTAAGCCGAAAACTTTAGGTAGGCTGGTAAAATGGGAAATTGAGCTTAGTCAGTATGATATAATGTTTCATCCATGACTGCTATCAAAGGGAAAGCATTGGCATATTTTATTAATGAGTGTACTGACTTCATCAAGGAACAATCATAAAAAGAAAGGGATCCAAAACCTATGTGGCAGTTATTTGTCGATGATGCATCGAATGAACAAGGAGCTGGTGCAGGGTATGTGATAATAACACCAAACGGACACCTCCTACATTATGCTATGAAGTTAGTATTTTCCGTAAGAAACAATGTGGCCGAATATGAGTCAATGGTAGCAGGATTGACTTTGGCATTAGAACTCAAAATCCCACGGATTCAAATCTTTAGTGACTCCCAATTAATTGTAAATCGAATAAAGCAAGTATATCAGACTAAAGACACCAAGCTATCTCTATATGTAAAGAAGATATAAAAAATGCTCTCTTTATTTGAAGACTATTCCATACATCAAGTTCAGAAAGGTGAAAACTTACAAGCAGATTCATTAGTAAAGAAGGCTAGCTCAAGGGGAGCCCTAGAAAATCGGATTGTGCCAGTAGGGTACCAAGAAACTCCAAGTATTAAAGAGGGAACATCCGAACAAGAAAAGGAACTATTAGTCCTAACAAGATCCTAAGCCATGTTATAAGAGAAAGAAGGAAGGGAAGTTAGTAGAGAAGTCTCAAATGAGAGAGTTAATTAGCCAAGAGTAGATGACCAGTACAATAACACTTGGATGTCATCTATCATCGAGTATCTTTCTAAAGGATCCTTGCCATCTGACAAGGGTGAGTGTAACATCCCCCTAGTTAAAGGCCCAAAACTAATGGCTATGGATGTTGCGGTCATCCAGAGTTATTAATCCTCGGCGACCAAATACGGCAATGCTAAATACATTGATACACAGACACACATGAATATGGAAAAAAAAATTAAAACATCAAAACATATTCCACATTCCATTTCAAAACATTTCAGGTTCATTACATAATACCATCACACAAACCACGTACAGATAAAATATAAATGCAACATACGCCAAGAGCGACATATGAAGATGCCTCTTGGTTGATCAAAGTATATAATAAGGCAAGTAAGCAACATTGCCATTACAATCAATAACACATAGAGGAATAAAAAGGACTCTAATTAACTAGCTTGCCTCCTGCACTTCCAGAAGCTTTATTCGTCTAGAAAGAAAATCTGAAAACCTTAACCCTTAAAATCAATTGAGCACCCAAGAGTTTAAGGGGAAAACAAAAACTTCGAGTCAGACGTAAAGCCTGGTATGAGTAATAACCTACCATCTCAAACCATTTAGTAGTGAGACCACGTCGCTTAACGAAATGGTTTTTCCCCTCACTAGTATCCAAAAACCTTTATAAAGCCATATATTGTGCTCTTGCATCAACAATGGTTAAAAACATTTCAAAACAATATGATGATATGCAAACAAGTACATTAAATCTAGATTACCCATCCCCATTCATTCTGACTATCTGTCTTGTTTATAGTTTCTAGTGTCACTATTAAACTATTAGTTTTCACGGGCTTACTAATAACCCGTTTAGTGTATATGGACTCCCTGCCCGACTTCATAGTTTTCATGGGATCACTAAGAACCTATTGGCTCCTGCCAATATCTTTACTATTTAATGGGTCCTCCCTGAACCTATTGGTAACTCCAATATCCTTCTTTTTTATCCTAGTTTTCATGGGTTGACTAGGAACCTATTGTCTTTGGTCAGTATCTTAATCTGGATATAGTTTTTATGGGTTCACCACAAACCTATTGGCTCCTGCCAATAACAAATCATAGTTTTCATGGGCTTGTTATGTACCTATCTTCCTGACATCTCTGTTTATACATAGTTTTCATGGGCTTACAATGAACCTATTAGCTCCTGCCAATATCGTTTCCTGTATATAGTTTTCATGGGCTTACTATGAATCTATTGGCCCATGCCAATATCTTTAATTTATAATTTAACATTCTTAATTTATATTCGCTACTGGGTCAAACTAACTGGCCATTCTACCCTTCCCCAAAGTTCCATTATGGGTTCTTCACCATGCGAATAATTTTATGAAGAAGTAATCATAACAACATAATAATACCAACACCCTTGGTTTAACAACCTTGAAATCATTTTATATAAAACTTGGTTAAACCCTTTAACCTGTTAATTAAGGAAAACTTCTTCTATTTCAAAACTCTTTAATTTATGCCATGGTTTTTTACTTTAGAAATGAGATGGGTTTATTTGTTTTGAAACCCTAAAACATCATTTTTGAAACCACTGGATGACCTCCATCGAAAGCATAGAAAACCTCTTTGCAAAACTCTAAGTATATACCTTTCGATGCTCTATAAATCAATCCTTTCGCAACCAAAATATACCTTTCGGAAATATCAACACATTACTTTGAAAGTACCTCTTTCGAACGTATTGGGTTTTACTTTTAAAACATCTTTGGGTCAAAGTGGTTACATACGAAAGTATCTCTTTCGAAACCTTTAATTAAATTTATTTTGGGGAAAATTTGATGGCAACGAAACCATTCATTCAAAGCTCAAAATATTTAAGTAAAACTTTTGAAGGATAGCATCAAAAACCCCTTTCGACACAATTGCCTTCGAAACCCCTGAACCCTTTCGAAAGCATTTTGGAAGTGACTTAGTATAAGTTTAAAACAAAGGCATCCTTCGAAAGCATTGATGACTTCAATACACTCGAAAGGCATATGAACGACAGCAAAGTTTCGACTAGGTCGGAACCATCATCTTCAAAGCCTTATTTAAGAATAAAGGAACTCATTCGAAAGTTCCTACTTTAAATCATAGTATGGCAACCTCCTTCGAAAGCTATTTAGAAAATCCCTTTTGAAAACATATGTTTCAACTACGTTGAAAGCTTTAAGTAAAAAAAAGCTGGCACTTAACATTTGTAAACAAAACTAAGGTTTCGACCCCATCAGAAGCATTGCTTTCGACACTATGTCTTCCGTCTTTCCTCCAATCCACTACGTTCCATCTAAGTGATGCCTTGTGTATTGGTTTCGACTAGGTGGATTCCGGCAGGGTTGGTTTCAACTGAGTCGAAGTAGAAGCATTGGAGCCGAAATGCATTACTAAAGGAGGCGGAACCCACTTTTCTGAATAAAGGCTGAAATCATGCTAATTTAAGTAATTGCATTATAACTAACCTGCCTATTTGTAATCTTTTAATTGTTTGCCTTAAAACTTTTCAAATCCTTTACAAAATAACTGCCGCATTTATCATATCTAAATCAAGGAAAAATTAACATTTAAGCCCTTCCATTAAGCAAAACCGACTATTGCAAATAAATCCTCTTTTTTTAAATAATTTATTTTTCATAGCAAATCAATTAGAAAAAATCCCGAAAAATCACATAAATTCACTTTCATCATGTTTTCTAACATATTAAAATTTCAGACCCACATTCTTCCTGAAATATTCGAAATTAAATTTAAACTCAATTATATCATATTTTCCTTTGAAAATTCATAATAAAATTTCCGCAGCTTGGAAAATTATAAAAATTGAAACCCATCTCTAAAATCATAATCTACATAACATATAATTTTTCCATGGCATTCTAAAATCATTGATATTCGGTTTTACCCTAAACCGTAGTAATCCATGTGTAAATAATTTGATTTAAATGAAAAAAATTATAATTCAAGCATATCATCATCCCATAACATCATAAAAATGAATTTACTCTTAAATCCAAAATCATATGATCATAAAAGCAAAATAGAGATGGAATGAATTATTATTCACCTTGAATATGGTAAGGAATTTGAGATTTGTAGAAGATTGATTCCCTAGGCTTTGATCCTTAGCTTTAATTAAAAAAATTCTTCCTCTTTTCCCTTGTTAATGGACAGCTCTTCTATTTGTTTACAGTTTATATTTTTAGAATGAACATGGAAATGAGAAAATGATATGTGAATGGGTATAGCCATGAATCATAAGGTGCACTATTTACTAATATGCCCATGTTTTTAGTTAATAGGATATAAGCCATTCTAAGCCCATTTAATTAATTACTTAAGCAGGGCCTTCTTATAGTCTTATTCAAATCTGAACCCCCTTATCATCATTATTCTACTTAATTTACCTAATTAAATCTCCTGAATAATGTTATAATAAATTATGGGTGTTATAGGCTCTCCCCTTAAAGAATTTCATCCTCGAAATTCAGTAAGGTCTAAATGCTAAATATAACAATCATTTGTAACAACTCCTAACAGCCATACTAGCCTACCGGACTAGCAACGATCTATATAACTCTAATATAGACATACCCTTAAAGCAGATCAGGATAAGTATCTCTGATCTTGTCCTCTGTCTCCCAAGTACTTCTCATTGTCCTTCCATTGAACTTTCACAAACCCGATTGTCTTGTTCCTCAATCTCTTCTCATCTCTTGCTACAACCCGAATTGGTTGTCTAACAAAAGTCAAATTTGGTTCTACTATCAAATCTTCCAACCTTGTCGGAGGAATAGTAGTCACTGGATAATGCACATGACTGCAAAGATGAGACACATGAAATACATTATGGATACCTGCCATACTACCTGGCAAATACTCTGTACACGAGCTTTCCATTCTTCTCTATAATCTGGAATGGACCAACATATCTCGAGGCTAACTTCCCTGACTTTCCAAATCGTACAACACCCTTCATTGGTGATACCTTAATGAAAACCTTGTCTCCTGCTGAGAATTATAGGTCTTTACGCCTCTTGTCTGCGTAGCTCTTCTGTCTTGACTGAGCTTCGGTCATCCTTTCTCGGATCAACTCAATCTTCTCTGATACCTCCCTAACCAAATCTGGACCTAAGACTAACCTGTCTCCAGTCTCCAACCAACATGTTGGTGATTTGCACGGTCTTCCATACAAAGCTTCAAAAGGTGTCATTCCTATAATTGTCTGATAACTGTTGTTATAGGAAAACTCAAGTGAATGTAGGTGATCTTCCCAAGATCCACCAAAGTCTAATACACAAGCTCTCAATAAATCCTCGAGTACCTTATTAACTCTCTTTGTCTGCCTATCTATCTGAGGGTGATATGTTGTACTCATATTAAGCTTGGTACCTAACACTTCCTTGAGACTCTTCAAGAATTCACTAGTGAACAAAGCATCTGTCACTGACTATACTACTAAGAACTCCATGTAGTTTAACTATTTTCTTCATGTACAACTTAGCTAATACATGTGTCATCCTGGTTGACTTTACTGGAATGAAATGGACACTCTTGGTCAATCTATCCACTAAGACCCATATAATGTTATTTCCCCTATTTGACCTTGGTAACCCGTCTATAAAATCCATGGATATCGAATCCCATTTCCAAACTGGAATCTCTGAAGGCTGAAGCAACCCGCTCGGTTTTTTATGTTCGGCTTTTACTTTTTGATAGTTTGCACATTTTCTAACCCAGAAACCAACATCCCTTTTCATACCTTCCCAATAGAAGCTCCTCTTTATATCCTGATACATCTTGGTCCCTCCGGGATGAATCGTAAACTTGGACCGATGACATTCTCCTAGAACTTCCTTCCTCAAGTCCTCTACATTAGGAACACACAACTGTACCTTCTTTCTCAACCATCCCCTTTGGTCAAGGCTAAAACCCTTAGATCATCGATCTCGGTTCCAATCTCAAGCCTTCTGATCTTCTCGGCTAATACTAGTCCTCTATCTGCTTAGAAGCAGGTCGAACTTCTAAATATGACAACATGGCGGTACTCTAACTAGAACTAGCAGTCGATCTTAACAACACACCGCAACTGGCCAAAGCTTCTAAATCCTTCTAGTCCACCAACATGGCTAACACCACATTCTGATGTCTTCTGCTAAGAGCATCCGCTACCTTATTTCCTTTCCCTGATGTATACTCTATTCCAAAATCATAAGCAGCTAGAAACTCCTGCCACCTTTGCTGTCTCATATTCAACTCCTTCTGAGAGAATAAGTACCTTAAGACTAATGATCCGTGTAAAGTTCAAATCTCTCCCCTAAGAGGTAATGTCTCCTAATCTTTAATGCAAAGATCACTATAGCGAACTCCAAACCATGAGTAGGATATCTCACTTCATGCAGTCTAAGTTGCCGTGAAGCGTAGGCAATAACTTTACCCTTTTAAATCAACACTGCTCCTAACCAGTTCTGCATTCATTAGTATACACCACCAACCCTTGGTTTTCGTCTGGAAATACTAACTTTGGTGCATTGGTCAATAAATGCTTTAACTTAGGGAGTGCTTACTCACATTTGTCGGACTAGACAAACTTCACATCCTTCCTGGTTAACTTAGTCAAAAGTGCCGCTATCCACGAGAAATCCTTAATGAATCTCCGATGTAGCCAGCAAGTCCAAGAAAACTTCTGATCTCAGTCACCGTCTCTAGTCTCTTCCAATTATTCACCACTTTGATCTTATCTGGATCGACCGACAAGCCTTTCTTTGAAACCACATGACCGAGAAACTTAACCTCCTTCTTCCAAAAATGACATTTAGTAAACTTTGCCTTTAGCTGATTCTACCTCAGCGTTTCAAGCACCACTCTAAGATGAACTTCATACTCTCTTTCATTCTTAGAGTATAATAAAATATCATCTATAAACACTAGTACAAACATATCCAAGTACTCTTGGAAATTTCGGTTCATTAAATCCACAAAGAAAGCAGGTGCATTCGTCAATCCAAATGGCATCACCAACCTCTCATACGAACCATACCTAGTCCGAAATGCCATCAAAGGAATACTGTCCTCTTCCACTCCTAACTAATGGAAACCTGTCGCCAAATCCAACTGGGAAAATACTCTGGCTTCACTCAACTGATCGAACATATCATCTATTCTCGGCAAAGGATACTTATTCTTGATCGTCCTTTCGTTCAACTTACGATATCGATGCACATCCTCAAGACCCATCTGGTTTCTTCACGAACACCACGGCCGCTCCCCAAGCCGAACTGCTTGGCCTAATAAAATTCCTTCCTTCAAGATCTACTAGTTGCACCGTCAATTCCTTCATCTCTGTAGGTGTCATCCTGCTAGGTGGTCTACTTACAGGTTCAGCTCCTGGCACAAGATTTATTCGAAACTCAACTGCACTTTTCGGCGGTAGTCCAGTGACTAGTTCAATGACATCTACGAACTCCCTTGCTACTTGAACCCGACTTAACTCATCTCCTACCTCCATAGCACTAAATAAACCACTAACACTCCGGTCAGAATTCTCCACCGAGAATATAGCTCGGTTACGATTATCAGGGTGTCTCAGTGATATCTCCCTATCCTGGCAAAATATTCCGGCCTTATACCTACCCAACCAATCCATAACTAAAATGATCTCAAAATCTACAAAATCAATAACATACAAGCTGCATGCAAACTTATGACCTAACAAATCAAGTTTTAACTGATCACATCTCCGCCCTAGAGTTGCATACCCTCCTTTTGGATTCACAACCCATAAGGAAGTAACAAGTTAGGTGGGTTCTGAGCATAATATATCAATCAAACACTGAGATAGAAATGAATGTGATGCACTGGTATCAAAAAGTACCCTAACTAGTATACTCTGAATCAAAAGCATACCTTCCATCACAGTCTTTCCTTTATCTGCTGTAGTAGGCCTAGTTGATGTTGATCCAATAGCAAAAACCTTCTCACTGTCCGCCCTAACTGGCTTTGAACACTGAGTCTTGTAATGCTCAACTTGGTCACAATTGAAGCACTTCACATTCTTCTTATCCATAGCCTTCTTTCCTTTGCCTATCCGACACTCACTCACATAATGACCCTTCTTGTCAGACTTAAAGCAAACTAAATTAGCCTTTTCCTTCTTGGCAGCATCTCTCTTCTAGGCTCCCTTATTCTTAAAGAACTTGCTTTTCTTTTCCCGAGAATCCTGGATCTCAATTGACTTCTCTTTAGCACAAATAGCAAGCATCTCCTCACGACGAATTGTCATCTCCACAACTAAATTACTAGGATCATGGAGATGCAGTAGGGTCACCCTAACAATCTTAGGCCTCAGTCCTCAAATAAACTTCTCATTTCTTCTGATGATAGTGTCTATAGTATTATATCCATAATGGGGAAGCTCATCAAACTTAGCAACATACTCAACTACTAATATATCTCCCTGCTCCAGGTCCAAAAACTTCCTCAGCAATGCAGACTTAGCAATCTCAAACATAAATCTTTGCTCAAATCTCCTTCTAAAATCAGCCTAAGTCAACTACTCCTTTGGAACTCCAACAATAACACTAGTCTACCAATGAAGCGCTGACCTTGGTAACTGCCTAGAGGCCAACCTTCTCTTTTTCTCATCATCTAGACCCAAATCGCCAGATATTCTTTCATAGTACAACAACCAATTCTCAACTTCAATAGCATTCTCTGTCCCCATGAATGGCTTCCCACCAAGACTGATGTAGTCCCTACTCAGCTTAGCATAATTATTTCCAACTGGAGCCACAAGATTAGCTCCTCCTACATTTCCAGCAAATCAAGCAGCAACTCCTACTTGCATCAAATTGACGAAGAACTGATACATCACTCCCATATCTACTGGCGGATTTCCAGCACCCACATTGGCATTATCATTTTGGTTATTAGCATTAGCTAGTCGACCCAGGATCCTCCTGGTGGTGGGTCGAGCATTTCCATTGGTTGTGGTGCTTCCTCCATCGAGATTTCCTCTTTCGTTTCCTGCTTCCATATCTCCTTTCTCATAGTAAGATACCGAAGAACGGTCTAAGACAACGAAGAATACATATTTATATATATACCCTATATCAAATACAAGTACGTTACTATAGCGTTAACCCAAACCCCGATCTTATTATCTGATTCATTGAATTATGTTTTGAAAAATCTTTTAGGTTTAAATTTCTTTTAAAGTTTCATAAACCTATGCTCTGATACTAATTTGTAACATCCCTCTAGTTGGAGGCCAAAAACTAAATGCTACGGATGTTGTAGTCATCCATAGTTATTAATCTTTGGCGACCAAATATGGCAATGTTAGATACATTGATACATAAATATACATGAATATGAAATTTTTCTTAAACATCAAAACACATTCCACATTCCATTTTAAAACATTTCAGGTTCATTACATAATCCCATCACGCAAACCACATTCAGATAAAATATAAATACAACATATGCCAAGAGCAACATATGAAGATGCCCCATTGGTTGATCAGAGTATATAATAAGGCAAGTACACAACATTGCCATTACAACCAACAACACACAGCGCAATAAAAGGACTCTTATTAAAACCTTAACTCTCAAACTACTCAAAATCAATTGAGCACCCGAGAGTTTAAGGGGCAAACAAAAACTTCGAATCGAACATAAAGCCTGGTATGAATAATAATCTAACATCACAAACCATTTAGATATCTATGAGACTACGCCCCTTAGCGGAACGGGTTTTCCCCTCACTAGTATCCAAAAACATTTATAAAACCATGTATCATGCTCCTGCATCCACAATAGTTAAAATCATTTCAAAACAATACGATGATATGCAAATAAGTACATTGAATCAGGATTACCCATCCCCATTCATTCTTACTATCTGTCATGTTTATAGTTTCTAGTGTCACTATAACCTATTAGTTTTCATGGGCTTCCTAATAACCTGTTTAGTGTATATAGACTCCTCGCCCGACTTCATAGTTTTCATGGAATCACTAAGAACCTATTACCTCCTGCAATATCTTTACTGTTTAATGGGTCCTCCCTGAACCAATTGATAACTCCAATATCCTTCTTTCTTATTCTAGTTTTCATGGGTTGACTAAGAACCTATTGTCTTCGGTCAATATCTTAATCCGGATATAGTTTTCATGGTTTCACTATAAACCTATTGGCCCCTGCCAATATCAAATCATAGTTTTTATGGGCTTGCTATGAACTTGTCTTCCTGATATCTCTGTTTATACATAGTTTCCATGGGCTTACTATGAACCCATTGGCCTCCGCCAATATTTTTTCCTGTACATAGTTTTCATGGGCTTACTATAAACCTATTGGCCCCTACCAATATCTTTAATTTGTAAGTTAGCATTCTTAATTTATATTCACTACTGGGTCAACCTAACTAGTTATTCTACCCTTCCCCAAAGTTCCATTATGGGTACATTACCATGCAAATAATTTTATGAAGAGGTAATCATAACAACATAATAATACCAACCCCCATGGTTTAACAACCTTGAAATCATTTTATATAAAACTTGGTTAAACCCTTTAACCTGTTAATCAAGGAAAACTTCTTCTATTTCAAAACTCTTTAATTTATACCATATTTGTTTACTTTAGAAATGAGATTGAGTTTATTTGTTTTGAACCTTAAAACGTCACTTTCGAAACCATTGGATGACCTCCATCGAAAGCATAGAAAACCTCTTTGCAAAACTCTAAGTATATACCTTTCGAAGCTCTATAAATCAATCCTTTCGAAACCAAAATATAACTTTCGTAAATATCAATACATTACTTTGAAACATAGATTTGAAACTAATGAAAGTACGCCTTTCGAAAGTACTGGGTTTTACTTTTAAAACATCTTTTGGGTCAAAGTGGTTACCTACGAAAGTGTCTCTTTCAAAACCTTTAATTATTTATTTTGGGGAAGATTTGATGGCATCGAGACCATTCATTCGAAAGCTCAAAACCTTTGAGTAAAACTTTTTAAGGATAGCATCGAAACCCCCTTTCGACACCGTTGCCTTCGAAACCCCTGAACCCTTTCAAAACATTTTGGAAGTGACTTAGTATAAGTTTAAAACAAAGGCACCCTTCGAAAGCTTTGATGACTTCAATACACTCGAAAGGCATATGAACGGTAGCGAGGTTTCAACTAGGTTAGAACCATCATCTTCAAAAGCCTTATTTAAGAATAAAGAAACTCATTCGAAAGCTCCAACTTTAAAACATAGCATGGGAACCTCCTTTGAAAGCTATTTAGAAAACACTTTTTTAAAAAATGTTTAGACTACGTCAAAATCTTTAAATAAAACAAAGCAGGCACTTAACATTTGAAAGCAAAACTAAGTTTCGACCCCATTGGAAGCATTGCTTTCGACACCATGGCTTCCGCCTTTGCTCCAATCCACTACGTACCATCTAAGTAATGCCTTGTGTATTGTTTTCGACTAGGTGGGTTTTGGCGGGGTTGGTTTCGAACAAGTCGAAGCATTGGAGTCGAAAGGCACTACTAAAGGAGGCGGAACCCACTTTTCTGAATAAAGGCTGAAATCATGCTAATTTAAGTAATTGCTTTATAACTAGCCTGCCTATTTGTAACCTTTTAATTGGTTGCCTTAAAAGTTTTCAAATCCTTTACAAAAATAACTGCCGCATTTATCAGTTCTAAATCAAGGAAAAATTAACGTTTAAGCCCTTCCATTAAGCAATATCGACTATTGCAAATAAGTCCTCTTTTTTTAAAAATAGTTTATTTTCCATAGCAAATCAATTAAAAATATCCCCAAAAATCATAGAAATTCACTTTCATCATGTTATCTAACATATTAAAATTTCAGACCCAAATCATTCCTAAAATATTCGAAATTAAATTTAAACCCAATTTTATCATATTTTCCTTTGAAAATTCATAATAAAATTTCCATAGCTTGGAAAATTACAAAAATTGAAACCCATCTCTAAAATCATAATCTACATAACATATAATATTTCCATGGCATTCTAATGTCATTTATATTCAGTTTTACCCCAAAACCGTAGAAATCCATGTGTAAATAATTTGATTTAAATCAAACAAATTATAATTCATGCATATCATCATCCCAAAACATCATAAAAATGAATTTGCTCTTAAATCCGAAATAAATGATTAAAAAGAAAATATAGAGATTGAATGAATTATTATTCACATTGAATATGATAAGGAATTTGAGATTTGTTGAAGATTGATTCCCCGAGCTTTGATCCTAAGCTTTGATTAAATTTGTCTTCCTCTTTTCCCTTGTTAATGGCCGACTCCTCTATTTGTTTACGGCTTACATTTTTAGAATGAACTTGTAAATTGTAGGATCGATTTCACCCTAGAGGGGGGGTGAATAAGGTGATACTATTAATTATAAAAAAATTAATGTAGAAGCATATAAAATAATTGCAACACAGTTAATAGCAGAATAATAAAAAACAGAAATAGAATAACACAGATTTACCCAGCTTCGGCAAATCCCTGCCTACGTGCTGCCCCCAAGGTTTTTACTAGAAATTAAGTAGTCTGACGCTTACACACGTAAAATTGCGACACTCGCTATCGACTAACCTAACTCTACGCTCAAAACCCTGCCACAACTCAGCCACTGAGTTACGAATTCTCGAACTACACCACCGTAGTTCATCCCCTAGTCACACAACTAGACTTTACACAAGTTTAAAAAAATGTAAAATAAAAAACAACTAAATAACACAAGACCCTAATTTAAATATAAGCCTTATTAATAAACCCAAAGCAAATGAAAAGGCCGGCCCAAAATAGGTAAAGTAATAAAAATAAATCCCCCTTCTCTTTTTTAATTAACGGCCCGTTTTGCTCTGTGAAAAATGACAGCGTTCGTTCCTCTTTTCCTTTGCTCGAAAATTTTGGCTTTTGAGCATGCCGATTGGTTGTCGATCGATCTACCGTCGAACTTCAATTGATGCTTCTTTGATCTTGTTCTTTGCTCAGCTTCGATTGCTTCAAAATTTGGTGAGCGTGTATACTTGGTTAAAAAATTGGTACGTGATGTTCCTCTTTGATTTCGATTACGCTCGACTTTTGATTCGAGTACGCTCGTCTTTTGATTCGAGTTACTGAATTGATTTTGATTTAAGAGTATACACTAAATGTTTGTCTTAAACTCGAATGATTTACTGCCTATGATGTTAACGGGTTTAAATAGGTTTCAAACCTCTTAAATTCCGTTCGTATACTTCTGATTTGAATTCTTCTTAATTCTTGCTTGGCCATATGAATTTGATTCGATGCTCGTGATTAATCTTAACCTGTTCATTTCATATGTGTTGCTTGATAAATTTGAATTTGCTTCGGTCATCACTGCTATGACTTTTTCATTGTACTTGCTTGAATACCATGGCTTGTTTGATTCTGAGTTTCGTTTTCTTGGCCACCACGACTCTGACTTGATTTGAAACTGCAAATTGACTTCGGCCACTTCTTAATTTTTTATAATCTGACTTCGGTCATTTGGAAATGTGATAATTTTTTACTTATTTGATTCTGCCTTGGTCACCACGGCTTTGATTCTTTGGCACTTTGACTTGTTCAATTTTTTTTCTCTGATTGAAAATGTGTGACCACGACTTTGCTTTGATATTGTACTGTTGTCACATACTGTGATGATTTACTTGAGTCTGATGTTATTTCGTATGTATCCACTGTGTATATACATGTGTGTGGACTCACTGAAGTCTTTGTACATCTGAGCTGTCGAGTGTTTCTGATATGGTTGTGATGGTTTGTTGGTTCATTGAGCCAGCTTATGCACCCTGCTGTATACATGTTCTTCATATTGTCTGGATTAGCTTGCACTGAGTTTGTTTGTTACTTAATGTTAAGGCCTTCACTTTTATTCAGTTGCATTCGTTAATTCCTTGTATTTTGGAATGTGATTTTGGACTTGAGCTCTGTATATACGTATGGTCTGCATTGTGTCTTAATTTGGCCTTGCTCATCTATTTGTATTTGCATGCTTGGAGTCTTGATTGAGGTGGTAGCTGGACTTGATTCACTTATTGCCAGTTGCAATTTTAGTCTGGTTGCTTCATTGTTCTTGTGTCTGACCATATGTGTTTGATTGGTCTGGGTTGCTGTTGCTCCTTTTGAGTTATAGTCTGAAGTAATTTGGTCTTGCATTTTTGTTCATCATGTAGTCTACTTGGAGCTTGTTGACAGATTGAGTTGCTCTGATCTTTTGTTTCATTGGCTTGAGTTTTAGTTCATCTGACTTGTCTTTTTGAGCTGGGTTGCATATGTTGCCAGGTCTGAGTTGAATTATGGTTGGCTTGGGTCACTCTGAAGCATTATGGTCTGGTTCCATGTAAATTAATGTTGCATTCCTTATGTCTTTATTATAGTTGAGTCTATGTTGCATATGAAATGGTTCATGATGTCTTCATGTGTACTCGAGTATTGCCTCTATTCAGTATTTCTCAAGTGTACTTTGAATTTTTGGTCGAGGCTTGTTTTATGTTTCTTGACCCATAGTTTTGTATTGCACCTGAGTTGAATCCAGCTTAAAGCTCGGGTTTGACCTTGTGCTCATGTCATGACTTTATTTTATTGCACTTGAGTTGAACCTGGCTTTTGGTTGGGTTTGACCTTGTGCTCACCTGTCCCTGCAGTTTTGTCAAGTGTATATCGGTGTGCACGGCCTTGTGGCATGTACAGTGATACACTATGCTTGTCACAAGCTATTCGTATATGATGAATTCAAAATAAATGATGACGAACAACCCAAATAACTGAGGCAAATAATATTTTCAAAAATACACATTTTATTTTACACTGCAAAAAATATATTTCTTTTTCAATTTTAATACTTTAGTGTTTATTTTGCAGATCGCTTGGATGCTGGATTCAATCTGGAACAGAGTCGAAGATAAAATACGAGTGAATGAGTGATATGTAGTGAGGTGCTAATGTAAATGATAATTGTATAGTGAAAAATGTGATGTAATTGAAATTGTATTGTAATTGAAAATTGTATATAGTGAGAGCTCAAATTTGTACTATTCAAAAATTGTAATAAAATATTTATTTGAATAAAATATCTATTTGAATTTAAATTATGTGTTACTTATTTTATTCAGCAAATATTTATTTAACTCTAGGAAAAGAAATAGTACATTAACAAATACATTTAAATGAATATATATATATATGTGTTTATTATCATCAAACAAAAATCATATACTAGCTTATTCAACATAAATGAGAAAATGAAACGTGAATGGGTATAAACATGAACTGTAACGACCCGTATTTTTAACACTTTAAAAATACGAATTAAAATGAAAATTTTGGATAAAAATCCGAAAGAAATAAAATTTTGTGTTGTTAAATGTGAATTACAAGTTAAAATACAAAACTGAATTTTGAAATAACTTATTTGTAAATTAAATATGGATGTTAACTTGTAGTGAATGTAAATAATGAATTGAATTTGATTGTAAACCAAATATGTTATGATTGTAAACAAAGAATAAATAAAATGGTAGATTTAATAATGGAAGTTATGTTATTGAAACTAATATAAATAAATGTAACTTAATATTACAGTTGATTGAAAGCAGATAATAACTGAAACTGTAATTTGATAAAGATGTTAACTTGTAATTGAACGTAAGTAAAAGATTTAAATTTGAATGTAACAAGTAATTGAATTGAATTGAATTTGATTGTAAACAACGAAATAAATAAAATGTTACATTTAATATTGAAGTTATAATATGGAAATCAACGTAAATGAATGTAATTTAATATTACTGTGAATTTAAATAAGATGATAGCTGAAGAAAATGAAAGTAAATGAATTATAAACTATTGATAATAATGTATAAGTAAATGGTTGATTCAATAATGAAAGTGTAAATCGAAATAAAAGAATTCATTTGGAATTAAATAACTTGAATTTGAATTACAATATAATTGAATGCTGAATCTAATAATCTTTTATATTGGATTTATAATGGAAAATTGCATTGTAAAAGATTGTTAATTACTATGAAATTAAAAATGGAATTTGTGAACAATTGAAATTTGATTTAAAAGTTAATAATTTAAAATTGGGAATTTTATATTGAAATTAAACAGTCGAATAATTTATTTTTCGAATATTGGATTTAATTAGACAATTAAATCGATAATTTAATAAGTTAAATTTCAGAAATAATTGAAAATCGAGTTGAATATGATTGAAAATGATTTGTAAAATTTTACCTTATCATATTGGAGTTATAGTAATGTTATAGAACTTTTAAATTGAATTTAAAGTTAATTTGTGAAAATTGAATATTTTAATATTTAATTATCGACTGAAAAATAGCCATTTTTCTAACAGTCTCAGAATGGAACGAAACTAGTTCCATTGGATCTGTAATAGTTTGTTATTGCCGGATTTCAATTTTCGTAGCAATCGGAGTTATCGTTTGACCGTGGCAGCTCGAAACGCATCGAATTGTTTTAATATTAATTCGGCGAGAGAAAATAGCCATTTTTCAAAAAATCTCGGATTTCGACGAAACCAGTTTCATCGGATCCGTAATGTCATATTATTGTAGGGTTTCAAGTTTCGTAACGATCGGACTTGTGTTTGATCGTACGAACGCGAAACGCCTTGAAATCAATTTAATTGAAATCAATTTTTGAAATCAATTTGAGAATTTTTTTTTCAGCATAACTTCTTCATACAATGGAATTTGGACGTGAAACTTTTTCCATCGCGCTCAGAATATTTTAAAACACCTATTTCGATATATGGGTTTACTCAATTTCGTTCCGGGGTCAGAACGGGCTTTTCGGGCTATAGTTTGTTCCGCACGTTCATCTATCCAGTCTATCTATTCTATCTCTAACATACCTATATAAACACAGTTATAAACCCTAGCCTCCCTAATCTTCATTTGTCTGTACATACAATTCATCTTCGTCTTAGCTTCTCATTCCAATGGCAGACAAAACCAAATTCCCAAATTCCAAAATCTAAAAAAAAAAAAAATCGAGATTTACGCGCTTCGGGTCGCGCTTGGGGTTTCAAGGGGAAAAACCTTGGAGCTACTTCGAGTCGGGAAGAAAACTACTCGGGTCATCGGGTCGTTTTCGCAAAAACTCCAAGCAGGCATCGGGTATTTGAGGCGGCGGACCGGGTTGAACTCGAAGTCGACTCAGCACCAGAATTTTTCAATCTTCAAATTTTCATAACTTTTGCATACGGACTCGGATTTGGACGAGGTTTCTTTTGTTAGGATCGTATCGAAATTCCGGACACTTTGACACTGGTTTGGATGGATTTGGAGACTGTCAAATTTTTGGGTTTAAATTGAATTTAAATTCAATTTAAATTCAAAAGGTGAGTGTTTATACGCTCACAATTGACTAAAATAATTTTTGTTAGTTAAATTTGATATTATGAAGTGATATGAATTTTATTTGTCGTTGTTTGATAAAAATTTAATTGTCATATAGATTGTCATTTGAATTCACCGTTGAAAATTAAATTGACAGTCAAATTGAAATTAAAATTGAATTGCGATTAAATTACCTGACATTGATAACTATGAAATTGCCGTGAATTGTATTGTCTATTGGATGATTTATTTCGATGGATGCTATTGGTTGATATCTAAATGTTTGGATGTTTATTTGCTTATATGTATCCTGTTATACATACATATGACACTGCGATTGGTTTATGTGATATATATTCATCCCTGACATTTAATTGAAATAAATAATCACTTGGCCATAGGTTAGAAAATTATATACGGACACCGGGTTGGTTAAATTAAATGATTTTAAAAGTTGTTTTGAAATTATTTAAATGAATTGATTTTAAGAATAAAATCCAATTTATGGAAATTGAATTATTTTGAATTGAAGCTCGATATGTTGGAATTTAAACTTGGTAAATGAAATTGTTTAATTACTCGAAGTTTAGATTTTTAAGAAAAGGATTGAAATACGACGTAAATATTCGAAAGTTGATTTGTTTTAAAAGATTGGACTTTTAATCGAACTCTTAATATTTCTAAGAAAATTTATATGAAATGATATTTCAAGTTTGAGTTTGGAATTGAAAATTAATTTGAAATTGAGATTTAATTAATTTGGAATTTAATTGAAATTCAAAGAAATTCGTGAATTGTACTAAATTGAAACTATTGAATTAAATTTGAAGATAAAATTGATTTGAATAGGATTTGAACTGAAATTGAGTTGGAATGTAATACTTAAATGAATTCTTGAAATCCGAATGTTAATCTAAGTTTATTGAATCGGAATTGTTCCAGAAATTAAGTAAACTACTTAATACGGATGTTTAATTTGAAGTATATTCTAATTTGAATACGAAATGGTTTTAAAGCGAATCTTATATTCTTATATAAATATATGAGCTGTTTTGAAATGTGAAATATTTAAAGTTTCGAAATATATTGAAAGTGAAATTGTTTATTTTGTGGTTCAAATATGTATTTGAAATTGATAATTTGAAATGGTTTATTGAGAAGCTAAATCGAGTTGAAATTAATGATTTTGAAATCGAAATGAGATATTGAGGCGAAAAATGATTTTGAAACGGAATCTTACATCTTGAATAGATATGATGATATTTGAATGGATTTGATTTTGAAGCGAATATGATATTTTGATATCAATTATGAATCGATTTGAAATGTAAAAGAGCCACCGGTGTAATAATACATAGTTATCAAAGAGACCGGGATCGGATATGGACATACTCTCTGTCGATACCGAAAACCACTTTAATAACTAATACACGCGGAATGTTGATCCAGAATGAAGTGGATGGTTTTGGTGAACGCGTTGACTGAAGAAAGAGAACGATTTTGGATGACCCCTGACATGACTAAAACAGGAGCCGCGCCGGGCCATTGAGGATCTCCATCTCTAGCGGACACACTTCTTCGATACCATATCTATTACTATTGTGATTCGATTTGGGTGCACCCCTCGATTTTGGGAGTGTTGTTTCGCGGTGTTGGGGTAGTAGCTGCTATGCCCAACATCAGTCCGGATCAGGCAACTACTAGTATCCTAGTTGGTATCGCCTCATGTACCTTGTCATACTGATTATCCTATTCGCGACCACTACGTTTTGGTTTGTACCTTTAGTATATGGATTGCCCTCTGGTGACTTCCGGTTTTGGGGAAACTACGGTCTTGTATATGCTTTTGGGAATAAAAATGTGTTAAGGGTGGAATGGGCCATGGCTTAACGCTAGTTTGATATTTTACTTTATGATAGACATATTATAATAGCGTATTGTACTACATAGTAGATAGTTTAACGGATCCTTGAGAGATGGAAAATCCCGTAACATCTCTTAAGTTATTGCACTCACGTTGGCACTGGATAGGAGATGTCAAACCCCGTAAACAACTCTGACGCCGTCACACTCATATTTCTTATTCGATTTGACTTACATGAGATATTTTAGTCCTGACTCGAGTGTTTTGTCTTTTCATTACGCTCGGGTCAGCCTGAGCATTTCAGATAAGGTTGAAGATCTATTTTGGAGGACGAAGACGGAGTTTGGTATTACATCATTTGTATTCTACTACCATATTATTTTTCCGCTGCATTGTTGTATTATCTCTGATATGTATGTAACTCTGATTTATGATGTATAATAATAATCAAATTTATTTATTTAACAGCTTCATGAACTGTCATTTTATTATTATATCTTGTTCCTTCCGCTGCGAGATTCTGAGTTTGTTTCTGTTCTTTCTTTTCTTTTCTTATTTAACCCTAATAACTATCTGTATTTTGTATTGTTTGAGTCGGCATGTGTGTATGTTTTGTCGACTTGAACGGTCAAAAATGTGGGTTGTTACATGAACCATAAGGGGCGGCTATTTACTAATATGCCCATGTTTTTAGTTAATAACATATAAGCCATTCTAAGCCCATTTAATTAATTACTTAGGCACAACCTTCTTATAGTTTTATTCAAATCTCGATCCCCTTATCATCATTATTCTATTTAATTTACCTAAATAAATCTCCTGAATAATGTTATAAAAAATTAGGGGTGTTATAGTGAGGCTAGAAAAATCAGGTGACAAGCTCCAACTTTCACTATAGTGGATGGAATCCTTTACAAGAATGGATACGCAGTACCTTACTTAAGATGCGTAAGCTTGGAAAATTGGGTAAAATTATTAGTAGAAGAGCATAAAGGATTCCGCGGAGACTACTCTAACAAGACAAAGTTGGTAGAAAAGATAATGAGACAAGGTTTTTATTGTCCTTGTATGGTAAGTCAAGCTGTTGTATATGTAAGGAGATGCAAGAAATTCCAGAAATATGCGAAGATTCCCCGGTTATCACCAAGTCAGTTGACCCTAATTTTAAGTCCATGGCTCTTTGAAATGTGGGGAATTACTTAATCGACCTATTGTCAATTTCTAAAGGGGGAGCAAAATGTGTTGTAGTCGCCATAGACTACTTTACTAAGTGGGTTGAAGCAGAACCGCTCCCCAAGATCACTTCTGGAAAAGTTCTCAGTTTTGTCATTAAAAACATTATAACCAAATTTGGAGTTCCCAATGAGATTATCTCAGACAACGAAACACAGTTTAAAAGTGAAGAATTCTCTCGATTTTGTCATAAGAATGGGCTTATTAAGAGCTTTTCCTCCGTAGCATATCCGAAGGAAAATGGGGTTGTTGAGGCTGCAAACAAGACTATAAAGACTATTTTGAAAAAGCAATTGAACAAAGCCAAAAGGAATTGGGTAGAAGAGTTGCCACTTGTACTATGGGGTTATGGAACATCTACCAGAACAGCGACGTGACATACTCCCTATGCATTAACAAATGGGCATGAGGCGATGTTACCAATTGAGATTGAAATATCCTCACATCGAAGGATCGCATATGCATTCGATTTAAACCAGGAGCTAAAGAGAGAATAACTGGATTTAATACATGAGTTAGGAGATGAAGCAGCAATTCGAACAACAGAATATCAAAGAAGACTTTTGAAATATTACAGCTCAAAAGTAAGAACAAGATCATTTTAAGAAGGAGATCTAGTACTCCGAAGAGGAATAGCGAACATGAGAAATCCCACGGATGGACTGCTGGGATCAAATTAGGAAGTTCCCCTAATCATATACAAAGTAATTCCTCCAGGAGCTTACAAGTTATGCCGATCAGACGGCAATATGGTTCCTAGAACATGGAATGCATAACATTTGAGGTAATATTTTCCTACAATGAATGAATAAAGCATCTTTTTCTTCAAAGGGAAAATCTACGTGGTTGGGAGTAGAATTCTCCTTGAATTTGGACACTACCTTTAACGGTTAAAGCCTTTGTCCGTGCCGAGTTGGCCAGGGCAAAGCGCCTCCTGGAGGGAGGATGAAGTAATCCTTTATCCGCACCATGCTATGGCCAGGTTAAAGCATCGAATAAGGTCTCGACCGCATCACGCTATGACCAGGTCAAGGCGCCTCTTGGAAGGAGGACGGAGTAAGCCTTTATCCGTGCCACGCTATGGCTAGGTTGAAGCACCGAACAAGCCCTTGAGTGCACCACGCTATAACCAGGTCAAGGTGCCTCCTGGAGGGAGGACGGAGTTAGCCCTTGGTTCCGACATATGGCCTGGCCAAGGCACCGAATAAACCCTTGATCGTGCCACGCTATGGCCAGGTCAAGGCGTCTCCTGAAGGGAGGTTGGGTAAGTCCTTGGTTCTAGCTTGAGAATAAGCTAACCAAGCACACCAGACAACAATGGACAAAGACGTCCAAGCCCAACAAGCGGCTTATCAAACAATGGGCTAAGTCGTCCAAGCCTAAGAAGTGGCTCATCAAACAATGGACTAAGACGTCCAAGCCTGAGAAGCGGCACATCAAACATTGGACTAAGACATCCAAGCCCAAGAAGCGACATATTTACAATGGACTAAGATGTCATGATGGACTAAGACGTCCAAGCTTGAGAAGTAGCCAATTAATACACATGTCGAAGAAGACAGAATTTGAAGAGTAGAATAGAACTCCGCTTATTAATACCCGAATCTGGGTTTCGGGTCTCTCATTTCTGGACTTCATCTTTTAATACCTGAATTTGGGTTTTGGTTCTTTACAAATGGTTTATGATCTTATAATACCCGAATCTGGGTTTCAAAACTATTACTAGACTTCACTTATCAAGGCTTTGTTTCGTTTAGTTTCACCTGTTACAGGAAAAGTGTAGGACTAACTCTATAGCTCATAAAGGCTATCCCCTGTCAGGTTTCATTGGCCCGGAGGTGTGAATAAGCTTCCGAATCATTTCCTAACTCTAGGAAGCAATTTTATTGTTAGTTCAGGTTGAAGTTGCTTAAGTTCAGTTCTGCCTAACTCTGGGCGATAATTGTATGGCCTCCTGCATTTAGTGTTGAAGACACCTATGTTTGGGCATCATGTTTTGACCTCACATATCTTTGGGCATTGGTCGTGTTATGGGAAGGAAGATTTTTCCTTCGATAGGCTTATTTCAATGACCATACATCTGATAGCTATCTCTGGTATCGTCGATTGACTCGCCCATCTTTGGGCGTCGGCCAAAGGTTAAGGGGATAGGTGTATCATTCAGATAGACCCTAGTGTATTTGCATTTCCACGTATTAATGTGGATTGAAGGAGTTGTCTACACCTAACTTTAGATACCTAAATTAATGTATGTCAAAACATAGGATATTGAGTTTGTGTTGCTATTTATAGCACATAGTAAGGCCGTTAAGAATGCAGTTCCATCGATTTTGGAAGGAAACTTTTATAAACATAAAAGTGGGGGACTGCCTTATTACAACAATGTCTAGTTAGGTATTCACATATGTACATTCAAGTTAAATAGCTTTTCAAGTGCTCGCCATTTCATGCTCTGAGGAGCATCGCTCCATCAACAGTTGAAAGCCTAAAAGTTCCGTCTTTAAGCTTTTGTTTAATCATGTATGAACCTTCCCCATTCAGGCCCAGAGCTCTTGAGCTAAGAAAGATTTATTTTAGGATAAGATCACCGATTTTGACAGTCTGATTCTTGACCTTTGCATTGAATTGTCTCCCTACTCTTCTCTACTGAGCAACTACTCTTAACTCAGTTTCTTCATGCTTCTCATCAATCAGGTCGAGGGACTCAAGCAAGACTTCCTCATTCGTCTTTGGATCATAATAGATTTTCCAACGAGAATGTATTTCTAATTCGATCAAAATCATGGCCTTTGACCTATAGGCCAAAGTGAATGGAGTATGGCCAGTTATGGACTTAAGGGTTGTTCAGTAAGATTATAATGCTAAGGGAAGTTCATCGACTCATTTCCCTTAGCCATCATCATTCATTTCTTCAGAATGGACTTGAGGATCTTATTCACTACTACCACCTATCTATTCAATTGGGGGGTGTGCTACTACCACAAATCTCTTGTCGATGGGGTACTTGTTGCAAAAAAATTTAAAATGTCGAAATAGGTCCTGTTATAAGAGATGATTGTTTATGGAATACCAAATCGATAGATTATGTTCTTCAGTACAAAGTTGATCACTTTCTTTGTGGTGATACGGCAAGCGGTTCTGATTCGGCCCACTTCATGAAATAATCAACTGCAACAATCCTATATTTCGCTCTACCATGAGATTTTGGTAGCACACCAATGATATCAATTCTCCAAACAACAAATGGCTATGGACTAACCATTTGTGTAATTTATATGAATGAGGCTCTGGGAATTTTTGAGAACCTTTAGCATTTGTCACATCTTCTAGTATGGTCAACTGCATTCCGGTAGATCGTTAGCCAAAAGTAGCCATAACGAAGAATCTTCTTCGCTAATGTTTGCCCCCAAGTTTGATCGTAGCATGCTCCTACATGTACGTCTTCGAGTATTCTTTTGGCTTCTTCATTGACAACACACCACGGCAGGGGAACAGAGAAACCCTTTTCGATATAATACTCCTTCCAGTATAATGAATAGCGGCGCTTTACAGAGGATTTTTCGTCTTTCGCTTCTCTTGCTCGAGAGGGTTTCAATTAGTCTTTAATTGGAGTCAGCCAATACTCTTTCTCTGCCTTGTCCTCCAAGGTCCAATGGACATTCATATGGTCGATGCTCGGACCCAATAAAAACTCTATTGGAACTAATACCATATGTTGTGCATCCCAAGAGCTAGCGAGTTTATCCAACGATTCGACCTTTGCATTTTTCTCCCTAGGATTGTGCATTATTGTTTAATACTAAACATCATTTAATAGCTCCATCACTTTCGTTCGGTAAGGGGCCAGCCTCGCTTCCTTAGCGTGGTATTTCTTCTTGAGCTGGCAAAGCACTAGTTAGAAGTCGCTGGATATATGCATTGTTTTAACGCCAACTCCCTCGCTATATGTTCGTCGACGAGAATTCTATCGAGTTAGAAATCCATCGAGTGAACTTATAATAAAATAACTACAAGCGCACAACGTACAATTTTAGTACGTGGCGAGTACGAATCGATCCGCAAGGAATTTTTTAGGATTTAGAGTTTTTTATTCAATCTAATTAGACCAAAGTGGAGAGAAGATTGTTAACTACAAATTGTAAACAAAATGAAGCTAAAACGAGAATGAAAATGAGATTAAAAACTATGAGATTAGAAAACAATTTAGAGGCAAATCCACTCTCATATTTTTGTAAATCAACAAACAAATAATCTATGATCTCTTTTGATATTAATTGAAATAATTGTTGCATTTATCATAAGTATGGTTTATTTATGTTATTAATTAACATAACTTAAACCATCAAACTATAATACAACAAAAAGCCACTTATCAATTCTCATGAAAATGAAGTCAAAGCAAAAGCTATTTTAAGTATGATCCATTTACTATTGTAATTAGTAATATAGATCATCAAAATTTGTTTTTACTTTACTTTCAAAATCAAAAATCAATTAGCAAATAACTATGTGAATTGTGTTTATGTTGAATAAGAATAGCTCATTAACAAATGCAACATAAGCTATCAAACCCACTTGTATAAACTAACATCAAAATCTACTTTCATGAAGCACAAATAAAAGAGACCATAAATCATAGAAATGTTGAATTTACATAATATTTGAGAGCTTCATTACCCCTAAATTGGAGGGGTTTAGCTACTCATATGTGTTATCATATCAACACATGTAAATTTCAACATTAAAAGCAAAAGAAATAGAAACTAAACAAAGGAAGAAAAGGAGGTTAACTACTAAACTACTTGCATGAATGTAAATCTAATCTAAAAATGAAAAGAAAAGAGCATAGAAATAAACATAAGCATAAAAGTAAAGAGAAGCATGTAGAAAAGAGAAGGCTTAGAAAGCCATTTTTATTTCAATTTGATTTTGTGTTTACAACTTGCTAATTTCCTAAGTAATAAGAAGAGTAAGAAGATATCTACATGTACATAAGTGGGCTATTTATACATGCATAAAACCCTAATTCAATTTTTAGGGTGCTTCCCAAAATGCCCTTTAGGAATTGTGGCCATCAAGTAACCATAGCCTCTAATTAGTCCATCATCAAATATGCATGAAGCTTTAACCTCCACATAGTTGTCCATTAGCTTCTAATTGTATATTTAGGTAAGTGGGTAGGTGAGGTCCTCCATGATCATGAGTTTGAATTATTTCCATCTTCCTTCCTTTGTATTCTCTTGTGCAAGCATATATCTTCATGAAACCCTCTTCCATATGCATCCAAATTCCTATAAAAATCATAAAAAATGTCCAAATAAAAATTCTCAAATTGACACATGCACGAAAATTGCCATTTTGCCCCTGTATGAAGATGAATATACGATGATTTGAGAATAATTTAATTATGGTTTAAACATGTTAAAATACCCAAATATGACATTTATTTAAATAAAAATAGATAAAATATGGATGTAAATATATGCATATTTACGTGCACATTAAATACCCCCACACTTATCTTTTTATTCATTCTCCAATAAAGGAAAACTATGATAAATCCGTTTTCGTAGGGGGCACGATTGCATTGAGCATATGCAACAAGCCATTAAACCTCTGGGTGTTCCCAGTAGGATGAGTGTTGTCTCGTGAGGGTTTCCAGCGGATACTACCCACAAAATCCAAATGTGATATGAAAATATTTACAAAATGCAAGATTTATTTACAAATATAGTAATGCAAGTTTTTGAAAATATTTACAAATGAAGGATTTAATTTTAAATTGACACAAATAAGTTAAATATAGGTTTTGGTCATTATCTTGAAAATTTAAGTCATATACTTAGCAGAATTTCCAACAAAAATCAAGTTATCATAATAAATAGACTATAGTTTAACTCGTTGTTTCGATTCATAACACAGTGTAACTATGAAACAGATCCTTTGTTGATTATCAATGTTCATCAAAGTGGTATTTTTATTTCTTTTCAATAACAAGTTAAATCAAAAAAGTTAAAATAGTGCTTGGATTTCAATTGCTTACTCTCTCTTATTTTTGAAAATTTTATTGATATTAACAATATATACATATGCCTAACTCAGGTAAACTCAGGCCAGAAATACCACCCATGCACTGGCTTGCGGGCTTATGTGAGGGGAATACAGAGTGTGGCGAGTGAACACACGAGTGTGAACACCTATCAAATGTAGGAATTATTAATAAAAGAATTTTTATATACATACACCTAGCTCAGATAAACTGAGGCTAGATATAGCGATCATGCACTGCCTTTCGGGCTTACGTGAAAAGGGTACAGAACATGGCGAGTGTACACACAAGTGTGTACACCTATCGATCCTAGGTGTTAAAAAATATACATATATACAAATGTTTTTTTTCTTAGATATTTTTTGTTTTTTTTTATATTTTTTTTAAGAAAGAGATAGTTTTGCAAAATCATCTTAGCACCATTTAACTTAGAGATAGTTCAAGGTGTAGTTATCACTATTTCTACGTGTCAATTTATTTAACATTTAAAGGGGGTCATATTATACACATTTAACTAATCAAATTCAACATTTAACTATCCTATATCAAGTTCAATTGCATACTATTTATCATTTTAACATTAACAATTTAATGTCCAATATAACATCAACAATCAATCAATTATCAGCCAAACTGTATTATCATCGCATAAATAATTAACAGATAATGGTGTCAGATGTCACAGGTGAACTGATTCAGGTAATAGCATATATAACGGTGTAATTAACTAACAGCGGCATATTTCAATTGTCGTTTCAATTGAAATCAAATTTAATAAATAAAAGAACGATAATCGTGAGTGATTGCTCAACTTTTGAGGCCAGAGATATCCAAAAAAACGAGTTACGAATCCCAAAGCAAAGCTAGATGGATATGATTCGAATGAAGTAAACAGGTATGACGGACAAAGCTGACAATAGGGAAATCGATGAGAACTAATCAGAATCAGTTTTGATATAAAGTCGAAAGATATGTATGTTATATTAATATTTCCCTTAAATAGATACTCACTTTAAAATACATTTTTATCGACATATCTAAATATATTACAGAAGAAAAATCAACATATACCTTAACACACAGTACTATATACTTATAGAATGCAAAGCGTTTGCTTACAAGTTAAATCTTTAACATTTTTTTTAAAAAAAAATTTATATATGAAAACCAGGAACTGTCAACGTATCCTTATACATTGTTACGTATTCAAACAGATTGTAAAAAAAAATTTATTACTATCAACTGGTTCAACATACAACGCAGCTTTATGCTATATATTATAATCAACATATCATATTTTATAACAACAGGTTCGATCATAAAGTTGCAATTATAGTATATTTAAAACAGTATTATATTACTATGGCATATATTAAATTTGGAGGCCAAACTGATGCCCACTTGAAAACTAACAAAAATATAATATCCTCTTAAAACTGCCACACGTAACTACCTTCAACATATAACATAGGATTTCTTAACATATTACATACGTATAATTTCCACAGTATCAACACTTATAAAATTATTTATTTTAACATATGTAAAATCTGTAGGCATTTATACGTACACACTAACATTATTTAATAACCTCATACATATATAAACCCATATACAACTACACGCACACAACTTATGTAAAATAACTATATAATATTTATAACATTTTATATACAGTCCTATACAACAACATCAATAGACCTGTACTATATAAAAATAAATAAATGCCTCCATACTTGCAACGAAGCAGCATACAAATATATATATATACACTTCACTATAAAATAACTGAAACCAAATCATAATATGTATATAATTACTTTTAACACCCATTTATATAAACTGTAAAGAAGAACAATTAAACTATATATATATTGTTAAACATAAACTGCGTAGAAAAACATAAGTCTATAGGTATACATATAACAATATATATCTATAAACAAAAATCAGAACAACAAGGTTCAAAAGTAGTTAATATATCTACATATACTTGCTATATATAACTTTTATAACATATATAGTTTTAAATAAGTGCATCATATATATATACAACTATTATAAAATATATATATAACTATTAGCCGTTATACTTACATACGTATTTTTTTAAACTTATATAAACTTCAAGCTATATCATATATATAACTCAGTAACTTATATACATATACTGGTAAGCGTATATACTTAGAAACAAGCTATTTACACAATATAAAACTAACGAAATATAAAGCTTTGAGAATATATATTCTATATGATTTATGATATGCATATATAAATATGGACCATTGCAAACACATACCAACGAACAAAGCAGAGGTCGGCGACAAATGGTGGAGATGGAAAAAGTGTGGTCATAGAGATAAAAATAACGGCTGGAGTTACGCGGGTGAGGGGAGGAGGTCCGAGGCTAGGAAGGTCGACGAAGTGGGTAGCCGAGAGTGGAAGCATGGTTAGAGGACTGCTGCACAATGGATGGTGTGCCCTTGGCAGAGACCGTGCTGTGCTATTGGGTAGTCGAGCATTGGCAGAAGTGAAAAATGAAGGGGCTGTCGCGTGGGTGGAGCAGGAGGAGGCAGTCAGGCTGTGGGTTTGGGAGGCTGATGGGTGAAGGTCAGCAGTTCAAGGGCGGAGGGGTGGTGTCAGGTGGCGTTTGTCGTGCTTCACGTGGTGAGGCTTCAGGAATGGCGTGACTTGCCTGGCTGATGTGGGAAGAGAAGAGAGCGGGACGAGTTGGTGGCGATGATGTGTAGGTGACGAGGCGGCAGAGCCTATTCGAGTGGGAAACAAGGCAAATGCTAGTGTGGCTCTTTTGTAAGTGTGTAGAGGTGGGAGGCGAGTTGGGTTTGTTTGCCGTTGAGGGGAGGAATTGGTTGTGTGGATCGGCCGTAAAGGGAAAGGGAAAGTTGCATAACGTTGGCGAACTGGAAAGCTAGGTGGAGGCCGAGGCAAATGAGGACGGAGGAGGAACGAGATCTGGGTGTTGTTTGAGGCGGAGGAGGAAGTGCAGTCACTTACATGTGTGGTGGGCGATGGAATAGGAGGCGGGTGGCTGATGTTAGTCATGGCGGAAGCATGAGTTTCAACAGTTTTAAAATTAAAAATTCAAGTGAAAATATATGGAAGTGGCCATGAATTAGAAAGCTGGAGGAAGTAAATGAGAATGAGAGGTCAGTAGAGAACAGAAGAAGTAAAGTATACGGGATGAAAATGAATGGCCGACCTGGATTTCAAGGTGAACGTTGGAATAAAAAAATGGTTGAATTCAGAGTATTATTAATTGTTAGTTGCTGATAGCTTTATCTCTACGAATAACGAAGGGGCGTAGGAAAACAAATAGGTTTAAAACGAGTACCGATACAGCTAACCGTTTTGCGGATCCCGTTGTGTATCGAACTTCAAAACACAGAAACGAATATACCGCAGAGATCAGTACGACGAGCCGATCAAAACGGTATACAAATATCAGTGGTACGATTGGATTATAAAAATTCGAATTTTCTACTAGCGGAAAATGCAGCAAAAACGCAGAAAAATAAGATCGATGGAGCTAAAGAAGTCCGAATTTTAAAAAAACGAAAAATGACGTCTTGCTCAGAAGACGATTTAGAATTTTTCTATGTAAAAATATTTAGGTTTCGAAAACGTTTTATTTTATCGCTTTTTAAATAATTAAATTGAAGTAAATTTACGCGCGAAATAAACTTTCATATTTTCGAACGAAAAATTACCAGTTGCTATGTTTAACTAGACGCATTTTAAATATCAAATTTATATTTCAAAATTTTATCGTTTAAAATTTCGCAAAATTTCAATTAATAACGTTATTAAAACTAGTTAAATTTACGGGTCGTTACACTCTCCCCCACTCAAAACTTTTCGTCCCCGAAAAGGAACGAGGTAGGAGAATAGAAACAACCAGAAAGAAAAAATAGATTTGAAATACAAAATAACAATTAATTTAAACCATGTAAATTCAAATTTAAATTAATTGATATTCAATAATTGATTTCACTAAAATCAATCTCAACTATTTCTAAATTCATTATCTTATTATCCAATTATCTTCAATTTACAATTTCTAAGACCATAAATTTGAATAGTCTTTTATTATAATCATATTTTTTCAGCAATTTAAATTCTTCTTTATTCCAAATTATTGTTAAATTTATTCTACTTAATATATCTAATCACATATAGTTAACCCATATAAATTAATTTAAACCATAAAAGTTTCGATTTAAAATAATTTATATTTACTAATTGCATTTAAATTCAAGGTATTTCATAAGTTGATCAAATTTCAATTTATTAATTCTTTCAAAACAAATTTATTTCATTATTAACTGAGTTTTACTTATTATCCTATCTAACTCTATTACATCTTTATAATCAAAATTTAGTGTATAACATTTATTATAGACACTCAAATTTTATTTATAAAGACATTTTTTTATTGTACATTATCCAATTTCATTTTAACTTCTGAATAATTTAGGTAAGTTATATTGAAATGAAATTGAGTATTATACAAATAATATTTTCAAATTCAATTATTTCAAGTTTAAATATTTATCCAAAATTTAGCTTTATTTATAATTGAAAACATCCTTTAACATAATTTTAAGAATTAAATTTCCGATTAACTTTAACAATTTAGAGATATATGTAATATATTTATATCAAATCAAATTAAATTTAAAATAAGATACCCATATATATATATATAAATCAAATTTATACTAAAGAAATTCAAATCAAAATTTTTTTTCCAAATAAAACCGTAGCAAAGCTACAGAATGGTTTCTCCACTTCGAAACTCGAAAATGAATGTCGATGATGCGGCCGCCATCACCGAAATTATTTTCCAGCGACAAAGAGAAGAGCACTGATTTCAATATTTTAAAATTCTTTGAAAACGGTTTCTATTTGAAAATACGTTCAATAATATTCATTTTAATAATTTAAAAACCAAAGCTTGAAATTTTAGGAAATCAAATTCTCAAATTCTTACTTTAAATCCATTTAAATTTCTAAATAAATCTATAAACCAACTTTTATAATTCCATTTATTTTTATGTTGGAATAATCAATGATTTACAAAACAAATAGTGAAAATCAAATATTACCTTTCTGACAACCAATTCAGTTAACAATTCAATTTCAGAAAATTTGTACTTATATATAATATAATCATACAAGATTATTTTATTTACCAAATTTTTGTGTCAGTTTGCTCTGTTCAAGTGTTTTGGAAATCCTACCGATAGCGTTGATCAGACGAATCGATCGGAAACCCAAATCAACATCAACAACTCAAACAACACAGTATATATTAAATCATTTATATATTGGTTTACAAATACATTTCCATGCTTGACGATACATGAATGAATTTTTCAAAATAAGGATAGGGTTTCAAATTTGATGGACTCAAACCAAAGAGAATTTTGATTCGAAGATAAGTTCGAAACAAAGATATGATGATTAAATAACAAAGTAGGAAGATTGATAAGTTTGTATAAATCGCGGGCAACCTTAACCGGGTCGACCGTGACTTAAGAATAAGATTGATGCAGAATTTCGAGGCAAATCTACATTCGATCTCAAGAAATAGAATTCAGGTATAGCAGGAGATAGATAGCATCGTAAACCGATGACACAGAAATCTTCAGTAAATCAATGCAATTGTAAAGGAGTTTCACCCCTTTACAAATCATTCGAAGTTTTGGCATGACCGCCGATTCATTATAAAGATCATTCAAGGTGGAGTTATGGGATACTCCAGAATGAGAAGGCGAATAGTGAGGGACACGAATGGATTTTGGAACCGCAGGGACGTTCCAAAATTCAAAGGAATCGAGTCAAAAGGAAGAGATTGAAACTCGAATGAGAGTGATTCTGTAAATACATTTACCCTATATGTTGAGTTTTGCCTAGAGCTACCAAAGCTCTGATACCAACTGTAACGGCCTGATATTTTGGACCATTCGCATCCGCACATGTCGGACTTGAATAATTCAAAATACCGCGTTGTTAATTTAAATTTGGCAAAACTGAACATATACAGTAAATAAATAATCACAGATCACAGACACAGAGTAATAAATGCAGCGGAAATAAAAGAGATAGTAGTTCATGAAGCTACTATATAAATATATAAGTTACATCAGAGTTAAACCAAATACAACGGAAGAGTAACACGATACATCAGATACAAATCAGAATAAATCACTGGAATCATCGAATATTGAAAACAAAATAGATGGCTGGATCTTCAAGCAAAGCTCCAACTCCAAAGGTGAGTCTCGAATGCTGGTACACTCAGTCTGACCCGAGCGTAAAGCAAAACACAAGACACTCGAGTCAGGATTAACATTCTTATATCAATAAATCCAACTCAAGTGAAATAGCAACTGAAATACAAGTAACTCAAAGGATGTTTGGAATAACCATCCTTTAAGGATCCGTTAAACTATCTACTATGTAATAGTGTACGATAAGTAGATAATGCCTATCAGTAATATAAGATATCAAAATAGTGTTAAGGCGTTACCATTATCCCCCTTAACACATTTTTATATACGCGTTATAGTCTATACAGCACTGTAAACTCCACCGTAAACTAGTGGGCTATCGGGGAGTACTCCATAGGTATAACACAAAACAAATCGTAGTGGTCGCGTATATAGAGATCCAAGTATGACAAGGCACATGAGGCAATACCCAAGGTAGTGAAACTACCGTTTGCCTGATCCGGACTGGTGAGAACGCATCGCCGCAGCGATCGCAACACCGCGAAACAACACTGCCAAAATCAAGGGTGCACCAATCGACAACAAGTAATGAGTAGTTCGAAGAAGTGTGTTCGCTCGAGGTAGCTAGCCCCCATTTGGCCCGGCACGGCTCCTGTTTTAGTCATTTCCAATTTGACACAAGTGTCAAGGCTATCCATTATCGTTCTCTTTCTTCAGTCATCACGTTCAGCATTCCAACCACTTCATTCTGGATCACACTCCGCGTATAGTTATTAAAGTGGTTTTCGGTTTAGACAGTGAGTATGTCCCTAACCGATTCCGGTCTCTTTAATAACTTTCGTAATTATTACATGATTGGTCGTTTATATATTTCAAAAACCAAATCAATTACAATTTCAATTAGAATTTGTAAACCAACATTTCATTTGTCTTTCTAAACCAATTTCCAAAATTTACGTTTCAAAACTTCCAAATTACCATTTCAAAATCTTATAATACAATTTCAAATTTTATTTAAAACAATTCAAATATTGATTCAAGTTCGTATATAAGTTTTATTCCGAAAATATTTAAATTAATTTAATTTAACATTCAAATCAATTTAACTTCATTTATCGATTTCATTCAATATTCGTTAAGTAAATTTATCATTCAAACAATTTCTATTTAATTTCCAATTCACTAAATCAATTACTTAAGTTCAACTTCATTGTATCAAAACTTACAAATTTGAATTAAATTAAATTAAATTCATCAAATCAATTCTTTAAATTACAAGTCTTACATTGATTCAATAAATCCCATTTTATTTCTTGTTAAAGAAATCTAATTTCACTTATTTATTTACTTAGTTACAAATTTCAAACTCGATTAATAAAGAAACTTAATTTCACTTATTCAAGAAGTTCAATTTTACTTATTAAAGAATTCAATTTTATTTAATTATTAAATAATTCAATCTTATTTAATTATTAAATAATTTCAATCTTATTTAATTATTAAATAATTTCAAAACTTAATTATCAAATAATTTCAAACTTAATTATTAAATAATTTCCAAACTTAATTCAATTGTTTCTCAAATTAAACAACGTTCTTTCATCAATTTCTTATTAATATTTTGTTTCAGATTATTAAATATTCACATTTAGATTTCATCAAAATTCAATTTCCAACTTCGTTTCAAAACCATAGTATTTATTCAAATAAAATCTTCCTTTTATTTTTAAATCAAATTATTGACCAATCGGGTTTTTATTTAATTCTCTATCCTAGGTCAAAGTTCAATTTGGGTATTTATCATTTCAACCCGATTCCAATTCAATTCAAAATCAAAGCATAGCAAAGAGAACTTGCAGTGTGATAACTGGGATGGTGTCAAAGTAAATAAACAAGCAATAACAACAACCAATATCAATCCAATAATCAATTCAAATAATCCCGAAATAATCATATTAATTCACATTGTTGTTTGTGCGAATTAATATAATCATTTCTAGAATCTACATTATTATTTCATGTAGATTAAAGATTATTACACTAAAGTTAATACGGTTCTTCACTTGATATCAATTATCCACTTTATACTACATCAGTTTATACAATCATACATTCAATGGTTCAAGGTGTAGTTATCACTATTTCTACGTGTCAATTTATTTAACATTTAAAGGGGGTCATATTATACACATTTAACTGATCAAATTCAACATTTAACTATCCTATATCATGTTCAATTGCATACTATTTATCATTTTAACATTAACAATTTAACGTCCAATATAACATCAACAATCAATCAATTATCAGCCAAACTGTATTATCATCGCATAAATAATTAACAGATAATGGTGTCAGATGTCACAGGTGAACTGATTCAGGTAATAGCATATATAACAGTGTAATTAACTAACAGCAGCATATTTCAATTGTCGCTTCAATTGAAATCAAATTTAATAAATAAAAGAACGTTAATCGTGAGTGATTGCTCACCTTTTGAGGCCAGAGATATCCAAAAAAACGAGTTACGAATCCCAAAGCAAAGCTAGATGGATATGATTCGAATGAAGTAAACAGGTACGACGGACAAAGCTGACAATAGGGAAATCGATGAGAACTAATCAAAATCAATTTTGATATAAAGTCGAAAGATATGTATGTTATATTAATATTTCCCTTAAACAGATACTCACTTTAAAATACATTTTTATCGACATATCTAAATATATTACAGAAGAAAAATCAACATATACCTTAACACACAGTACTATATACTTATAGAATGCAAAGCGTTTGCTTTCAAGTTAAATCTTTAACATTTTTTTTTAAAAAATTTATATATGAAAACCAGGAACTGTCAACGTATCCTTATACATTGTTACGTATTCGAACAGATTGTAAAAAATTTTTTATTACTATCAACTAGTTCAACATACAACGCAGCTTTATGCTATATATTATAATCAACATATCATGTTTTATAACAACAGGTTCGATCATAAAGTTGCAATTATAGTATATCTAAAACAGTATTATATTACTATGGCATATATTAAATTTGGAGGCCAAACTGATGCCCACTTGAAAACTAACACAAATATAATATCCTCTTAAAACTGCCACACGTAACTACCTTCAACATATAACATAGGATTTCTTAACATATTACATACGTATAAATTCCACTTTATCAACACTTATAAAATTATTTATTTTAACATATGTAAAATCTGTAGGCATTTATACATACACACTAACATTATTTAATACCTCATACATATATAAACCCTTATACAACTACACGCACACAACTTATGTAAAATAACTATATAATATTTTTAACATTTTATATACAGTCCTATACAACAACATCAATAGACCTGTACTATATAAAAATAAATAAATGCCTCCACACTTGCAACGAAGCAGCATACAAATATATATATACACTTCACTATAAAATAACTGAAACCAAATCATAATATGTATATAATTACTTTTAACACCCATTTATATAAACTGTAAAGAAGAACAATTAAACTATATATATATTGTTAAACATAAACTGCGTAGAAAAACATAAGTCTATAGGTATACATATAACAATATATATCTATAAACAAAAATCAGAACAACAAGGTTCAAAAGTAGTTAATATATCTACATATACTTGCTATATATAACTTTTATAACATATATAGTTTTGAATAAGTGCATTATATATATATACAACTATTATAAAATATATATATAACTATTAGCCGTTATACTTACATACGTATTTTTTAAAACTTATATAAACTTCAAGCTATATCATATATATAACTCAGTAACTTATATACATATACTGGTAAGCGTATATACTTAGAAACAAGCTATTTACACAATATAAAACTAACGAAATATAAAGCTTTGAGAATATATATTCTATATGATTTATGATATGCATATATAAATATGGACCATTGCAAACACATACCAGCTGTTGGGTGAATTCTCACCATCGGTCCAAGCTTCGCCGAACCAACCATCTCCAGGCTTCGCCGAACCAACCCACCTCCAAGCTTCGCCGAACCAACCATCACCAGGCTTCGCCGAACCAACCCACCTCCAAGCTTCGCCGAACCAAGCTGCTCACTCACCACTGGACCAAGCTGCTCACTCACCACCGGACCAAGCTGCTCACTCACCACCGGACCAAGCTACTCACTCACCACCGAACCAAGCACCTTACTCAACATACCACACCGGACCAACCTCACCATCCCACCACCGGTCCAAGCAACTACCGGTCCAAACTGCACTTCTCATGTTCCTACCGAACAACCTTCTCAAGCTCCTACCGGACCAACCCCAAACCGGACCAAGGTACTACCACATAGCACCGAATCACCTACAACCGGTCCACTCTACACTCCAACCATCTCCGAACCAAGCGATGCTGAACCAAGACGTACCAGGCCAGATCACGTCAGCCCAGGCCCATCAGCAACTATACACATCCTAGACCCCTACCCCCAGCATCACTCTATAAATAGAGGGGCAGGGGTACAACAATGGGGACAAGTTTGAGAGCTCAAACACGGAGAGAACTTTCAAATAACTTTCTTTTACTTGTATCAAAGCTTTGTACTTGTAATCAAAACGAGAGAAGAGAAATAACATATAAAGTGGACGTAGGCACATTCTGGCTAAACCACTATAAATCTGTGTGTCTTTTTACAGTTTAGCCCCTGCTTTTCATATATTTTCATAAATCTCCAAAATCACTAAGAACAACATAAGATCTACTAAATCATACGACTTTGAGGTGTTTGTCCATTTTTTGTGCAAACATTTTTGGTGCTTTCACTGAGAACTAGAAGCGCGAAGCTTCAGCTTCATCCACTTAACAAGATTTCCTAACAGCATCGTCCGCCACTTGGAAAACATGCCTCCCAAACAGAGAAAAGATGTTAACAAAGGAAAAAACATCGCATCCAGCAGTCTTCCAGATCCAGCTGTCACGAATCAAGTAAATCGTCCTCCTCCAGCAGCAGTAACAAATGAAGGACAGTCTAACCCAACCACTCCCGCCACAGAACAGCCTGCAGCAATTACTAGGGCAGATTTGGACAGAGTTGTGGTTGAAGTAACTAACCGCTTCATGTCCCAGCAGGAAGCCTTGGTGGACCATCTCATGTCACGCTTAAGGGATTCTGAAGAATCCAACCGCAACACTGAAACATGGGGCGAGTCCCAGTATGGAGGATCTCAGAGGCAACAAAGATCTTCCTTCTTCGAAGGAGCTAACGGCAGAAGTAGCCATGGTAGGAGCCGAAACCGAGCACAGCCCGAAGTTAGGCCTGAGGAAACGTTTGGTACCGAACCCAACGGGGGAGGTACCAGACGGAGGTCAACTGTAGCTGAGCCTGTCATACTGCCTAACCACGGAAACGCGGTGAACGGGGCCGAGCTAGAGTCCAGCCCGAAGTTGGACCCGAAGAAGTGCTTGGATCAGAACCCAGTAGGGGAAGATCAAGGCAAGGGCCAATTGTAGCTGACCCTAGCATGCTCCCAGAAGATCAACAGCAGCCGCTGGAAAATATGAGGAACGATAGACGATACCATCCCTACAGGTCATCTGGACGGAATCAATCCCACAGAACAGAACCAAACTCATTTCTATCTGCTCGAAATTCTGATGAAAGGATGGCACGCTTATTCAGAGAGTGTGTCCAACGGGAGCAAAGAGATCGAGGGATAGGCTCTAGGGTAACCATCCCTTTCGCCCGCAATATCGAAATTGCTATAACCCCCCGAGAATGGAAGATGCCGACAATGGAACCTTACAAAGGAACCTCCGACCCCGTTGTACACTTACAGAGGTACACGCAACATATGCTCATGAGTGGAGCAACAGAGGGAGTACTATGCAAATGCTTTCCGCTCTTCTTAGCAGATCTCGCTACCTCCTGGTTCTGTCATCTACCCCAGGGATCCATCAGCTCGTGGGAAATGTTGAAAGAAAAGTTTATCAGTCAGTTCCGCATCCATGTGGAACAACATAAGGACGCTTATTCCTTATCCAGCGTCAAACAGAAACCTGGAGAAAAACTGCAGCAATACCTAACCCGATTCAATGCCGCAGCAGCCGCAGTCCAAGATGCCGATGAGAAGCTTATCCTAATGGCCCTCTGTAGTGGTGTGCATCCGGACACTAAATTTGCTAGAAGGTTGACGAAAGAAAAACCAGCTACTTTACCCGATTTCTTCCATGAAGCCGGGAAATACATAAGGCTTGAGGATGCTGCCGTTGAGGGGCAGTCAGGACAGCAAAGTAAGGCAACTCACAGCAACGCCCCCGCTGTGGCAAGGGACGTTTGAAGAAATGATTCCAGAGACAATGCTGGGGGCAAGAAGGGAGAAAAGCGCCTATATCGGCCTGGGCCGAGATTCGACACTTACACTCTTTTGAACGAGACCGTCGAAAATATCTTCCTTGCCACCCAAGGCGAAGTTAGATACAAACGCCCACCATACAAAAAGGAATCAGATAACGCGCAGAAATCTGGAAAGTTCTGCCGCTTCCACGAGTCTCACGGGCATGATACCAATGAATGCCATCATCTCCGGGATCTGATTGAGGAACACATCAGAAGGAAGAAACTGGAACGTTATGTAAAAAGTCAGGACAGGACTCCAGCTCCTGCCAATGAAAACCCAAGGCTACCCTCACCGGACACCGACAGAGGAAACCGCCACGCTAGCAGCTCTAGTCAAGAGAAAATAGTGGTCCATACCATCTCAGGAGGACCGCACATCGCGGACAGAAGCTGGAAAGAGATGGAAAGGTATGGAAAGTCGCTTAGAGACAATAAAGACTGTGTCAATTCGGTTATAGAAGAGCGCCACCCGAAGCGGAAAGAAAGTAATGACATCACATTCGGTAAGCGTGACCTAGAAGGAAGGCAGTACCCTCACATGGATCCCATGGTCATCTCTGCCCGACTCGGCCCGCCGAAGTTTACCGAATCCTGGTAGACACTGGAAGCTTAGTAAACATCCTGTTCAAACACGCATTCGACAATATGAAGCTATCAATGAAGGATGTATCTCCCTGCGATAAACCACTACACGGTTTCACTGGGGATGCTAAGATGCCCCTCGGGCAACTGGACCTCTTTGTTGAGATTGGAAGCCATCCCCGCTCCATTGTACGGAAGCAGACGTTCGTGCTAATAGAAAACCATTCGGCCTACAACGCCTTCTTAGGAAGACCAGCCTTGTCTGACTTCCAAATTGTCCTAGCCCCATGGTGCCTAAAGATGAAGTTTCCAACGGACAATGGAATAGAGGAAGTAGAAGGAGACCAGGACATTGCTCGAGACTGCTATATGACTGAACTTCGCAACAACCACAGGAAGGATAAAGGGAAGGGTGTAGAGATTGCCCTCTGCACGAAAAGTCTAGAAGCATAGCAACTAAAGAAAGCCCCTCCTCTTCGATATACCAGCGACCCTTTCAATGAATTAGACCCTAGGGACAAAGAGGAGGAGGCCACCGCCGAGCCTGCAGAGGCTATGGAGTTTATATCTGTAGACAAGCACGACTCAATTAGACTATTGAAAATTGGGTCCCAACTAAAAGCCGAATTGAAGGAACAACTCATCGATTTTCTCCGCCATAACTTGGATGTATTCGCATGGTCACACGCTGACATGACCGGAATCTCCCCCGACATAGCATGCCACGTATTAAACATTGATCCTACCAAGGCGCCCGTAAAACAAAGAAAGAGAAGTATGGGGGCAGAACGATCAGCAGCCCTCGATGAAGAAGTAAAGAATCTACTCGCCAATGACTTCATACGAGAAGCTATCTACCCGGAATGGATCGCCAACCCGGTACTGGTAAAGAAGGCTAATGGGAAGTGGCGAACCTGCATTGACTTTTCCAACCTAAACGACGCCTGCCCAAAGGATTGCTTCCCACTTCCCCGAATTGACCAACTTGTAGACAGCACAGCCGGGCACGAGCTCCTATCTTTTATGGACGCATACTCAGGATATAACCAAATTCCTATGCATGCTTCCGACCAAGACCACACTAGTTTCATCACCGACCAGGGTTTATACTGCTATAAGGTAATGCCTTTCGGACTTAAAAATGCAGGAGCCACCTACCAGCGCCTCGTCAACAAGATGTTTGCAGGGCTAATAGGACAAACTATGGAAGTATATGTGGATGACATGCTGGTAAAGTCAAGGAAAGCCAAAGATCACGTAAGCCACCTAGGCGAGATGTTCCAGGTACTTCGACAATATGGAATGAAGTTGAATCCACTAAAGTGCTCCTTCGTAGTGTCATCAGGAAAGTTCTTAGGATTCATTGTACATGCCAGAGGGATTGAAGCAAACCCTGAACAAGTCCGAGCGCTAAGGGATATCAAGATACCTTCCACTCGGAAGGAAATGCAAAGTTTGAATGGAAAAGTGGCCGCCCTAAGCCGATTCATCTCCAAGGCAACAGACAAGTGCGTTCCCTTTTTCGAAGTTCTAAAGAAAGACAAAGGAAAGTTCGAATGGACTGACGAATGCTTAACCGCTTTCCTTAACTTAATCGAACACCTCCAGAAACCACCGGTACTCTCGACTCCAAGCGAAGGCGAAGAATTATACCTATACCTTGCTGTGTCATCGCGCGCCCTAAGCGCTGCCTTGGTAAGGGAAGACAACCGCATGCAGCGGCTAGTTTACTTCGTCAGCAAGAGGTTTACTGGGGCAGAAGTCAGATACCCTAAACTCAAGAAGCTAGCATACTGTTTACTAATCACATCACGGAAATTGCGTCACTACTTCCAGTCCCATTCCATCAAAGTTCTGACCGATCAACCACTGAGGCAGGTACTCCATCGTCCCGACACTTCTGGGCGACTACTTAAATGGTGCATTGAACTAAGTCAGTATGATATCACCTATCACCCTCGCACCGCCATCAAGGGACAAGCCATGGCAGATTTCATTGTATAATTCACTACCAACGAAGATAAGGAGCAATTGGAAATAGCAAAAGACATCAAGTGGAATCTCTTTGTGGATGGCGCATCGAACGAACAAGGCTCGGGGGCAGGTGTGGTAATAATCACTCCCAGAGGGAATAAGCTGCACTATGCTATAAGGTTGGAGTTCGCTGCCACCAACAACGATGCAGAATATGAAGCGGTGATAGCTGGATTAGAACTTGCCATAGAAATCAGAGCCAATTCTTTGTGTCTTCATAGCGATTCTCAACTTATTCTTAACCAGATACTAGGAGAATTCCAAGCTCGAGAAGAACGACTCATAGCATATCTAAAGAAGACCAAGTTACTTCTCAGCCGATTGGACCACTACCTAGTCAAACACATCCCTCGAGAAGATAACCAAGAGGCCGACGAATTGGCAAAGCAAGCAAGTGTGAGAGACATCGCCATCTTCGGGGCAGTAACCATCTCGAAGCAACTAGCCCCAAGTTTTGAGCAAGTGAATCTGATAGCTACAACCGAAGAAGAAACTTGGATGACTCCCATCCGAGACTACCTACAAAGCGGCACGCTACCCAATGGGCGTAACGAAGTCAAGAAAATCTTGAGGAAAGCATCCCGCTACACAATACAAGAAGACGTCCTCTATCGGCGCGGATTCTCTAACCCGTTATTAAGGTGTGTCGCTGGGAGGGAAGCCAAGGAAATCTTATCTAACATCCATCAGGGAAGCTGCGGAGATCACACCGGAGGGCAAACTTTAGCAAAGAAGACACTCCGATATGGATATTTCTGGCCTACCTTAAGCAAGGACGCCTTAGATTTCGTCAAAAAGTGTGACAGATGCCAGAAGTTTGCTAAGATTCCGCGGCTACCAACAACTGAAATTACTCAAATGACCAGCCCTTGGCCCTTCGCAATATGGGGAATCGACTTAATCGGCGAACTGCCAATGGGCCGAGGCGGGGCCAAATATGCTATAGTGGCAGTCGACTATTTCACCAAATGGGCGGAAGCGGAACCTTTGAATAAAGTATCTTCAACAAAAGTTATCAACTTCTTGATCAAAAATGTTCTGTGCAGGTACGGAGTCCCACTCAAAATCATATCAGACAATGGACTTCAATTTGACAGCGAGGAATTCGCCAACTGGTTCCAAGAACATGGAATTCCCAAAAGCTTCTCATCCGTAGCGTATCCCCAGGCAAACGGACAAGTCAAAGCAGTCAACAAAATTCTGAAAACTCTAATAAAAAAGAAGCTCGAAAAGTCAAAGGGCGCTTGGGTGGATGAACTCCCTACAACACTATGGGCTTATCGCACATCTTTCAGAACATCGACGGGGCACACTCCTTTCTCTTTGGCATACGGATCGGAGGATATGCTCCCAGTTGAAACCTTTGTGCCTTCCCACCGTAGGATCCACTATAACCCAGAAGAGAACGAAGAACTCCTTCACATGTCTTTGGATCAGGTTGAGGAGAGAAGAAATGATGCAATCCTTAAAGCAGCAGCCCACAAACAGAAAGTGGCGGCATAATACAACTCCAAAGTCAAGCATCGTACCTTACAAGAAGGGGATCTTGTCCTCAAGCGAATCTTCCCTCTCCCCGGAGCACTAGACCCAATCTGGGATGGACCATATGTAATCCATAAAGATCTCCACAACGGAGCTTATATTTTGTCAACAGTGGACAGAGAGGTGTTCCAGAGGGCATGGAACATCCAACACCTCCATCGATACTTTTCTTAACTTGTATTGCCCATATGAAGTGAATTAACAAAGAGAATCAGTGGACGTAGGCATTTTCGTGCCGAACCACTTTAAAAAACCTTGTCTCTTTTTTTTAACTTGTTCCTTTATATCTTGGCTGCTTGTTAACTTTATCCTATTCTGTTGGACAAAATCCTGTGCATACAACATTTCAATTCGAGGCACTCCACATCACAACTTCATCTGGATAAGACCTAACAGGTACTATGCGAATCTATGCCCTCGCCAATGAGACAGTTTCACTCCAGCATCCCTCTGCTGCGGGTTAACTCATTGCTCGCGACGGCCCTTAAAGCCAACTGTAATGAGCCGATTATAAGCCACCGAGAAGGTCGACTATAGCCGAGGCAGCTTATTACGGCGTTCGGCTCGCCGGCAACTGTGAACTGATTATAAGCCCCAACATAAGGTGTGGCCAGCCAGGGGCAGTTCACGGTTGACGATCGGCACCCACGCTAGTCGGCCACAGTAAATCGAATAATACCCACGATTACGGGCCATAATGGCCCGGGTAGTTACTGTGCGCGATCTCGGCTCCGATGTGTCTTAAGTACGGCTGTGGTAAAAAAGAATTAACTCCCCGCGGAGGCGTAAGATGGGTAACAAATGTCTCCAAGACCCACAGCTAGGGAAAGTGACTACAAAGCCCGTTTGCCACGAACTTAAGCACATCGAAGGCCTTCCGTGATTGGAAGTTTTACTATTTCACATATTTCAATTTTACTTAAGAAACTTTTCTTCTATCCTCTGTAACAATCCCTGAAGTGCAGGACACAAAACAGGAGACACTCACTAATAGTAGCGGATACTCACAGCAAAATACTGGACCGCATCCCTTACTCGGTCACATAGGATATTCAAAGTTGCCATCTACAAGCAAAATATAAGGGGCGGTATTTCCTTCTTTCATATATGCCTATAATTTGTTCACACCTCACGCTAACACTGCAAGTCATGAAATTATGTTTTAAACAAGAACCTGACACCAAACACAATTTAATTACAAGAATATGCATAGCTATATTTCTTAGGCAACATGTCAAAATAGCAAAAACATTCAAAAGACGACAAGATCAGCTTAAGTTAAAGGATTGCACATCAAGAATAGAGCTATTTATTACAAGTAGCAAGAATTACAACCTAAAAGTTACTCTACTGTTTTAAGACTAACATATACTGCCATGTCAAATCCACAAAAAGAATTCTCCAGGTCTAATCAGGGAGCCGGCTGCGTTGGAGTCTTGTCCTTGTCCTGTTGCCCACCTGTCCGGTCTGAAAAAGAAATCATTAGTGATAAGCAACAGAGTCAACAAAATAAGAAACTAATGAAGTAGAGATTACCAGCAACTTCCCCTTGATCGTCTTGGTCATCATCTCCTACTTCCACACCTGCCTCCTCAACAGCGAACAACCGCATCCCCTCTTTCACCGCTGTCTTCTCCTCCTTGGTAAACTGAGCGGTGACCACATCCATCCTAAAAGCCGCTCCACCCTCCTTATCCGCCTCAGCCTTGGCCTCCTCTAGAGCCCTGAGGTAAATCCTAGCCATAACCCGGGGGTAGTCGTCCATCCAAGATAAGCTGCCCTGCTTCCAAGTGCGAAAGTACATGTCCTGCAGCATATCGTCCATCATCCCCTCATTTTCCTCAAACTCCCTCATACGGGCCTCAGAAACCGATAGCCTTGCAATGGCAGCATCCCTTTCCAATCGGTATCGCGAGCAGTCAGCCTGAAGGGACCTCCTCATCACCTCCTTCTCCTCCTTCAGCCTGACCTGAGTAAGCTCTGCGGCTTCAAGCTTCCCCGACAGCTCCTCTACCTGCTCAAGATCCTCCCTCCGAACCTCGTCCACTGTCGAGATGGCCATATTTATCTGCTCCTTGCAAGCAGCCTCTATCTTCCGCAATTCCGCCTTACTAGCCTCCTCCATAGTCTTCCTCAATCGCCCGGAGGCAGCCTCATGCTGAGAAATCTGAATGGCCTGATCAGCAAGCTGTTTGGCCTGATCCGAAACCATCAATCGTAGTCCGATGTTGGCACTCCCAATCTCCTCTCCAGCCTTAACCAGCCGGGCATGATGCCCCATCAGCTTCCTAGTCTCCTCCGCCACCCGATCAATATTAGCCTTGGCCTCGTCTCCCATGGTAATTACCCGAGTGGTAAGTAAATCGAGATTTAAGGACTTAGCCTCATCAAGCACGCGTACCATGGGATTGCGGGGAAGAAGGTGCTCACCGGTAACCTCGTCAAAGGTAATATCATGAGAACCTGGATCCAGATCAGGGTGACCCGCAAATGGATTACGAGCCAAACCAGGACGATCAATCTGCGTAACGGTAGGATTTTCAGACAGGTGTGGAGAGAGTGCGAACTCAGTATCCTCCTCTATGATATCATGAAGGGGCTGAATTGGGGGCTGGGGACCGAGTGAAGGTTCGAATAAGGGATGACTCCTCTTTCTCTTCTGAATACCCTCTTCAATAACCCCGAGAAGAGGACGGTAGTCGACTACATCCCCGGAACGGTGGGTCGGAGTCTTCGGCTTGGTGGAAGCTTTGGAGAGCTTGTATTGTTCAAGCCTGTGCCGAAGATCTGAGGCCTTGGCCGTTTTACCTGCTCCTGATATAAAGAACAAGTGTCACAAGCTTACATTGATCCATAATTCAAGAAACGCGGTAAATTAAAAGTTAAAAGAAGAAAGGAAATGCATCTGTTATACAAACCCTGGTGAGGAGTAGGATACTGCAATGAGTCCTGGATTTCATTCCAGGACGGGAGCGGATCATAAAATATTCCTAAGTCCCTATCATAAATGGAGCCTGCAGGAGTCATAAGTTCACCTTGAGTCGTCAGAGCCACCTTGGCTGGAGTAGTCTGAGAAGATTCGCTTGCACCGGTCCCGGCCTCGTTGGCTTTCCCGGATTTCTCTACCAAAGTCGTTTCTCCGTCCAGCCCCTCAAAAGCCTGACGAAATGCATCATCCGTCCACTCCTGAATCTCGTCTGCCTGCCCACGAAGCAAGGCCCCGATGCCATCGCCACCATCATCACCTTCCCGACCATCTCCACCCTCACCTCTTTCCTCCTCTACGTCTTCCTCCCCCTGGGTAAGTGGACAATTGATGGGGGAAGGACCGTCCGACTTCTTAAGTTTCTTACCTCCGACAGCTGGAGGTTTCGTGAAAGGTTTCCTCTTGCCACTCTCTACCGTGACACCTCCCTTAGCCTGAGCAGCCGCCCTCTCCTCCGCCGTTTCCCTCAGCTTGACTACTGACTGCTGTGGGAGGATCAAGTTATACTCCAGAAGGGTCGCATTTCTGATCAGGTAGGCAGCTGATCTATCTCTCCTGGGGATAGCTTCTATCTCAGCCGCCGTCCGAACCAGGCGATCAGTCTCCACAACCGCAAAGCCACCTGTCGCTAGCAAAAATGGAAACGTATGAGAAGAAGCATCGCAACCCGGATGGAAATTATAAATAAAGCATCGACTTACATCCAGAGGTGAAACGCCGAATAGAAACAGAGTCGTCCCTGACGAAGAACCACTCCTTCTTGAACATGCTGAACTTAGAATATAGATCCAAGACCAGCTTGAAGGTTACAACTGACTCCAAGCTGATATATGGGGACCCCTTCTTATAGCCCCTCAGATTATATAAGTACCGGATCTCCCGGTTGGAAGGAGCACGCCCATACTTCCTCTGGAAGATGACGAAGAAGCTCACCAGTATAGCATAGGAGTTGGGTTGAAGCTGGAATGGGGCCACCTTTAGATATGTAAGGAAGCTGGCTACCCAAGCATTTAGAGGCGGGATGGCACCACACATACAGTGGTATCTGCTATAGGCAAAGTACCCTTCGGGAGCGTCGTATGGCATAACTTCTCTCCCTGGAAACAGCATGCGCGTTCTATCGATTCCGAAAGAACGGGAGATGACATCAAGCTGCTCCTCCTTGAGGGAGCTGGGAAAGCAATCGGGCGGGGAGTTCAGAAGCTCCTGAGGGCCGTACTCGTCCACCAGTGATCTCGGGGCAGTTGCGTGACGTTCCAGTCCTGGCTGAGCAGGGGGCACTGCGGAAGATCCTCCTTCGCCCTGGGACTTCTTTTTATCCGATCGAGTTTCTGCTTTTCGAGACATTTATCTGCAAACACAAAGAAGTGCGTCATTAGAATAAAGGAAGTAAAGGAGCGAGTGTGTGCAGTTTGGAATTTCACTCATAAAATCAAAATGCTCAAATTCCTATTGTCATTCGGTAAGGTGAAGGTTAAATTTCATTCGGTATTCAGAGTCTCAAGGTTCATTCGGCATTCCCCGTATAGGGTTCATTCGGTGATCCAAATGAGAATACTCATTCGGTATTTGGAGTCTCGAGGTTCATTCGGCATTCCCCTATAGGGTTCATTCGGTGATCCAAATGAGAATGCTGGTTCGGTACTCAGGATCCACGAACTCATCCGGTAATCCAAGGACGATAGTTCATTCGGCACTCGAAATACCCGGATTCGTTCGGTTGTCTAAAAGGGCTATTCGGCGAGAGAAGGCTGTATCACCTGATTCGATTCGGTATGAATGTCTGGTTCGGTTGTCTTGGGTTGGAAGGGAATAATGAAAGTATACAGCCCCTACTTATAGGCAAATATAGGATGCCAGACCAGTTGGATCGGCACTCAGCGATCAAATGGAAGGAAACAAAGTAGGCCATATGCCAGCATATACCCCACTTTGTGGGGCAAATGTTGGGTGAATTCTCACCACCGGTCCAAGCTTCGCCGAACCAACCATCTCCAGGCTTCGCCGAACCAACCCACCTCCAAGCTTCGCCGAACCAACCATCTCCAGGCTTCGCCGAACCAACCCACCTCCAAGCTTCGCCGAACCAACCATCTCCAGGCTTCGTCGAACCAACCCACCTCCAAGCTTCGCCGAACCAACCATCTCCAGGCTTCGCCGAACCAACCCACCTCCAAGCTTCGTCGAACCAAGCTGCTCACTCACCACCGGACCAAGCTGCTCACTCACCACCGGACCAAGCTGCTCACTCACCACCGGACCAAGCTGCTCACTCACCACCGAACCAAGCACCTTACTCAACATACCACACCGGACCAACCTCACCATCCCACCACCGGTCCAAGCAACTACCGGTCCAAACTGCACTTCTCATGTTCCTACCGAACAACCTTCTCAAGCTCCTACCGGACCAACCCCAAACCGGACCAAGGTACTACCACATAGCACCGAATCACCTACAACCGATCCACTCTACACTCCAACCATCTCCGAACCAAGCGATGCTGAACCAAGACGTACCAGGCCAGATCACGTCAGCCCAGGCCCATCAGCAACTATACACATCCTAGACCCCTACCCCCAGCATCACTCTATAAATAGAGGGGCATGGGTACAACAATGGGGACAAGTTTGAGAGCTCAAACACGGAGAGAACTTTCAAATAACTTTCTTTTACTTGTATCAAAGCTTTGTACTTGTAATCAAAACGAGAGAAGAGAAATAACATATAAAGTGGACGTAGGCACATTCTGGCTGAACCACTATAAATCTGTGTGTCTTTTTTACAATTTAGCCCCTGCTTTTCATATATTTGCATAAATCTCCAAAATCACTAAGAATAACATAAGATCTACTAAATCATACGACTTTGAGGTGTTTGTCCATTTTTTGTGCAAACACCAGCGAACAAAGCAGAGGTCGGCGACAAATGGTGGAGATGGAAAAAGTGTGGTCACAGAGATGAAAAGAACGGCTGGAGTTACGCGGGTGAGGGGAGGAGGTCCGAGGCTAGGAAGGTCGACGAAGTGGGTAGCCGAGAGTGGAAGCATGGTTAGAGGACTGCTGCGCGATGGATGGTGTGCCCTTGGCAGAGACCGTGCTGTGCTATTGGGTAGTCGAGCATTGGCAGAAGTGAAAAATGAAGGGGCTGTCGCGTGGGTGGAGAAGGAGGAGGCGGTCAGGCTGTGGGTTTGGGAGGTTGATGGGTGAAGGTCAACAGTTCAAGGGCGGAGGGGTGGTGTCAGGTGGGGTTTGCCGTGCTTCACGAGGTGAGGCTTCAGGAATGGCGTGACTTGCCTGGCTGATGTGGGAAGAGAAGAGAGCGGGACGAGTTGGTGGCGATGATGTGTAGGTGACGAGGCGGCAGAGCCTATTCGAGTGGGAAATAGGGCAGATGCTAGTGTGGCTCTTTTGTAAGTGTGTAGAGGTGGGAGGCGAGTTGGGTTTGTTTGCCGTTGAGGGGAGGAATTGGTTGTGTGGATCGGCCGTAAAGGAAAAGGGAAAGTTGCATAGCGTTGGCGAACTGGAAAGCTAGGTGGAGGCCGAGGCAAATGAGGACGGAGGAGGAACGAGATCTGGGTGTTGTTTGAGGCGGAGGAGGAAGTGCAGTCGCTTGCGTGTGTGGTGGGCGATGGAATAGGAGGCGGGTGGATGATGTTAGTCATGGCGGAAGCATGAGTTTCAACAGTTTTAAAATTAAAAATTCAAATGAAAATATATGGAAGTGGCCATGAATTAGAAAGCTGGAGGAAGTAAATGAAAATGAGAGGTCAGTAGAGAACAGAAGAAGTAAAGTATACGGGATGAAAATGAATGGCCGACCTGGATTTCAAGGTGAACGTTGGAATAACAAAACGGTTGAATTTAGAGTATTATTAATTGTTAGTTGCTGATAGCTTTATCTCTACGAATAACGAAGGGACATAGGAAAACAAACGGGTTTAAAACGAGTACCGATACAGCTAACCGTTTTGCGGATCCCGTTGTGTATCGAACTTCAAAACACAGAAACGAATATACCGCAGAGATCAGTACGATGAGCAGATCAAAACAGTATACAAATATCAGTGGTACGATTGGATTATAAAAATTTGAATTTTCTACTAGCGGAAAATGCAGCAAAAACGCAGAAAAATAAGATCAACGGAGCTAAAGAAGTCCGAATTTTAAAAAAACGAAAAATGACGTCTTGCTCAGAAGACGATTTAGAATTTTTCTATGTAAAAATATTTAGGTTTCGAAAACGTTTTATTTTATCGCTTTTTAACTGATTAAATTGAAGTAAATTTACGCGCGAAATAAACTTTCATATTTTTGGACGAAAATTTACCAGTTGCTATGTTTAACTAGACGCATTTTAAATATCAAATTTATATTTCAAAATTTCATCGTTTAAAATTTCGCAAAATTTCAATTAATAACGTTATTAAAACCAGTTAAATTTACGGGTCGTTACACTCTCCCCCACTCAAAACTTTTCGTCCCCGAAAAGGAACGAGGTAGGAGAATAGAAACAACCAGAAAGAAAAAATAGATTTGAAATACAAAATAACAATTAATTTAAACCATATAAATTCAAATTTAAATTAATTGATATTCAATAATTGATTTAATCCATTTGATTTCACTAAAATCAATCTCAACTATTTCTAAATTCATTATCTTATTATCCAATTATCTTCAATTTACAATTTCTAAAACCATAAATTTGAATAGTCTTTTATTATAATCATATTTTTTCAGCAATTTAAATTCTTCTTTATTCCAAATTATTGTTAAATTTATTCTACTTAATATATCTAATCACATATAGTTAACCCATATAAATTAATTTAAACCATAAAAGTTTCGATTTAAATTAATTTATATTTACTAATTGCATTTAAATTCAAGGTATTTCATAAGTTGATCAAATTTCAATTTATTAATTCTTTCAAAACAAATTTATTTCATTATTAATTGAGTTTTACTTATTATCCTATCTAACTCTATTACATCTTTATAATCAAAATCTAGTGTATAACATTTATTATAGACACTCAAATTTTATTTATAAAGACATTTTTTTATTGTACATTATCCAATTTCATTTTAACTTCTGAATAATTTAGGTAAGTTATATTGAAATGAAATTGAGTATTATACAAATAATATTTTCAAATTCAATTATTTCAAGTTTAAATATTTATCCAAAATTTAGCTTTATTTATAATTGAAAACATCCTTTAACATAATTTTAAGAATTAAATTTTCGATTAACTTTAACAATTTAGAGATATATATAATATATTTATATCAAATCAAATTAAATTTAAAATAAGATACCCATATATATATGAATCAAATTTATACTGAAGAAATTCAAATCAAAATTTTTTTTCCAAATAAAACGTAGCAAAGCTACAGAATGGTTTCTCCACTTCGAAACTCGAAAATGAATGTCGATGATGCGGCCGCCATCACCGAAATTATTTTCCAGCGACAAAGAGAAGAGCACTGATTTCAATATTTTAAAATTCTTTGAAAACGGTTTCTATTTGAAAATATGTTCAATAATATTCATTTTAATAATTTAAAAACCAAAGCTTGAAATTTTAGGAAATCAAATTCTCAAATTCTCACTTTAAATCCATTTAAATTTCTAAATAAATCTATAAACCAACTTTTATAATTCCATTTATTTTTATGTTGGAATAATCAATGATTTACAAAACAAATAGTGAAAATCAAATATTACCTTTCTGACAACCAATTCAGTTAACAATTCAATTTCAGAAAATTTGTACTTATATATAATATAATCATACAAGATTATTTTATTTACCAAATATTTGTGTCAGTTTGCTCTGTTCAAGTGTTTTGGAAATCCTACTGATAGCGTTGATCAGACGAATCGATCGGAAACCCAAATCAACATCAACAACTCAAACAACACAGTATATATTAAAACATTTATATATTGGTTTACAAATACATTTCCATGCTTGACGATACAGGAATGAATTTTTCAAAATAAGGATAGGGTTTCAAATTTGATGGACTCAAACCAAAGAGAATTTTGATTTGAAGATAAGTTCGAAACAAAGATATGATGATTAAATAACAAAGTAGGAAGATTGATAAGTTTGTATAAATCGCGGGCAACCTTAACTGGGTCGACCGTGACTTAAGAATAAGATTGATGCAGAATTTCGAGGCAAATCTACATTCGATCTCAAGAAATAGAATTCAGGTATAGCAGGAGATAGATAGCATCGTAAATCGATGACACAGAAATCTTCAGTAAATCAATGCAATTGTAAAGGAGTTTCACCCCTTTACAAATCATTCGAAGTTTTGGCGTGACCGCCGATTCATTATAAAGATCATTCAAGGTGGAGTTATGGGATACTCCAGAATGAGAAGGCGAATAGTGAGGGACACGAATGGATTTTGGAACCGCAGGGACGTTCCAAAATTCAAAGGAATCGAGTCAAAAGGAAGAGATTGAAACTCGAATGAGAGTGATTCTGTAAATACATTTACCCTATATGTTGAGTTTTGCCTAGAGCTACCAAAGCTCTGATACCAACTGTAACGGCCCGATATTTTGGACCATTCGCATCCGCACATGTCGGACTTGAATAATTCAAAATACCGCGTTGTTAATTTAAATTTGGCAAAACTGAACATATACAGTAAATAAATAATCACATATCACAGAGTAATAAATGCGGCGGAAATAAAAGAGATAGTAGTTCATGAAGCTACTATATAAATATATAAGTTACATCAAAGTTAAACCAAATACAATGGAAGAGTAACACGATACATCAGATACAAATCAGGATACATCACTGGAATCATCGAATATTGAAAGCAAAATAGATGGTTGGATCTTCAAGCAAAGCTCCAACTCCAAAGGTGAGTCTCGAATACTGGTACACTCAGTCTGACCCGAGCGTAAAGCAAAACACAAGACACTCGAGTCAGGATTAACATTCTTATATTAATAAATCCAACTCAAGTGAAATAGCAACTGAAATACAAGTAACTCAAAGGATGTTTGGAATAACCATCCTTTAAGGATCCGTTAAACTATCTACTATGTAAGTACGATAAGTAGATAATGCCTATCAGTAATATAAGATATCAAAATAGTGTTAAGGCGTTACCATTATCCCCCTTAACACATTTTTATATACGCGTTATAGTCTATACAGCACTGTAAACTCCACCGTAAACTAGTGGGCTATCGGGGAGTACTCCATAGGTATAACACCAAACAAATCGTAGTGGTCGCGTATATAGAGATCCAAGTATGACAAGGCACATGAGGCAATACCCAAGGTAGTGAAACTACCGTTTGCCTGATCCGGACTGGTGAGAACGCATCGCCGCAGCGATCGCAACACCGCGAAACAACACTCCCAAAATCAAGGGTGCACCAATCGACAAAAAGTAATGAGTAGTTCGAAGAAGTGTGTTCGCTCGAGGTAGCTAGCCCCCATTTGGCCTGGCACGGCTCCTGTTTAAGTCATTTCCAATTTGACACAAGTGTCAAGGCTATCCATTATCGTTCTCTTTCTTCAGTCATCACGTTCATCATTCCAACCACTTCATTCTGGATCACACTCCACGTATAGTTATTAAAGTGGTTTTCGGTTTAGACAGTGAGTATGTCCCTAACCGATTCCGGTCTCTTTAATAACTTTCGTAATTATTACACCGATTGGTCGTTTATATATTTCAAAAACCAAATCAATTACAATTTCAATTAGAATTTGTAAACCAACATTTCATTTGTCTTTCTAAACCAATTTCCAAAATTTACGTTTCAAAACTTCCAAATTACCATTTCAAAATCTTATAATACAATTTCAAATTTTATTTAAAACAATTCAAATATTGATTCAAGTTCGTATATAAGTTTTATTCCGAAAATATTTAAATTAATTTAATTTAACATTCAAGTAAATTTAACTTCATTTATCGATTTCATTCAATATTCGTTAAGTAAATTTATCATTCAAACAATTTCTATTTAATTTCCAATTCACTAAATCAATTACTTAAGTTCAACTTCATTGTATCAAAACTTACAAATTTGAATTAAATTAAATTCATCAAATCAATTCTTTAAATTACAAGTCTTACATTGATTCAATAAATCCCATTTTATTTCTTGTTAAAGAAATCTAATTTCACTTATTTATTTACTTAGTTACAAATTTCAAACTCGATTAATAAAGAAATTTAATTTCACTTATTCAAGAAGTTCAATTTTACTTATCAAAAAGAGTTCAATTTTATTATTTAATTATTAAATAATTCAATCTTATTTAATTATTAAATAATTTCAATCTTATTTAATTATTAAATAATTTCAAAACTTAATTATCAAATAATTTCAAACTTAATTATTAAATAATTTCCAAACTTAATTCAATCGTTTCTCAAATTAAACAACGTTCTTTCATCAATTTCTTATTAATATTTTGTTTCAGATTATTAAATATTCACATTTAAATTTCATCAAAATTCAATTTCCAACTTCGTTTCAAAACCATATTATTTATTCAAATAAAATATTCCTTTTAATTTTAAATCAAATTATTGACCAATCGGGTTTTTATTTAATTCTCTATCCTAGGTCAAAGTTCAATTTGGGTATTTATCATTTCAACCCGATTCCAATTCAATTCAAAATCAAAGCATAGCAAAGGGAACTTGCAGTGCGATAACTGGGATGGTGTCAAAGTAAATAAACAAGCAATAACAACAACCAATATCAATCCAATAATCAATTCAAATAATCCCGAAATAATCGTATTAATTCATATTGTTGTTTGTGCGAATTAATATAATCATTTCTAGAATCTACATTATCATTTCATGTAGATTAAAGATTATTACACTAAAGTTAATACGTTCTTCACTTGATATCAATTATCCACTTTATACTACATTAGTTTATACAATCATACATTCAATGGTTCAAGGTGTAGTTATCACTAGGCTTTGCCAAAAAAAGGTGTAGTTATCACTATTTCTACGTGTCAATTTATTTAACATTTAAAGGGGGTCATATTATACTCATTTAACTAATCAAATTCAACATTTAACTATCCTATATCAAGTTCAATTACATACTATTTATCATTTTAACATTAAAAATTTAACGTCCAATATAACATCAACAATCAATCAATTATCAGCCAAACTGTATTATCATCGCATAAATAATTAACAGATAATGGTGTCAGATGTCACAGGTGAACTGATTCAGGTAATAGCATATATAACAGTGTAATTAACTAACAGCAGCATATTTCAATTTTCGTTTCAATTGAAATCAAATTTAATAAATAAAAGAACGTTAATCGTGAGTGATTGCTCACCTTTTGAGGCCAGAGATATCCAAAAAAACGAGTTACGAATCCCAAAGCAAAGCTAGATGGATATGATTCGAATGAAGTAAACAGGTACGACGGACAAAGCTGACAATAGGGAAATCGATGAGAACTAATCAGAATCAGTTTTCATATAAAGTCGAAAGATATGTATGTTATATTAATATTTCCCTTAAACAGATACTCACCTTAAAATACATTTTTATCGACATATCTAAATATATTACAGAAGAAAAATCAACATATACCTTAACACACAGTACTATATACTTATAGAATGCAAAGCGTTTGCTTACAAGTTAAATCTTTAACATTTTTTTAAAAAAAAAATTTATATATGAAAACCAGGAACTGTCAACGTATCCTTATACATTGTTACGTATTCGAACAGATTGTAAAAAAAAATTATTACTATCAACTGGTTCAACATACAACGCAGCTTTATGCTATATATTATAATCAACATATCATATTTTATAACAACAGGTTCGATCATAAAGTTGCAATTATAGTATATTTAAAACAGTATTATATTACTATGGCATATATTAAATTTGGAGGCCAAACTGATGCCCACTTGAAAACTAACACAAATATAATATCCTCTTAAAACTGCCACACGTAACTACCTTCAACATATAACATAGGATTTCTTAACATATTACATACGTATAATTTCCACAGTATCAACACTTATAAAATTATTTATTTTAACATATGTAAAATCTGTAGGCATTTATTCGTACACACTAACATTATTTAATAACCTCATACGTATATAAACCCATATACAACTACACGCACACAACTTATGTAAAATAACTATATAATATTTTTAACATTTTATATACAGTCCTATACAACAACATCAATAGACCTGTACTATATAAAAATAAATAAATGCCTCCATACTTGCAACGAAGCAGCATACAAATATATATATATACACTTCACTATAAAATAACTGAAACCAAATCATAATATGTATATAATTACTTTTAACACCCATTTATATAAACTGTAAAGAAGAACAATTAAACTATATATATATTGTTAAACATAAACTGCATAGAAAAACATAAGTCTATAGGTATACGTATAACAATATATATCTATAAACAAAAATCAGAACAACAAGGTTCAAAAGTAGTTAATATATCTACATATACTTGCTATATATAACTTTTATAACATATATAGTTTTGAATAAGTGCATCATATATATATACAACTATTATAATATATACATATATATATATAACTATTAGCCGTTATACTTACATACGTATTTTTTTAAACTTATATAAACTTCAAGCTATATCATATATATAACTCAGTAACTTATATACATATACTGGTAAGCGTATATACTTAGAAACAAGCTATTTACACAATATAAAACTAACGAAATATAAAGCTTTGAGAATATATATTCTATATGATTTATGATATGCATATATAAATAGTGACCATTGCAAAAACATACCAGCGAACAAAGTAGAGGTCGGCGACAAATGGTGGAGATGGAAAAAGTGTGGTCACAGAGATGAAAAGAACGGCTGGAGTTACGCGGGTGAGGGGAGGAGGTCCGAGGCTAGGAAAGTCGACGAAGTGGGTAGCCGAGAGTGGAAGCATGGTTAGAGGACTGCTGCGCGATAGATGGTGTGCCCTTGGCAGAGACCGTGCTGTGCTATTGGGTAGTCGAGCTTTGGCAGATGTGAAAAATGAAGGGGCTATCGCGTGGGTGGAGCAGGAGGAGGCGGTCAGGCTGTGGGTTTGGGAGGCTGATGGGTGAAGGTCAGCAGTTCAAGGGCGGAGGGGTGGTGTCAGGTGGCGTTTGCCGTGCATCACGTGGTGAGGCTTCAGGAATGGCGTGACTTGCCTGGCTGATGTGGGAAGAGAAGAGAGCGGGACGAGTTGGTGGCGATGATGTGTAGGTGACAAGGCGGCAGAGCCTATTTGAGTGGGAAACAGGGTAGATGCTAGTGTGGCTCTTTTGTAAGTGTAGAGGTGGGAGGCGAGTTGGGTTTGTTTGCCGTTGAGGGGAGGAATTGGTTGTGTGGATCGGCCGTAAAGGGAAAGGGAAAGTTGCATAGCGTTGGCGAACTAGAAAGCTAGGTGGAGGCCGAGGCAAATGAGGACGGAGGAGGAACGAGATCTGGGTGTTGTTTGAGGCGGAGGAGGAAGTGCAGTCGCTTGCGTGTGTGGTGGGCGATGGAATAGGAGGCGGGTGGCTGATGTTAGTCATGGCGGAAGCATGAGTTTCAACAGTTTTAAAATTAAAAATTCAAGTGAAAATATATGGAAGTGGCCATGAATTAGAATGCTGGAGGAAGTAAATGAGAATGAGAGGTCAGTAGAGAACAGAAGAAGTAAAGTATACGGGATGAAAATGAATGGCCGACCTGGATTTCAAGGTGAACGTTGGAATAACAAAACGGTTGAATTCAGAGTATTATTAATTGTTAGTTGCTGATAGCTTTATCTCTACGAATAACGAAGGGATGTAGGAAAACAAACGGGTTTAAAACGAGTACCGATACAGCTAACCGTTTTGCGGATCCCATTGTGTATCGAACTTCAAAACACAGAAACGAATATACCGCAGAGATCAGTACGACGAGCCGATCAAAACAGTATACAAATATCAGTGGTACAATTGGATTATAAAAATTCGAATTTTCTACTAGCGGAAAATGCAGCAAAAACGCAGAAAAATAAGATCGACGGAGCTAAATAAGTCCGAATTTTAAAAAAACGAAAAATGACGTCTTGCTCAGAAGACGATTTAGAATTTTTCTATGTAAAAATATTTAGGTTTCGAAAACGTTTTATTTTATCGCTTTTTAACTGATTAAATTGAAGTAAATTTACACGCGAAATAAACTTTCATATTTTCGGACGAAAATTTACCAGTTGCTATGTTTAGCTAGACGCATTTTAAATATCAAATTTATATTTCAAAATTTTATCGTTTAAAATTTCACAAAATTTCAATTAATAACGTTATTAAAACCAGTTAAATTTACGGGTCGTTACACAAATGTTTTTCTTTACATCGATTTAGAACCAACTCGAGACGATGTAAACATTCAAAAAAAGGATCACCAAAGATAGAGAAATTGTCCATAAAAACCTCTAGAAAGCGTTCAATCATGTCAGAAAAAATGCCAACCATGCATCGTTGTAAAGTAGCGGAAGCGTTACAAAGTCCTAATGGCATACGTCGATAAGCAAAGGTACCTAATGGACACGTGAAAGTCATTTTCTCTTCATCTTCGGGAGTAATTGTAATTTAGTTATAGCCGGAATAACCATCAAGGATGCAGTAGAATTCACTACCGGCTAAACGTTCGAGCATTTGGTCAATGAAAGGAAGAGTGAAGTGATCCCTACGTGTTGTGGCATTTAGTTTTCATTAGTCAATGCAAACACGCCAATCGGTTTGAGTATGAGTAGGAATAAGTTCGTTAGCGTCGTTTGTTATAACGGTAAGTCTGGACTTTTTAGGCACGACATGAATTGGGCTAACCCATGGGCTATCGGAGATGGGATGTATGATACCGTTATTGAGGAGCTTAAGAATTTCATCACGAACCACATCTTTCATTTTTGGGTTAAGCCTCCATTATGCATCACGAGTGGGTTTGGCTTCGTCAATTAAGTGAATGCGATGTTGAACAATAGCAGGGCTAATTCCCTTAATATCGGTAATGGATCACCCAATTGCTTCTCTGTTTTTCAAAAGAATAGAAAGAAGAGAAGCTTCTTGGTCAAGAGAAAGATCATTAGAAATTATGACAGGACAAGTTTCGTCTTCGCTTAAGTGCATGTACTTAAGGTTAGAAGGAAGAGGTTTGAGCTCTAGTCTAGGAGGTGCCTCAATCAAAGAATCGGTTGAGATTCGGACTTAACCATGAGAGGCTCAAAAGGAAGCGTGTTTTCGATCTCATGAGGAACATCTTGAAACAATTTCTCATACTTGGCCTCAGGTTCATCATTAAGATTCATCGATTCATTTTCAAAATTTTCTTGAATGGTACTAACTTCCAACGTGCTAAATCCAACTAGAAAACAAACACAAACACACAAACAAAACACACAACAAACATACACACAACCTTTTTTTTATAAAAAAAACACACAAAACAAACAAACAAGAAAATCAAACGAATATAATCAGAAGAATAGAAAATCAAAATCAAAGCAGTTCCTCGGCAATGGTGCCAAAAACTTGTTCTTCGACGGGAATTCTATCGAGTTAGAAATCCATCGAGCCAATTTATAATAAAATCACCGCAAGCGCATGATGTACAATTTTAGTACGTGCGAGTATGGGTCGATCCGTAGGGAATTTTTTAGATTTTAGAGTTTTCTATTCAATCAAATTAGATCAAAGTGGAGAGAAGATTGTTAGCTACAAAGTGTAAACAAAATGAAGCTAAAACTAGAATGAAAATTAGACTACAAACTATGAGATTAGAAAAAAAATTAGAGCCAAATCCACTCTCATATTTTTATAAATCAACAATCAAATAATCTATGATCTCTTTTGATATTAAGGGAAATAATTATTGCATTTATCATAAGTATGGTTTATTTATGTTATTAATTAATATAACTTAAACCATCAAACTATAATACAACAAATAAGTCACTTATCAAATCTCATGAAAATGAAGTCAAAGCAAAAGCTATTTTAAGTATGATCTATTTACTATTGTTATTAGTAATATGGATCATCAAATTTTGTTTTTATTTTCATTTCAAAATCAAAAATCAATTAGCAAATGATGATGTGAATTGTGCTTATGTTTAATAAGAATAGCTCATTTGCAACTGCAACATAAGCTATCAAACCCACTTGTACAAACTTACATCAAAACCTACTTTCATGAAGCACAAATAAAAGAGACCATAAATCATAGAAATGTTGAATTTACATAATATTTGAGAGCTTCATTACCCCTGAATTGAAAGGGTTTAGCTACTCATATGTGTTATCTTATCAAGACAAGTAAATTTCAATTAAAAGCAAAAGAAATAGAAACTAAACAAAGGAAGAAAATGAGGTTAACTACTAAACTACTTGCATGAATGTAAATCTAATCTACTAACAATGAAAAGAAAAGAGCATAGAAATAAACATAAGCATAAAAGTAAAGAGAAGCATGTAGAAAATAGAAGGCTTAGGAAGCCATTTTTATTTCACTTTGATTTTGTGTTTACAACTTGCTAATTTCCTAAGTAATAAGAAGAGTAAGAAGATATCTACATGTACATAAGTAGGTTATTTATACATGCATAAAACCCTAATTCAATTTTTATGGTGCTTCCCAAAATGCCCTTTAGGAATTGTGGCCACCAAGTAACCATAGCCTCTAATTAATCCATCATTATATATGCATGAAGCTTTATCCTCCACTTAGTTGTCCATTAGCTTCTAATTGTAGATTTAGATAAGTGGGTAGGTGGGGTCCTCCATGATCATGAGTTTGAATTATTTCCATCTTCCTTTGTATCCTCTTGTGCATGCATATATCTTCATGAAACCCTCTTCCATATGCATCAAAATTCCTATAAAAATCATAATAAATTTCCAAGTAAAAATTCTCAAAATGACACATGCACAAAAATGACCATTTTGCCCCTGTATGAAGATGAATATACGATGATTTGAAAATAATTGAATTATGGTTTAAACATATTAAAATACCCAAATATGATATTTATTGAAATAAAAATAGATAAAATATGGATGTAAATATATGGATATTTACGTGCACATCAAATACCCCCACACTTATCTTTCTATTCGTCCTCGAATAAAGGAAAACTAAGATAAATCTGTTTTCATAGGCGGCTCGATTGCATTGAGCGTATGCAACAAGCCGTTAAACCTTTGGGTGTCCCTAGTAGGACGAGTGTTGTCTCGTGAGGGTTTTCAGCGGATACTACCCACAAAATCCAAATGCGATATGAAAATATTTACAAAATGCAAGATTTATTTACAAAAAGATTAATGCAAGTTTTTTAAAATATTTACAAATGAAGGATTTACTTTTAAATTGACACAAATAAGTTAATATAGGTTTTGGTCATTATCTTGAAAATTTAAGTCATTTACTTGTCAGAATTTCCAACAAAAATCAAGTTATCATAACAAATAGACTATAGTTTAACTCGTTGTTTCGGTTGATAACACAGTGTAACTATGAAACGGATCCTTAGTTGATTATCAAAGTTTATCAAAGTGGTATTTTTATTTCTTTTCAATAACAAATTAAATCAAACAAGTTAAAATAGTGCTTGGATTTCAATTGCTTACACTCTCTTATTTTTGAAAATTTTATTAATATTAACAATATGTACATATGCCTAACTCAAGTAAACTGAAGCCAGATATACCACCCATTCATTGCCTTGTGGGCTTATGTGAGGGGAATACAGAGCATGGCGAGTGAACACACGAGTGTGAACACCTATCGACTGTAGGCATTATTAATAAAATATTTTTTATATACATACACCTAGCTCAGATAAACTGAGGCTAGATATGTCGATCATGCACTGCCTTTCGAGCTTACGTGAGAAGGGTACAGAGCATGGCGAGTGTACACACAAGTGACCATGGGTGTTAAAAAAAATACATATATACAAATGTTTTTTTTCTTAGATATTTTTTGTTTTTTTTCTATATTTTTTTTAGGAAAGAGAGAGTTTTGCAAAATCATCTTAGCACCATTTAACTTAGAAGATAAAAATGTTATATCCTTTACTTTAAATTTACCACTTTTTTCAAACAAAGATTTTCAATGTGAATATACTTCATAATTAACACATATGAACCTTCCTATATACTAGTTAAACCATTGTTATTTGTAATCAAACTTCATTTTTATTTTTGTTAAGATAAATAACTTACAAAAATTTCAATTTATTACCCAAAACTTATATTTATCCTATAGTGTTTCTTCAAAAATAAATCAAAATGCTAAAAAGAAAATGTTTTTGAGATTTTGAGATTTTTTTTTCTATTTTTAAAAGTTAAAAGAAAATGAAAATTCAAAATGCCATGAAACTTAAAAAAATGAAAATGAGACTCCCCCAACACTTAGTTTTTACTGTATCCCTACAGTAAGTGCATGATACAATGAGTGTAACGGGGAAAAATATGTACATATTTACAAAAGAGGGTTAACATTCTTACTAAACGTAGCTTGGATCATGAAGAATCATGAGCTCCTCCTCTTGGTTACTTGGCAATTCCAAGAAAGGTTTCAAACGATGACCGTTGACTTTGAAAATCGATCCTTCCCTAGGGTTTTGTATTTTATGGCACCGTTTGGAAAAATAGTTCGTACTACAAACGGTCCGGTCCATCTCGATTTAAGTTTCCTAGGGAATCAATGAAGTCTAGAGTCATATAAAAGAACTTTTTGGTTAGGCGAAAACGTTTTTCTTAGGATTGACTTGTCATGAAAAACTTTTGTTCTTTCTTTGTTAATTTCTCGTTTTCATACGCGTCGTTCCTAAGTTCTTCTATTTCGTTGAGTTGTAGTTTTCGGTTTTTGTCAGCTTTCTCATGATCAAAGTTTAAGTTCTTTATTGCCACAATGCTTTGTGTTCGATTTCAACGGGTAAATGGCAAGCTTTTCCATAAACTAAACGAAATGGGGACATCCCAAGGATAGTTTTAAAAGCAGTACGGTAAGCCTAAAGCGCGTCGGTCAATTTCTGAGACCAATCTTTCCGATTTTTGTTGACAGTTTTCTCCAAGATTTGTTTTATTTAACGATTTGAAACATCAACTTACCCACAAGTTTGAGGATGATAAGGAGTGGATACCTTATGGGTATCGAGTATTTCTTCATCAATGTGTCAAAAGAGCGATAGCAAAAATGTGTTCCGTTATCACTGATTATTGTAGGAGGTGTGCCTAACCTCGAAAAGATGTTTTCTTTGATAAATTTCATAAAAATTCTTTGGTCGTTGGTTTTGCAAGGAATGGCTTTGACCTATTTGAAGACATAATCGACCGCAAGAAGTATGTACAAATTTCCAAAGGAATTGGGAAAAGGTCCCATAAAGTCGATACTCCAAACATTAAAGATTTCGATAATAAGAATGGGGTTTAGAGGCATCATATTTCGTTGAGAAATTCTTCCAAGCATTTGACATCGATCGTAAGTTTTACCAAATTCGAATGAGTCTTTGAAAAGAGAAGGCCAATAGAAACCACACTGAAGCATCTTTTCCGTAGTTTTTTTAGGACCGAAATGCCCACCGCACGCTTGATTGTGATAAAACGAGAGAACAATCTGGATTTTGCTATCCAGGATGCAACGTCGAATGATCTGATCGGGAAAATACTTGAACAAGTGTGGATCGTCCCAATAGAAATATTTCACTTGGGATATGAATTTTCATTTATCCTGTTTTGCCCAAAATGAAGGAGTTTCTTTAGTGACTAAATAGTTTACTATGTCAGCATACCACATATCGACGGAGACAGAAAGAAGTTATTCGACGGGAAAGTTTTCATTGATTGGTAAAGGTGATTGTGCATTGGGAAGACGAGACAAGTGATCGGCTATGATATTATCAGATTGTTTTTTGTCTTTGATTGTAAGGTCAAATTCTTGAAGTAAAAGGATCCAACGAATCAAACGAGATTTAGCATCCTTTTTGGCAAAAAGGTATCAAAGAGCAATATGGTCACTGTAGATCATGATGTGTGAACCTATTAAGTAAGGTCGAAACTTTTCGAGCGCAAAAACAGCAGCTAGAAGCTCTTTTTCGGTTGGTGTGTAGTTGAGTTGAGCGTCATTCAAAGTCATACTTGTGTAGTAAATGACATGAAGGATTTTGTTGATGCGTTGTCCTAAGACCACACCAACCACAAAGTTAGATGCGTCACACATTATTTCGAAAGGATGATCCCAATTGGGTGCGCAAATGATTGGAGCAGAAATGAGTTCGTTTTTAAGATGTTCAAAAGATGAGACACAATCAGAATTGAAATTGAAAGGAACATCTTTTCCTAGAAGAGCAGTCAAAGGACGAGAGATTTTACTAAAGTCTTTCACAAAGCGTCGATAAAAGCCAGCGTGTCCTAGAAATGATCGAATGTCCTTAACAATTTTGGGAAGGGGTAGGTTTGCAATTACATCAACTTTCGCTTTATCTACCCCAATGCCTTTATTTTAGATGATATGTCCAAGGACCATGCCTTGTTTGACCATAAGTGGCATTTTTCCCAATTCAAAGTCAAATGTATTTCTTCACATCGATTTAGAACCAACTCAAGATGATGTAAACATTCGGAAAAAGAATCACCAATGATTGAAAAATCATCCATAAAAACTTCTAGAAAGCGTTCAATCATGTCAGAAAAGATGCCAACCATGCATCGTTGGAAAGTAGCAGGAGCGTTACAAAGTCCAAATGGCATACGTCGATAAGCAAAGGTACCGAATGGAAACATGAAAGTCGTTTTCTCTTGATCTTTGGGAGCAATTGTAATTTGGTTATAGCAGGAATAACCATCAAGGAAGAAGTAGAATTCATGGCCGGCTAAACGTTCGAGCATTTGGTCAATGAAAGGAAGAGGGAAGTGATCCTTACGTGTCGTGGCATTTAGTTTTCGATAGTCATTGCAAACATGCCAATCGGTTTGAGTACACGTAGGAATGATTTTATTAATGTTATTAATTAATATAACTTAAACCATCAAACTATGATACAACAAATAAGCCACTTATCAATTCTCATGAAAATGAAGTCAAAGAAAAAGCTATTTTAAGTATGATCTATTTACTATTGTAATTAATAATATAGATCATCAAATTTTGTTTTCACTTTCATTTCAAAATCAAAAATCAATTAGCAAATGATGATATGAATTGTGTTTATGTTGAATAAGAATAGCTCATTTTCAAATGCAACATAAGCTATCAAACCCACTTGTATAAACTTACATCAAAATCTACTTTCATGACGCACAAATAAAAGAGACCATAAATTGTAGAAATGTTGAATTTACATAATATTTGAGAGCTTCATTACCCCTAAATTTAAGGGGTTTAGTTACTCATATGTGTTATCATATCAACACATGTAAATTTCAATATTAAAAAAAAAAGAAATAGAAACTAAACAAAGGAAGAAAAGGAGATTAACTACTAAACTACTTGCATGAATTTAAATCTAATCTACTAACAATGAAAAGAAAAGAGCATAGAAATAAACACAAGCATAAAAGTAAAGAGAAGCATGTAGAAAAGAGAAGGCTTAGGAAGCCATTTTTATTCACTTTGATTTTGTGTTTACAACTTGCTAATTTCCTAAGTAATTAGAAGAGTAAGAAGATATCTACATGTACATAAGTGGGCTATTTACACATGCATAAAACCCTAATTTAATTTTTAGGGTGCTTCCCAAAATTCCCTTTAGGAAGTGTGGCCACCAAGTAATCATAGCCTCTAATTAATCCACCATCAAATATGCATGAAGCTTTAACCTCCACTTAGTTGTCCATTAGCTTCTAATTGTAGATTTAGGTAAGTAGGTAGGTGGGGTCCTCCATGATCATGAGTTTGAATTATTTCCAACTTCCTTCCTTTGTATCCTCTTGTGCATGTATATATCTTCCTGAAACCCTCTTCCATATGCATCCAAATTCCTATAAAAATCATAAAAAATGTCCAAGTTAAAATTCTCAAATTGACACATGCACAAAAATTACCATTTTGCCCATATATGTAGATGAATATAAGATGTTTGGAAATAATTGAATTATGGTTTAAACATGTTAAAATACCCAAATATGACATTTATTTAAATAAATATAGATAAAATATGGATGTAAATATATGCACATTTACGTGCACATTACTATCTTGAGTCCGGCTATTAGTGCCTCATATTCGACCTCATTGTTGGTTATCGAAAATTCTAGTCTCAGAGCATAAAAGATTGTTCATTCCTCCATAGCTACTAAGATTACTCCTACTTCAAAGTGGTGCTCATTGGTGGCTCGGTTTGTGAATAGTTTCCATTAGGCATCTCCAACCACGTCTTCCTTTTCTTCCACTTCTCGGATAGTGAACTCAGCTATGAAATCAGCCAATGCTTGTCTACGTATCGCTCTTTGGGGATGGTATGCGATGTCATATTGGCTCAACTCAATGTTCCACTCCAACAATCTTCCTCAGGTCTCAGTGCGGTGCAACATCCGTCTCAAAGGCTAATCAACCAACACTTTGATTGGGTGAGTCTAGAAGTACAGTCTCAGTTTTCTTGAGGCAATCAGCAAACAATATGCCAGCTTCTCCAACTTTAGGTAATTTCTCTCTACTTCGGTGAATCGATAGTTGATGTAGTAAACAGGTCTCTGGATTCTCGATTCCTCATGCACTAGAGCTCCATTTAGCGCATGGACAGACACAATTAAGCAAATGAATGGATCTTTTACATCCAAAGGCTTTAATAACACAAGAAGTCTCTCTATGCGTTGAAATAATCCTTAAAAAGTTGCCTAACAGTCTGTTGTCCGAAAAAACTTTTCTTTCTCCTTCCCGAGGGCACCAAAGAACGACACACAATTATCGATTGCTTTAGAGATAAATCGACTCAGCGTTGCAACCTTCTCGTTCAAGCTCTGCATTTCCCTCCAAGTTCTTGGGGCTTGTACATTTTGTAGGGCTTTGATTTGATTTGATTAGCCTCTATGCCTATTGAATTCACACTAAAGCCCAAGAATTTCCCCGATGCAACTCCAAAGAACACTCTAGCAGGCTCGGTTTCATTCTGTATTTTTAATGTATGACAAACATCTCCAAAAGATTTGGAATGTGATTTGTTGATCATTGTGACTTCACTAGCATGTCATCCACATAGACCTCTATGTTGCGTACGATCCGGTTCTTGAAAATTGAATTCACTATCCTTGGTAAGTGTCTCCTATGTTCTATAGACCAAACAACATGACTTGGTAACAGTACAATCCCAGGTTGGTAATGAAACTGGTGTGATCTTGAACGGGGGCGTGCATTGTGATTTGGTTGTAGCCAGAATAAGCATCCATAAAAGAAAGATTTTATATCTGGTTGTTGAGTCTAAAAGTTGGTTGATTCACGGAATCGAAAATCTATTCTTCAGGCATCGTTTAAATTAGAGTAGTCGATACAGTTTGCCACTTACCATTTGGCTTTTTAACAAGCACTCAATTGGATATCCACTCTGGATATATCACGTCATGGATAAAGCCGTTTGCCTTCAACTTATCCACTTCTTCTTTCAACGCAACGAATCACTCCGGTCCTAGGTTGCGCCTCTTCTGCTTCATTGGTTGGCATATAGGGTTCACGTTCAATGCAAGGCACGCTATCTCTAGCGATATCCTACATACATTGGAATGTGTCTAAGCAAACACATCTAAGTTTGCCAAAAGAAATCCTACCAATTCATTGGTCATCTTGGTACCGAGCTGGAATCCAATCTTTAGGACTCGGGTATGACCATCATCATCTACTAAGATAATGTTCATCAGCTCTGCGGGGGCAGCATTTTCATCCAATGTCTCCTTTTAAGGATGCAAAGCCTTGTGGAATCGATTGTGGCTCTCGGGCTACAGTTTAGACGGTAGTTGTTATGTGTCAGTGGATTTAATGTAGAGATCCTTCTCTACATTCTTTCCCTTCTTGCGTTGCTTCGGTTATTTGAGCTTAGTTACTTTAGACTCTCTTCCATTGCTTTGGTCCCTTCGTATAGCTTCTACACCATTCTCTGTGGGAAATTTCATTATCTAGCATTATAGGGCTAGAGCAGCTTTGAAGTTAGCGAGAGCCAGTTGTGCTAGAAATGCATTGTATGTAGAGAACGTATCCATCATGATGAAGGTTTGTACCGACACTCTCTTGCGGTCACCTTGTCCTGGCTTCATGGGTAAATCTACACATCGAGAGGCTTTGTTTCCTCTTTGGTAAATCCCTGAATCTAAGAATTGTAGGGCTTCAAATCCTGACCCTCCATAGTCATTTGGTCAAATGTGTTTTTAAACAGAATGTTGACTAAACTTCTGTAGTCGAAAAGAACTCTCTTCACGGTTGTTGGCCCAAACATGGTCGTTATCACCAAGGGGTCCGCTATCAGTACCTCAACCCGATCACCATTATGGTTTCTAAATACCATGTCATGAGCTATTGTCCTCTGTTGCTTTAAGGGGCTCCATCTTTGATGGCAAAGCTGCTTGTGATCCAAATGCCTTAAGGAACTCCCATACATCTCCATCTCGTTCCATCTCTTCATAGCCAGATGCGGGCCACTAATTATCGTATTGATTACAATCCTTTTTTTGGGCTGCCTAGGTCCTCCTTCACTAGGCCCAACCTGACCCCACTAGAGCGCCTGCCCTTGGGGTTAAGCATTTCTTTACCAGCCATCCTGTGGGTCTTTCACAAACTGTTGCAACTTTTTTTTCCGGATCAAATCTTCTATCACGTCATGAAGATGTCCGCACTCATTCGTGTTATGACCATGTAGTTATAGATGCGGCAGTACTTCGGGACATCTTCTATTTCTACGTTGACTCTCTCCGAAGCGGTCTCTTATAGATCTCAACACCTTCCATTGCCAGGTATATATTTTCCACTGTATTGTTCAATTGTGTATAATCTTCCATCTTGGAAAACCTTGGACCAGTTCTCAAGCTTCTTTCCACTTTTCGCCCTAGTTGTCTTGCTTTAGGTATTTTTCCGACTTCCTAAATTGATTGCCACATTCCTTACACTCTCACCAGTTTGTTTCATTGCCATGTTACTCCACACCACCTCAGTTGACTATCTCACACCAGTCCTTCCAGCAACTATTCTTTCCACTTCCAAGCACAATAATTGGGTTCCTTTTCTATAGAACTCCATCATGTTCGGTGGTGGTATCATTTGCAACCACTAATCAATGTTGATATTTGGATGGTCACCTCTAACCAGTGCCATCAGACAATATTCTCTTTAGCGTTACTCACCTCTATTACAGTCACATTAAACCGATTCAAGAATTCCTTCAAGGATTCGTCTGCTTCTTGAAACAAGTTAGATAATGACATAACATCCTTTGGATGAGCAGTATTGAATTTGAAACGCTCGATAAATCTCCTGGCCAACTGATCGAATGATGAAATGGACTTTGGCGACAGCCGCATGAGCAACAACATAGCTATCCTATCTAAGAAAATCGAGAAACAATGACACCTGACGATGTCCATAGCCGGGCACCATCCATTTTCAATTCATACTTCAGTAAATGTTGCCTTAGATCCCTCATCTAGTCGTAAGATGGCATCATTGGCATTGTGAATCAGTGGGGTACTCCTCTCGTAGTATCTCATCTGTGAATGGATTTCTACTCAGGGACAAGCCCCATTCGAAGTTGGACCTGTGCCAAGTCTTGTGCATCAAGCTTTTGACCATATCAATATGGTATTGTTTAATCAGATCAACAAAATGGTGATTATCAGGGTTTAGACCGAGTATTTAACTCTACAGACGATCTCGGCTAGTTCTAAGATATATGGGTCCTCCTATCTCAGGAGAGCCATTCGTTTAGCCTTCGAACTTCTAGGTTCAGCATTTAGCAGTTTGACAGAAGTTATCAGAACCCACCCATTCTGGCCAGCTGTATCTGGTTTAGAATCAACATCAACGTCAACATCTCCATGAAGCGATTCATTAACATCAACGGATAGAGACTATCGTCTCGGTTTGGTATCAATCTAAGCAGAGGGACTGGTACTAATCTGTCCCTGTTCGGGTCGTGACCTCCCGGCCTTTGTGATGTTCTAGCTTCATGTTTCTTCATCTTTTGCTTCTCGTCTCTACGATAAGGGGTAGCTCTTATCTTCATATTTGGAAGGCTCTAGTTCCTTTTTGCGTGTCCTACGCCTATGGGATTGTTGAACAAAAAATCCATGTTCACCTTCATCTGTTCCATCATCTTGTTTTGGCTCTCCAGCTGTTTCTTTTTCATCTCCACCATGATCCATTCTAGATCAACCTTGGTAACAATTTTAGAAGCACTCTGGATTTCTGTGGTGATTGGTCGATTGATCTCTTCTACATGTTGAGAGCCATAGTTTTAGGTGTCACTAATGGGCCAGGAAGCAGTAGACTTCTCTTTTCTATGAGACAATCATTTTTATGGGTCCTTTGATAGACTATGATAAAATCTTAGTAGTTAAGGATCCAACAGTAACAGAAGCTACACCTAACTCATAGATTAAGAAAATCGAAGGATTCGAAGTAGATCAAAATAGCAAGAACTCTATGAACTCTCAGTGAAAGCACCAAAATGTTTGCATCAAAAATGGCCCAAACACCAAGTCTATCAATAAAGAAAAGTAAAGAGTAAATAAATGGAAACGAGGATCAAACACACAAGAATTAAGAGTGGTTTGATAATACACTGGCCTACATCCACTTAAACTTTATTGAAGATTTTATATAGCGTTTCACAAATTGTGTTTTTATGGATTGGTGGTCTCGAATTAGTGAAGATCAAGAATTATCAGAGTACAAAAATAAATTTTAAATGTAGAAAAAGGATCATGAATCACTGCCTCTACCCTTCTATTTATAGGTGAAGATCGCCGAATTTCTCTCAACCATGTTCTTCTCTGCATTCCCTACGTTCTACTGAAAATCGTTTGAAAAGTTAAAGGCCAAATCAGCAAGAAGGTTTAGGGATCGGTACCGACTTGCGCTCCATGGATCGATGGCGATCCTTGAAGATGGTTCGACATAGCTTTTGGATGGCTTTTGTTTTGACGCTATGGATCAGTGTTGATCTATAGCCCTTAACTTGGTTTCATTGCGTTTAACATGGTCTTCCTGTTTTCTTGGAGTTGGCTTTATTGTGAGCTGAAGTTAGGGATCGGTGACGATTCATAACCCTTAGGCTTTAGCTCCGGAAGGCTTTATTTCTTAAGTTATTTCGGGCTGTCATTTGGATTGATGACGATCTATAATGCCTTGTATATTTTGGTTAATGTTTCTCTTAACCTTTAGATGACGTGAAGTGGCTAGTGAATTGGCTAAGGCAAGATGGATCGGTACTGATCTGAAGGCTATGGATCGATACCAATCCAAGACTCATTCTCATAGTTTGGACTTTTGTGCTTTGCTACCTGGATTATTGTAATGGGTTATTGCTTTGCCATATTGTTTGGCAAGCTTGTGGCTATACATTTGAACTTTACTCGGATTTTGACCTCTAGAGTTATCATTTTCAATTTTTTTACTTGCTATCTAACTATGTGATTGTTCCTGTTAACAAGAAAACTTGTCAACATCCCTAAAGCTATGTGAATGGAAAATGAGATCATATAAGATAAGGATGTCAAAGAGATTGCTTCTTTTGAAACCCACCTTTCGACCTGATTGACCAAGTCGAAACAGTTTCGGTTGTTAATGTAAAAATGCAGGCAAAGAAAGAAGCATTCAACTCAAAACCCTCCTTTTGAATGAGTCGAAGACAATTATTTGTATTGAATTTCCATACCTCTCGATCATGTCGAAGGGTACCCTTTCGACCATGTTGGAAGGTATGCTTGGCCTATTGAAATGAAACAATTGCTTTCGACCTCATTGATTTCATTTCTTTTATGGAGGAACCCTACCAAAAGGGTTGCAGATGTTGTGAAGGTAAACCCCTTTCGAATGAATTCCTTCTCACACTTTCGCTTGCTAATTAAAAACTGAATTCACTTTGAAACAATCCTTTGACTAGGTCAAAAGGAGTTTCGCAACACCCTTTTCGACTAGGTCGGAAGAAGTTTCACTCTTTCGAAGCAGATCTAGTTTGTATTTGCCTAAGATTAATTCAGTTCAATCTAAGATCGACTTGGATATTCTTAAGTTCTATAAACTTATCAGTGTCAAAACATCATCACCATTCTTATTTTCCATGATATGATATTGGTTACATTGGTGATGTGTTTCGACAAGATCGTATCCAAGTCGATCTTAATGTATTGCATAGACAAAAAGAAGTTAAGAGAATAAGAGATAATCATGTGCAATGGATCATTAGTCTAGCTAACGATCATAATGATCTTCCTCATAATCGAAATCCTTAATGAATCTGTGCTTCTCTCCATTATTATGAGTTACAATTATGAGAGCTTTTCCCCAAATTGATTTAGAGTTTACAAAGATGTTTGTTGTTGTAAAGAAGTAGAAATAAGCTTAGGATTCCAAAATCCGGTCCCCAAAACTAGACCCCTTGGGTCTTATTTATAGATGTAGGTCGGCCCCCTTCCACGCCTATGCTTTTGACTCAGTCGAAAGGCCCTTTTATAATCCGTCTCATTCCTTTCGACATGGTCGAAAGGCCTCATCTACCTTCGAACCAATCGAAAGGCATCTCTTTCGAGTCCTTTAACTCACCCTTGTGCTTCCCCACTCTTACTCTAGACCTTTCGTCCTAGTCGAAAGTGTCTTTTATCAACCTTTTGCCTTTATTGAGTCTTCATTATTCCCTTTTACTGCTTTCTCTTGAACTGCTTTCGACGTCGTCGAAAGGGCCTCTGATGCGATTTTCTCTTCATGTTGCCTTGTTGTCATCAGAAAAAAAGATAGGAGCCTTCAACTCTGTCGATAGGTTGTCCATATGGGCTTCGAAGACGTTAAGTATCAATGGTTTTGATGCAATAAGTAGCTTCTGAATGCATGCTTGTGGATTGATGTGGAACCTTCTCCTGATGTTATCGGCTTCGACCGGTTTGAAAGGCTTGGCTATGCTTTCGAAAGGGTTGCTTTGAGTAATTTGAATGAAGGCGAAACCTTTGGTTTTGAAAGGTTTGGCGCATATATGAAAGGTTGATGTTCATTGCTTTGAAAGGTTGATGATGGCAGAAGGGTAGCTCCGCCTTTCTCTTCGAAAGCTTCTTCACTGTTTACCACTTGTGATGGCGCCCGGTGCCTCCGACTCCCTTGAAAGGCTTTTCACTGCCTTCGAAACATTCTTTTGTGACCTTTGTAGAAACCCATGCCTATAACTCTAGTAGAGCTTGACAATTTCCTTAACCTTCTTACATACTTTTTTTCTTAAGTGGATTTTATGGCTAGCATTTTGCCCCCTCCCCCTTGTATGAAAGTTGCTTTTGTTCTGTAGGACAAAAATTTCAGAATTTCCTTGCTCTTAATAACTTTATTTTTCCTGCAAAATTCAAAGTAAGTGGCATTTTCTATTGCTAACTCATTATCGTATATATATATATATATGTATGTATGTATCCTTCATGATAAGTTAGCATAGTAGTGCTTCTAAATTTAGATAATTAGTTGATCATAATCTTTATTTAATAAAGGATATGAGGTCTATGATTGAAATGAACCACTTAATTTTTTTTTAGTGGCCATTTAATCAAGAAAACATTGCATTCCAGTTTTTCTTCTATCCAGGACCTTTTGTCAATACAAAAATATTGGTTTACTCATTTCATCTTAAACTTACATATATGAAGATATATAAGTCATTTTCTACTTAAATCAGAGTACAGAAATTTGTAAGTAGAAATCTGTTTGGGTATTACTTAAAGGAAATACTCTCTACATAGCAATAGTGCATCTAAAAACCAGATTTTCAAAGCATACTTGGGTTTGTGCATAACTATTGGTTTCTTGTCTCAAGACTTATCATTTTGCATGAATTTCCATCATTTTTATTACTGTATGAACTGGGCTTTTGGATGTGCATGTGTGTGCATGTTTCTGTGCCTGTGTGTGTCAGTGGAAAAATTCAGGTGCCTTATTTTTTATTCTCTTGTTAACAGAATGTCTGAGTCTACCCTATACTTGGGTTATAAAACAGAGCTGAAAACTTAACTTAAAACTCTTTAGAGCTGGCTTAACCCAGGCTCAAGGAAATGGTCATGTTAGCCACATTCAACTTGCATTTTTCTTAAGCAAAGTACATATCATTTTGTTTTCTTTTCTAAGGCAACTCAAAACTCTTCTGCCAGATTTTTTTTACTTTAACATGGATTCTCTTATGTCAATTCTTTTGATATACATTCAACCCACAAATCCTTTCAATCTCAGATTCTCAACTATTTAAACTAACTGTTCTTTTTAAAGTTTCAGAGTTTCATTTCTTAGCAAAGCATTTGCAAAACAAAGCACATAGTTTTAGCTGATACATAGGGATTCAATACTTACAAAATAATGGTTCTAGCAATACAGTAATTTTCCAAGAAAATTTAAACAAAATATCTTAACATAGTTCAATATGAATATCTAATTTAACTTCAGCAAAGTCTTTAAAAATAGCATCCAATTCCTTAAGCAGTCAACTCATCCAAAGCTTGACCAATGAAATTCCTATTTTCCTGCATAATCACCATGAACTACCTCATACAAATATGAGACACCCAATGGTGCATAAACACAAAAGGGTCAGACTAATGTCTGGTATGAGTAATCTACCGGAAAACATGATTTTATATGACTTTTATTTATATTCAAATACTTTGAATTAATTAAGAAACTCAGTATCATCTTTGTGCATGTTTTTGTGAGGCATGTGCATTCATATCAGTACTAAACAAATTGTATATGATCACAGCGATTTAGTTCAAAGAAAACAATCATAAGATTCACCAATAAAACATCATAAACCAACCAATGCAATCATCAATTCAGTCATCAAACCCCCTTTACAAATTTACTGGCCATTATGGATTTTGCCCAAGCCTCTCGTGAACCTACTTCTATAGTTCACTATCAATATCATATGGTCTTTAGCTACTTTGCCTTGTTAAACCACACACTGCCTGGGACATTTCTCTGTTAACCCAGCACACTCAGGCCCCTGGGTATAAACATACCATGTGTGAGCTTGCAATGTTCACCTTGCCAAGCTATATTTTGTAGCCCTAAGATCCAAAGTCCTTAGTTAAATTACTAAGTGTTATTTCCTCTTTCATAATTGTGCTAATCCCCTCTGCATCTCACTTTTCAATTAGAGAAAAATAAACAATTCAACCAACATGTATTCATCCAGAGATTGGCAAGTCAAGTTCTAAGAAACAACATTTAATCATGAAGATAGATGTGATTTCTTAGCATATTATTTTTCCTATGGGTTTCAATGGATCAAGTTATAGACATATGGTCATAAATAGTTTAATAGTTATCTCCTCTTACCTCTGGTTCAATCAGATCCTTATTAATCTTGAAGATCTGGCTAAACCATAAGTATATACTTTGATTTGGGTAGTTCATAAAACATAGAAGCTCAGCACATGTATAACATTGCACTTCTACATTTTCCTTTGTTTCAGTTAATATGAGACATAAGCAACAACACAATGTTGCAGCCCCCATATTTCTTTCCATTTTCAGACCATTTATCTACAACATGAACCCTGGGATTTAATAAATAACTTTATGAAGAAAACCCATCAAAAGAAATCACTCCATTTCAAAGTTAATTCACAGCATAGATAAACAATTTAAACATGAAATCCATGACTCTTATTTTTGGGTAAATCACTATGAAGGGTTTTACACTTGAACAGATCATTAACAAACCAAAGTCATCAAATCATAAAATTAACATAACTTGCAAAAGTGAATTATTAATTCAGATAGGCTGCCTCAATATTCAGGACTTAATGCCAAAGTTTTTAGTGAGGTTACTCACATTAATTCTTTTTTTCCTAAGCCTTTCTTTTCTTTTGATCCTCTGCCTTCCTCTAACTCTAATGGCCGGTGCTCCTTATTTTCTCTGGCTTATGTTTTTATTTTTCCTTTAGGTTATGAAGAGCAAATGTATGATCTCACTACACTAAGCCTCTTTATATAAATCTTGGCTGTTACTAGGGTTTTATGGAATTACCCAATGTCAGTTCTACCCCATGATATGATCTGCCTTACACTTGATTCATAAAAAGAAAAGGGTATGTGGTCCTTGTTATTTTTTTCCAGAAAATAAACCTTATTCTTTTAACCTTACCCCGGGTCATGTTATATGCATGACTTTAATTTTTCCTAAGCAAAAGGAATTGCTGGAAATGGATAAAGTGTTTATTTAAGGGTTCATACCATTTCCATGCAAGTTGTTTTTTTCTCCTTTTTTTTTCAGCAATGCTTGCATGTGTCTATGTATAACATATGTATGCCTATTTTTATTTTTTTGCCAAAGTCCTTTTTATTTTCTTTCTTTCTTTAAATAATTTTAAGTTTATTTCTGCCTAGCTTTTATTTTCCTTGTGCCAGAGTTATTTAAAGACAAAATCCTATCTTCATGCATATGTATTTCTAAATTAGTTATTTTAATTTATATATTGATTTCTGCCTATTTTATTATGTAGAAACTGTGTGCATGTATGTGCACTATCTTGTGCACATATACATGTTTTAAACCATATATCTGCAAATCAGTTTCCTATTCCTATCTTTTCAATGAAATTTTTAAACAAATATAAACTAAATTAAATCATGAATCTGCTCACGAAATCAGGGTTATCACAATGATCGATAGTCATTCATGCATATGATTATTGTAGTCTACGAACTTCTTATGGGAAACAACCAAAGATAGTAAATAGGGGCTATAAGCTATTATCTGGAGATAAGCCTTTGTAACCTATCAATCTTAATATGTATTTAGAATTTTCCTGAAGATTAGAATGATCCCGGAGTCTTCATCTAGATATTGATCAGCATTGTTTAGAGTTGTAAAACAATAACCCTAATTTGGTTATTATGTAGACCAGTTCAAAGTTTCTGGTTGATGATTTTAACGTCTTTTGCAACTTCAACTCTACTACTTTAAACCCCAGGTTTAGGATTTGATAGGCATTAGGAGGTCATGAAACCTAACCCAAATTAGGGCATTAACTAGTGAAGTTTAGAAGTTGATAGTGAGATGTACAGAACCTAGATTCGGGTTTTAAATAGCAAGATTCAGAAATAGTCCTCTGAGTGGAATTCTTAAACCCAGATTCCGGTATTTATGGTGGATAATCAAAAATTCATAATAATGGTCTTCATGTTAAAAATCACGAGCCCAGATCAGGGCATATTTCTTATAATTAGAAATTATCAACAATTATATTTGTAATAGGAATCTCCAGTCCAAATTCGGGCATATATTGGATAATCAGTCTTTATAATAGAAATCCTCGGCCCAGATTAGGGCATATGTTGGATAAGCAGAAATCCATGGTAATTGTTTTTATAATAGAAATATCAAGCCCAGATTAGGGCACTAAAGTGAAGTTAAATAATAATCCTGAAACCCAGATTTGGGTGTAATAAAGACTGTAAGTGATTGATAAAGACCTAAAACCCAGATTCGGGTATTAATAGATGAAATTCAGAAATGAAAGTCCCGAAACCTAGATTCAGGTATTAATAGACGGATTTCTACTTTACTCCATAGATTTTGTCTTCTTTGACATGCGTAAATTCTTTTGACTTTGTTTGTAGTTGTAATTTGATCGGTTGCCTCTTGAGCTTGGACGTCTTAGTCCACAATCTGATATTCCGCTTCTCAGGCTTGGATATCTTAGTCTTTTGGAGATATGCAGTTTCTCAAACTTGGACATCTTAGTCTTTTGGAGATATGTCAATTTCTTTGGTTGTACATCTTAGTCCTCTAGAGATATGTCGTTTCTCAAGCTTGGACATCTTAGCCCATTGTTTGATGAGCCTCTTCTTGGGCTTGGACATCTTAGTCTATTATATGATGAGCCTCTTCTTGGGCTTGGACATCTTAGTCCTTTGTTGTCTGGTGCTCTTGGTTAGCTCATTCTTAGAGGTTGGAACCAAGGACTTACCCAACCTCCCTCCAGGTGGCGCCTTGGCATGACCAGAGGCGTGACCAAGGGCTTGCCCGATGCTTTAACCTGGCCATAGCATAGCATGGATAAAGGCTTACTCTGACCTCCTCCAGGAGGTACCCTGCCATGGCCATAGCGTAGCACGAACATGGGCTTGTTTGGTGCTTTATCCTGGCCATAGCATGGCATGGATAAAGGCTTACTCCATCCTCCCTCCAAGAGGCACCTTGAGCTTACCAGAGGCGCGACCAAGGGCTTGTCCAGTGCTTTAACTTGGCCATAGTGTGGCGCGGCTAAAGGCTTATTCCATCCTCCCTCAAGGAGACGCTCTGCCCTGGCCAACTCGGTGTGGACAGAGGCTTTTGACAATTTAAGGTAGTGTCCAAATGCAAGAAGTATTTCACTCCCAACCATATAGATTTTTCTTTTGAAGAAAGAGTTGCTTTATTCATTCATCTTTGGAAAATATGGTCTCAAATGTTCCGCATTCCATGTTCTGGGAACCATATTGCCATATGGTTAGCATAACTTATAAGCTCCTAGGGGAATTACTTTGCAAATGATTAAGGGTCCTTCCCAATTTGGTCCTAAAGATTCATCAGTCAGATTTCTTGTATTTGCCATTACTCTTTGGAGTACCACACCTCCTTCTTGAAAAGACCGTGTTCTTACTTTTGAGTTGTAATACTTTGAAATTCTTCTTTGATACTGTGCTGTTCTGATTGCTTCTTCATCTCTCAGCTCATATATCAAGTCCAGGGATTATCTTTTTAGTTCTTGATTCAAATAGAATGCATAAGCGATTCTTCGGTGAGAGGGTATTTCACTTTTGATTGGTAACTTTACCTCACACTCATATGTCAAAGGGTAGGGAGTATGTCCCATCGCCATTTTAGTAGATGTTCGATAAGCCCATAACACAAGTGGCAGTTCTTCTACCCAGTTTCCTTTAGCTTTGTTTAGTCGCTTTTTCAGAATTGTCTTTGTGGTTTTGTTTGCAGCCTCAACTGCCCCATTCGCTTTTGGATGCGTGACGGAAGAAAAGAACTTAATGAATCCATTCTTGTGGCAAAAGCATGAGAAGTCTTCACTCTCAAATTGTGTCCCATTGTCGGAAATTATCTTCTAGGGAAATCCAAATCTGGTTAAGATATTTTCAATGACGAATCTGAGTACTTTCCTAGAAGTAATCTTAGGAAGTGGTTCCGCTTCAACCCATTTAGTGAAGTAATCTATGGCGACTATGGCGTACTTTTCTCCCCATTTTGAAATTGATAATGGGCCGATTGAATCTATTCCCCATATGTCAAAGGGCCACAGACTTGCAATTGGAGTTAACTAACTCCGAGATAATCTGGGAATTTTTGAGAATTTTTGGCATTTCTTGCATCTTCTCACGTACTCGACGGCCTGGCTTACCATACAAGGCCAATAAAACTTGTCTCATTATCTTTTTTGCCAATTTTGTATTGTTCGAGTGGTCCTGCAGAATCCCTTATGTGCTTCTGTTAACAATCTTACTCCATCATCCTGACTTACACATCTTAAATAAGGAAGTGCATATCCCTTCTTATAAAGGATTCCATCCATTATTGTGAAAGTTGGAGCTTATCACCTGATGTTTCTTGCTTCATCATTGTCAGATGGGAGTATTCCTTTAGTAAGATATTCAACGATGGGTGACATCCAAGTGTCATCATACGGGTCATTCGCTCTTGATTAATCAACCTCTCATCTGGTATTTCTCTATCAAATTCTCTTCCTTCTTTCACTTATATCATAGCTCGGGACCTTTTTAGAACTAATAGTTCCTTTCCTGGTTCGGACGTTTCCTCTTCAATACATGGAATTTCTTGATATCCTACTGGAACAATCCATGTTTCAGAGGCTCCCCTTGAGCTAACTAGTTTTGCTAGTGAATCTGCTTGTGAGTTTTTCGCTCTTGGAACTTGATGATTGAAAAGTCGTCAAACAAAGAAACATTTTCAGTATCATCTTCACGTATAAAGACAGCTTGGAGTCCTTTGTTTGATATATCTGCTTCACTTGATTTACCATTAGCTGGGAACCACAGAAGATTTGAACCCGTGGGATTTTGAACTCTAATGCCAAAGTTAACCCCGCTACCACAGACTCATATTCTGCCACATTTTTTGTTGTGGGGAATCCTAATTTCAAGGCATAATGTAAGTGGTGCCCATCTGGCATTATTATCACATATCCTGCACGGGCCCTCTGTTTATTTGATGCACCACCAACGAACAATTGCCACATAGGCTTCTCATCCTTTTCCTTTTCTGATTGCTCTTTAATGAAGTTAGTGCATTCATTAATGAAATCCACCAATGCTTGACCTTTGATCACGACATGCGGTTGAAATTCTATATCATATTGGCTAAGTTCGATTCCCCACTTTACCAACCTTTCGGAAGTTTCCGACTTACTAAAAACTTTCTTAAGGGGGAAATTGGTCAATACCCTAATCAGATGTGCTTGAAAATATGCCATAAGTTTTCATGTCATGAGAATCCAGCAATAAGCTAGCTTTTCTATTATTGTGCATCGGACTTCCGCATCCTTCAATCGTCTGCTTACATAATACACTGAAAGTTGAGCTCCACTTCCTTCTCTAATCAATATTGAGATGACTGCATGCTCTGAAACTGCCATGTATAAGTATAAATCTCTCCATTCTTAGGACTAGAAAGTATCGGTGGTTTTTCCAAATGGCTTTTCAATTTCTGAAAAGCTTTTCTACAATCTTCTCCCCATTCAAAGTTCTTCTTTTTCTTGATTACGTCAAAGAAGGGAATACATTTATTGATAGCTTTGGAAATGAACCTGCTTAGGGCGGCTACCCTTCCATTCAAACTCATTACATCTTTTCTAGTTTTGGGTTCGGCCATGTCCTTAGTGGCTTGAATTTGGTCGGGACTAGCTTCAATTCCTTGGGCACTTACAAGGTAGCTTAAAAACTTTTCTGAGTTGACTCTTAAAGAACACTCTATGGGTTTAACTTCATTTGAGAATTTCGTATTATTCTGAACATCTTTTCCAGATCCTCAAGATGATTCTCAGCCTCTCTAGACATAAGTAACATGTAATCTGTTATCCCGCCTTTTGGCAAGGCCAGGATACCAACGGACTAATTGAAAACCAAGTATTGCTCGTCATGGATATCGATGAATTTTGTCCGAGTCCGGATCGAGCTACAATTGATATGACGTGACGAGTACAGCCAAAGAGAGCCAACGTTCCAAGTTTCGAGTTAATCCGGGTTCATATGCTCAAGTTATGATCGATACAAGTTGAAGGGAGAGGACATGTTTTCGTATCCATCAATGAACCCCATTTCGTATCCATCAATGAGACCCATTTCGTATCCATCCGTTTAGACTCGGTCGATTTCGTACCCACCGAGGAACATTGGTTCGTACCGATCAGGTTGGTAGTGTTCGAATCCATCGAGTTCGTATCAATGGACTTCGTATCCATCAACAGGTATTATGCCTCGTAACGATTGGCCAGTGTTTGCTTCGCATCCATCATAGAAGCCTTACTCCATATCTATCAAAAGGCTCCAGTTCACATCCATTGACTTTGTATCCATTGAGAAGCTACGTGGTTCGTATCCATCAAGGAAAGGTCTTATTCGAATCCATCAAGTCAACAAACCTGGGTGACGTGTCATCCCTCGATGAGAACAAGGCGAGATTTATGGAGTCGATACGGTCAACACGGAGTAAAGACCGGATCGAGGCGAAGTGCGCGTACCACATCATCTCAGAAACACGTGCAACTATCGATACAAGGGGATCAATTCGAAGTGATGGGTTCGAACCAAACAGCCATCGAGAAATTCCACTTCGTATCGACTATATCTCATGATCCACTGATCCAAATTCGATGAAATTTTCACAGGAGCTTGCATACACACTAAGGAATGTCTCTGCCAAATTTCAGCTCGATTGGACACCATCTTGATCGATACGAAATGGATTCGTATCGATCGCAGATCGAGGCAAAACTTCCTAGAAACGGTCGCGTGGGCCCCCTCACGTGCCAGACCGAGTCTCCCGAAGTTTGAACGAAATTTCAGCCTCCTACGCCTATAAATAGCACCCCAGAGCCTACAGAAGAGGGATCTTTGGATTCTCAAGCGCCCAGACTCTGCCGGATCGAGATTTGCATTTTATTCTTACTGTTGATTTCGAATTCCAGATTGTAATTCGTTGTTGTTCGTTGTAATCATTTGTAATCATTGAAAGAGAATCAATAAAATCATCAAAACTTCATAGTGGACGTAGGCAACACGCCGAACCACTCTAAATTGCTTGTCTGCGTATTTACAATTCTGTTTATTGGAGTTTTTGTTAGATAATTTTCATTTTTAATTTATTTTCTTCACTTTTATCTCTTCAAAAACTTCCGAAGAGTGTTGTGCCCATTTTCGGTACAAACACTTTGGTGCTTTCACTGAGAAAAACTAGTTTTTTCTCCGGCTTCATGGATCTACAATCGACACCGGATTGCATAAATCCAAGAGGAAGATCCAGATCTCCAATCCGAAATCCTTCCATCCTATTCAGATTTGCATAAAGTCTAGGAATGGACTCCACCACTCAAGATGGTTAGCACGAAAATTGCCTCTATAGCTGCTGATCAAGAAGGTCAGGATAGACAGAATCCTATACAGCAGCCACCATCCAATCAAGACAACACTGTTCACTCAGATCCATCGGGACCAGTCCCCAGACAAGAGTTCCAAGTGTTGCTCCAAGAACTGACTCAAAGTTGGCAACAATTGACTAAACAGTTGCATGCTAACGCTGAGTTGACCAACCAACTAAACCGTCAAAGGTGCAGGAGGTCCAGGAGGGATGATGTTTCCCACTCGTCTACTGAAAGTTCCGCCTCATCTGACTATCACCACAGATCTACCCATCCCTGATTAGACAGGAGTCACACACAAGCTACCAGATATCAACCTGCCTTAACCGTAGGACAATTGAGGGTTGGGCCGTCAACCAGCTTCCAGACCAGGCCCTCATCACGAGGAGGTGCTATTCCACAGTATACCACGGACAATCGCACTACAACCGCCGCGGTAGAAACAAGGGTTGATACCCGAAATCTGTCAGATCCGAACAATCAGCAACGCGGGCGTACTCCTGAATCATACGTCTCGGAAGATGCCAAGCCAAGGAGGCGAAACATGGACCGTCGACAGCGCCCAGTCCAGACTCGCACTGTGGAACCCGACCACACCTTAGCTCAACATGCACAGAATGCGCCGATGCTGGATATTTTGACCATGATACGCCGGATGATTCGCGAAATTCAAGGGCTTACCAATGACGACTGGGGAATCTCCTGTAGTCATATCCCTTTTACAGACGAGATATTATACGCTGACCCCCCTCGGCGATTCAGAATGCCAACTCTCCCAATGTACGAAGGAAGTAGTGACCCCAATCAACATATTTTGAAATATGAGTGGTCAATGAGCGCTGCAAGAGCTGATGATGCAGTGAAGTGCCGAAGTTTCCCCATATCTCTGAGGGGAATCGCAACAATGTGGTTTACAAGGTTGCCACCTAGGTCTATCTCTTCGTTCGATCAGCTGGCTAAAAAGTTTGTAGAACAGTTTCATATGCATGTTGCTAGACCTAAAGACGTTAACACCCTGTCTAGTGTCACCCAAGCTCATGGAGAGACACAGGCGTTATTTAGAGAGATTCCACGCAGCATGTGTGGAGATTAGTAATCCCAACGATAACTCGATCTTGATGGCATTAACCAAAGGGATCGATCTCGATTCTGAGTTTGGAAATTGGTTAGTTGGGAAACCACCCACATCGTTGGATCGTTTCTACTCCAAAGCCGCTCAATTCTTACGGCAAGAGGACGCGAAACAGTCTAGGAAGCAGGACGATGTGAGGCCCAGTAGTGAGGGAATACAAAGTAACGTAGCAGTTAAGCAGTCCGGTGAAAGTTCTGGAAAAGTTCAGTTGAATATACAGAACAAACAAACCCAGCCGAGAGGCAACAATGGTCAGGATAAGAAAAGAGATCAGAACCGAGGCCCACGACGTAGGGCTCCAATGTTTGATAATTACACGCCGTTGAATACGTCATTAGAAAACATGTACCTACAAACTTGCAACACTGTGCAATATAAGAAGCCTGCTACGAAACCCTCATCGGAGAGGCAGGTTCAAACAGGGAAGTTTTGTAGATTCCACGAGAGTTACGGCCACAATACCAATGAGTGTCGACATGTGTAGGACCTCATCGAGAAGTTGATCAGGGAGAGAAAGTTAGATCAGTTTGTGCGGGCGCCGCAGTCTGGTGGTGCAGGCCCTTCAAATCAAAATCGTGTGCAAAATCAAGAAAGACAGGAAGAACCCGCTCGTACGGGCGGAAGGCTAGTTATAAACACGATAAGTGGTGGTCCCCACCCAGCAGACAGAAGCTGGAGGGAAATGGAGTCGTATGCTAGCTCTATCAGGCATGCGGACTTCGAATGCTGCAGTAATTGTGAAGATGGGGCTCCGACCATACAACAGAAGACAATGTCTGATGATATCGTGTTTAGAAACCGAGATGCTGATAAGGTCGAAGCCCCCACAATCGACCCACTGGTCATATCTGCCCAGGTAGGTCCTGCTTGGATGAAGAGGATCCTGGTTGACAGTGGGAGCTCCGTAAATATCTTACTTAAACGGACTTATGATTTAATGAAAATGGAAGCGAAGGACTTAAAAACCGGCCAATCTCCAGTCCATGGCTTCAACGGAAGTGCTACAATACCCACCAGAGTGACAGAACTACCAATGGAGTTGGGAGTTGGAGAACGCCGGAGAGTCCGGATGTTGCAATTTGTCATTTTAGATATTGATTCACCTTACAACGCATTTTTGGGCTGACCGACCCTTGCTGAGTTCCGGGCAGCCATTGCCCCATGGTGTTTGACTCTGTAGTTCCCCACTGATTTCGGGATTGGAGTCATCCAAGGAGATCAGGCAGCGGGGAGGGCCTACTATGTTGCTGAACTACGCGGAGCGCAGCGAAAGGAGAAGGGAAACGTAGAGGAATCTCTCTGCGTCCGTTTTGCTGATAATTGACAATTGATGCCTGGGCCTCGGCCCGGGCACCACAACCAATTCCAGAAAGATCTTGACCCTAGAGACAATGAAGATAGAGACGAGTCTAAAGAGAATCAAGCTTCCCCGGCCGAACTGACTATGGATGTTCCAATCAGTGAGGATGATGATTCAAGGATGTTAAAAATTGGGTCTCAATTGGGCCAACAGACACAATAGGAATTGGTTGAATTTCTCCGGGCGAATCTTGACATTTTCGCCTGGACACATTCTGATATGTGCGGGATCTCGCCGGACATCGCAAGTCACTCCCTGAATATTGATCCACGGTATGTCCCGGTAATACAGAAAAGACGTAGTATGGATCCAAAGAGATCTGCCGCCCTTAAAGAGGAGGTTGATAAGTTACAATCAAATGGGTTCATCCGAGATGCTTTGTATCCAGAATGGGTGTCCAATCCCGTACTGGTTCGAAAGCCGAATGGGAAATGGAGAACTTGCGTTGACTACTCTGACTTAAACAAGGCTTGTCCGAAGGATAGTTTTCCGCTTCCTCGAATTGACCAGCTCGTAGATTCAACAGCTGGCCATGAATTATTATCTTTTATGGATGCTTATTCTGGCTACAATCAAATACCCATGCATTTGCCTGATCAAGAACATACCAGCTTCATGACCGATCTGGGACTCTACTGCTACAGAGTCATTCCCTTTGGTCTAAAAAACGCCGGAGCAACATACCAACGCTTGGTCAATAGGATGTTCGCCAACCAGATCGGGAAGACCATGGAAGTTTATGTGGATGACATGCTAGTAAAATCTCGATTCTCCACAGATCACGTCAGAGATTTAAATTCGATGTTCCGCATCCTTCGGGAATACGGGATGAAGCTCAATCCATTAAAGTGTCATTTCGGTGTCGCATCTGGAAAGTTCCTCTGGTTCATAGTTAACGCTCGAGGGATAGAAGCAAATCCCGAAAAGATCTGGGTAATAAGGAACCTACAAACTCCAAGAACCATAAAACAAGTCCAGAGTCTCAACGGGAAAGTAGCAGCATTGAGCAGGTTCATTTCAAAGTCCACCGACAAATGCATTCCTTTCTTTGATCTGATCCGGAAAGGAAAGCGAAACTTTGAATGGACCATGGAGTGTGAAGATGCATTCCGATCGCTGGTTCAATATCTTTCCACACCACTGATCTTGTCAAAACCAGTTGACCACGAGCAATTGTACCTTTATCTGGCAGTATCAAAGCATGCGATCAGTGCTGCTTTAGTTCGGGAAGAAGACCGAGTGCAAAAACCGGTCTACTATGTTAGTAAACGGCTAACAGGAGCTGAGAGAAATTACCCAAGACTAGAGAAACTGGCTTATTGCCTGGTCATCGCTTCAAGGAAGCTCCGTCCTTACTTCCAAGCTCATCCTCTTACTGTGTACACCGATCAGCCGTTACGACAGATCCTCACGCGGCCTGAGACGCCTGGTAGGCTACTCAAGTGGAACATTGAACTGAGTCAATTTGATATCACTTATGCTCCGCGGAGATCCATTCAAGGACAAGTCCTAGCAGATTTTATAGCCGAATTTACTGTTTTAGAGGATTGCCTGAAACCACTATACCTCCTAAATGCATTTGGAAGCTGCACACCGATGGTGCATCAAACGATCAGTGTTCAGGTGCCGGAATAGTACTTGAAGCTCCCGAAGGCCGATCCATATGCTACGCTCTGAGGTTCGAATTTCGTGCAACCAACAATGAAGCCGAATACGAAGCTTTGCTTGCCAGATTAAAACTTGCTTGTGATCTGAAGATTGTTGTTGTGGAAATTTATTGCGATTCCCAGTTGGTTGTATATCAAGTTCGGGGCGAATATCAGGCCAAGGATCGACGACTAGCTGCCTATCTAGCCCGAGTTCAAGAAGCACTAAGTCAATTCGATTACTACGCTATATACCATATACCCCGAGAGCATAATCAGAAGGCTGACTCATTAACAAAGCTGGCAAGTACAGGTGAAGCACAGCAGATGAGACTTGTCCCCGTCGAAACTTTGTCCTCCCCAAGCATTGATCAAGTAAAGACGAATTTTTTGTTTGAAACCGCTCCCAATAAAGAATCGTGGATGACCCCATACCGAAATTACATCGAGAATGGGACGTTACCTGAGCATCGAAATGAGAAAAGACAAATTCTATGAAAAGCTTCACGGTTCGTCATTCAGGACGGAGTCATGTATATAAGAGGGTATTCTATTCCTCTCCTCCGATGTATCGCGCATGATGAAATCAAACGAGTGTTACATGACGTACATGAAGGAGAATGTGGCGATCACATCGGTGGGCAAGCTCTTGCTAAGAAGATACTCCGATACGGATACTACTGGCCGACTGTGAACCGAGATGCAGCGAACTATGCCAGAAAATGCGATAGGTGCCAAAAACACGCCCGAATTCCAAGAGCCCCACCTACCGAGATAACCCAAATGGTCAGTCCCTGGCCATTTGCAATGTGGGGCATCGATATCATCGGCACGCTACCTCTGGCCAAAGGTGGGGCAAGATATGCCATCGTTGTAGTTGATTACTTCACCAAGTGGGCTGAAGCTGAACCCCTCGCAACCATTACGGCAAAGAAAGTAATCAATTTCGTAGTTCGCAACATTATCTGCCGATTTGGACTCCCGCATACCGTCATCACCGATAACGGAGCCCAATTCAGTAGTGCGGAATTCAAGAATTTCTGTCAACGGTTTCATATCCATAAAAAATTCTCGGCAGTTGCACATCCTCAGGCAAATGGTCAGGTCGAAGCTGTCAATAAAGTCATAAAATCCATTCTAAAGAAACGACTGGAAAAGGCCGGGGGTAAATGGGTTGATGAACTTCCTATGGCCTTATGGGCCTATCGAACGACCCACAAGACCGCGACCGGACACACCCCGTTTTCCCTATCTTATGGCTCAGAAGCCGTTATTCCAGTCGAGATGGAAGTGTTTTCCCATCGCGTGACTTACTATGATCCGAAAACAAACGCTATTTTGCTTGATGAATCTTTGGATCTACTTGATGAGAAGCGGGAAGAGGCTGATTTGAGAGCAGCCGCACATCGAAGTCGAGTCGCCCGATTGTACAATGCCAAAGTTCGACCTCGAACCTTTGAACTCGGCGATCTCATCCTTAAGAGAATCTATCCGGTCCCTTCACACATGAAACCAAATTGGGAAGGACCTTACGTGATTACACAAAGACTTGGAGATGGCAAATTCAAGTTATCCACCGTTGACGGTCTTGCTTTGCCAAGGGCCTGGAACAGCGAGAGTCTCCGTCGCTATTACACCTGACAGGCTTTACTTGTTTCATTCTATTTTTCCATTTATAGTTTGTTTCCGCATTTTTAAATTTGAATTCTGTAATAAGGCAACTGACTTTGCGGCATTTTCTTACTTCAGCAATAAAATGCCATCTCTTCGAGCCAGAGCTGTGATTCATTGAATAAAATGTACAACATCACGATGCACGGAGAGCTAAATTCTATCATGCAGTGGAATTTATTCAAATAGGGAGTGGCTGTGATACGACCGGCCACTCGCTAAGTGAAACTCGAGCTCGGGGGCAAGTCATTACACCAATGATAAATAGGATTGATACATGACAATCCTATAACTACTTCCAAGCTCCCAAAGTGTGAGCCGGAATATAAACATCAAATGAATGCGGTCTCGAGGATGGTGGATCCGTCCACCTAGCGGCCTTGACCGTATTAAGACTAAATGCAGTTCCGAAGAGGGTGGACCTATCCACCTAACAACTTCGGCTGTACCTTAAACAAGCTCGAGGAGGATGGACCCGTCTATCTAACGACCTCGCTTGTCGACTCAGGGTGGATGCGAATCAACCGTCCACGATCCTGATTAATCCACCTTTCCCAGAGTGCGAACGTAATCCAAGTGCCCGAACAAACGTGACTGACCGTTTGTCGGCCAACTCCATGCTCCCAGAGTGTGAGGTGGAGTATAAACTTTAAAATACAGTGTCGAAGAGAGTGAATCCGTTCACCTAACGACTTCGACCATAACTTAACCAAGCTTGAGAGGGATGGACCCGTCCGTCTAACGATCTCACTTGTTAATTCAGGATGGATTATGGTCTAACCATCCATGATCCTGATACGCCTTCCGAACTCCCGGAGTGCGAGTCGGAATGTGAATGCTAACTCCAATTTCCCAGAAAATGGGTTGGAGTATTAATGTCAACCCTAAGTTCTCAGAGTGTAGTTCGACCGCTCACAAGATGACTTGTGTCCGCGGAGTGTGGACTAATATTTGAAAGCTTTCGATAGCTGTGGCTGACTGCAAGAATGCAAGTGCAAACCCCCAGAGTGCGGATGTAGCGATTTATAAAGAAACAAGTGTAGTTCAACTGCTCGATCCCCACTTGCTGCGATCGCAAGCTGATCTTTACAACTTAACCCCGGAACTGGGGGCAGATTCAAGTGTTAATCACTACCCAAAACGGTATAGCATTCAAGTCCAACTCGATCTCCAATTACAACTTAAGTTCGTAATTTTCAGATTCGATAGGTAAAACAAGCCATGCTTATAAGTTAAAATAATACAAGTACACGGAACTGAGGTTCAAACACTGCAACACTTAAGCATAAAAGGGATGAAAGTTGAAACAAAAAGACCAAACTTTATTTCAACTAATCAAGAGCGATGGCTCATATACCAGCCCTTCCAAAAAATTCCTACTAGCGAGGGCCGAACCCGCATCTATACACGACCTATGAAAGAAAAAAGATGACAAAATTCCTAACTGCAAAAGGAAACATGTGCCAAAAAAGTCTATCTACTCTTTCTTTTTCCTTGGCTTCTTCTTCGACGAGGAGCCACTGGAGCCACCCGTGATCTTCCGTTTTGAGCCCTTTACTTTAGGTAGGCTATCCTCGGACGGGAGCATGATGTTGACATCCTCCTTCGAACTGGAGTCTAAAGCAATGCTTCCCACGGGAGGAGTCGGAGGAACAGGTTCTATAGCCGGAAGTGGGGTTGACGTACTAGTATCGACAAGCGTACCCACAGGAGATATCACCATAAGTGGTGTAGGGCCATGCGCCACTGCTCCGCCCTCTGAGCTGCCACCATGTGCCGCTACCTCCATCTCGGCATCAATTTCAGCCAGTATGTTTGCTTCACGAAGGGCTCGGGCTTCACTGTGTGCCGTGGTGGTCTATGTCGAAGTATCAGAAGTAGATGAAAGTCCACCCTGACCAAATGGTAAGTCCGCGAAGGGGTCACTCTGTCATCCAAGAAGCTCGTTTATCATCTGTTCGTCAAAAGAGATGGATCTCCCCTGCATTACTTCGGTAAGCATAACCGTCGCAATAGAGGTCGCCTCAGAGATAATGGCCTCCTGCATTTGGCGTGATTCCTGGATTGCAGGAAGTGTTGTTAGTACAACTTCAGTCACTGATTAGAGAAAAGAAGCATTTGTTAGTATACATTTCTATACAAGTTCTTCTGTCCGAATGTACAAGAGATTAGTGCAGAGTACCTTCCCTAGTTTGGCTCAAGGTCGGCTAAACGACTTCAGAAGGGTGCTCCCTTATAAGAGATAGATGTGGCTGTTCCGGGTCATAAGCTAGTATAGGCTGAGAGTCGATCAACGAAGTCGGCTCAGACTGAGGTGGCATAACAATCTCGGAACTCGTAATATGATGCTCAATACCAGAGCTTTCTCCAATTTCCTGGGGCTGAGTACCAAGCCTCTCCTTCTCATGAGAAATCATGGAGTCGTGAAGAACCTTTTTTTCGTCATCGTTAAGTATACGGTTCTCCAGCTCAAATTCGTCAAAGGCTTCATCAGGATGCCCCGACTTCTCCTCCTCAATCAGCAGATTCCAGTCATTATAAAGATGTGTTGGGTAATCATCAAGCCAAGTCAGATCTCTATGCCTTAACACGTTGGCGTTGTAAGTGACAAGAAGCACCTCTACCTCAGCCTCAACCCTGACTTCCGCTAGTCGGACCTTCTCATATACCCCGGTTTCAACCTCGCGGACTTTTTCCATAGCCGCATCCCTCTCCTTCTGAAGCACCACCGCCTGATCACAGGCCTCTTGCGCAGAGACGTTGGTCGCATCTTTCTCCTTCATAAGATCGGAAAGCTTAGATTTAAGCTCATTGAGCTCTTTGAGGGCCGCGTCTCTCTCAGCAGTGATGGTGGTGTTCCTATGACCCATGTCTTCCATCGAAGTGTAGTGCTCTTGTTTCATTCTATTCATGGACGAGTTTGCATCATCGGCCTTTTTGAGAGCTTCTATTTCAGATTTACGGAAAGACTCGGCCTCGGCATTGAACGCTTGAATAATTCGGTCCTTTTGACCTAACTCCTTTTCCAGCTTTGCAATAGTGGCGGCCCGATCAAATGCCACTTTTGATGCTTTTCTCACTGCCCTCGCCCACTCCTTATACTGAAAGAATATGTCTGCAACATAATCGTGAATGGTATTTTCGGCCGTTGGCGGAATTCTCTTCAGGTGTGGGGGGAAGACGTAACCGTCAAAGCAAATGTCGGGGAATTCCTTCCTCATTTGTGCGAGTTTGGCTGCTCCTTCCCCAGTCGGATCAGTCACGACTGATGTAGTAGTCAAGGAGGCGGCTATTTCAGTTCCGCGTGGAGGGTCGGATCTAGGAACCTGAGAGGGCGGCTTGTGCCGTGAAGTTTCAGGAGGACGTGTAACTAGAGCTGGGGGTGGTACAGAAGTCCTGGGAGGAGGAGAGCGAGATCGAGACCGGCGTACATATCCCCTATCTCTGTTAGACCGCTCCTGACCGGAATACCCCGGTTCATAATCTCTGTCTCCCTCTCTCCTGCGTGTTTCATAGTGTGATGAAGCTCGGCGCTTGCTGCGCAAACTACCAAGCACTGAGCCTCGACCAGACATCGTACCTGCAAAGTAAAATAAGGAAGATTAGTAACCATTTATGAAATGTGGTTTGCGGTCAAAGATTGTGTAGTGCCATGAAGAGTGTATGGATGTGTAACCCCCCAGACCAACCAAAAGTGTCGACCACACTGGTAGAAAGAGACTCGCTAACATCAAAGGTATGTTGTAGTTCATCCAATTCGACATCATGCTGTGTGGACGCGAGGTCCGGAATTGGGAGGTCAGCGAGCCCTTCGAAAGGATTTTCCGCCTGCAGGGTGGATGCCTCCGAGATTCTAACTCCAGAAAGGGGTCGGTTTATGACCACAGACTTCCGCCTCTTAGATTTAGATTGTTTAAAAGCAACTGCCTTGCCTTTTCTCTTTTCCTTAGACTCCAAAGTCACATCAGTAGGCCTGACCAAAGGTTCATCATCGGTATGAGTTCTTTCGGAGTCAGCCTCCTCGATCATAACGACTATGGGCTTCTTCCATTTGACTTTTTCTCTTGAGACAGTCCTTAATGCGCCATCAAGAATTATACTTAGTCTCCGCCCGATCAACCCGAGAATTATGAGATTTCGGTCCGTCAACAGCAGTTCGATGTTCCTCTCTTCACTTGGAATTTCGTGGAGAGCCTGGACTATCTCTTTATAATAACCACCTTTGGGTCGCTGGATTATGGCTGAAAGAAAAAGAAAAAGCAACGTGAGTTCGATTTCGTTCATGATTGCCTTATCGGCAACTTGGGAGAGCGATGATACTCACGTCTGAATAGCCATCTTCTGGCAAATCTCGGAGGACATCGAACGTAGAAACACTCCGTCTTGAAGTAGCTCAGTCTAGTCCAAGACCCTGTGGCCACTTGGCAATTTCTTACAGACTCCAGGAATGTGAAAGATGGACTGTCAGTTCGACTTTTGAAGTTGAACAAATATCTTATATCGGTCATGCGAGGAGGTCGATAGAGGTACTCCATAAATGCAATGAACAAGCTATTGAGCGAAGCATATCCATTTGGGTGTAGCTGAGATGGGGCGATCCCCAGATAAGCCAACACTTCCCTTATATATTCATTGAACGGAGGAAGTGTCCCGGTTGCGCACGCATGGCGATTAAATGCAGTATATCCCTCCGAGGGATTATGCGGTCTGTCATTTGGTCCCGGCAGTAATACGTCGTCCATCGACAGACCATGCCTTAAGCATATTCTCCCTAGCATATATTCAGAAATATTGGACGGAACAGAGTCAGGTGGACTATTAATGAAGGATGCATCAAGCAATTCGTCCGGGGCCGGACCGATGACTTCGGCCTCAATCTCTGGTATTTCAAGTCTGGGAGGAATTACACTTTGAGTTTCGTGTGACTGCAAGCTTGGACCTTCCATAGCTAACTAACTCACGAGAAATCATCGTTAGATGCAAAAAGCCCGTGTGATTCCCCCGTGTAAAGTGTGTGTTGTGCAGTGCAGTGATGTGCATTACTTGAAAGAATTCTGCAGAGTTAAAGAAAATTTGCAAATGACAAAGATAATCGAAATCCAGTCGGAATGACCGTCATCGCCGACCATCATCCTCAAACCATCCCGATGTTGGCGATCGATTCAAGTTAAAGTTCGTTATCACAGTGTTAGGTTATAGTTCCATCGACGAACTTCCATAGGCAGTCGGATATGCAGCTAACAGTCAAGTCCAGACATGCAAATGTGAAGCTCGTCGGAATTATGCTGAAGAATGTCAAACATTCGAATCCATCAGGGTACAAGTTCGAATCGATCCCGAGAGGCTCGTTCGAATCCATCAGGGTACAAGTTCAAACCGATACCAAACATCATGTTTCGAATCGATTGTCAAGGACCGAGTTCGTATCGATCGAAATAGGACGACTTCGTATCGATCGTTGGTAGCCTGGTTTGTACCGATCGAGAAGGTCTTAGCTTAACATCGATAACACTCGAGTCGATACTTTTCGTATCAATCGTAAAGGTAAAATTCGTATCGATCTAAAGCTAAGGACTTCAGAGCGATCATTAACTTTTTTTTCATATCAATCACTTCGTGTCGATACCATCCATCTCCATAGCCATCGATACGAACCGCACCATCTCCACCGACATATTCCATTTATCGATGCGAGATCCAGGGAGAAATGTCACTGCCTTCATCGATTCGAGCATGAGCCCCCAAAATGATCCATTTTTTGTTTTTCCCACTCATTCTTCTTCAATCCACCGAAGCATCGCTATGGTCGTTTACAACAAAGTTTTGGCCCAGATCTGGTTTCACCAATTGCCAGAATCGATGATCGATGAAGATGAAGTGGATCTGAGGTAACTTCGTTGTTTGGATTCATGGTTAATTACCTAAATTGAAGGTGAAATTCGAAGGATTAGAAGGACAAATCTGGTCGATTCGAAAATAGGTTGCAGTTTTTCTTCTTTCCCAAATCGAAGCGAAAAGTAGGAGGCGGCAGTAAAAGTAAAATTAAAAGTGAAAAATGGCCAAGTCCAGAGTATTTATATGGAGGCTTGGGTGAAACCGGGTCGTTTTGTCTCCCAGTCCACGCGACCGGCCACAACCAGTCGATCCACAGGTCGAGTCGAAGGCCTTGTTCGAATCCACCTGACCAGGAGATTCATCGATACGAACTGGATAGTGAACTATCGTTACGAAGCGCACAGCGAAGACACCTGAAGGCGGTAAATTCCATCGATTCAAAGTGACCATTATATAACCATCGACTCACAGCAGTACAAACCCATTGATACGAACGATCATTTCGTATCCATCGGAGATCATCGATGCGAATCAAGGTCTACCACATTTTGTGACCATCGATGTGAATGAACATTTCGTATCCATCAATTCGACTCGCATCGATATAAAAAACTATTTTTCAACTTTTTACATCGATTCAGGAGAGGATCGATACAAGAGGATAGTCAAAAACAACCATCAAGTGTTGTTTCAACTCGAATTTCAAATCGGTTCAGGAGAGAATCGATACGAAATTCGATAACAAGCTAAACTGGCAATGACTCGTGAACACGCAATGTTAACAAGAGTCAGCTAATCATTACCACACAACAGCCAATTACAGCAATACAGAGTACAACTTTCAACAAGAAATGCGATAATTGTTCAGAGAGAAACCGCAGCTTGTCAAAGCACATCATGTTTCCAAAAGACGTACTTTGGGGGGCAAATGTTATCCCGCCTCTTAGCAAGGCCAGGATACCAACGGACTGATTTAAAACCAAGTATCGCTCGTCATGGATATCGATGAATTTTGTCCGAGTCCGAATCAAGCTACAATTGATATGACGTGACGAGTACAGCCAAAGAGAGCCAACATTCCAAGTTTCGAGTCAATCCGGGTTCATATGCTCAAGTTATGATCGATACAAGTTGAAGGGAAAGGCCATGTTTTCGTATCCATCAATGAACCCCATTTTGTATCCATCAATGAGACCCATTTCGTATCCATCCGTTTAGACTCGGTCGATTTCGTACCCACCGAGGAACATTGGTTCGTACCGATCAGGTTGGCAGTGTTCGAATCCATCGAGTTCATATCGATGGACTTCGTATCCATCAACAGGTATTATGCCTCGTAACGATTGGCCAATGTTTGCTTCGCATCCATCATAGAAGCCTTACTCCGTATCTATCAAAAGGCTTTAGTTCGCATCCATTGACATCGTATCCATTGAGAAGCTACGTGGTTCGTATCCATCAAGGAAAGGTCTTATTCGAATCCATCAAGTCAACAAACCTGGGTGACGTGTCATCCCTCAATGCGAACAAGGCGAGATTTATGGAGTCGATACGGTCAACACGAAGTAAAGACCGGATCGAGGCGAAGTGCGCGCGCCACATCACCTCAGAAACACGTGCAACTATCGATATGAGGGGATCGATTCGAAGTGATGGGTTCGAACCAAACAGCCATCGAGAAATTCCACTTCGTATCGACTATATTTCATGATCCACTGATCCAAATTCGATGAAATTTTCACAGGAGCTTGCATACACACTAAGGAATGTCTGCCAAATTTCAGCTCGATTGGACACCATCTTAATCGATACGAAGTGGATTCGTATCGATCGCAGATCAAGGCAAAACTTCCTAGAAACGGTCGCGTGGGCCCCCTCACGTGCCAGACCGAGTCTCCCGAAGTTTGAACGAAATCTCAGCCTCCTACGCCTATAAATAGCACCCCAGAGCTTACAGAAGAGGGATCTTTGGATTCTCAAGTGCCCAGACTCTACCGGATCGAGATTTGCTTCTTATTCTTACTGTTGATTTCGAATTCCAGATTGTAATTCGCTGTTGTTCGCTGTAATAATTTGTAATCATTGAAAGAGAATCAATAAAATCATCAAAACTTCATAGTGGACGTAGGCAACACGCCGAACCACTCTAAATTGCTTGTCCGCGTATTTACAATTCTGTTTATTAGAGTTTTTGTTAGATAATCTTCATATTTAATTTATTTTCTTCACTTTTATCTCTTCAAAAACTTCCGAAGAGTGTTGTGCCCATTTTCGGTACAAACATAATCCACATAAACTTTTATATTCCGACCTATTTGCTCTTTAAACGTTATATTGACTAGCCTTTGATAAGTAGCCCCTGCATTCTTTATCCCAAAAGGCATTGCTTTGTAGCAGTAAATTTCCCATTCAATTATGAAGCTAGTGTGCTCCTTATCTGGCTTGAACATAGATATTTGACCGTACCATGAATATGCATCCATGAGATAAAATAATTTATGCCCGCTTGTTTCATCTACTAACTGATCAATCCGCGGTAGCGGGAAACAATCTTTTGGAAATGCTTTGTTCAACTCTGTATAGTCAATGCAAGTCCTCCATTTTTTATTTGATTTCTTTACCAAAACTGGATTGGCTAACCATTTTGGGTAGTATATTTCCCATATAAACCCATTCTTGAGGAGCCTCTTAATCTCTTCTTTTAAAGCGTGAGATCCTAGCCTGTCTAACTGTCTCTTTTTCTGCCTAATGGGGGTTGCTTATGGATTAACGATGAGCGCATGACACATGACCGTTGGATCAATCCACACCATATCAGAATGTGACTAAGAAAATACATCCTTATTGACCTTAAGAAATTGGACCAAATCCATCTTCAAGTCACCATATAAGTCTTTTCCCACTTTGACCACCTTAGTAGCATCATCTGAATCCATGCACGCCTCTTCAAGGTCTTCTATAAGTTTTATCCTTTTAGTTTCCCCTCGGCAATCAAATTTTGTGATGATTGGACTTTCTTCGGTGGAATTAGTATCAACTCTCTTCCTTTTTCCTCTAGAAGGAATGTAACTTTCATACATGCGCTTGTTAGACTTATTAATTTTAATTTTCGCTTCGAATGTTGGATGTAAAAATATGTAACGACCTGCCTTTTTGGACGCTTTAAGCAGACACACGCGTCGGCTCAAACCATACAAAGAGGCAGATTGTTATTGGGGTAAATAAGAAGAAGAGAAAGAAATAAAAACAAATATAGAATCTCACAGCGGAATGACAAAATATAATAATCAAATAACAGTTCATGAAGCTGTTTTACAATTAAATTTGATTAGAATTATACAATACAGAATCAGAGTTACAGACAACAAGAATAAATTATTAAATGCAGCGGAACAACATATGCAGTTGAATAAATATAATAATAATACAACTCTTCGTCTTCGTCCTCCAGAAATAAGGTCTTCAATCCCTGAAATGCTTAGGCTGACCCGAGCGAATTGAAAAGACAAAACACTCGAGTCAGAACTAAAAGATCTTATGTGAGTTAAATCAATGGTAAATATGCATGTAACGGCGTCAGAGATGTTTACGGGGTTTGACATCTCCTATCCAGTGTCTAACGTGATTGCAGTAACTTAAGAGATGTTCGGGATTCACATCTCCTAAGGATCCATTAAACTATCTACTATGCAGTACAATACGCTATTATAATATGTCTACAGTAAAGTAAAAATATTAAAATAGCATTAAGGTGTTACCCATATTCCCCTTAACACATTTTATATATTCCCGTAGTCTATACAATGCCGTACGCTCCTCCGTAAACTGGAGGTTTACCCAGAGGACATCACATAGGTACGGTACAATACAAACTCGTAGAAGGTGCTCTAGGGCATGTGAACACGGCATACGAGGAAATGTCAGGGTAGATATACGTTTGCGGATCCGGACTGGTGGTAACGCATAGTAGCTACTACCGCCCACCTCGGAACACACTCCCAAATCAAAATCAAGGGTGGCCACCAATCAAATCACAAAGTCAGAATATAATATTGAAGAAGTGTGCCCGATCGGAGGAATGACATCACTTGGCCCGGCATGGCTCCTGATTTTAGTCACATCTAAACTAATTCATGGGAGTCAGGGTCACGTCATACCTCATACAGAAATCGTTCACCAAACCATCCTACTTCATTTCTGGAATCTCCACCACGTACACAGTTGTTAAAGTGGTTTTCGGTATTGGCAGAGAGTATGACAATATCCGATCCCGGTCTCTTTAACAACCAATCGCTTATTACACACCGAATGGTTTATTTACATTTCAAAAAGTCAATTTACAATTGATATCAAAATATCATATTCTCAAAAGCATATCACTTTCGAAAATATATTCACTTTGAAATTATATTCACCTTTGAAAACATATCGTTTCCAAAATCATAATTTCTTTCAAAAATCATATTTCCAAAATAGGTTAAATCCTTACTTCAAAATCATCATATTCAATTTAATACAACATTTAAATCCCAACTTAGGTTATAACATCATTTAACCGTATTCTCTTTTGGACCAATGAATTGGATAAACCACTTCCACTTTACTTAGTCTGAAAATTTAGGAAAAAGCTTAAATAGTTATAAATAGTTAAAATAGTTATAAATAGTTAAAATATTCTAGAATAGTTTAGTTATAGATTTAAAACACTGTTTAATTGATTTAAGATGGTTAAATAAATTTAAAATAGGTTAAGTATAATTAAAATAGATTAGTTAGCTTTAAAATGGATTAATTAGATTTAAAATAAGTTAAAATGGGTTAATGTCTAAAATAAAGTTAATGGTTTAAAAATAGGTTAAAAGGATTTAATATAGTTACTATAGGTTAAAATAGTTTAATAGTTTGAAAATCTTAATAATTAAAGTCTTTAAAATAATTTGTTTTAAAACAATTTATATTAAAAATATAAATTTTGAAATTAATATCAATTACTATTTATTTCATTTCAACACAATAGAACCATTCCAATTTCTTAATCAACAAAAAACCAATTTCAAGTCTCCATTCACGTTGTCAATAGAATATTACATTTTATATTGATTTCAATTCATGTTTGAAATATCAATTTAAATTATTCAAATTTCAATACATTTCAAAGTTATATTTCAAACAATTCCTTTAACCAATTCAAATTTCAATATAAACTAGATTTTCAATAATAATTTAATTTATATAAATCAAATCTCATTTCAAAATATCATTAAATTAGATTAAAAAATTAAGGATTCAAAAATCAATTTAATTTAATCAATCCAGTGTCCGTATATAATTCTCTACCCTAGGGTCAAGTGATACAAATATTTATCATTTCAATCCACAATTTAAATTTTTACGGTTATATATCATTTCAAACCGTAATCCCGAATTAATATTAAATCCTTAAAATCGTTCGGGTCTATCATTTCAACTCATAACGATCTTTCCCTAGTCTATAGATCGTTCGGGTAAGTATCATTTGAACCCATAGGGAACTTGCAGTTATAACAATATAAAATATAACATTCAGTCATCCAATATCAACCATCAAACATTCATCACAATCATCATCCGAATCAATTCATAAAAATCAATAGATAACTGATAATTAATAACAGGTATTAAATTGACAAATTAAAATTTTTTCTCAAAAAAAAAATTGACAAATTAAAATTCAATATTAAATTAAATGATGAGTAAACACAATAAAAGTCAAATTTAACTAGAATGACACTTTAAATATACCAAACATTGATTAATAAAATTTCTAATCACATCGTAAATTTAATTTAACTAACATAAATTTTTTTAGAAGTTGTGAGTGGGTTAAAACACTCACCTTCGAATTTAAATCCAATTTGGGGCCCAAATTCAAACGATCTCAGAATTCGTCCAAACCAGCATCAAAATGGTAGGAATATTGATACGATCCCAGCAAATCAAACCACGTCCAAATCCGAGTTCGTATGCAAAAGTTATTCGAGTTAGAAGATTCGAAAACGAAATTTAAACAAAAATAAATTAAAATAAAAAGAAAGTTACCATGTTCGGCCACCTCATCCACATGCACACAAAATTCATCATGAACCCTAAACGTAGAACAGCCACCACCTATACGACCAACACACCATCGCTACCACCCATGAATCGCCAATCGAACAACTCCGGCTAGACACCCACATCGAGATGCCTACGGTCGGTGGGGCGCGATCGCCTGAGGCACTCCGGTGGGCCAACGCCGCCGCAAGATTTAGGGCCGAATTCTGGCGAACCCCCGATCATCTACGATGAATAAACACCAGATCCAGGGCCTGGTACATGGCCTCTCCACGTCAGAACTTCCCGATCGTCCCATAGTGGAAGATCCACCGTTGGATCGAAATTTTGGCCTATGAACGGCCGAGAATGATCGATCATTTTTGGCCAACTGGTGACTCTAATCAAAAAATGAACAGTGTATTTGAGTTGCCTCGACGAGAGCTTCAATATGGTATATAATTTGATAGGGTTTGAGGAGTTTGATTTTTGGAATTGAATTTGATTTGAAATAGAATTGGGAATTTGTTTGTCTGTCATTGGAATGAGGAGTTGAGAAGGAAATGTACGTACAGAAAAATGAAAATAAGAAATAACCTAGGGTTTATAATGAGCTATTTAAATAGAAAAGAATGGATCAGATCGATTTGGATTCGAACGATAAACGACCCGAAAAGCCCGTTCTGCCTCCGGAACGAAAATGGGTCATCCCCTATATCAAAATAGATGTTTTTGATGATTCTAAACTCAATGGAATAGGTTTCAAGTCCTAATTCAATCGTATGAAGAAGTTATGATAAAATACGCTTATTCCAAAATTGATTTCAATTAAATTGATTTCTATGCGTTTCGAGCCCGTACGATCAAACGACAAGTCTTATCGCTACGAAACTTGAAATCCTACAATAATTCATCGTTACGGATCCGATGAAACTAGTTTCATCGAAATCCGAGACAATTGCCAAAATGGCTATTTCACGTTAATTAAATAAATTAATATTAAATTAATTAATCACCTTTTTAATTCAATATTTATAAACTAGCATATTTTTCCCATTTTTGATTGCAAGGACATTTATAATAAATTAAAATAAGTTTGCATATCAATCCAGTGTTAATTATTTCAATAATTACAGTGTTCAATTTCAACTGCCATTCATCCTATTAATTATAATTTAATTCCAATAAATTGTTTTTATTTGGTTTTAACCTTTATACTCAATTCAATTATTATTCTATAGACATGGTCTACATTGTTTTATATTTCATTACATTAATATCCTCCAATTTCCATCTTTTATTTGTATTAATTACCATATTTCAATTATATTGAATTTTGTCAGTTTTACACATTAATTAAAATTTACAATCCCAATTTATTTGTTTATCTTGATTTCATTCTTTTATTAAATCAATTATTACTTGTGAATAAAATTAACATTTCTATTCATTTTATTACGTTCACACATTTCATTTATTGTCTTAACTCACATTAATGTAACATTTAGTTGCATTTAATTATAATAGATTTCCCATTGCAATTTAATAAACTAAATAAATAGGTAACATATAATAGTTGTTACCATTAACCTTTAATCACACTTATAAGTTATTATTTACAACCTATGTTCCAATTGCTTATAATTACCTACATAACAATGATTTTTCTCAACTACCATTAATCATATATCATCTCATTAAATAAATTCAATATTTACATTTTTTCCTCATATTAAATTTATAACCAAGTATAACATTTACATTATTTCAATTAATTGTAATTTCATTCAAATTGTTAATTATTAACTTAGATTAGCATTATTACATCTCATTTAGTTTTCAATTTGTGATGTCATTTCTCACTTCTATGACTTAGCATACAATGCCAAAGATTATTTTTATTTAAATCATCATTTGAAGAACTACACTTAGCATAGACATAATTAATGTTAGTCAAATAAATGCCATTATATATCTAAAACACCATCACAAACTTTATTGCCATCAAACATAATGTTCATAATATTATTAGTATAATGAAAAATACAACAGGTCTTAGACAATCTCGACACAAAAACAATCCGACAAATAAAGTCTTTTACATAATAGCAATTATTTAATACCAAAAAAAATCCATTCGGCAAACTTAAATGAAAATATCCAATTGTCATAACATCTACAAGAGATCCTTAAATAACTTGAACTCTCATATCTTCATGTCCCACATTATGCCTATTCCTAAGACCTTATAACGAGTTATAGATGTGAGTTCCAGATCTAGTATCTAAAATCTAAGGCAATTTATTGCTTGCAAAACAATTTTGAATCATAAATATACTTGTAGGAGCAGCAAAACCAATTTGTTTCTTTTCCTTGACGGTCTTTAAGTGCTATGGACAAATCCGTTTCTAGTGACATTTTCTATGATAGTAGTGACATTCACCCCTTATCAGCTATCATAGTCTTCTTATTCCTTTTGATATCCCTCTTCCGCTTCTTCAATCCTATTGAAGACGATGTGTTCCCCTTAACAACAAGTGCAGCCCCTTGATCCTTGGACGAAGATTTGGTTGACCTCAACATATTGAAGAGCTCCATGTAGCTTCCGTTCAACCAGTACATATATAGTTTAATATGAAAAACTCAAAATTTGGAGTAAGAGACTCAAGAATCGGATCTACTTGCAACTCATTACCTATAGTCATGTCTAACCAAGAAAGTCTATCAATATAGCCTTTCATCATCAGAGCGTAATTGTCCACTTTCTGTCCCTTAGTCATTTTTGTATTAAAAAACCTCTTCATAAGCTCTTACCTTGCGAAACAAGACTGTTCCCTACATAGAGATTTGAGGATATCAAAAATCTGATGGAGATACATGATTTCGTGTTGTCTCTGCACTGGTTTGTGTAATGTTGACAACAAGTAAACTTGGGCAATTTCGACGTCAACGGCTCATTTATTATAGGTAATGCGTAATTGAGGTCCTTATTATCAGTGAGTTTTTCTTTTGGAGGTTAGTTATTGACAACCAAAGATGCTCGTAAGTTAATGCTACCTTTATCGCTTTCAGCCAGTCTATGTAGTAGGGTCAAGCGAGTTTTTCACTTTCAAAAAACAATTTGGGTATAGACATTTTTCTGTAAATTTTAATTTAGTAGATTACAGTGGATGTTTTTAAAATATTAGTAAGGTTAAAAATTACATTTTATTTTACTGATAAGCTCCTACTAGTCTTTTATGTCTCTCTAAACCCTAAGATGAAACATAGAAGCATTTTGACTTCATTAGTAGGTTTTAGGACCCTTTTGTCTTGGGATTTGACGTTGAGTTTGCTCATTAAGTCATAACCCCTTAAACAATGGACAATTCCTTAGCGGTTGCATCATATACAACTCCTAACCAGTGGTGCCTTATCCTAATCTTATTTCAATATTGAGTTTTCTTAATAAATCGAAAGAGATTATTCATTCGTACCTACCATTTCGCAATGGCCTAAGTATAGTATATGTACTTCGAGTTTGCTCTATAAATACATATAGTTATCTTACCTCGTCTATTCTCTATACTAATAATACTACACATAAAATTCCTATCTTAACTTTGCTCGATAACTTAAGAGTATGCAAGTCATTTATTAATGTATAAATGGTACAGGACAACTTTATATTAAAGATTCATAATATTTAACATATTTTATTGAGTGATATCGACTTATGGAGTAATTTATTTCTTATGAAATACCATCGTGATTTAAGTGTCGGATACTTCAGAAATTACAGTATGCATACTATACATATCCTTTAACTCTATTTAGGGTTCCTTATTATTCCCCCTTTAACTAACATTCATATTATATAAGTTTAATTATTATATTGCTTTTGTAAATAAATTGGCTTATATCATAGTCTTATTATAACATTATATTAATTAAACCTTATTTAATTAATTAATTTAAATTATCATTTTGATTAATTTTATATTCTTAAATTAAACATTTTATTGAATATGTCTACTATAACCTTTATAGTAATATACATATACACATACCTATGTACATATACATATGTGTGTGTGTGTGTTTGTGTATTTTATAATTAATTAACTTTCAATTATTATATTTAATTACATCATCTTAAATAATACAAAAAAATGTAACATATATCATTACACACACACACACACACTTTTATTTAATTAACTATTTAACCAATTTATTTATCTTAGTAATAATTATTAAAAGAGTATAATAATTGTATTTTCAAAAAACTTTTGAAAATTATATTATAACATGTATAATATATTTCTTACTTTATATTTAACTTTTAAATTTAAAATTTTAATTTAATTTCAAACAATTTTTGGAAATTTAGCCCACGCCCAATTTAAATTGGACCTCTCTATTAAGGACAACCTTTTGGGATTACTTCACCTTTTAGGTAAGACTGGTAGCCAGGGCGGATGGGGTACTTGATTACCCAAACCTAAGCCTAGACACTACTTTTTTAGACATCCTACTAAATTGGTAAGCTTAATTGGTTAGCCTTAACATGACTAATTTAGATTACATAGGCTATTAGGGTCTGATACTATTGTTAGGTCGGGTCCAGTACGCAACGGGTTAAATGGGTGAATTTCAACAAAATTATTGCATTTTGGATCTAGGTTGGCCTATGAAGTGTAAATTTATTTAGATTTGATATACATTAATTTGATATAATATCAATATTTTATTTTATTTGTAATAAAATTTTATTTTATGTTATAATTTTATGATATAACATTAACATGCGTATCATACACACATGTGTGTATACATGTATATGCAACATATACAGTTTACATTGTTTAACATGCTCATATATAAATGCAATTTTACATCGAAACCGACATATTACCCCTTTCATATACATATTTGTTGTCTATATAGTATTATGTTATAAAATAATATTTGTGAAATATAAATGTTTATATATATACACGCATATTTGACATTGAATTCAAATTTTAAATTTCAGATCCAGATTTGTATAATAAATATCTAGAGATTTCAAATTCAAATCAATATATTAAATTTAACTAAATACATATTATATATATTTAAAAAATAATTTTTTCTATAAATGCATATACATATTATATGTATAATTAATATTTTGAATATATATATAATGACTATATAAATTTATATTAACCTAAATACGTGATTAAATAATATAGTTCAAAATAAGTACATAAAAATGGCATCCTCGTCTTCTTCCTAATTTCCAAATCACCGATTTAGGGTTTCATTGTCGTACTACCTTTCATTACCGCTCCTTCCTCCTTTGCTACCCTATCTTTCCCCTCACTCTTCTCTCTTCCTCCACCACCCTAGCTTTTACTAGATGACTAAAAATCATCAAACAAGAAGTGATTTAATTGATCTGCTGTTCTCGATGGAGGGTCATGAACCTATACACAAAGAAGACGCCTGTAAGATTCTATGTCGCCTAAGGCTTTATCTTCTTCGGTAGCCACTATAGGTGAATCACCATTTCTTGCCACTACTGCTACCGCCGATAAGACAAATTCGGTGTTATCTTCTTTACCTTTGGCCTATGAGAACATTTCTAGTGATCCTATAATTAACAACAGTGGTGATGAGCATCCCGCTCCTTTGATAGCCGATACCGAATCCCTTTCTTCAAATGCATCTTTCAGTTTCACTGCCTGGTTTGTCATATGTTTTGAGTACTCTGTCTGCTACAAAAACTTTGGTTGGGTTACATGGTTGTGCGTTAGAGAGTGAGGTGAATGTTAGTCTTATCAATGTAAATGCACGTGGCGGTGAAAAAACAGGCCCGGATAATAATTTTGTAATTGAATCTAGGAAGGAATTAAATTCAATGCCAATAAACAATGACAATATTCCTAAGGTGTTAAGTTCTAAGATGTTGTCATTTCTATTCACCAACAAACCACATATGCGGGTATATACTCACCTAGATCATTTGAGATCAAATGTGTAGCACGGTCTCTAGGATTCTTTGTCTATCATTTGAGTTAGAGAATTCAAAGTAGATTATACTATTGTCATATCTCATGGTGATACAACCCTTCAATTTCTTTATGCGTTTCAAGTGGTTTCTAATGACCCAAGATTATAGATTCTCATCTAAAAAGAAACCAACCAGTTGGTCCTTCCAAAACAAGGAATCGGCCTTTATAACTTCATCAGAGTATCATTACTCCACCTCTATTAATATACAAGGAATAAAATTTATTGTTACTAGATTGACACCTTTTATTGATATAGCTAAAGAGCAGATTCTTTATATCCTTGTTAAGGTTCATTTCACGAAAATCTTTCGGCATTACAATCCATGATTGGTATTGATTGGCTTGCTAATCTTATTGGAGACCTAGTTTGTTTTGATTTGGTGATTGTCAAGACGGAAAGGTTAGGATATGCAAAAGCATTGATTGAGATAAAGCGATACAAGTTATTACTGATGATTCGTGTTGTTCAGCCAGCTTTGTGCCAAGTTGAAATTGTAAATATCGACCACATTTGGAAGCCATTCATTCGCACTACATCCCACTCCTTTGGACACATAGTGTAACATCCTCCCTTCGACACTCGAAAATAATCGTTGATAATGCTGCAATAATCACAGGAATTATTTTCAAGCAACAAAGTAAGTTTAATATTTTTTCACAACATAAGTAAACAGAGTAGCTAAATATCTTTTTCATTATATCAATTGGAATGGCAAAATCCATCACACCATTTTAACCCAAATAGTTACCACGTATAGTTAAATATAATAAGAAAATCAGAGTAGTGTGTGTCTGACATATGAAGATGCCAACACCACACCTAACCAGTTATAAATCATGGTTTATAGAGTGAAATTTCAAAAGTACTTTTATTTAAATAGCAAGCAACTTGCTTCGTCTTTGAGATCTTTATTCGCCCTTCAAAAACTATCTGTCTATTCTATAAACTCAGCTTACTCGAATGAGTACCTATGAGTTTATGGGAAATAATAAGAACACTGGTCAGACAAAAAGTCTGATATGAGTAAAACGTTTATCATAAACCTCCATAGTGAGACCACATCGATAATGCAGAATGGGTTTTCCCCTCACTTTATCAACATCAATATACACTAACATATATATATATATATAACTACAAACAATATATGCATCACAGAAGCAACCATGTGCATGTAAATGAGCATTACATCAAAACAACCATGTGTATATATTCAATCAATAAGTATACCCTACACTTGTTACCCAATTATGAACCATTATATATGTGTGTGTGTGTGTGTGTATCAGTTTAAGTTAAGTACACCATATACTTACCATCCAAATATGAACCAAGTCATAGGATCATTCATTACTCATCGCTCACCTAATCTATTGTTTTAGGCTTTCTTCACTAAGTTGTCATTTATTTTAGTGGTCACCTCCCTAGGCCTTCCTGTCACTAGTTTAATCTTTTGTTCGAACAGTGTCACCAAGAGAAATGTCGACTCATTCCACCATAGGAGCCTCGTTACAGAGACCTCTGAATTCTCTAGGTTGAATGTAAGCATTTTGAATACATTCTAGTAAGCATCCCTACTAGGTGTCAATAGTCTTTCTTAGCCTCTGAACCACTATTATTCACGTTGCCGATTTATTTATAACACCACCTTGATTTTTTCGCTCTCTGCCATGGTTCTCATCCTTGAATCTTCCATAGAGTTTTATATTTTTCTTTGGTTGAATCCTTTCACGGCTTGCTCCAATTTACCCTTGGATTTTAGACTATTAGTCAAGGCACTCTATCATCCAATTACTTCATGAATTGTTATACGTTTATGATCATGGTTTAACCCTTTTCTTTCGTTCAATAATTGTGTACCCTATACATTCTTTAGATAAAACATTTTTATCCTTTATTTAAATGATACCCTATCATTAATTTATTAGCTTCTTCAAGCTTTCTTCATTTAGAAATAAGTTGCCGCTATTTTAACTTATAAAATACTTCTTTATTTCATCCCTATGGAATTGTTCAACAACACTTGGAAACTATCTTCCAAAGTGCCCTAAGTATTCTTCATTTTACTTAGAAAATAATGCATCCTATGATTTTGTAAGTTATCATTAACCATCGCATTCTGGCTATCCTATAGCCTCTGAACGCTTTATCCTAGCTATCGTGAAATGACTATCTCATAGTCATCACAAGTTATTTATCCTAGGTTTTCTCATAATATAATTATATGGTCATCATGGGTTAATAGCTACCCAAGCCGTTATGCGTTACTCCATAATAACGTTCGTGGGTTATCTTCCTCATAACCCTCACGAGCTATTTCCAACCAAGCTATCGTAAGTAATCCCATCAAGCAAATCATGTGCTATCGCACTTATAGCCATTGCTTACAATTCCCCTAGGAGCCATCATGCATTAATTCCATCTATGGTCATCGCACCTTAACCCATACTTAGCCATCATGTACTATTTCACTTGAGGCCTACGTGCCCTATTCATCCATAGTCATCTTACTTATTCCTCACAGAGCCATCGTGGGTAGTTGAAATCAAAGCCATTGTGTGCTATCTCATTCAAAGCCATCGTGCCTTATCTTCCTAACAGTCATTGTAGACTATCCGTAGTAGCCATCGTGATCTAACTTATAAGTTTAGCCTTCATGGGTAAAGCTCATATGAGCTTTCATGGATTACCTTCCCTAGGCCATCATTGGTAATAACTCCAATGTTATCGTGTCTAAACCCATTTATGGTCTTTGCAAGTAATTTAGGACATTGTGAGTATTATAGTGGCGGTTTCTTAATTACTTTGAAAAATGATTCTTTACTATTTTAAGTGTTGACTTTACACCAAATCTCATTTGGTGTCGAATTATCAATGGCTAATATTCTTCTTTGCAACTTACTTTTTAGAAATGAGTTAACTTCATCTTTTATTAGCTAATTAATTATCATTAATTAATTACTCCTTTTCTTAGCCAATTAGTTCATAGAAAATTGAAATTTAATTGGAAAACCCCAAAAATACACCAAAAACAAAATTTTCAATATTTTACCTCTTCTAAAATTTTCATGTCAAAATAATTAGTTTTATTATTTTAAATATTTAATTCCCCAAAATTAACTCTTATTCTCAACTTAATAAAAATTCATACTAAATCCAAATTAATTCCAAAAATTATGAAATTAAAAATCTATCATTATTTCATAGTTATATACATCATATTTAATTTTCGTGCCATTTTCATATGATTTAATCATGTTTTACCCTAAAACACAAATTTAATTCATATAAATTTTCAAACTTGACTAATTGTGTTTAATCATTTAAACATGTTCAACATTTTCAAACACAACCATATAAAATCAAATCCAAACCAAGATAGGTAGTGATAGGTTTTAGAGAAAGATTTAGTCACCTTTGATCTTAGAAAACGTTGATTGATCCTCTATGTTCTTTAAAGTTGAGATATAGAATCCTTAGCTTTGAAATGTACTTTTTCTTCTTTGAAATAAGCCCGGCCTTCGTATATGTTTTAGGGATTTTGTTTTGTGAAGATGTAATGAAACTAAATGATGATGGAATGAGGGGTTAGAGCTAAGGTAAATGGGCAAGTGTTGTTGACTTGGGCTTACATCTCATTCTAATATAGTCACACTATTACATTCCCCTTAACATAAACCTTCACATTCAAAATTTAAGTTATTTACTTTCATTAACAAGGCCAACCTTAATTGCTCAAATAACCCTTTGTCCATTCAATTAACTTTATATGTGTCTCACACTTAATTAATCAAATCTCCTTTAGGAAATTCTTGCAATTAAATCACATATATTAGTTTAGTTGACAATATCTTCATTTTATTAATTCAGTTTTATTTAATTTAATTTCTCATATTATAGACCCTCCAAAATATGGGATGTTACAGTCTTCCCTCCTTATAAAAATTTCTTCCTCGAAGTTTTGATAAGAAAACAAAATTTACACTAACACCCTGAAAGTCTAAGGTCGTCATTTATATAAGTACACACAAGTACAAAAGATTACACTAGTATTCTACTAATGTAAATCATCAATCATTAAGCCTAAATGTATTAGTGCAACTACTGACACACAATTATATCATATATGAATATACTAGTACCATACTAGTCCGTCCAATAGACAAACAAAGCACACTGCTATCTACATGAATGTCTAGAACAACTTGGGATAAATATTCCAAATTTTATCCTTTACCTCCTAAGTACAGTCTTCTTTATCATCGCTCCATTGGACATAAACAAGATTAATAACTTTATTCCTTAATTTCTTCCTATCAACCTGCTATTCCTTTCGGTTATCTTATATACATCAAACCTGGTTCTACAAATAAGTCTTCTATCTCCCTCGATTCCATTACTAACTCTAACTCGTGCACATATTTCCATAAATGCAATATATAAACCACATTATGCACACTCACCAAACTGCTCGGCAACTTGATTCTATATGCAAGTTTACCAATCCCTTTAGTCAGTGGAAATATTCCTACGTATCTAGGTGCCAACTTTCCTGCTTTCCCAAAGCGCATCACTCCTCTCATCAGAGAAACCTTCACAAATACATGAGCGCCTACTACAAACTCAAGCTGTTTCCTTCGTTTGTTGGCATAACTCTTCTATCTTAATTGCACCACCTTCATTCTAGCGCGAATCTAGTCTACCTTCTTCTATCAAATTGGGTCGTAACACGAGTCTATCTCCTATGCCAACTAACAAACTAGTGACTTATATGATCAACTATAAAATGCCTCAAAGAGTGCCATCCCGATGCTCATTTGATAACTACTATTATAGACAAACTCTACCAGATGCAAGCGATCTTCCCAAGATCCTCTAAAATCCAAGACACGTGTTCTCATCAAATCTTCAATTACACGGTCTCGGTCTAACCATCTATCTGTGGGGGGTAAACAATGCTCAAGTTCAATTCTGTAACCAATGCACCCTACAAACTTCACCAGAACTCATGGGAACAATGGGTGTTTATCGCTGATAATACTAATCGGTATCCCATGCAATCCCACTATATTCTTCCTATATAGCCTCGCTGAGCTAGCTTCCATCCCTATCGACTGCGCCAGGTTAAAATGGGCACTCTTAGTCAATCTATCGATTATCACCCAACTGCTATAATTTACCATTCTCGACCTAGGCATTCAGTCAATTTAATCCATAGATATAGAATCCTACTTCTGAGTTGGCACTTCCAAGGGTTGAAGTAAACCACTCAATTTCTAATGCTTAGCCTTTACTTGTTGACAGATAAGACACCTCTTTACATATTCTCCTCTATCTCTCTTCACCCTTCCCAAAAGAGGACTCTCTTCATGTCACGATACATCTTCGTACCACCAGGATGATAGTAAAAATTGATCGATGACATTCTTCCAAGACTTATTTCCAAAGATCTCTTATATCTGGAACGCACGGTCTTCCTTTCTTTCTTAACCATTGTTAGCACTAAAATTGGTCACTAACCTTGTTTAGAAAGATTGTGTAGAGAGATTAATAAAGAAAGTAAATTTAAACAGAAGATTGTATGCTAAGTTAAATGCAAAGACAGTAACACCAGGTTTATAGTGGTTCGGCGTAACTGCCTACGTCCACTTTGAAGTTAATCTTTATTGCTTTACTCAACGATTGATTACATATACAATCCGTACACCAACTACTCAAATACAATTGCTAAGTAAAGAGAATGAGTCTTGAAAGCGGCAAAGTCTCCCCAGTGTTCTCGAAAAAAGGTCCCTTTCACTGTGACCCTGCCCCTCTATTTATAGACGAAGATGGATTGGACTTCCCTCTTGGGCCTATGAGTGAGATACCTCGGCCCATGGTGAGTGACTTCTACGTGCCGAGCCGTAAATGCCGAACGACAAAGGCCGAGCCACATGTTCAAGCCGATCGAGGCTCCTATGCCGAACGAAGCAGTGCGTTGCGCTAAGTGTGTAGGCCGAACAAGGCTAGAATGCCGAACGAGGTATGAATGTCGGTCGAGGCTGGGATGCCGAGCGAAGCTAAAATGCCGAGTGACCTCTGAATGTCGGATGGCTTCTGAATGTCGAACGACCTCTGAAATGCCAAACGACCACTGAATGTCGGACGACCTCTGAAATTCCGAACGACCACTGAATGCCGAACAAGGCTGGAATACCGAACGACCACTGAATGCCGGACGACCTCTGAAATGCCGAACGACCACTGAATGCCGAACAAGGCTAGAATGTCGAACGACCACTGAATGCCGGACGACCTCTGAAATTCCGAACGACCACTGAATGCCGGACGACCTCTGAAATGCCGAACGACCACTGAATGCCGGACGACCTAGTTGCCTGGTCAAACCTCCAGGTAACACTTGCCCCCCAAAGTGCATCATGTGGCCGATCGTGATGCGCTTTGAATCACGAGTTCTCCATGCTTCGCTTCGAGCCTTGGCTTAGTCTTCTCGATAGCTCTTTCTCTTGAATACCGATCGAGGCAATGTATGCCGAATGACAAGCTGATACCGAACGACATACAAATGCCAAGTCGACAGATCTGATGCCAAACGAGGCTTGTGCTTTGACCGGTTCTACCGGTCATGGTCCCTTCGACTTCCCTTCTTTCCCCTATAAAGGTCGGCACCACCTCTCTCCTTCTCCTTTCTTACTTTTACCTTCGCTATTCTGTATTTACGAACCTCGCCTTTTAACAGACTTCAAAGAATTTACCACCCTTCCTTCCTCGAACATCGTACATCGTCTCTTTTCTTTCCCCAAATAAATCGAAACTAATTTACCCCACGCTCCTTACTCCAGAATTCCTCCAAGTCTTGAGCCAATTACTAGGTACCGATCCGCCCTTTTAAACAGTTTCCCCTGGTTAATTAACTTATCACGAGATTCAAGTTCGCGAATCTCTATACAACCGTGGCCAATAGGAGTCGCGTGGATGAGGAAATCGAAGTGTTAAGAATACGTTCTAAGGCTAGGCGGTGAGGAGGAAAGAAAAGGAGGGCAGAGGTACGTGAAGGAGGGAGTTAGTGGAAATGTATTGCTGTGGTTCGGCATGGTTCCTTCATGCCAAACGAGGTTGGAGGGAAGAGCATAGGTGGAGTAGAAATTGGCTAGAATGCCGAATGAGATAGCCTGGTATGACTTGTCGAACAAGTCGACCAAGTCGTTCGGTAGGGATGAAGGAGAAGGACGAAATTGTTGTAAAGTACGGGGTGCCGAGTGTTGCGGCTCGGCATGTAGGTGGTTCGGCATGTCTACCTTATGCCGAACAGTGGAGGAGCCAGATGGAGGTATGGAAGGCCGAGCGAGGCAGCTTGGCATGTTGTGGTTTGGCATGGTTCCCTTATGCCGAACGGTGGGACAACAGTCGAAAGTGTGGAAGGCCGAGCGAGGCAGCTCAGCATGTTGTGGTTCGGCATGGCTCCCTTATGTCGAACGGCAATGGTGGGTGATAGAGGAGTTGTACACAACAGCAATGTTAGTCGAATCCAACGCACAGTTGACCTAACACATCCCATGCCTGAACATATGTTAATGAACAAGAATGAACTTAAACAACAAAGCATACCAAATAATCTGGACTGATAACCTCTGTGTTTTTAAATAGCTGAAAACTTGGACTTAATTCTGCTTAATAGTTAATAACCATCCAAATGCAGTGATGATGTTGAGTTCAAATTATAAACCGTCTTGCGACAAGCCTTCGTAGACGGTCAGCGATGACAGTCTTCGAAGACTGACAATTTGAAGCTCAAACTTATTTTCTCAATCCAGCGTCTTTTTGTTCGCTTGGCACTTACACTTGAATAATCGCACTAGTTCACACACCACATGGGGGGAATACTTATGTTGTTAAGTCTAATGTTAATTGTTTTTCAAGTATAGTTCAAACAGGTGCTTCGTTGGAATCGATCTTCATTAGAGATGTTTAGAAAGTCTAGCTCTGCTACGATCTCAGACAGACCTGGGCCATCCTCTCGACAAGAGGTTGTAGGTACTTCGAATCCGTCAACTACTCCTGCTCAAAACTTACCGAGCGCTGCGATAGCATCTGTCGACTTAGCTCCTGACGCCCTGGAGGCAGCTATTTTCTTAGACGACCCAGCCGATTCACAGGCCTCAAAGATTAACGAGAGTACACTCCATCGGTTATGCTCTGTCCATGGGATCCCTTTCGATGACGTGTTAGTTCCTTCGGGGAACGATCGTCCGCATTTGCCCCCAGCCGGGTATACAGCCTGTAATAAGTTCATGTGCTGGGTTGGCAGCGTTCCACCCTTCAACTCCTTCCTTCGCGACTTATTGCAATATATCGAGATCGCTACTTCACAACTGCCTCCGAACAGCCATGCTTTCTTATATGGCACTTGCATCCTCTTTATGAGTGTCCTCTTCAGGCTTCCGACTCCAGGCGGTATCTGTTATATTTATCGCTTCAAGAGACGGTCGGATAGCCCGTCTTTCATATTTCTAGAGCCATATAGTAAATGCCAAATCCTGACCGGGGCATGGAGCAAATTTTCCCTGTACAAGAAAGAGTGGTTCTACGTGCGTTGTCCTCCCGGTTTCACCAGGAGATGGATAGAAGGAAGTAAGTTCATTTTCTGGATCAACACTTGGATTTGGCGAAATCTGCATATTTTTGACTCTTTATCCACTTTTCAGGCATCACTGCACGCCCCGAAGGCGCCGGGTACTCTGAAGCTGTTGCAGCTATCCGAGCCCTCCTCGCAGAAGATCGGGACATCCGATCTCTCATTTCAAATGAGTCACTTGCGAGATTCGGGCTGCTGGCGGAGGGCCGTTGAATAAGTCTTCCCCAAGGCGTCACTCTATCCAGACCTGCTTCTAGCAAAGGAAAAAAGCAGGCTGGGCCTTCAGTACGTAACGCCCCCGACACGCCAGAAGAGGGAGAAATCAAAGAAGGCAAAACGCCCAAAGTACCGGGTGAAAACATTAGTCCCCCTCAGGACCCAATAGTTGAAGTCCACGATATTGAAACGTCATCTTCCCCTTCGAAGGGAAAAAAGAAATCGACGTACAAGTTGAGGAGGAAGAAAGTGGGTGGAACTTCTAAAGTTACTCTTATTCCAGAGGAGAGAGAATCTTCCCCCAACCCTTGGAGAGTTCGCTAAAAGGCCTGTCGAACCTCACCATCCCTGATGATCTACTCAATTATGGTTTTGACGACTCAGAGGCACTTAAACTTTATTCGCCCGCCAGAGGCGATGCAGGCACTCAAGCTCATGCTCAGGGAGAAAAAACTCCCATTAGTAAAGATAAAGAAACCGGTCCGTCGGGGGGAACACTAGGACACACATGGACACATGCACTTCACCCTACACTTCAATTTTTTGCCATCACCCCGATCTTTTCTAACTTGACGTCATTCTCATTCTATGCAGGTGACATGGGACGCTCCCACGGTTTCGATCGTCTCCATGGCTCATCCATCTTTCACCATTCTGGCCGGGATTCGAGCTCCGGTAAGCGCCGGGACAGAGACGACTCTGGAGACCGAGACAACCGTCCCCGAGAGTCAACTTACCGAAAGAAATCACACAGCCAATCTTCATACTCCCGCGGTCTCCCTTCTCAAACAGAGCAAGGCAAAGAGAAGTTTTCGCCACCTTCCCTGTTCCTGCAGCAGACCCGACGATATCGGAGAAGCTGGCCGAGCTTAAAGTCAAATTTCCCAAAATCTACTTCGACGGTCTGAAGTCCCTTCCAGCAATTCATCATATTCCGGGGCAAGTCAAGCAGAGTGCCATCGCTTGCAACAACAACGTTTATGTTCAACATGACGCATTTGTTCATTTAGTCGAAAAAGTCTCAGAAGTCTCGGTCGAGCGTCAACAGGAAATCGACCGCCTGAAACTTGAAGCTATCTTTGATAAGGACATTATCAAAAATCAGGATGAAGAGCTCTCTTTATATAAATCCCAACTTGAGGTTGCCAAACAGAGTGCTAAAGACACAGCGGAAGCCGTCACCCGCCTAGAGATGATTCATAAAAAGGAAATTGACGAAGCGGTCCAACGCTATGGAGCCCTGGTTTTAGAAAAAGACTCCCTCCAGAAAGAAAGGGACGCACTCTCCCTGCAAGTTAAAGAGTTGAAAGAGCCACTCTCTAAGGAGAAAACAGAGAAGATAGCTGCTCAAGAGGAGTCTCAACGATATTGCAACGAGATTGTTGCTACACGACTCTTGAAGGCAAAGCTCGACGATGAGCTTTCTAAGGTCGGGATGATGAAGGACGAAGCCCATGAAGAGGGCAAAAGAATAGCATCCACGGAGATCGACTCTCGCCTTGAGGCGGCTACAGAGGCCGTAGAGAGGAGGTCAAGTGTATGTTTGACCCACTGATAGCTGAATACATTACCCATGTCCTCATGCACCGGGACTTGACTTTCTTAGGCGAGGGCTACCTTGAATCTTTAGCCGAGGCTTGGGAGACTTTAATAAAGATTAGAAAGGTGGAGTCGGGCATCGAGGAGGTAGACGAGGATGCTTTAGTGGAAGAGTTCTCAGGGGGAACGAGCCATCGGACTTGTCTGCAGCTATGGCTCTCTTTAGTAAAGGCTCTCCTCCATCAAAGGAGAAAGATGACATAGCTGGCTCGTCTGGAACTGGGCCTTCAGCTCCCCCTCCTACTTAATCGGTCAATCGGCCAGTACTTGATCCATTCGAACAACACGCCGGCTATGATCCGGAAGACCCCGGTCTCGGCATTCACGTGCTATCTCCCATTTTAGAGGGCGAGACCCCTCGGACAGTCGGAAGCCAACAAGAAACCGGTACATAACTCTTTTTCTTAAAGTTCGACGAACCGTCGCTGTCGGCGAGAGGTTTTTGATTTCTAACGTTCGTCCTTTGTGTTTTTACGCAGGCCGCCCCGATCCTGAACCGACTCCAAGGAGCGATGATTCCAAGGAGGAGATGGGGAAAGCGAGCAACGCTACTCACGTGGGAGTAACCCCCGGTCCTGACGCTCAAGTGATCGGGGCGCTCGACGATGATAAGTCTGAAACTTCGTCCCCCGTTGAAGGGAGTTATGAAATTGAAATCACGGGCGCCTCATAACACACTTCGAAAGTGAGTATGAAGGAGCAGCTTGCCGAAGAGAAAAAGAAGAAGGTTGGGATAAAGGCTGATTCCCAAGTAGTAGAACTTGACGACCCGTTGAACAGGTCTCTAAAAGTCATTCTTCTCGGCAAATCCAAACCACTGGATGTTCCTCCTCCCACTCCTGACTCCGCTTCTTTGGCGAGCAAAATGTCCAAGAGAAAGCGTGTGGGAGAGGAGTCATCCGAGAAAGCAAAGGAGGAAAAGAAACTGAAGAAGTCGAAGAAGTAGCCACTACGCTCGTTCAACAAGGTTTAGCTTAGGTCATGTAACTACTTTTTACTTATTTATTTTTGTAGTCAACGCAGACAGACTTTTGACTCCGAGCTTTGGAGGAGTGGTTGTATAACCCCATTTTGGATTAGTGAATAAAGTTTAGTTTCTTTGCCTTTCAAATGATTCTTGCTTTTAGCTTTTTGTATAACTGTGGATGAAACTCAAATTCTCGTGAGTTACATAAATTCCCAATCCATTTTCACATTGCTTGGATATTCTTTGGAATTAGACATCTCTTGTTTCACATTTTTGGCACTTAGAATATTTTTTAATCCGCGTTCTGGGGACTTTGAGTAATCCGGTCCGCATTCAGGGGACTCGGAGATTCAAGTCGTTTATACTCTAGTCCGCGCTCCGGGGACTTATACTCCGGTCCGCATTCAGCGGACTTGGAGATTCAAGTCGTTTATACTCTAGTCCGCGCTCCGGGGATTTAGAGTACTCTGGTCCCCATTCAGGGGACTTGGAGATTCAAGTCGTTTATACTCTAGTCCGCGCTCTGGGGACTTAGAGTACTCTGGTCCGCATTCAGGGGACTCGGAGATTCAAGTCGTTTATGCGAGTTCGTACGTTAGACAGAATAATGTAACTCCAGTTGTTTGTTACCGGACTATAAGGTACAGAAACATCAGTAATTCATGGAAAAGACGGCTTCAAGCCTTTATTATTGAAAAAAAACTAAATTGTCCGATCACATGGTCAAAAAGAAACTAAGAAACAATGGAACAAAAACATACGGGAAATAACTACACCTAAAACACGAAAGAAACAAGCTAAATATAATAACGTCGCAAATGTTCACTATTCCATGCTCGGGGGAGTGTCATGCCATCAACGGTCGCTAGCTTGAAAGTTCCCTCTCCAAGCTTCCGTTCAACGACATATGGACCTTCCCAGTTGGGATTCATATGTGATGGTACCGGGAAAACTCGTTTCAAAACGAGATCACCCACATCAAAGATTCTTGGGCGGACTTTTTCGTTGTAATATCACTTGACTCAGTGCCTATATGCCGCCGCCCTTAACTCGGCTTCTTCACGTTTTTCATCAACGAAGTCTAGTGATTCTAACAAGAGATCTTGATTTGTCTTAGGATCATAATGTGTCACCCGATGTGATGGAACTTCAAGCTCCACGGGTATAACAGCTTCCAAGCCGTATGCCAATGCGAATGGAGTGTGGCCAGTCACAGACTTGTGGGTAGTTCTATAAGCCCATAGCGCTGTTGGGAGTTCATCTACCCACTTGCCTCCAGCCTTTTCCAAACACTTCTTCAATATGGACTTGATTATTTTGTTCACGGCTTCAACTTGTCCATTAGCCTTCGGATGAGCAACGACGGCGAACTTTTTCTCAATGTCGTACTTTAAACAGAAATCTTTGAATTCTCTGCTTTCAAATTGAGTTCCGTTATCTGTAATGATGGTTCGTGGGAGGCCAATGCGGCATATAATGTTTCGTACAATGAAATTAATGACCTTCTTGGAGGTGATTGTGGCTAAAGGCTCTGCCTCGGCCCATTTTGTGAAGTAGTCGACCGCAACTATCGCGTATTTTGCACCACCTTTGGATATAGGCAAAGAACCGATTATGTCGATTCCCCAGATTGCAAACGGCCAAGGACTAACCATTTGGTGAGCTCCGTTGATGGAGCTCTCGAGATCTTCGCGTATCTTTGACACTTGTCACATTTTCTTACATGGTCTGCAGCATCCCGGTTCACAGTTGTCCAATAGTATCCGTAGCGGAGGATCTTTTTTGCTAGTGTCTGCCCCCCAGTATGGTCGTCACATTCTCCTTCGTGAACCTCCTCCAAGAACCGCTTTGTCTCATCACGGGCAATGCACCATAGTAAAGGGACCGAGAATCCCCTCTGATACATTACTCCTCCCTGCATCACATATCGCGCGGCTTTGCAAATGACCTGTCGTCTTTCGCTTCTTCTTTCGGGCAAAGTCCCGTTTAGTAGGTATTGTTTGAATAGGGTTATCCACGACTCCTTCTCGATTTCCGTTCCCAACACAAAATCGACTTCCATCACATCTATGCTTGGAGCATGTAAGGTTTCGACGGGAATCAATCCCATTTGCTGCGCATCGCCAGTGCTTGCGAATTTGGCCAACGAGTCGGCTTCCTTGTTCTGTTCATGCGGGACATGCGAAATGTCATAATGTTCGAAGTTCGCCAATAGTCCCGAACCAGAGCAAGGTACGGAGCAAGCATTTTTCCCCTTGCTTGGTAGTCTCCACGCACTTGGTACACCACCAGCTGCGAGTCACAAAAGATTTCAACTGATTTTACCCCGAGTTCTCCAACGAGCTTTAAACCAGCAATCAATGCTTCATATTCTGCTTCATTATTCGTAGCCGGGAAATTGAGCTTCAAAGCATAACAAATCGATCGATTTTCTGGAGTCACAAGGACTACACCAGCCCTGGAGCAACGGTCGTTTGATGCCCCATCAGTGTACAATTTCCATTGAATGGGGGGAATGACACTGTGACCATTTGGTTCGTCTGATACAGTAAACTCAGCGATGAAATCTGCTAATGCTTGCCCCTGTATGGCTCTTCGTGGCAGGTAGGTAATATCGAACTGAATCAATTCGATATTCCATTTTAACATCCTTCCAGAAGTTTCTGGTCGTTGGAGTACCTGTCGCAAGGGCTGATCGGTATAAATACTGACTGAGTGTGCTTGAAAGTATGGACGCAGCTTGCGTGATGCAATCACCAAGCAATAGGCCAATTTCTCAATTTTAGGATAATTTCTTTCTGCCCCCGTTAAACATTTACTAACGTAATACACCGGCTTTTGAACTCGGTCCTCCTCGCGGACCAAAGCCGCACTTATAACATGCGGGGATACAGCCAAGTATGCGTACAGCATTTCGTGGTCTACTGGTTTCGACAGCACTGGAGGACACTCCAAATGCCTCACCTGATCTCGGAACTCTTCCTCATAGTTGGATGTCCATTCGAAATTCCTCTTTCCATTCTTTATTATATCGAAGAAGGGAATGCACTTGTCTGTGGCTCTAGATATAAATCGACTTAGCGCAGCCACCTTTCCATTCAAGCTTTGTACCTGTTTTATAGTTCCGGGCACTTGTACATCTCGAATAGCTTGAACCTTTTCCGGGTTAGCTTCAATTCCCCGGGCATTAACAATGAATCCCAAAAACTTCCTCGACGCAACGCCAAAGGAACACTTTAGAGGGTTGATCTTCATTCCATAATATCTGAGTATGCCAAACATCTACGCTAAGTCTCGAATGTGGTCGTTTGACTGTCGTGACTTCACGAGCATGTTATCCACGTAGACTTCCATTGTTCTACCAATCTGGTCTTTAAACATTCGATTTACCAAATGTTGGTATGTCGCCCCTGCATTTTTCAATCCGAAAGGCATTACTACATAGCAATATAGCCCAACGTCTGTGACGAAACTGGTGTGTTCTTGGTCCGGAATGTGCATTGGGATCTGATTATATCCCAAGTACGCATCCATGAATGACAACAACTCGTGTCCTGCAGTGGAGTCGACCAACTGATCAATTTTTGGTAATGGGAAACTGTCCTTGGGGCATGCTTTGTTCAAATCGGAATAATCTACGCAAGTTCTCCATTCCCTGTTTGCCTTTTTCACCAGCACGGGGTTTGATACCCATTCAGGGTAGAGGGCGTCGCGGACGAACCCATTAGCTTTGAGTTTGTCCACCTCCTCTATGAGAGCAGCGGACCTCTCCGGGTCCATTCCTCTCCTTTTTTGCTTAACTAGGACATACTTCGGGTCTATGTTCAACATATAGCGAGAGAGATCTCGCACATGTCGGAATGTGTCCAAGCGAAAACATCGAGATTCGCTCGGAGGATATCACTAAGGTCTTCAGTCATTGAGGGGCTGAGTTGTGATCCAATCTTCGGTACTCGAGATGGATCGTCTCGGCTGACTGAAATATCGATCGTCAGTTCAGCCGGTGCTGCTTTTTCTTCCCTGGGTTCCTCATCGTCGTCTCTCGGATCTATGTCTCTGAAGATCCAAGAATTTTTCCCGAGCCAGGGCTCGGGCATTATTTGTCAATTGTCAGTATTCTGAAGGCGGACGGAACTGTCCACAACCTTTCCTTTTTCCTTTCGCTGGGCCTCTCGGAGCTCAGCCACATAACATGCACGACCGATCGCCTGGTCGCCATGAACAACACCTACTCCTTTGTCAGTCGGAAATTTTAAAGTCAAACACCACGGGGCCAATGCTGCCCTAAACTCAGCCAGGGCCGGTCGGCCCAAAAACACATTATATGGAGAATCCACATCCAAAACTACGAAAGGTAGGATTCGCACCCTCCTACGCTCACCTTGTCCCAGTTCAACTGGCAACTCAACATACCCCACTACATCGGTCGCTGCGCCATTAAAGCCATGTATACGAGCTTTAGATGGCTTCAAATCCTTCGTCTCCATCTTCATCTGGTCATAAACCTTCTTGAAGATGATATTGACAGAACTTCCACAATCAATCAAAATTCTTTTCACAAAAGCCGACCCGATTGTCGCAAATATGACCATCGGGTCAATGGTAGGAGCCTCCACCTGGTTAGCATCTCTGCTCCTGAATACTATATCGTCTGTCATCATGCGCAGCTGTTTAGCAGGGGTCCCATCCTCTACGTTGGAACAACACTCAAAATCTGCATGCCTTAGGGAATTAGCATACCTCTCCATTTCTTGCCAGTTCTTATCTGCAGGGTGAGGTCCGCCAATGATCGTGTTTATGAATAGTCTGCCCACGGTCCGAGCAGGCTCCTCGGGGTGATGTGGAGCTGGTGCACGACCGGGATTGGACGTTCCCTGTCCACCTTCTTGCGGATTCTTTACAAACTCCTGTAACTTTTTCTGCCTAATCAACTTCTCTATAGCGTCGTGTAGGTGTCTGCACTCTTCAGTATTGTGCTCATAAGTCTCATGAAAGCGGCAATACTTCCCGGTCCGATTTTGTTCTTCGGTTGACTCCTTTGGGCGTGGCTTTCTGTACTGAAAGGTATTGCAAGTTGATAGGTAAATATTTTCAAGAGATGCATTCAGTGGGGTGTACTCGTTGTAGGTTGGAATTCTCGGCTTCCATTTCCCCGCTTCTCTCTTTCTCCCCGGATTTCTTCCTCCGGATTCCTTAGATTGCCCGGGCTTGTTCTGGACATTGACCTGAACTTTCCCCGAGTTGTCTCCGGATTGCTTCACAGCAATGTTGCTTTTCACGGACTCCTGAACAGGCCCCGGTGCCTTATCTCACCTTATCCACCTGGCTTCCTCTTTTCTTATGAACTGATGTGCCTTTGAGTAAAAACGCTCTAGCGTAGTTGGAGGTTTTCCTGCCAGCCAATCTCCAAACTCTGAATCCGGATCCAGACCTCGCATCACAGCCATAAGAATTGCGTGATCATTGGGATTACTGACTTCAGTAGCCGCAACATGGAATCTCTGCAAATACTCCTTCAACGACTCCCCATGAGCTTGGATTACACTTGATAGAGACATCACGTCCTTTGGATGAGTAGTATGTATTCTGAATTGTTCTATAAATTTCTTCACCAACTCCTCGAAACTGGATACGGACCGCGGAGGAAGTCGGGTGAACCACATGGTAGCGATCCTAGGTAGAGTTATTGGAAAGCACCTGCACTTGGTTGCATCATTTGCTCTAGCTGAATTCATCATCCATTCGTACCTCAACACATGCTGCTTGGGATTAATCTTTCCTTCGTAAGTCGGGATAGTTGGCATGCTAAACTTCCTGGGGTACTCAGCCCGTAGGACAGTGTCTGTGAATGGAGTATGACTCCTGGATACCCCCCAATCATCATTCGACAAACCTTGATTCTCTTTCATCAACTGTCTGATCATAGCTGTTAGGTATGGGGTTTGTATGGAAGATGGAAGTTTGGAGTCTGTCCTACGGGATTGATCAGGCTGATGCCTCCTCTGCTGGCGATCTGCCAAACGTGCATCTTGAGGTTCGGCATCATTGGCATCTTGGTGAGCCGGGCGTCCAGCCTCCACCTGCGCTCCAGCCCTTAAGTTTCCCGTTCCAGCTCGGTTGCGGTCTCCGAGGTGTAACTGGTCCCCTGTTGTTTGATCGGCAGCGCCTGCCTGCGTAGTTTCAGTCTTGTGGCGTCTACGCCTAGGGGATTCATCAAATGAAGTTGAGCTTTCAGATGAAGAGTAAGGAGCTAGATTGCCCCCAGCATTCTGATGCTGCTTTTGAGTGGACTGTGCCATAAGGTTGGCGTTGTCTTGCATCTGCTCTCCAAGTAGTCTCCTGCTTTCCATGAGCTCTCTCATCAAGTCGTTGAACTCTGTCCTGGTGACAACTTGCATTTGGTCCTGGGCGGCAGTCCCTGCACCTAGATTTTCTTCCTGATTGTTAGGTCCTACTTGTTGTACGCTAGCGGTCTCATGGGCGTCCACATTATGAGAGGCTGATCTGGTACGTGGTCTTCCCATTGTAGAGTTATTGGTAAGAACTCTGAGTAGAATCAACGGACGTCTTATGAATGACTCGGATCTCCTTCGGGGGATTTATTCAATCCAGTAGCTTCAAAGCAGATCCTTATGGCCTGAGAATTCGATTCTCAGTGAAAGCACCAAAGTGTTAGCACCAAAATTGGTCACTAACCCCGTTTAGAAAGATTGTGTAGAGAAATTAATAAAGAAAGTAAATTTAAACAGAAGATTGTATGCTAAGTTAAATGCAAAGACAGGAACACCAGGTTTATAGTGGTTCGGCATGACTGCCTACGTCCACTTTGAAGTTAATCTTTATTGCTTTACTCAACGATTGATTACAAATACAATCCGTACATCAACTACTCGAATACAATTGCTAAGTAAAGAGAAAGAGTTTTGAAAGCGGTAGAGTCTCCCCAGTGTTCTCGAAAAAAGGTCCCATTCACTGTGCCCCTGCCCCTCTATTTATAGACGAAGATGGGTTGGACTTCCCTCTTGGGCCTACGAGTGAGATACCTCGGCCCATGGTGAGTGACTTCTGCGTGCCGAGTCGTAAATGCCGAACGGCAAAGGCCGAGCCACATGTTCAAGCCGGTCGAGGCTCCTATGCCAAACGAAGCAGTGTGTTGCGCTAAGTGTGTAGGCCGAACAAGGCTGGAATGCCGAACGAGGTATGAATGCCGGTCGAGGCTGGGATGCCGAGCGAAGCTGAAATGCCGACTGACCTCTGAATGCCGGATGGCCTCTGAATGTCAAACGACCACTGAAATGCCGAACGACCACTGAATGCCGAACAAGGCTGGAATGCCGAACGACCACTGAATGTCGGACGACCTCTGAAATGCCGAACGACCACTGAATGTCGTACGACCTCTGAAATGTCGAACGACCACTGAATGTCGGACGACCTCTGAAATGCCGAACGACCACTGAATGCCGGACTACCTAGTTGCCTGGTCAAACCTCCAGGTAACAACCATCCCTTCGAATCTATCTTTAATCCTTTCAGATCCTCAATATCTGCACCCATTTCTAATTGCCTAATTCTTTCAGGAATTAGTGGGTTTTCCCTTTGACTTGTTGCTATTCTCTCTGCAAGTGTTGGATGTACCTCCAAACTCGCTAACAGCATGGATCTCTACTCAATCCAGTATTTTTCCTGTATACTTCGCAAGAGGTCAACGTCTCTAATGTCTTCCATTCTTTGCTCATGGCTAACACTCCATTATAATGCTTCCTACTAAAAGCATCCAAACCTTGTTCCCTTTTCCTGACGTATATTTTACTTCGAAATCATATGATGCTAAGAAATTCAGCCATCTATGATGCCTTATATTCAACTCCTTCTGAAATAATAGATACTTAAGGGATTTATGGTCTATATACAACTTGAACCATTCTCCCAACAAATAATGCCTACAAATCTTCAATGGAAAAACAAACGCCTCCAACTCCAAACTATGAATCGGGTATTTAACTTCATGTGGTCTCAACTGCCTTAAGGCGTAAGCTTATGCTCACTCCTTCTGCATCAACGCCGCTCCCATCCTGTTCCACATGCATTTGTATACACTACCAAATCAAATATCAACCATGGATTGCAACCGATGACCCTGTTCCACAAGCATCGTTATACACCACCAAATCAAACATCATCCATCAGTATACACTACCAAATCAAGCATCAACATACACTACCAAAGTCACATAAGTACTTAGGCTAAGAGACTATATCGTTTAATGTCATGATGAATTTTTTTAATACCGTTTATGTAGGTTATGAAGCTATAGTTAATGGGTTACATTTTCATGCTTTAAAAACATATTTACTTGAGTCCACACTACCATAGTTTCAGATTTTCCTATTTTCCTGATATTGGTTTCCTTGTTCTTATGTATTTTACCTGAACATGCTGAAACTTTTGATCCTTTTGCTTCTTGTTGTTTTACTACACACAAGGAAGACACCCTTTACCGACCACTTTGACACTTTATTGTATTTTCTATCTTACGTAGAATGTTGATGATCTTTTAAGCATCTCCATCATCATTTGAATCTTATTTTTTATTCTCTTTTGCTTTAACTTTTGTAAATAGAATGACTTTATGTAAGATATAATATATGGTTCACAAAATTGTGTTATACACCTTCAATAACATGAGTATCATTTGAAAATTAAGTACTATAACATTATATATCATTCATCTATTTATTTTAACTAATGTTGGATTTATATTAGTTATGCTTAGGAGTTTAAACTAGCTAAGCTTGATGAGAAAACATTTAGTCAATTTATTTGAATACAGAATACCCAAGGGTGATCGATTGAAATCCATAGAAGAGAGAAGAAGGAGCTAAAAGTGGATATAGATTCATAAATATCTCTATTAAATGAAACTCCTTTTGAATCAAATTCAACTCCATATCTACCTACCTATGGCCGGCCATCCTTTCTCTAAACAGGGGCCTCCAAATGAATTTAAGCTTGATCGAATAAAATAATTTAAATCTTATTTAAATTTACATCAATATCGTATATCAATACGTATGCATACAACTTTTATATATGCAATATTTTTAACGCAAATAAAATAAATTTTATGATTAATATTTCAAAAATATTAGCCAATTCAATTAATTTATGACAATTATAATTTAATTAAATCAGTTGGTAGTCAAAGTATTCAATATTTCGGGTTTGTGACTCTTTGGTGTGAATTCGACTAGCGATTAATATCAAACAATTTGAAAATTAACGTTCACATGTTACCTTAGCTAGTGGTGTGATATTATGGCCAAACTTATTGCTTACATAGCTTCGATAAAATCCAATTTTAATTATTTTAAGCGGTACGCTGTAGTGGTAATTATTTACATCAATTATCTTTATCAAAACTATATCACATCAGTACTTATGGAATTTGATAATGGTCAAAGTTCCAATATAGTTCAAATTCGACTTTATAGTCTAAGCACAAAGTCCTTGGTTCAATATTAATAATTATTATTAACTAAACTGCTCTGGCCAAAGACTTTGATTTTTGAGTTAACTTCAGTTTACCGTGTTACTAATCTCATATAACCGGGGAGATGAATTCTCACTTGAATAGTGTTTCACTTCTAATGCTTCCACTTGACCTAACTATAGTCATCCAATGAACCCCATGCTATGATTTAACTACAATCAAAGCGGAGTTTCCACATTGAAGCTCGATAGTATTCTCAGGTCAAGAGAATTGTGTAATATTGTTACATCAATATTTTCTGTATGACCTTAGCTATATTAACCAATAGAAAACTATCGAATGAATGATTCCATGCCGTTCCATAGTTATCCAATAACGATTAGTACGTAACCCTTAGTGCCCCTAGCAGCCATGAGTAATACACTGCCCACCATTTAGAAAGCGTTACGTACTCTATTCTCAATGGATGAATCAATATCTAGTCTCGATACATCTTGACTAGGAATATTTAAAATCGTGTGTTTATTATATAGTGATAAATTGTGCATGATTACAACACTTTGTAATTACTATCACAAGACACACCATTTATTGATTTTCTATTAAATATACTTAAATTAAATAATCAATAATTTATAACACAATATAGAAAGTATATAACAAAAAGAAAACACCTTTTATTTTGAATGAAACTTTATTAGAGAGTTAATAATTTATAGTAAACTACATAATTGTCCCTAAGGAATACCCCTGACTCTATCAACCTCCCACTTGCACTTAGGACCAATTACGGACTCCCAATCCCATCCTTTGGTTAGTTTAATGAGAACTGACCAAGCTAGTCCCATCGTGAATGGATCTGCTATGTCTTTTAAATTATTTATGCAGTTCATTAACTCTCTCCGATGTTGATAAATCGCCTTTATCATGTGGAACATTGTATATTTATCGATTTCCAGATGGCTCAAGGTTCTTTTGTGATCTGCATCACGACATTGTTATTATGTAATAATACATAGTATTCTTGGAATCACCCCTAGGTTAGTTATAAATTTATTCATTTATATTTATACATTGCTTTTATTGTGGTGTTATTTAAGGCGGTGTACTTAGCCCAATCGTTAAATCAGCCACAACTTTTCATTTGGAACATTTTCAACTTAATATTACTTAATTAAGGTTTGAACATGATATGATATTGACATATTATACACGATATCACTTATGAAGTTCAAGTTTGAATACCCATTCATAAGACGTTCGTTGTTTCTATAAATAGTTCTCTAGTATTTCGTTAATACATAAGAATATCAATACCTCAAATATTGATTTTGATGACAAAAAGCATATAAATATACATGCTAATGTTTTGCAAAGTTGTATAGTATATATTGCAGAATATTACATAGGTGCAGAATAATTAAACTTGAAGACTGATTAGTATAGAGATTAAAGATTCAAAGATGATCAAAACTCATGAGTTTAAAGATAAAGATTCAAGACTTAGGTATATAGCCATGAGTCATTAAAATAAATTGTTAAAGTCCCTAATAGCAGATACTGATCTTTACCGAATTTTTTTATCATCGATATTTTATCAAAATAAATCATTTTAAAATTCAAAGTATATTTTTCAAATATTTTATGAATGTTTTTATATTTTCAAAGTATTTAAAAAATATGTTTAAATTAGGATATAAAAATAATGAAGTTTGAGAAAATTTAAATAGAAAATTCATTTTCAAAATTTTGAAGGTTATATTGACATACCTACCATTCATATGTCGACATAGTAACCGTTGGACTATTTATTTAAATTTTGAAAAGAAGTGTCTTTTGGACACAAATCTTTACAAACGATAACATCTCTTCATTCTCTATATAAAGGGGAGTGCAAAAGAATTTTAAAAGATATACTTTCTTATTTTCTTCCTCCTCCACACTCTTTTCAAAGAATTCTCAAAGTCCACTTCATATATTCTTCAAAATCATTCAATTTCAATAAAGATTTTACTACTTTCATTCTTCTCAATTTTCTCTCTGATTTACAATCGTTCTCTACTCAAATCTTTGATCAACCTGCTTTCAAAAAGGCTTTAGGATATCTTGTATCCTAGGTATAACTGTTTATATTGGAAAATCAATAACACTACTCTTATTTGGTTGGATGTGTTTATAGCCCGTTCAAGTCAAGTGGGTGTGCTTGTAGCCCTTTCAAATCATGTGGGCAATCTTGTAGCCCGGTTATATCAAGAGAGTATAACCTAAACTCAAAAATCAGTAGGTGAAACACCCCACACCCCTTAATATACCCAAAAGAACACATTAAAAGGCATAGTGCGTTGTAGGTATAACTGAAACTAACAGGGACTAAGATTCACAAGATAAAAGTAGGTAAAAACAGCGGAAACTAAAATAATAACTTATTCAAAAAAACTTCATATTTGCTTCATAAACCAAATAAGTCAAATACCAAATACAACATACATGTCTCAAAACCAAATATGTCTTATGAAATAAAATCACGTAGTCACAACAAAACTCGGAGTGAAAATATCCCTCTCAAGTGCCAATACAAAGAAAGAAAAATGGAAATAAAAGTAGGGAAATACATAGCAGAATCTTCTCCAAGAAACCTCCAAGGAACTGCAATCTACTGCCCTCTCCCTTGATTGCCTAAGGGAAAAAAGGGAAAATAGAGGAGTGGATCCGACTAAAAGTTGGTGAGTGATGGTAACTACTAGAATCTTTAACCAAAGTAAAAGTAATAGACTCTTCAATAGTTCCAGTATATACAAAAGAAAACAAAGGAAATTGGAAAGAGATAAATTGGAAAATACGATTAAACTATTACAATTGATAAGATAGGCCAACTTTGATTGTTTGCACTTGTCTTTGATAGCTGCTTGATTAGGCTGAATTCCCCATCCTATAATTAGGCTGAAATCCTAATTCTACCCTTTGACCGGCCTTCTACTCCATAGACCTTACTACGGACTAGACGCTATATAACTCCCTACATAGCAGCCAATGGTAACTACGAAAGATACACAAAGCACCCACTGTGGACTAGACGATACATAGCTCCTTACACATAAGGCAATGGTGTCTACAAAAGACACACATACTAAATGCTTGGAACTCATAGCAATTACTGAGCACCGAAATCGAAGTCGCACGCGTAACTGCCACCATGCTCATGCTACCTGTTGCTCCACCTATTGGGTCATATTATTACCTCGACTCAGCATAAGCGTGCCCCTCTTCTCAATTCAGGATTATGTGAAACATCGTGTCCATAGAAAATATAAGGGAATGTTGCCGGTACTGGTCCGTCATCCAAACAATATCTAATAGCGCCCTTGTTCAAATCCCTCGTGATTTGAACATCTCTATATTAACCAATTACTACCACTACTAGCTTAAGCGTGCCTCTCGTCTCACTTTAGGGTTTTGTGAAACACCATACCTATAGAAAATAATAGGGGAATGCTATTTGGTACAGGTCCTACTTTAATTTTTTGCTTATTAACTTAGATAAATTATTTAAATAAGCCTTTACTCTTGTTCCTACTATCTGTGCTTATTAATTTATCCTAAGTCTTAAAATAAACCTTATTCTGTTCTATTTCTTATTATAACCTACGTTATAATCATGCTTATTACTTAACTCAAGGTCTAAGTGAGAAAATTAGCTTTTTTTCTTCTTTTATTCTTTTTAGCTATAATTTTAAGTTATAACTAGGCCAATCTTCTTAATTCAGTCCAATTAATATTATAATTAGGCATAATTTCAGTCCAATTCCATTTATATTACAATATTTATAATTTACATCTTATATTCCATTATTTCAGATTTTTTATAATTTAATCCAATTTTGCGTTATTTCTATTCTAATTCATACGTGAAGAAAAAGAAGGAGAAATAAAAGAAAACTGAAAATAGAAGGAAATCCAAGGCATAAGAAGAAGATGTAAATAACGCATAAATAACGGTAAATAAACTAAAATATTGTAAATAAACTGTAAATAAATGGAAATGCTAGAAATAAACTAAAATTAATTGAAAAGAATAGCTAGAAGAAATAGACTGTAAATAATTCTAAAATTTGTAAATAAATTACTAAAATGGTTACTCTAAAAATCAAAGTAAAACTATAACTATTGGAAACCCTATTATATTAAATTACTTAAAGAAATTTAAAATGATTACGATCACTCACCTCTGATCTTTAGCTCTTCCCTTTAGGCCTTTAAGGATCCACTTGGGGTTGTTAAATATTTTTATTTAAAAGGATTTCCTCCTTGGAAAATTATTCCGCTTAGGGTCCTTCCTGAATAGGTGAACTCAACTGGAGAAAATCTTAGAATGAGAAAAAGTGTTAGGCCTAGGGTTCTATTTATAGGGGTAGAAGTGGATCTCAGACCGTGGGATTTGGGGATTGAATTGGATGCAACCACGTCATAGGCTGAATAGGGGTCATCGGATGCAGAAACGGAAGGATCAGATCAGTTTAAACGATGCAAAATACATGTTCAACTATTGCTAAATCGTTCGAACGAACATTCGTTCGTTTGCCAAATGGCAAGGTGGGTCGACTGGGCGGTCGACCACCCACTTGCCCAGGTCGACCGGTCGGTCGAGCTGTATTATAATTTTCTTTTTTGTTTCTTTGATTATTTCGTTCTTTGCTCATATTAACTCGGATTCTGATGTTCTATATAAGGAAATTAACCAGAAAATTACCACGGACACAATGGTGCAACTCCCGTGGCTCAATTATGATAATTTCACAAAGTTATTTTATTATTTAATTAATTAACAAATTAATTATTACGGGTTAAATTTTGGGTTGTTACATTCTCCACTCCTTAAGGGATTTCGTCCCTGAAATCTCTAAGGATAAAAGAATGTACTAAATGTATTCATCCAATTCTACAACCAACTACTCAATCATCAACCATTCATCCATTGTCCTTAGGTTTTCCTAATGCAATTTATGATACTTATGCAATTAGTGTAGTGTAAATGTTTCTATCTAATGCAAAAGATTAGACGGTCCACTGATTTAGTTGACCTCTTTTTATGCAATCATGTCCATTCCATGTATCCAAATGAATGCAAAAATTTCCTAATGACAACTGATAGTTCTATATGCGTGCTACAAACATCATTCAAATGCAACAACCATGTGATAATCATCCATTTATAGCAACCATAAAAATAGAATAAAATGCGCACACATCCATATGCATATGCTCTAGTGTCCTAGTTAGGCCGATCCCTAAAGAATAATAGTGCCTAGTGTACCTATATGCATCCATTAGTGTCCACTGGCAAACACTTGCAACCACTAGCATACATCAATCATAACATGTTCTAATAACATGTTTACATCAAATCCTACCATCCATAAGTTAAATCCTAAGTTCTACCCTCCCAAAGGATAACAAAGGAAAGAACCTACTCAAAACTAAAGATGGAAATAGGAAATTCTAAAAACTTACCATCGAAAAGATGAGGATAGGAAGTATGAATCTTCTCTTCAGCTTCCCAAGTGGCGTCTGCAACATCATCTCCCCATTGCACATTCACTAGCGGAACCTCCTTATTCCTTAGTCGCTTGGTGTCTCTTCCAACAATCTTCGCGGGGATACGTCGAACAGATGCTTCCCTTTCTACTTCTACCTTCTCTAACTGACTGGGCTCTACAACCTCTGCCGAGTCATGTAAGCACTTTCGCAAGTGCGAAACATGGAAAACGTCGTGCACACTTGCGAGCCTCTCCGGTAGCTTCACTCGGTAAGCCATCTTCCCAACTCTCTCCATGACAGGAAATGGTCCAACAAACCTAGAGACTAACTTTCCAATTGATCTGAATCTTACCACCTCCCTAAGCGGGGATACTTTGATAAAAACTAAGTCTCCAACCTCAAACTCAATGTATCCTCCGTTTATCCGCATAAGACTTCTGCCTATCCTAGGTTTCCTTCATTCTCCGCCGAATTAAATCCACTCTCTCCGATGTCTCCATCACCATGTCAGGCCCAAGTAGTAACTTCTCCGTAGACTCCACCCAACATGAAGGGGACTTGCAATGTCTCCCATATAAAGCCTCAAATGGTGCCATTCCTATGCTCACTTGGTAACCGTTATTTTACACAAACTCAACCAATGGAAGATGCTCCTACCAAGTTCCTTCAAAGTCCAAAATGCACATCCGTAGCAAATCCTCAAGCACTCTATTCACTATACAAGAAGGGACTCCGTGAAGTCGGACTATCTCTTGAACATAAAGGGATGCCAAATATGACGTTGTGCGCTTACTCTTAACTGGGATGAAGTGGGCACTCTTGGTCAACCGATCAACAATCACCCAAATGCTAGTTTCCCCTTCCTAGAACGGGGCAAACCATCTATAAAATCCATAAAAATGTTGTCCCACTTCCACTCTGGCACATCTAAGGGCTGAAGTAGTCTACTGGGCTTCTGCTGCTTTGCCTTTACCCTTTGACATATGAGACACTTAGCTACAAACTCTGCCACGTCCTTCTTCATGCCATTCCAATAGAACATCCTCTTCATATCCCGATACATTTTGTCACCACCCGGATGAATAGTCATACGGAAATGGTGTGCCTCCTCCAAAACCGTTCTAAATAAATCACTGACGCGAGGAACACAAAGCCTCCAATCTCTCCTAACCCACCCTTTGCTATTAATGGAATAATGTTGGAGATGTCTAGAGACCTCTCCTCAGCTAACCCTATCCATTACATCCATAAACTCCGAATCCTCTCACTGCCTCGAGCCAATCTGATCCATAAGGGTAGACCTCACCTCTAATGTCGCCAACAATCCGAGAGTAATGTCCGTAGAGGGCTTAAAATCAAAGGTAGAAATAAACTCCAAGCTCCTCCACTCCACGAAAAAAGGACTAAGGGTTGCTTTCTTCCTACTCAATGCATCTGCAACCACATTACTCTTGCTAGGGTTATAAGCAATTTCAAAATCATATAAGGCTAAAAACTCCATCCTTCTCTGTTGCCTCAAGTTCAAGTCCTTCTGCGAGAATAGGTACTTCAATGACTTGTGGTCGGTGAAAAGCTCAAACCTCTCTCCAAGCAAATAGTGCCTCTAAGACTTGAGTGCAAAAACTATGGCGGCCAATTCCAAATCGTGGGTAGGGTAGTTCTTCTCATGCATCCTCAACTGCCTACTACCATAACATACCACCCTCCCTTCTTGCATCAACACCGCTCATAGGCCCATCCCACATGCATCAGTGTATACGGTAAAAGGCTTAGCTCCATCGGGCAGTACTAACACTGGTGCACTAGTAAGTGCTCTCTAAAGCTTTGTGAAGGAATCCTCACAATCCACGTCCCACACAAAAGCTTTATTCTTCTTAGTAAGGCACGTGAGAGGTGCCAAAATCTTGGCAAAGTCTCTAACAAACTTCCTATGATAGCTAGCCGATCCTAGGAAGCTCCTAACCTCGATGACGTTCTTGGGAACCTTCCAATCTTGTACTGCAATAACCTTGGCAGGGTCGACAGCCAAACCATCCTTCGAGACCATGTGCCTCAAGAAACGTACCTCCTCTCTCCAAAAATGACGCTCCGAAAACTTAGCTCTCAAATGGTGACTACAAAGTGTGCGAAGAACCTCCTCTAAATGAACAGCATGATCTTCCTTATTCTTGAAAAATACCAAGATGTCATCCACGAATACCACTACGAATTTATTTTGGACTTCTCTAAAGACACGGCTCATCAAGTCAACAAAGTACATTTAGGCATTGGTTAGCCCAAAAGGCATAACCAACCACTCATAAAGTCCGTCTGGAGTCCTAAACGTAGTCTTATCTATGCTGTCATCGGCGACCCTAAGCTGATGGAATCCTGTGGCTAAATCAAACTGAGAGAAAATTGAAGAGCCAACTAACTGGTCAAAAAGATCATCAATCCTAGGGAGTGGTTATCAGTTCTTCTTGGTGAGCTTATTTAATTCTCTATAATCAACGCAAAGTCGAAGAGAACCAACCGCCATAGTGGCGAAGACGACTGGTGCTCCCCATTTCGATATACTCCTTATAAAACCCTTCTCTAAAAGCTCACTGACTTGTTTCCTTAACTCTTTCCTTTCCCTAGGTGCCATGTGCCTCACAGGTAACGACACTGGCTTAGCATTCTCGGTCAAATAAATTCTGAAGTCAATTTCTCTCTTAGGGGGTAGTCCCCTAACCTCCTCGAAGACATCTGGAAAATCTCTGACGACATGAACCGAATCTAACTCTGATGATGATGAATCGAGGGGATAAAGGAAGCTCAACATAACTGACCCTTGCAGGTCGCAAGAAACCTCGAGAGTCCTACCACTGCAAATTTCTAATCTAACGACCCTCCTCTCATAGTCTAAAATAACTCCATATATGGATAGCCAATCCATACCCAAGATCATCCCATACCCCGAGTATCCCAAAACATAGGCGTCACAGTCAAATTCTATACCTAGGATATAAATTTTCAAACCTCTACAAACCATAGACAAGTGTGTCGATCCACCTATGAGGTTTGAAACAATGATGGGGTCCACTACTAAAGAAATATCTAAGTGCAAACAATCCACTAGAGAACTAGAAATAAAAGAGTGTGATGCTCTAGAATCGAATAAAGTCTGAATGGGAAAATCAGATATAGAAATCAAACCTTCAACTGTGACTTTCCTTCCTCTATCTAGAATGCTACTGGAAGGTGCCACGTTTAACGCTTGAATCTATGCGACTGATGTACTCGCTCCCTGACCAGCTCTCTGGGGGCAACTCCTACTCATATGACCGGGCTGCCTGCAATTGAAGCACTTTCCCTTCATCTTTTCCCTTTTGAAATCCTTGGCGATATGTCCCATAATTCCACAGCTATTGCACCTTAATCCTTTCTTAATCTGCTTCTGAGGGCCATTTCCTTTCTTCTTCTCTTTGTTGTTCCTCCACCATTTCTTATTTAGACCTTCCGACTTAACAACTTCCTTAGACTCTCCTTCCTTTACTGCATTAGACATAAGTGTCATCTCTACCAAAGACTCATAAGTAGCTCCCATCGGTATGTGAGTCAACAACAATCCCTGAAGGGGCTGATCAATCCCTTCGCAAACTTCATAGCTTTCTTGTGCGGCGTATTCACCAACTCTACTCCAAACCGAGACAATTCATTAAATTGATTGATGTACTCCTTCACCGACAAACTTCCTTGCTTCAAATTAATAAACCGCTCTAATTGAACACTCTCCTCTGCTTGAGACAAAAACTTCCTATCAAAATGCTCCCGGAATCCATTCCAAGTCACCACCCTTCCTTCTAATTCTATGACCTCCCACCAATACGAAGCCTCCTCTTTCAGCTGCCAAGATGCTAGCTGAATTGAAGCCAAATATCCTCTCGGTGTCCCTAGGCCAAGCTATCACCTCCATAAAAGTCTCATTGCTAGAAAAAGTCTTTCCGTCCAAACTCGCAAAATCCTTACAAAGCTTAGAGAAATTGATGACGGCAGGTGGGTTGATGGGGTTCCCACCCACTGGTGCAGGATTGGGTGTTGGCCCGTGCACCTCTGGAGTCATGGCTTGTAAGTACCTACGAAACCAGGTTGGTACTGGAATGCCCTCAGGAAGGTTCGGGGCATCAGCCATTCTACGCAAAGAAAGAGATTGTTTAGGAAAGAGTCAAAGGGAGATTGAACTAGACTTATGAGGGGATTTTTATAAAAACTCTTTTATTCTTTAAAACATTTCTAAGAGTTCTTTTCTAAAAAGTACTTTTTAAAACAAGTTATTTTGGAAAATACTTTATTTTTAAAATAAGTTTTAGGAATCCGGTAACCTTAGGCTCTGATACCAAGTGAAACACCCCACACCCCTTAATATACCCAAAAGGACACATTAAAAGGCGTAGTGCGTTGTAGGTATAACTGAAACTAACAGAGACTAAGATTCACAAGACAAAAGTAGGTAAAAACAACGAAAACTAAAATAATAACTTATTCAAAACAAAAACTTCATAATTTCTTCATAAACTAAATAAGTCAAATACCAAATACAACATACATGTCTCAAAACCCAATATGTCTCATGAAATAAAACTCGTAGTCTTAATAAAAAATAAAGTGAAAATATCCCTCTCAAGTGCCAGTACAAAGAAAGAAAAACGAAAATAAAAGTAAGGAAATACATAGCAGAACCTTTTCCAAGAAACCTCCAAGCAACTGCAATCTAATGCCCTTTCCCTTGATTGCCTATGGGGGAAAAAGGGAAAATAAAGGAGTGGGTCAGACTAAAAGTCTGGTGAGTGATAGTAACTACTAGAATCTTTAAGTAAAGTAAAAGTAATAGACACTTTAATAATTATAGTATATACAAAAGAAAAAAGGAAATAGGAAAGAGATAAACTAGAAAATATGATTAAACTATTACAATTGATAAGATAGGTCAACTTTGATTGTTTGCACTTGTCTTTGATAGCTGCTTAATTAGGCTGAATTCCTAATCCTATAATTAGGCTGAAATCCTAATTCTATCCTTTGATTGGCCTACTACTCCATAGACCTTACTGCGGACTAGACGCTATATATCTCCCTACACAGCAGTCAATGGTAACTACGAAAGGTGCACAAAGCATCCATTATGGACTAGATGATATATAGCTTCCTACACAAAAGGCAATGGTGTCTACGAAAGACACACATACTAAGCGCTTGGAACTCATAGCATACTGAACACCAAAATGGAAGTCGCATGCGTAACTGCCACCATGCTCATGCTACCTATTGCTCCACCTATTGGTTCATATTATTACCTCGACTCGGCATAAGCGTGCCCCTCGTCTCACTTCAGGATCATGTGAAACACCATGTTCATAGAAAATATAGGGGAATGCTACCGATACTGGTCCGTCACCCAAACAATATCTAATAGCACCCTTGTCTAAATCCCCTATGATTTGAACATCTCTATATTGACCAATTACTACCACTACTAGCATAAGCGTGCCCCTTGTCTCGCTTCAGGGTTATGTGAAACACCGTACCCATAGAAAATAATAGGGGAATGCTATTCTGGTATAGGCCCTACTTTAATTCTTTGCTTGTTAACTTAGATAAATTATTTAAATAAGCCTTTACTCTTATTCCTACTATTTTTGCTTATTAATTTATCCTAAGTCGTAAAATAAGCCTTATCTTGTTCTATTTCTTATTATAACCTACGTTATAATCATGCTTATTACTTAACCCAAGGTCTAAGTGTGAAAATAAGCTTCTTTTCTTCTTTTATTCTTTTTAGTTATAATTTTAAGTTATAACTAGGCTAATCTTCTTAATTCAATCCAATTAACATCATAATTAGGCATAATTTCAGTCCAATTCCATTTATATTACAGTCTTTATAATTTACATCTTATATTCCATTATTTCAGATTTCTTATTATTTAATCCAATTTCACGTTAATTCTATTCTAATACACATGCGAATAAAAAGAAGGAGAAATAAAAGAAAACTGAAAATAGAGGGAAATCCAAGGCGTAAGAAGAAGATGTAAATAATAGTAAATAAACTAAAATATTGTAAATAAACTGTAAATAAATGGAAAAGCTGGAAATAAACTGAAATTAATTGAAAAGAATAGCTAGAAGAAATAGACTAGAAATAATTTTAAAAACTGTAAATAAATTACTAAAAAGGTTACTCCAAAAATAGTAGTAAAACTACTACTATTGAAAACTGTATTATTTTAAATTACTTAAAGAAATTTAAGATAATTATGAACACTCACCTATGGTCCTTAGCTCATCCCTTTAGGCCTTCACGGATCCACTTGGGGTTGTTAAATATTTTTATTTAAAATGATTTCCTCCTTGGAAAATTATTTCGCTTAGGGTCCTTCCTGAATAGGTGAACCCAATTGGAGAAAATCTTAGAATGAGAAAAAGTGTTAGGCCTAGGGTTTTATTCATAAGGTAGAAGTAGACCTCAGACCGTTGGATTTGGGGATTGAATAGGATGCAACCACGTCATAGGCTGAATAGGGGCCATCAGATGCAGAAACGGAAGGACCAGATCAGTTTAAATGATTCAAAATACATATTCAACTGTTGCCGAATCGTTCGAACGAACGAACGTCCGTTCGCTTGCCTAAAGGCCAAGTGGGTCGATCGGGCAGTCGACCGTCCACTTGCCCAGGTCGATCGGCCGGTCGAGCTGTATTATATATATATATATATATATATATATATATATATTCTTTTCTTTGATTATTTCGTTCTTTGCTCATATTAACTCAGATTCTGACGTTCTATATATGGAAATTGACCAGAAAATTACCACAGACACAATGTGCAACTCCCGTGGCTCGATTCTAATAATTTTAAAATGTTATTTTATTATTCAATTAATTAAAAAATTAATTATTACGGGTTAGATTTTGGGTTGTTACAGTAGGTGTATCTTGTAGCCTTGAAATCAAGAATGCATATGGTTTTCCTGCTACCTGTTCAAAGTAGATGATTGAAAAGAAATCTGTATAAGAAATTGTATAGGACCGGATGTAGGAGAAATCCGACCAGTATAGACCTCCTAGTGTCATCTGTCTTACTCACTACTTTACTTTATTGTTTTTATATTTACCTATGATTGCATTTGTGTCTGATTTTTAATTATAAATCGGTGTTGTTAATCTTTGATTTGATATTAATCTTAAAAGAATTTTAAAAAGAATTAAATATGTTAGAAACCACTATTCACTCCCCTCTAGTGCTAAATTAGCCTTAAGATCCACTATTCCACAACACACATTTGGTATCAGAGCGCTAGTTTTTCAAAAAATAATAATTTGACTTCTGAAAAATATAAATGGCTGGTAACACCAGGAATTCATTTTTTAACACTTTTGTAGAAGGACAATTTACTACTAGACTCTCACCTTTTAATGGCAGGAATTACATATTGGTTATGTAGGATGAAGATTTATTTACATTCTAATGATTTAGATATTTGGAAATTAAACACGGTGAATACGCTGAACCCGAAACTGAATTTTCACGATGGATTATTGACCAAAAGACACTTGCGCTAAATCATTCTAAGGCCTTGAATATTTTGTTTTTCTCAATAGATAAAAATGAATTTAATAGAGTTTCCATTTGTAAATCTGCATATGAAATCCGGAGAACTCTGCAAATTACACATGAGGTAACTAGTGAAATTAAACATACCAAAATTTCCATGTTAACTAATCAATTTCAATTATTTAAAATGAAACAAAATGAGTCGATTTGTGATATATATTCTAGATTTCAAGATATGGTTCACTCTTTAGTGTCACAACGTTAAAATTTCTCTAAAGAGGACAATGTCAAAAAATCCTTAATTCACTCTCTTCTGAGCGGGATCAAAAGATAATAGCAATAGAAGGGGTTGACAAAATTAAAAATTGAAGAGTTAATAGGTAATCTATTATCCTATGAAGCACAATTGTAGGGTAGAAGAGAAAATAAAGCAACAGAAAATAAATCAATTGCCTTAAATGTAACCACTGACGATCAGGCTTCAGAAAATGATAATGATAAGGAAATTGCTCTTATGGTTAGGAATTTCAGAAAATTTCTAAAGTATAGAAAGATAAACAACTTCCGTAGAACTGAAAATAAAACTCCTGGAAATGGAACTGCAATTAGATATTTCAACTGTGATGGACCTGGTCATTTGCAAAGAGACTGTTCCATTAAAGAAATCAGGAATCTCGCTAATCACTAATTCATCCAGAAAAGGAGGAGGGCTTATGCAGTAACATTAGATGATTCAGATACTACTTCAAGTAACAATGAACCAGACATTGAGGATGCAAACATGTGATTCACGACAATAATAGATTAATTAGAATAGATAAAAGAGAGCAGCAAAAGTGGTACATTTTATTTAATATATTTAATTTTTTTGGATTGTTAAATATTAGAATTAATATATAAATTAATAACAATGTTGGATGCATACAAGTATATATATATAGGAATCTTTTTGCCTTAATTTTATTTTTGGATTTTCTGACCCATAGGGTCAACATAGCCCAACCATGTATGTTAACATACCCACCTGATTTTTGAAATTTCTTTTCAAATTCAAATTTTGAATTTTCCTCTATTTTACATTTACTCCAAAGACCTGAAAAGGCATCTTTTGACCTGTAACATGTCAGTCTACACCATATTAATCAATACAATTCTATCCATTCATTCATTCACTTTATTTCCAAAATTCAAAACATCCCTTCACTTTCTTATCTCCTAAAACACTCAAAAATGACCTCCACAGGCCAACAATCAAAGACTATTAGACTCTCAAAAAGAACCCTTTGTTTTCAACGACAAAGAAGTCATCGACACCTATGTCAAATATGCTACTTTCGGAAAAGTTTTTCCTGGAAGAATTGCCAAATTTGATGATTTTCCTCTTATGGTCTTCAAGAGCTTTGCTTTCAAAATAATATTCTTGGTTTAGTAGACTCTTCTCAAAATGATTTCGTTTGTTATTTGAATTTAGTATAAAAAATTTATGCGAATTTAAAACTTTGAAGGAGAAGAAGGACACGTTTGAAGTAGTGTGAAAAGGCACTATAATTGTTTTAGATTGTGAAATTTGGATCAAATACTTGGTTGCAATTTTAGTGGGATTAACCTCTCCACTTTTAAATTAATGAACAAAATCGAAAAGTTTTTCATGACATTGAAAGTGATGAAGACTTTGATTTCAAACACAAATATCTTACACCTAAATCGATCTCATTCTTCAACAAAGCATCACTTTCGAGCACAGGTAATTACAGTAACTCGACTCAAAAAGTTTTTAAGGCTCATTTTGCAACTTATGGAAATGACAACATCAATTAGTCACAAATCATCTTAGATGATTTTGTTCAAAAGAGTATTTCTAGACATGAGAACACACTTAACTATGGTTAGTATCTCACTCAAGTTTTCGAATGCTTTGGTGGTGATTTAAGAGGAGAACCTATTTTGCCTCGAAAAGTTTTTAATAAACCCAACATTTCCATCATGCATATTCTACCCTACTTTGAACCTTACGAGACTCTTCCCAAAAAAGAAGAAAGATGAACGACAGAACAACAACAAGAAAGGGAAGATGAAGAGGAAGAAGAAAATTTCAGAATTCAAGGAGATGATCAAGAAGAGGAGGAGGTGGAAGTAGAAACTTCTGTTGAAAGTTTTGAAAGACCATCTCAAACAAAGGAATTCTCATAAATCAAGAGAAAATCTTCCAAAATCAAATGAAGCTAAGTAAGAAATTTACTATTCTTTCCAACAGTAGACAAGTATTTAAGAAAGATTATGAAGAAGCTCATCTCCTTAGTTATCTTATAATTCTACCTAGTTATCTATTGTACCTTTTCAGCCTTTATTCCCTTTACTAAGTTTATTTTCATGTATCTTCTTTTATTTTACTTTTTGCTATGTATCATCTTGATTCAGTCAATGAAAAGCGATTCTTGCTTTTATATATTGACCTAATAGTCTCTTGAAATCCTTGAAATATAATGATATTAAGTAGAAAACAAAAACTGCAAATTTAGGCACATATGTCAACATACATGCTATGCATATGTCGACATACTATGGCCATTGGGCAGCATTTTTTTAATTTTTAAAATATTGTAACTACCTCTAATTCAAATATTTCAAACGCCTTTTAACTCCTATTTAAGCCTATTTCTTCCAAAACAAATCACTTATCAATCCATCTTTCCATCTCTTTCAATTCTTAATATTTTTCTCAATAAAAATTACTTGTCTATACCAAAAACTGTGTGAAAACATTAAAGAGACACTTCAATCATTCAAAGATATTCTCTTCTTCATACTAAGGAATCAAAGGCATTTGAAACTTAGCCAAATGCAAATGATTAAAGAGTAAGAGAAGTAATTTGATGCTCTTCAATGGTTAGTTTCCTCCTTGATCAAAGATTATCAAACCAACAATCCAAAATGCTCAAACACCAAGGATAATGAAGATTAGGATGCCATCAAAGCAAATCCAATCTTTGGATTTGAAGGTTGGGCTGAAGTTCCTGGGAATGTCTAGATTTTTGTTTGTAAGGGTGTATATAAAAAAAATTATTTATGCAAATAATTAATATTATTAGGTTTAGTTTAATTTGGTGTGATGATGTGGGTTGCATAAAAATTTGGTTTAGATAAGTTAGGTATTGAATAAAGTAGTGTGTATTATAGTATGCATAATAAAATAAAGTGTGAATTATCCTATTTTATTAATGCCCTTAATTTATGCCTTAATCATTTTAGTTCAATCATAATTATATAGTTAAACCTACATTGATTAGCAAATCATTTAATTCTTAAATATTTATTTTGAATCCATGGTTTATAAGTATATCATTTATAGGGAGTTTTATTTTCATCAATTTTTGTTGATGACAAAGGGGAGAAAATAATAAAATATACACATGCATTTATTTAAAGGGAGTTATTTAATTCAAGAGGAGTTATATCATATTTTAATACAGGAATATTTAATGGTTGGAATCATCAAAAAATGGAGATTGTTATACATCAGATATTGATTTTGATGATAATAACCATAAAAATATAGATACTAATGTTGTTCCAAATTGTATATTATAGATCACAGAATATTACCTTGGTACAAAATAATTAAACTTAAAGACTGATCAGTATAAAGATTAAAGGTTCAAAGATGATCAAGACTCATGAGTTTAAAGACAAAGATTCAAGACTTAGGTATATAGTTTATGAGTCATTAGAATAAATTATTAGAGTCCCTGATAGTAGATTCTGATCTTTACCAAAAGTTTCTTATCTTTGATATTTTATCAAAATAAATTACTTTAAAATTCAAAATATATTTTTACAAATATTTTATTAAAGCTTTTATATGTTCAGAGTATTTAAAAAATATGTTTAAATTATTTTACAGAAATATAGAAGTTCGAAAACAATTTCAAAAGAAAATTCATTTTCAAAATTATCAAGGGTAGTCGACATACCTACCTTTCATATCATAATGGCAGTTGGATTGTTTTTTAAATTTTTAAAAGAAGTGCCTTTTGGACACATCTCTTGAAAAATGGTTACATCTCTTTATTCTACATGTAAAGGCGAGTGCAAAGGAATTTTAAAAGATACACTTTCTTATTTACTTCTTCCTCCACACTCTCTTTAAAGAATTCTCAAAGTTCACTTTATATATTCTTCAAATTTATTCAATTTCAATAACGATTTTTCTACTTTCATTCTCCATAATTCACTCTCTGATATACAATCACTCCCTACTTAAATCGAAGATCAAACAGCTATCAGAAGGGCTATAGGATATTTTGTATCCCAAGCACAACCGTTGGTATTTGGAAATCAACAACTCTACTATTATTCGGTTGGGTGTGCTTGTAGCCCATTCAAATCAAGTGGGTGTGCTTGTTGCTTGTTCAAATCAATTGGGTAATCTTTTAGTCCATTTAAATCAAGAGAGTTTACCCTTAACTCGAAAATTAGGAGGGTGTATCTCGTAGCCTGCTACTTATTCAAAGTAGGCGATTGAAAAGGAATTTGTAGAAAAAAAATGTATATGGCTAGATGTAGTAGAAATCCGAACCAAAATAAAACTCCTGGTGTCATCTCTCTAACTCATTGCTTTACTTTATTGCTTTTATATTTATCCATGACTGCATCTGTATCTGATTGTTAAGTATAAATCTATGTTATTAATCTGTGATTTGATATTAATCTTGAAAGAATTTTAGAAAGATCTACATAAGTTAAAAAACAATATTCAACCCCCATCTAGTGTTAAATTAGCCTTAAGATACATTATTCCGCAACCCATAGAGAACACTCTAAACTACTATTTAGCGATTTTAATTTTGGATTCGATATATGCTTCATGTATCAAATACATTAGCCAAATACAATTTTATATACTATACAACATGTAAGATTATTTCTATTGTGAATACATAAGGAATCCATCTTACATGTTTCATGTTAAACTTTTTAATATGGTGTCTATGCATATTATTTGGTACGTTCCTAACATCCTTTTATATCATTTATAAAAGATGTCGCTTATAGATCTAATGTTGAGTATTAAACAACCAAACTATAATGATTTTAACTCGATTACATCATTGGTAATCATAATTTTATTTTTTACCTTTTAGAAATATTTTAGTACCTTTATATGGATGGACACATGCTTCCTCTGTATTTTGACTGAAAATCAAACTGTTTGATATGTCTATCAAAATACTTATTCAATTCTGATGCTTATAGAATGATACTTTTGCATCGTTTCTTGAATCATTTCCAAAAACCTAAAAACTCAATATCGCTCCTACTAATTTCGAGACACTTTACTTGTTATGTGCAAACAGTCTTATTCTAAATCATTATTTAGAATTTTATGCTTCAACACATATCTATCGAAATGCAAAGTCATACCAAGCAATAAATTTGTAAGTAAAAACTGAATTAATTTGAGTACATTGAATGATGAATTTGTTACGCCAATTTCAACAGTTGAAAATATGATGTTATTCTTAATAATGTTTCTCGCCATATTCCAACACATTAGTCTTTCTCTTAAAGACACATTTGTGGTCGATGGATCACATCCTTTCGGGCATAACTATCAAAATCATATTCTGATAACATACTTGAAATTCATTCGGAATTGTGCATCATACCATACGGCGGAGTCAATACTCTTAATGGTTTTATTAAACAACTGAAGATTATTTATCCTTGACAGTGATAAGAAACTCATAGTTTCTCTTTATTGTGCAAGAATATTTTAATGCATTGTGTTCATTTAGGTTTGGTTAATTTCATTTCATCCCTCAAAATCAGTTTTAACCTTGGATAATGTCTATCCCCTTTATACTACCGATAATTCCAAAAAATTCCTTAATTATGATGTTGATATGTCTTGAAATAACATTCTTCCTCAATGCAAATGAATAGGCATTCATAAATTTTTTATGAAATGCCTTATATAAAGCTGATTTGGTTTTAATTTACTATACTTATGTTTAAAACGTAAAATGTTCAATCAACATTAATCTATCCCAAACTCCTTGGGGTGGACCATACAAGATCCCTTATGAACAATTATTACATGTAGTCTTTCGACTCGCCTAACCCATCAACTCCTTGACCTAGGATATGTTGATGTCTCTTATACACCCTTACCTTGCATGATTTTATAAACTATTCTTTAGATAAAATTAATCTTATCCTTGTGTGCTACTCTAAAGTACACGACCTGAAAGAAATAAGTTTACTCATCATCAATCGTACTTAGTTTAACAAAATTTGATTACTCCTTATCGATACATCATTATGTATCATATGGGGGAGTGACTTTTGAGAATGAATCTTTACTAGTTTTTAGTACATTTGAAACTCTTTCCAATATACTTACCCATTTGATCAAATCGAATCATTTTATTTTCTATTGCATTATTTTATTTATTTTAGTTTTAAATTTTATGAACTTACCAGAGACATAATACATGTGTATCAAATACACATTTCACGTCTGTAATGATTCATTGGTGAATTTAACAAAGTATGAGGAACTGACTTTGTATCATTAGATTTACGATTACATACATCAGTATGTATCAATCCCAAGAGTTCACCAACTCTTATGTGCACCTGTTGAATGGGTGTTTTTCCATTTATCATTTAAGATATAATTCATCTATACCATATGATTCATAATCGTATGATTCAAGAATTATTCCTCCAAACTGTGGCATAGTCCATAATTCCAAAAAAACCATAAAATTTCAAATACTTTTGTATTTCCAATACATCATGAATACCATTATCATATTTTTATTTTATAAAAAATATTTAGAATATTAATATTGAAATTGAACAATGTCTATTTTTAGTCAGTACTAAAAATAATAGTTATTTCATAAATAATATATGGTATGTTTACAATAACAATTTCATAACTTGATGCAATCACCAATAGGTGTTATATATCATACTCTCATTCCGTTATTACTACAACAACGTATGGAGTATGAAACTCAATTCAATCACTTAATATTGGCTATTTAATTCATTAGTGTAACCAATTTGTAGTCAAGAGTTTTCGAACCAATATCTTAAATTCAAAGAAATAACTTCCACAGAAAACAATTTTCTATATGAAATACATTTGGGAATGAAAATCATATTTCTTATTTTATGTTAAGTATCTATTAATATTTTACAATTCTACTTTCTGATTTCGCTTCTTGAAGCAGAAGTGATTATTCACTCTATTCATCTCAACCGTGTCTTAAGTTACATCCACTCTCTTACATCTGTTTTCCTTCAAAATGTTCAAACCATTTAATAGGAAACCCTTGCTACAATATCGTAATGAACTCTTTACAAAAGTGCATTTGGACAATCTTAACTTTTAAGGGTATATAATAAGTTGCATTTAACGTTAACTGGTCAAATTTACATTTCGATGCTTGAATTCTTAGATTCATCTTGTAGCTTTTGGTCTAGAGTTACATTTAACACAATAAGATGCATATTTCGAATGAGCTAATTTCATCGAAGTTACGTACTGTATGAATTGCGATCATTTACCATACAATATGATATATAAGGATCAAATATCCATATTCATGTATTGCTTTTAGAGTTCGAAACTCACAGAAGGCAATACATGATCTTGGGAAAATAAATGCATACACGACCAACTTACGAACATATTTAGTAGTTGCAAAATTAGATGCTTGCATGGGGATTGAAATGATAACATGCAAAAAATATTTATTTGTAAGTATATTATATTTTTTTCCAGTCTTTAATTCAGCTCATTTGTATATTTCAACTGATAAACATTTTATCAAATATATCTATTGCACAAATTCATCGAAGTGGATTACTTAATTTATACCTAGCAGATGTTCTTACACTATTAGAAAGGTTAAATGTTACCATTTCATTTTTATAATAAGGTCCCACTAGACTTTTACATCTCTCAAAATCCTAAGAGAAATATAAAAGTCTTTCGACTTCACTTGTAGGTATTAGGAACCTTGAGGAATATTAACAAACCAAACTCCCACAAAAGATGAATAACTCCTTGTCAGTTGTATCATATACAACTCCCAATCCATAGTTCCTCATCCTAGTATCATTTCAACCTTGAGGAATATCAAAAATCAAAAAATATTATTCACTCGTACCTACCATTTTGAGACGACTAAAGTTTAAATGTATGTACCTTAAGGAATATCAACAAATACATACATATATCTTACCTCGCATATTTAATATAATAATAGTACTACACATAACATCTTTAACTTGATGAATATTGTAACGACCCCGAATTTTTATTACATTTAATTTGATAATTTATTTAATTTTTGAATTAAATTGTGAAATTAATCGATAGATGGAAGCGAGTTTCCCCGATCGAAATAGAATATATATTAAATCATATAAATTTAAATATTGTATATATATTGAATTTGAATTTAAATTGTAAACAAATGGTTTAATAATAAATGATAATAATAAGGATTAGGATTGATGGTTAATAATAATTTGAATTTATAAATTTAATATAAAACAATAAATATAAAAGTAAAATAATCATAATAAATATTAAGTTATAAATAGAATCAAAATATATAAGATAAATTTTTTAGTTTTATAAAATAGAAAGTGAATACATTAGTAAATTTTATATTTGATAGTTTAAGTTTTAAAAATAAAAGAGATACAAGATAATAAGTATTGAAGTAAAAATAAACATTTAAAAATGGAAACAAAAATGAAAGTGTATAAAACAAGACAAAAGAAATACAAAGCAATAGAACAAAAATGTATTCAAGTATGAAGTAACAACATATTAGAATAGGACTTATTTATATTACAAAGCCATAAGGCAAAAGAAGAAGTATAAACAAAAATTTATAAGAACTTATATACAAACAAAAAAATTTAAATATTGTACAGCCGAAAGGAAGTTTTATAAATAAAAAAATTTATATTGTACAAGATAATAAATGCTTGTACACCACAATATCACCTCTAACACAACTTAGATCATATCAGATCCCTTTAGCCATGCCTATATTATACAAACAAAACAATATAATACCATGTACACCACATAATAACACACCTTGTAACTTCATTTCTTCCCATCATCTTCATTTCTTTTCGTCCATAAAACTAAGAAATCTGAAGTAAGCTTCATCTTCAAACTTAAACAACAAATTGGATCGATACAAACCAGAGATTAAAGAATCAAGTAAAGGCTTCAACAAGCTAATTTCTCAGCTTGTTTCAACAAACAAGCTCTGTCCATTTCTTAATCAGGTGAGTAACTTTTTATTTAAAAGCCTAAATATAATAAACCTGTTGCTTGTTCATATCTATGTATTTGTATGGTTGTATGTACATATATATGGGTGCATGTTTGTGTATATATGTGAATGTATATATATGTGTGTGAATGAATGTTTCTATGATATCCCTGTTCTTAGTTTCCAAAGCTAAGGTTTTTAATCAAATCTAATTATCTCCTGAACAAATCATTGTTAGGGCTGAAGTTTCAAACAAGTTATGTTTGTTATATCATGGATTTAAGTTTAAATATTTGTTTAAGTAAAAACAATGTTGTATTGCCTCTGGAAACACTAAACAACACAGAACATTTAAAATATAAGTTAAAAATCAAGTACCCTGATTCTTTGATTCAGGAATCTGAATCAAATACTAAAATTAAAACTTGATTTTTGAAACTAAATTTACGATTTTTAGGAAGGGGATTTGAGTATATTTCTGGTTTGACCAGAAAATGGGAATTTGGGGTTTTCTGGTGATCTCTGTGATCTGGGAGGTTGTAGTTCCCTACAGTGATGCATGAACGATCGGAGAGTAGTGGAAAATTATTTGGAGTTAGTGGATTTCAGTGTGGAGGAGATGATTGTGATTTGAAGGCTGGAACCCTAGTTTTAACTAGGAGGAGTGAATCGATCACCACGGCGTGTAGACGTGATCGAGTTCAACGAGATGCTGGGTGGTGATAGCCTGAACGTAGACGAAGTCGATGACCGGAGTTGCGAGTATTCTCGGGGTCGGAGATGTGAGTACGTGGCGTTGACAGGGATAGGTTGTTTGGGTTCAAGTGTTCCAGTTTTGAGCTTGAAGCTCGATCTCGATTTTGGGTGGTTAGTCGAGTTCTAATGGTCGGAGTGGGATGCGGGGTTGTTCGCTGACGTGGTGAGGCCAGCGTGGTTGGTCGGAGATGATCAACGGCACCGTGCACGTGCACGTGCACGGTGCACAGTTCTGGTTTGGTGAAGTTTGGGTTTGAGCAGAGAGGGTTTCTAGTTTTCTCGGGTCGTTTGAGTGAATTTGTCGAAGTAGTGGGAGGTTAGACTCGGAGTAAATTTAGGGTAGCTCGGGTAGTTGACTTTGTTACAGGTTTCAACATTTGAACCTGATCTGTTTTTAAATCTAAACAAATGATTTTTGAATTATGAAGCAAAGTTTAAACCATGTTTTTAAAGCTAAGTTTAAACCATGTTTTTAAAGCTAAGTTTAAACCAGTTTTTAAGTGTGATTTCAAACTTAAATTTGTATTCATTTTAAATCATAAATTTAAAACGGAATGTAAAAGCAAAATTGTTTTAAGATGCTTGATAATGATAATTTGATCATTAGTAAGAATAATGTTTTATCTTAAGGTAAATTAAGATTTAAATAATTTAGAGTAATTAAAATTATTAAGGTAATTAAATGGGTAATTAATTAATTTAATTAATTAAAGATATGAATGATTAATTAAGTAATTGAGAGTTCAAATTAATTAATTTAAATTTAAGACAAATTATTTAAAGACTAATTAATTTGTGATTAAAGGTCATTAATTAAATAAGTTTAGATTTAACAAATGATTAGGGTTATTTAATCAAGTAATTAAAATTTATTAAGTTACAGTTTAAAACTTAATAAATTTAAATAATTAGTGATTAGTTATATGATTTTAAAGGTTAATTAAATGGTAATTAACAATATTTAAATTGAGTGTAATTACTTAAGAATAGTAATTAAATAATTATGAATAGTTAATGAGGATCATTTACTTGAGATTTATTTGATGATTAATGTGATTAATCTTGATAATTAATGTGATAAATTAATTTGTGAATTGTTTTAAGTACAATTACTTAATGGTAAGGAATTAAAGGAAATTAGTTACTTAATGTAATTAATTAAGTTAATTTGATTTGTTAAGATTAATTTATTAAGTTTAATTAATCTGGGAATGATCACTAGGTGATTTAATAAGTATAATTACTTAGGGAAGTAATCATTGGGGAATTACAAGGTGTAATTTATTGAAGAATAAAAGTAATTTGGATTTAATTTCTTGTGGAATTAATCAAGGGATTAATTTATAAAAAATAAAATAAAATTAATTAAGGTTAAATTAATTTGTAATTAAGAATAATTAATTGATGATTAATTATTAATTAAGGGTAAATAAATGATTAATAAAAGAATCATTTATTAAATATTTTGTGATTAATTAATTTTTAATCTACCATGACCAGAAAATTATTCATAGAAATTTAATCTGATTTAAATTTATCAGATACCTACGGATGTTTGGATTCTATTGAATGATTGAATTGTTTGATATTTCCTGATATGTGATGCTTTGTGATATATCCTGATTTGTGTTGTGATCTGAAATTTATTATCTGTAACCTTTATATATCTGTGATCTGTGAATAAATGATAAGCGTTATAGTTCATATCGCTTATCAACTATATTTCTGTATTCTGATATGTGATGATTGAATGATGTTGCACTATTGTGTGTGAAACCCCTAGACTACACCATACACACACAGATATGGATTTCACGAGGAAATCGATTAAGTCACAGATTTTTGAAAATAGTTTCGAATTTATATTTTTAAATTCAAATGTTTTGGAAATGGATTGGGTTTAAAGTGAAAAGCTTTTGAAATGGAATTTCAAAGATGAAATTTATTTTGAGTAACTTGATTGAGTTTTGAAATTTAAATAATTTGATTTAAATTTGAATTTAATATTTGAAATTGAATTCTATGATTCGAAACTAGGGATTAAAGATGTTATACCAGTTATATATGGGTTAAACTATTTTAAAAGTATTGTTTGAGAATTTGAATTTAACCCAAAGATTTTAACTCGTATGAATGAATCAGATTTCCGGAATGAAAACTATTTGTTTTCAGATGATAAAAGCTTTCATATAAGAAATGAATTTCCAATTTAAGTAAAAGAATTCAAGTTTGAATTGAAAAAAATGGGTTTCCAAGTTATGAATGAATTCTTTTTGAAAGCTATGAATTAAATCTGTTTATTTTTAACAGATTTAAAATGATGATTTGTTTAAACCATTTGAAAGATTTTTGGGTAATAAGTTGTGACTTAATTAAAATCCCAATATCCATATGTTTTAAAGATTGCGCTCGTTATTCGGTTTAGCCGGGAGTAGACCTTTGTGGCATATCACCCGTTCCGAATGATGATACGTCGTATATGGATCGCATTTGAAGACCGGTGGTGAAGACCGGATATTTTCGAAAACAAAAGGACAACTCGTCGAATGTCTCTGCATCGACTGGTCCCCGATATAGAGATTTGATCACCCTTTGTGATGGGAAGTCCGGACGTGATTAGAAAATTATCCGGATTTGCAAGGGCTTCTTTGGAAGTGCCTTCGGTTCTGTTCGAACCCGGAACAGACTTGTATGGATTGTATGTCTGACATTACACTTTGAGATATAAAGCCGATTTCTTTCAAATACATTTCTGTTTGGTGGCGGAGAATTTATTCTCTTAGCTTAACACCCTTCTCTGAGACGTACGAGCTCAGAGGTTATGTAGTTGAAGGTTATCAGCGATATATTCCCAATTTGGTAATGTGACATGCTGAGTGTTGCTGTGTGATGATCATTGTTTGATCATTTGTGATATGATCATTTGTTTGATCATTTATCTTTGTGATCTCTACTTTGATCATCTATTGACCCAGAGCATGGCTTTTTGAAAAGCGTAGCTTTGTGGACGAGACTTCGTCGAACCTCACAACCCGGAAATGGTCGAAACAGGAATGATGCGGCAAGGTTTCAAGGGTAGCTTCCCTAGGATATGACCATTCCTTTTGGAAAAGGGTAGTATCATGGTATGGAGCCCAGATACTTACTCATGTGGACACACTTTATTTATTATGTGTGATGTTGGTTTAGAGGCGCCTCGTTTAAAGGTCCCAAAGGACCGGGGGTGGCAATTCTGAGGTTTTGTATATTCCCCGGGAAGGGGGGTAGCCGGCCTTGTTTGGCAGAGAACAGTTTGGTTCTCGGGACGTCCTTCCAGAGGCGTTTCCATGTGGCAATGGGAAGTTCCTTGGCCTGACCATTTGTGGAAAATCCAAACAAAACAATACGAGCCTTGTACGGTTTTAGTTGTAGAACCTGCCATCTACTTATGGTGGCGCCCCACTGTTTAGATGGTAGCTATAGTAGGCATAGTTCGAAATGTCTATGTTGGCTAAGATTGATATTCTATTTTCGAAATACTTTCTACACTATGCACTAATAATAATATCAAAAATGATTTGATTTTGCGTAGTAAGCATCTTTGACTATCATAAGGAGAAATCTTCTCCAATTCTGCGTTTGCATTGTATGTATGGCGGGAGGCCTTATGGTAGTTTCATTTTCCAAAAGCATTGTGAATTGACTTTAAAATTCTCTGTTATTTGTTTTTAAAAGATAAACTGTTTTTGTTGCTCACACCAGTCCCATGACTGATCTGGAGTTTATTGTTTCTTTCCTAAACTCTGGAAGCTCAAAATTTTTCTACACGGGCAGTTTAGAGTTTGGTTTTTCAGATAGTCAGAATTAGTAGATTTTCTGGAGCTAGTTCAGTCTTTGGATATGGACTGCACTGTAGGATCGATTTCACCCTAGAGGGGGGGTGAATAGGGTGATACTACCAATTATATAAATTAATTGCGGAAGCTAATAAATATCAACACAGATTTCAACACAGCAGAATAACAGCACAGATATTGCAGAATAACAGAACAGAACAACACAGAATTTACCCAGCTTCGGCAAAACCCTGCCTACGTGCTGCCCCCAAGGTTTCTACTAGAAATTAGATAGTCAGACGCTTACACACGTAAACTTGCGACACCCGCTACCGACTAATCCTAACTCTACGCTCAAAACCCTGCCACAACTCAGCCACTGAGTTGCGAATTCTCAATCTACGCCCCGTAGATTGTCCCCTAGTCACACGACTAGAAAAAATACCAGTTTGAAATTTAGATACAAATTTAAAACGATTTAAAAAACAAATAAAACAAAGCCCTTAATTAAAACCCCTTTATATTTTTAAACCCTATCTCTTTCTTTAATAACTTAGCCGGCCCCTTTTTATTATTAGACCCGATCCTCTTTTGCTCTGAAGAAATCAAATGGCGGCTTTGTTCTATCGTTCGTTCCTCTTTGCGAAATTAGGGCTTTCGTCCTTGATCCAATTTAGGGCTTTGTGAAGCTGCCGATTGTTCGATCAATCTGGTTGTAAATCAAGAGAATATTTGTTCGTCTTTTCGGCTGCTTCTGGAGTTCGGCTTCAATTTGGTATGTGGTTTTCCTTTGTGCTTTTCAGTTATGCTCAATTGAACTCCGATTTTTGATTCGAGTTGGAAGATGATGTTGGAATTGTATTTTATCGGTTTACTGTTTTTGCTTGTACTCGAATCTGATGATTTTGCCGATGATGTTAGCATTGTTTATATAGGATTCCAGTTCCTATATTTTCGTTCGCATAATAATATATTTGAATTTATCTCTACCGATCATTTATGCTTGGATGCTTGCGATTTTCCTTGACCAATTCATATGCGAATATACTTTCGTATATGGTGAAACTTGTTTTCCACGACTTTGAATCTGGACTTGATTTTGGTTCCTTGATTGCTTGGTTATCACGGTACTGTTTGATTTCGTGTAGGCTTCGGCTTGTGGTGATTTTTGACTTTATTTTGAAACACGGCTTCGATCTTTTTTTTCTTGTTGACTTTGTCACACCCGGCTATGTATTTGCTTTGTACCTTGCTCTGTACTGTTATGGCCTATTGCTTAGAGTTTGTTGACTTTGATACATTAGTCCTGTACCACTCGGCTTCACACAGATGCTTCACTTGTTCTTCACTTACCTGTTGGATACATTGCTGTTGTAGATGTTGATGTTGTTACGGCTTGATCTATTGTTGTCATTGGTGTACTTGAGTCAATGGTTTGCTTCATTATGTACTTTAGTCTGATACTTGTGTAAGTGCTTGTATTTGGTTGTCTGCATATACATGTTGGAGCTCTTAATTCTGGTCTGGTGGTAGTTTTGCATTCATGTTAAGTTGACTGGTTTCATCTTGTATGCTGCTTTGACTTTGGCATTTGATATGCTGTTTTACTGGTGCATCCTTGTTTCAGTGATGTGATTCTTTGTTTTGGATTGTTGCTTTTGCCTTGAGTATTTGTATACTCCTGCAGCTTTGTATATGGCTATTCTTTGGTCTGCCTGGTCTGGATTTGTGTTGATTGTATGTAGCTGTCTTGATGCATTCGAATTTGATTTTCGAATTACACCTGAGTTGAATCCGATTTGGATTTGACCTTGTGCTAAGCGATGTGACTTTGAATATATTGCACCTGAGTTGAACCTGTCTGTATATTTGGGTTTGACCTTGTGCTCACCTGTCCCTGTAAATCGATCAAGTGTATATACATATATCGGTGTGCATGGCCTTGTGGCATGTACAGTGATACACTGTGCATGTCACAAGCTGTTCGTGTGTGATGAACTCAAATATAAATGATGACGAACAACCCAAATAACTGAGGCAAATCAAATTTTCAAAATCACATTTTTATTTTATATTGCAAAAATATTTCTTTTTCAATTTTACTGCGTCAGTATATATTTTTGCAGATTACTCGGATGCTGGAATCAAACTGGAATGCAGTTGAAGACAAAATACGAGTGTGAGTGATATGTAGTGAGGTTATTAATGTAAAAATGAATTGTGATGTATTCAGAAATTGTATAGATATAGTGAGAGCCTGAATGTGTACTATTCAAAAATTGTAATAAAAATTTGTTTGAATAAAATTTCTGTTTGAATTCAAATTCTGTGTTATTTAATTTTATTCAGCATATTGTCATTTAATCTGTGAAAAATGAAATAGTACATTATCAAATACATTTAAATAAATGTATATATGTTTATTATCATCAAACAAAAATCATATACACGCATATTCAACAATCTCCCCCTTTTGATGATAACAAACATATATTTAAGATTTTGACTATTTCAAATGTATTTGATTATTCAGTTTGCTCCCCCTATTTATATGCTCCCTCTCTACACAATACTCCCCCTTCATGTATGCATAAAAAAAATTCAAATTAGAAAATATTTGACCTTTATTTTCAAAATCTTAACTTTTCTCTCCCCCTTTTGTTATCAGCAAAAGAATAATAGTGCTGGAAAAAATAGAGATAAAGTGATTGACATTAAAATAATATTAATTCTCAATCGAGTATAAATATTAAATTTCAATAAAAAATCAAACAAAAATCATAAATACTCTGTTTGACGCATATTCCACTTTAGAATGATAGGGATAATGTCATCATATAAAACCATATAGTTGGGTTTATTTGTGGTATATTTATTACAGGAATTTGAATATCTACTAACCATGCATAACCGTTAGGACTTTTAAATGAGATTAGTAGTATTCCAATTTTTTTTTTTTAAATGAATTCAAGTATCTTCTAACCACGCATAACCGTGAGGACTTTTAAATGGGATTAGAATCAACTTGTCTATTTAATCAATCAATTTTTGATATGCGTTCCATACATGCATAACCGTGAGGACTTTTAAATGAGCATGGAAGCACATAACAAATTCAAAGTAATTCACTCATGCATAACCGTGAGGACTTTTAAATGAGAGTGAATTCTTTGGATGTTTTTATTTGTTAAAATAATAAAATGAAAAATGAATGATTCCCGTTTAAAATACCACATATTGACTTACTATATTGGATTTTGATGAGTGATGGTTGATAGAAAAATGATAGAAATAGAAATGGTCGTGAAATTTTTGCCAAACAAAATTTTTTATAACTCTTGTTTAAAATTTCTAAAGAATTTTATTAAATATACCGTCTCGAGTTATAATATATGATTAATATCAACACTCATCACTTTTTCAATCACTATTTATCTTTTCGATAATTAGTAGGGGATCAGATTAGTTAAAGTAGTGATTCAAAATCAATTTCAAAAATAATTATAAAATCAATTTCTCTGAAATAACTAATCTGAAATAAGGTCAAAAATGATTTTCTTGAAGGGTGTATCTAAGAAAAATATCTGTTAATTGAAAATTATTTGAAATGAAAAATATGCAGATATTTTCTTTGAAAAATGATGCAATTACTAAATGTTAAATCACGTTCCACTAGTAATTTTTCATCAACTAGATTGCCAGTGTAATCTGCATCTAAATTTTTCTTTCACTCATCATTTTCAATGTTATAGACCAGACTGTGAAAATTCAACAAATTTCATAAAATCATTTGTAACATCCCTTTTGAATTGAAGCCGTTGAAATATACAAGCAATAATCATAGTGTCAGAACAGATAAGCAAATATATCCACTTGTAGCATGAGTAATCAGTAATCAATCAATTAATTAATCCAAGCAATTTCTATTCAATGATAATTGGTCAACATTTTGAATAAGTCGGAATTAACATCATACATTATTTCATATAACTGGCTGATTTAATTCAGATTATGGTGCAGATTATCACATTTAATTTATCGTTTGATAATAAATACAATTATCTGTTTTACCTGTACGATAATCTTTCGTTGTTGTCCTTGTGAATCTGTCAGCTTTATACTAGGCTAAGGAACTTTGAATTGTCGCCTGTTGTGTTTCTGGAACAGCCAGAATCCAGATAACACCGATGTTGTTCCTTAGCCTGCCACCACACCTACACGGTAGAATATTTTTGTGACCTATTTGTTTTTATAGGTCCATGGTTGTTAGTGGCAGAATAATTTGAAAAATAATTTTGTGGAGACCCATAACTATTTGTATATGTTCCTTTTGGCACCCAGATTTGTTTAATTTTGAGAGATTCTATTTTTGTGCCTTTTGGAACCCAAATTGGAATTGTTTTCTTGTGTTTGGGCCTATACCAACAATTATTCTGATTGTGTCCAAATTTTCTACAAATAGTGCACATTGAATTGTCTTGCTTAATTTCACTTTTATATCGTTCTTTTTGAGTATACCCAAGTCCTTGTCTATCAATATTGACCGATTGTTTCCCTAATAGCATATTCAATGATTTTTTACTTTTGGAAAACTTATCTAAAGTAGTAGACAATTGTTGGACTTGTGATTTGAGTGATTCGTTTTCATTTAACAATTGTGTGCACCTTTTGATAGAATTTTCTCTTCTCGTATTTTCACTTTCTTTTAAAATCAGAATTTCATTTTCAAGTGATTTTATATTAATTTCTGATTTTTTAATCTCATCTTCAAATGTTGGACACTTATCACACTTAGGGATTCTACTTTGATAGTTTTTAACTAATTTCTCAAGTTGTTCATTTGATTCTATTAAACTATCTCTTTGTGATTCAAGTTTAGCGTATTTTTCCCTAAGTCGTTCAAAACGGCCGTTTACATCATGGAAATGAATAAGCAACTCAGAATGGGTAAGTTTTGATACCTCACTTGGCTCGTCGTCGTCACTGTCGGTTATATCACCTTGAAGACACAATTCTGCTTTTTCACTTCCACTGCCAGTGCTATTACTTCCATCTTCATCGCTGTCATCCCAAGTGGCTGCAAAACTTCTCCTTTTCTGTTTCTTTTCACGGCTGGATTTATTTTGTGGACAATTGGGACTGATATGACCGGGTTTGTTGCACTCGTAACAGATAATCTTCTGTTTGTCTGGGCTGTCAAATATTTTTGCTATTCTGCTTTTTAACTTTTGGTTTAGAGCTGGATTTCCGTATTTTTGATTCCACTTTTTGAATTTTCTTATTAACAACTCTAGTTCTTTTGCACCATCATCATCGTCATCATCATCACTTTCAGTTGTTCCTTTGAGAGCTATCGATTTCTTCCGAGTATCTCCTCCTTCACGTTCTTCTTTGAATTTCATCTCTAGCTCATATGTGGTGAGATTTCCGATGAGTTCTTCAACTTTCAACTGTTTCAAATCTTTTGATTCTTGAATTGCAGTTACTTTGGCTTCAAAGCTTCGTGGAAGGACTCTAAGGATTTTTCGGACTATTTCCAGTTCAGTGTATGATTTTCCGAGTGCTTTGGATTTGTATACGATATTGGAAAGTCGTCCGTACATCTCTTTGACATTTTCTTCCTTCGCCATTGTAAAGTTCTCATATTCGCTGCTTAGCATAGCAAGGCGAGATTCTTTGACTTGAGATGTTCCTTCGTGAGTCACTTCGAGTGTATGCCATATTTCCTGCGCAGATGAACAATGTGAAACACGATTAAATTCAATTTGATCTAATGAACAAATAATAGAATTCATTGCTTTGGCGTTAGTAATTTGTAATTTGTTTTCTAACTCTGTCCATTGATCCTTTGGTTTTTCTATTTCCTGATTGTTCACTATTATAGTCGGTTTGCTATATCCTGTTTCCACAATATCCCACGCGTCAATGGTTTTTAAAAAAATTTCCATCCTATTTTTCCAATAAGCATATTCACCATTGAACATTGGTGGTCTAACTATTGACTGTCCCTCTGCAAAAGCGTTATTAAAAGAAGCCATTTCAAAAATTCAAATTTTTAAAACAAAAATTGATTTTTGAAAAAATCGAATTTTTAAATCAAAAATTTGACTCTATTACCTAGCTCTGATACCACTTGTAGGATCGATTTCACCCTAGAGGGGGGGTGAATAGGGTGATACTACCAATTATATAAATTAATTGCGGAAGCTAATAAATATCAACACAGATTTCAACACAGCAGAATAACAGCACAGATATTGCAGAATAACAGAACAGAACAACACAGAATTTACCCAGCTTCGGCAAAACCCTACCTACGTGCTGCCCCCAAGGTTTCTACTAGAAATTAGATAGTCAGACGCTTACACACGTAAACTTGCGACACCCGCTACCGACTAATCCTAACTCTACGCTCAAAACCCTGCCACAACTCAGCCACTGAGTTGCGAATTCTCAATCTACGCCCCGTAGATTGTCCCCTAGTCACACGACTAGAAAAAATACCAGTTTGAAATTTAGATACAAATTTAAAACGATTTAAAAAACAAATAAAACAAAGCCCTTAATTAAAACCCCTTTATATTTTTAAACCCTATCTCTTTCTTTAATAACTTAGCCGGCCCCTTTTTATTATTAGACCCGATCCTCTTTTGCTCTGAAGAAATCAAATGGCGGCTTTGTTCTATCGTTCGTTCCTCTTTGCGAAATTAGGGCTTTCGTCCTTGATCCAATTTAGGGCTTTGTGAAGCTGCCGATTGTTCGATCAATCTGGTTGTAAATCAAGAGAATATTTGTTCGTCTTTTCGACTGCTTCTGGAGTTCGGCTTCAATTTGGTATGTGGTTTTCCTTTGTGCTTTTCAGTTATGCTCAATTGAACTCCGATTTTTGATTCGAGTTGGAAGATGATTTTGGAATTGTATTTTATCGGTTTACTGTTTTTGCTTGTACTCGAATCTGATGATTTTGCCGATGATGTTAGCATTGTTTATATAGGATTCCAGTTCCTATATTTTCGTTCGCATAATAATATATTTGAATTTATCTCTACCGATCATTTATGCTTGGATGCTTGCGATTTTCCTTGACCAATTCATATGCGAATATACTTTCGTATATGGTGAAACTTGTTTTCCACGACTTTGAATCTGGACTTGATTTTGGTTCCTTGATTGCTTGGTTATCACGGTACTGTTTGATTTCGTGTAGGCTTCGGCTTGTGGTGATTTTTGACTTTATTTTGAAACACGGCTTCGATCTTTTTTTTCTTGTTGACTTTGTCACACCCGGCTATGTACTTGCTTTGTACCTTGCTCTGTACTATTATGGCCTATTGCTTAGAGTTTGTTGACTTTGATACATTAGTCCTGTACCACTCGGCTTCACACAGATGCTTCACTTGTTCTTCACTTACCTGTTGGATACATTGCTGTTGTAGATGTTGATGTTGTTACGGCTTGATCTATTGTTGTCATTGGTGTACTTGAGTCAATGGTTTGCTTCATTATGTACTTTAGTCTGATACTTGTGTAAGTGCTTGTATTTGGTTGTCTGCATATACATGTTGGAGCTCTTAATTCTGGTCTGGTGGTAGTTTTGCATTCATGTTAAGTTGACTGGTTTCATCTTGTATGCTGCTTTGACTTTGGCATTTGATATGCTGTTTTACTGGTGCATCCTTGTTTCAGTGATGTGATTCTTTGTTTTGGATTGTTGCTTTTGCCTTGAGTATTTGTATACTCCTGCAGCTTTGTATATGGCTATTCTTTGGTCTGCCTGGTCTGGATTTGTGTTGATTGTATGTAGCTGTCTTGATGCATTCGAATTTGATTTTCGAATTACACCTGAGTTGAATCCGATTTGGATTTGACCTTGTGCTAAGCGATGTGACTTTGAATATATTGCACCTGAGTTGAACCTGTCTGTATATTTGGGTTTGACCTTGTGCTCACCTGTCCCTGTAAATCGATCAAGTGTATATACATATATCGGTGTGCATGGCCTTGTGGCATGTACAGTGATACACTGTGCATGTCACAAGCTGTTCGTGTGTGATGAACTCAAATATAAATGATGACGAACAACCCAAATAACTGAGGCAAATCAAATTTTCAAAATCACATTTTTATTTTATATTGCAAAAATATTTCTTTTTCAATTTTACTGCGTCAGTATATATTTTTGCAGGTTACTCGGATGCTGGAATCAAACTGGAATGCAGTTGAAGACAAAATACGAGTGTGAGTGATATGTAGTGAGGTTATTAATGTAAAAATGAATTGTGATGTATTCAGAAATTGTATAGATATAGTGAGAGCCTGAATGTGTACTATTCAAAAATTGTAATAAAAATTTGTTTGAATAAAATTTCTGTTTGAATTCAAATTCTGTGTTATTTAATTTTATTCAGCATATTGTCATTTAATCTGTGAAAAATGAAATAGTACATTATCAAATACATTTAAATAAATGTATATATGTTTATTATCATCAAACAAAAATCATATACACGCATATTCAACATGCACTTGCTTATCTTTGTGCCTCGTTATTGGGAGTTTGAGCTATATACAGATTGGTGCTTTGAAGATGGAGATTATCCGCTGCTGATGTTATCATTTTCTTTCCGCTGTTATTTCTTGTATCATATCTCTAATGTATATTAATATTCATTGTATCACTCTGTTGTATCAGATATTGTATATCAATGTATTATTCATTTTCTTCTGCTGTGTTATTTACTTAACTGTGTTATAAACTCCGGCGACTCGGATTTGAACGGTCGAATCTACGGCATTCGAGTACGATGTAAAGTATGGATGTCAATTTTCGAGCGCGAAAATTCAAATCGTTACATTTGGTATCAGAGCTAAGGTTGAACTTTAGCTCAGGAGTATAACACATTAAGTAGCTCATTAGAGATAGGGTGAAGTATCCCTAGAATGAGTAATCTCTAAGATATCCGTTCGAATGTCTCAGTAAATTCTCTTACTATCCACTGATAGTGAGTATGAGTGCAAGAAGAGGACGAGATAGGGGACAAGGGAATACCACTATCAATGGTCAATATCCTGCAACAGCGGAGATAATTTTCTTCTCAATCTCCTTTGATTCGTCTTTTCAAATTCTTTTGATTGCTTCGTGACAGCACCAGAAAGAAGTATCTGTGCGGTGATGCCCTACGAATCGTTGTAGAAAATCCTTACTTAGTATCTTCATCGCTTTCTTATCAGCTTTTCGTTTTTAAACTTTAATGAATTTGGAATTGGAAATTTGAAATAGGAAATTCTAAATAAATTGGAAATTTAGAATTAATTGAAAATTTTAAATTGTTGATATTCTGTTTTGATGAGCCAAATACAAAATGGATATACAGTTTGATCTAGAAAGATATTTCTCTATCTTTGATCTATCTGTGTTATTTTTCGTGCCTGTAAATTTCGAGGACGAAATTCTTTTAAGGGGGGAAGTCTGTAACGACCCCGAATTTTTATTACATTTAATTTGATTATTTATTTAATTTTTGAACTAAATTGTGAAATTAATCGATAGATGGAAGCGAGTTTCCCCGATCGAAATAGAATATATATTAAATCATATAAATTTAAATATTGTATATATATTGAATTTGAATTTAAATTGTAAACAAATGGTTTAATAATAAATGATAATAATAAGGATTAGGATTGATGGTTAATAATAATTTGAATTTATAAATTTAATATAAAACAATAAATATAAAAGTAAAATAATCATAATAAATATTAAGTTATAAATAGAATCAAAATATATAAGATAAATTTTTTAGTTTTATAAAATAGAAAGTGAATACATTAGTAAATTTTATATTTGATAGTTTAAGTTTTAAAAATAAAAGAGATACAAGATAATAAGTATTGAAGTAAAAATAAACATTTAAAAATGGAAATAAAAATGAAAGTGTATAAAACAAGACAAAAGAAATACAAAGCAATAGAACAAAAATGTATTCAAGTATGAAGTAACAACATATTAGAATAGGAACTTATTTATATTACGAAGCCATAAGGCAAAAGAAGAAGTATAAACAAAAATTTATAAGAACTTATATACAAACAAAAAATTTTAAATATTGTACAGCCGAAAGGAAGTTTTATAAATAAATTTTTTTTATATTATACAAGATAATAAATGCGCGTACACCACAATATCACCTCCAACACAACTTAGATCATATCAGATCCTTTCAGCCATGCCTATATTGTACAAACAAAACAATATAATACCCTGTACACCACATAATAACACACCTTGTAACTTCATTTCTTTTCGTCCATAAAACTAAGAAATCTGAAGTAAGCTTCATCTTCAAACTTAAACAACAAATTGGATCAATACAAACTAGAGATTTAAGAATCAAGTAAAGGCTTCAGCAAGCAAATTTCTCAGCCTGTTTCAACAAACAAGCTCTGTCCATTTCTTAATCAGGTGAGTAACTTTTTATTTAAAAGCCTAAATATAATAAACCTGTTGCTTGTTCATATCTATGTATTTGTATGGTTGTATGTACATATATATGGGTGCATGTTTGTGTATATATGTGAATGTATATATATGTTTGTGAATGAATGTTTCTGTGATATCCCTGTTCTTAGTTTCCAAAGCTAAGGTTTTTAATCAAATCTAATTATCTCCTGAACAAATCATTGTTAGGGTTGAAGTTTCAAACAAGTTATGTTTGTTATATCATGGATTTAAGTTTAAAATTTTGTTTAAGTAAAAACAATGTTGTATTGCCTCTGGAAACACTAAACAACACAGAACATTTAAAATAAGTTAAAATTCAAGTACCCTGATTCTTTGATTCAGGAATCTGAATCAAATACTAAAATTAAAACTTGATTTTTGAAACTAAATTTACGATTTTTAGGAAGGGGATTTGAGTATATTTCTGGTTTGACCAGAAAATGGGAATTTGGGGTTTTCTGGTGATCTTTGTGATCTGGGAGGTTGTAGTTCCCTGTAGTGATGCACGAACGATCGGAGAGTAATGGAAAATTATCTGGAGTTAGTGGATTTCAGCGTGGAGGAGATGATTGTGATTTGAAGGCTGGAACCCTAGTTTTAACTAGGAGGAGTGAATCGATCACCATGGCGTGTAGACGTGATCGAGTTCAACGAAATGCTGGATGGTGATAGCCTGAACGTAGACGAAGTCGATGACCGGAGTTGCGAGTATTCTCGGGGTCGGAGATGTGAGTACGTGGCGTTGACAGGGATGGATTGTTTGGGTTCAAGTGTTCCAGTTTTGAGCTTGAAGCTCAATCTCGATTTTGGGTGGTTAGTCGAGTTCTGATGGTCAGAGTGGGATGCGGGGTTGTTCGCTGACGTGGTGAGGCCAGCGTGGTTGGTCGGAGATGATCAACGGCACCGTGCACGTGCACGGTGCACTGTTCTGGTTTGGTGAAGTTTGGGTTTGAGCAGAGAGGGTTTCTGGTTTTCTCGGGTCGTTTGAGTGAATTTCTCGAAGTAGTGGGAGGTTAGACTTGGAGTAAATTTAGGGTAGCTCAGGTAATTGCCTTTGTTACAGGTTTCAACATTTGAACCTGATCTGTTTTTAAATCTAAACAAATGATTTTTGAATTATGAAGCAAAGTTCAAACCATGTTTTTAAAGCTAAGTTTAAACCCGTTTTTAAGTGTGATTTCAAACTTAAATTTGTATTCATTTTAAATCATAAATTTAAAATGGAATGTAAAAGCAAAATTGTTTTAAGATGCTTGATAATGATAATTTGATCATTAGTAAGAATAATGTTTTATCTTAAGGTAAATTAAGATTTAAATAATTTAGAGTAATTAAAATTATTAAGGTAATTAAATGGGTAATTAATTAATTTAATTAATTAAAGATATGAATGATTAATTAAGTAATTAAGAGTTCAAATTAATTAATTTAAATTTAAGACAAATTATTTAAAGACTAATTAATTTGTTATGAAAGGTCATTAATTAAATAAGTTTAGATTTAACAAATGATTAGCGTTATTTAATCAAGTAATTAAAATTTATTAAGTTACAGTTTAGAACTTAATAAATTTAAATAATTAGTGATTAGTTATATGATTTTAAAGGTTAATTAAATGGTAATTAACAATAATTAAATTGAGTTTAATTACTTAAGAATAGTAATAAATAATTATGAATAGTTAATGAGGATCATTTACTTGAGATTTATTAGATGATTAATGTGATTTATCTTGATAATTAATGTGATAAATTAATTTGTGAATTGTTTTAAGTATAATTACTTAATGGTAAGGAATTAAAGGAAATTAGTTACTTAATGTAATTAATTAAGTTTAATTAATCTAGGAATGATCACTAGGTGATTTAATAAGTATAATTACTTAGGGAAGTAATCATTGGGGAATTACAAGGTGTAATTTATTGAAGAATAAAAGTAATTTGGATTCGATTTCTTGTGGAATTAATCAGGGGATTAATTTATATAAAAAAATTAATTAAGGTTAAATTAATTTGTAATTAAGAATAATCAATTGATGATTAATTATTAATTAAGGGTAAATAAATGATTAATAAAAGAATCATTTATTAAATATTTTGTGATTAATTAATTTTTAATCTACCATGACCAGAAAATTATTCATAGAAATTTAATCTGATTTAAATTTATCAGATACCTACGGATGTTTAGATTCTATTGAATGATTGAATTGTTTGATATTTCCTGATATGTGATGCTTTGTGATATATCCTGATTTGTGTTGTGATCTGAAATTTATTATCTATAACCTTTATATATCTGTGATCTGTGAATAAACGATAAGCGTTATAGTTCATATCGCTTATCAACTATATTTCTGTATTCTAATATGTAATGATTGAATGATGTTGCACTATTGTGTGTGAAACCCCTAGACTACACCATACACACACAGATATGGATTTCACGAGGAAATCGATTAAGTCGTAGATTTTTGAAAATAGTTTCGAATTTATATTTTTAAATTCAAATGTTTTGGAAATGGGATGGGTTTAAAGTGAAAAGCTTTTGAAATGGAATTTCAAAGATGAAATTTAGTTTGAGTAACTTGATTGAGTTTTGAAATTTAAATAATTTGATTTAAATTTGAATTTAATATTTGAAATTGAATTCTATGATTCGAAACTAGGGATTAAAGATGTTATACCAGTTATATATGGGTTAAACTATCTTAAACATATTGTTTGAGAATTTGAATTTAACCCAAAGATTTTAACTCGTATGAATGAATCAGATTTTCGGAATGAAAACTATTTGTTTTCAGATGATAAAAGCTTTCATATAAGAAATGAATTTCCAATTTAAGTAAAATAATTTCAAGTTTGAATTGAAAAAAATGGGTTTCCAAGTTATGAATGAATTCTTTTTGAAAGCTATGAATTAAATCTGTTTATTTTTAACAGATTTAAAATGATGATTTGTTTAAACCATTTGAAAGATTTTTGGGTAATAAGTTGTGACTTAATTGAAATCCCAATATCCATATGTTTTAAAGATTGCGCTCGTTATTCGGTTTAGCCGGGAGTAGACCTTTGTGTCATATCACCCGTTCCGAATGATGATACGTCGTATATGGATCGCATTTGAAGACCGGTGGTGAAGACCAGATATTTTCGAAAACAAAAGGACAACTCGTCGAATGTCTCTACATCGACTGGTCCCCGATATAGAGATTTGATCACCCTTTGTGATGGGAAGTCCGGATGTGATTAGAAAATTATCCGAATTTGCAAGGGCTTCTTTGGAAGTGCCTTAGGTTCTGTTCGAACCCGGAACAGACTTGTATGGATTGTATGTCTGACATTACACTTTGATATATAAAGCTGATTTCTTTCAATTACATTTCTGTTTGGTGGCGGAGAATTTATTCTCTTAGCTTAACACCCTTCTCTGAGATGTACGAGCTCAGAGGTTATGTAGTTGAAGGTTATCAGCGATATATTCCCAATTTGGTAATGTGACATGCTGAGTGTTGCTGTGTGATGATCATTGTTTGATCATTTGTGATATGATCATTTGTTTGATCATTTATCTTTGTGATCATTACTTTGATCATCTGTTGACCCAGAGCATGGCTTTGTGAAAAGCGTAGCTTTGTGGACGAGACTTCGTCGAACCTCACAACCCGGAAATGGTCGAAACAGGAATGATGCGGCAAGGTTTCAGGGGTAGCTTCCCTAGGGTATGACCATTCCTTCTGGAAAAGGGTAGTATCATGGTATGGAGCCCAGATACTTACTCATGTGGACACACTTTATTTATTATGTGTGATGTTGGTTTAGAGGCACCTCGTTTAAAGGTCCTAAAGGACCGGGGGTGGCATATCTGGGGTTTTGTATATTCCCTGGGAAGGGGGTAGCCGGCCTTGTTTGGCAGAGAACAGTTTGGTTCTCGGGACGTCCTTCCCAGAGGCGTTTCCATGTGGCAATGGGAAGTTCCTTGGCCTGACCATTTGTTGGAAATCCAAACAAAACAATACGAGCCTTGTACGGTTTTAGTTGTAGAACCTGCCATCTACTTATGGTGGCGCCCCACTGTTTAGGTGGTAGCTATAGTAGGCATAGTTCGAAATGTCTATGTTGGCTAAAATTGATATTCTATTTTCGAAATACTTTCTACACTATGCACTAATAATAATATCAAAAATGATTTGATTTTGCGTAGTAAGCATCTTTGACTATCATAAGAAGAAATCTTCTCCAATTCTGCGTTTGCATTGTATGTGTGGCGGGAGGCCTTATGGTAGTTTCATTTTCCAAAAGCATTGCGAATTGACTTTAAAATTCTCTGCTATTTGTTTTTAAAAGATAAACTTTTTTGTTGCTCACACCAGTCCCATGACTGATCCGGAGTTTATTGTTTCTTTCCTAAACTCTGGATGTTCAAAATTTTTCTACATGGGCAGTCTAGAGTTTGGTTTTTCAAATAGTCAGAATTAGTAGATTTTCTGGAGCTAGTTCAGTCTTTGGATATGGACTGCACTTGCTTATCTTTGTGCCTCGTTATTGGGAGTTTGAGCTATATCCAGATTGGTGCTTTGAAGATGGAGATTATCCGCTGCTGATGTTATCATTTTCTTTCCGCTGCTATTTCTTGTATCATATCTCTGATGTATATTGATATTCATTGTATCACTCTGTTGTATTAGATATTGTATCAGATATTGTATATCAATGTATTATTATTTTTCTTCCATTGTGTTATTTACTTAACTGTGTTATAAGCTCCGGCGACTCGGATTTGAACGGTCGAATCTACGGCATTCGAGTACGATGTAAAGTATGGATGTCGATTTTCAAGCGCGAAAATTCAAATCGTTACAAATATCAACAACCACGGAGTACGCAAGTAATTTATTAATATATAAATGGTAGATGACAACTTTATATTAAAGATCCATAATCTTTAATATATTTAATTGAATGGTATTGATTTATGGGATAATGTATTTCTTATGAATGTCAAAAACATATGAAACCATAGTACGCGTATTATACATATGTATTTATCCCGTAAATCTAATTAGGTTTATTGTGTTTCACCTTTTATTATGCATTCATATTATATGAGTTTTAATTATTGTATAACTTATATAATGTAATTACTTATATAATAATAGCCTAATGTATAATCTTATATTAATATTATTAATTAAATGTAATTCAATTAATTTAATGAACTAACATTTTAATTAATTTATATTATTCAATTAAACATTTTATATTGAATATTTATACTATAATATTTATAGTTATTCACGTATATCTTATTATGTGTATATTATATTATAAATTTATTAACATTTAATTAATATAATTTAAATAATTAAAACTATTGTAGTTAATTATAATTAATTTTGAAAACTAGATGTATATATACACTATCTTAAACATTTTAAATTAATGTTACATATATCATTATATACGCTAACTAATTAATTAATCTTATTAATTATTAATAATTTTCAAAGATTAATTATTTTATTTTTAAAATAATTTTGAACTTGTTTTATGACATTTATAAAATATCACCTATTTTAAACTAAAACCTTTTAAATTTAATATTTAATTGAATCTCAAAATAGATTTTGAAAATTAGCCTAAGGCCGAAACCAATCTGGGCCTTTACAATGGGGTCAACCTTTTGAACTTATTCTACCCAGTTGGGTCAGGCCAGTTGCCAAAGAGGGAAAAATACATATTATTTAATCTCAAGCTTAGGCACTACTATTTTTAGACACTTAGTTGGTAGATTAGCTTTATTAGTTGACCCTAAAGTTGCTAATTTTAGACCGCATAGTCTATTAGGCTCTGATACCATTGTTGAAAATAATACAGTACGCAACGGGTTAAATGGGTAAATTTCAAAATATTTATTCCATTTTGGATCTTATTATGCCTTTAAAGTCTAAATTTGTTTAGATTTGATTAAATTTATTTTAAGTAAAAATAAAATTTATTTAATTTGTAAATATAGTTTTATTCTACAACAAAAATACCTTATTACAGCTTTAAATTTACAATGTTTATAAAAAATGTTATAAAAAAGCCTTTTACAAATGCAAGTTACAACGTTAAATGTTGTAAAATATCTTTGTAAAACTTTTAAGTACACAATTGTTGTAAAAATGTTATCTTTTACAACGTTTAATGACAAACGTTGTGAAAATGTGACTGCTAACAACGTTTATATAAGATGCGTTGCAAAATAGGTGTTTTTTACAACATTTTCCTATGTAAGTTGTAATTAGGATTATTCGGCAAATTTTTTATGAATGTTGTGGAATAGCCTTTTTTAGAAGTTTAACCTGATAAACGTTGTGATTATTAATTTATAACAACCTTCTATAGAAGTTGTTTTACTTGTAGATTGTAAATGATCGCACAATAGTTTTTGATGAAACGTTCACTATAGGGAAATGTTGAATTAGTCTTAATTTTTTAATATGTTTACAATTTGTTGAAAATATAATAACAATAACAATAATAAAAATTTATTTTAATTAGTCTTAAATAATTTAATTAAATGAATTTATATTATTTATAAATTATGGATAATTTCGTTATTGTTTTATTTTCTTTTAGTTACATATCTCACAATTGTTAAACAATCATATACATGATAATTCAGTCCAATAATAGGGAAATATATCCAACATTAGCTACTAAAAGGAAACTGAGTTGCTGAAAGTTTTTCACAAAATTATTTAATATTTAATAGTTAATAATTAATTTTTAATCATCAATATTTAATAATTACTTTTAAATAATTAATAATTAATACTAGTATTAAATAATCAATAATAAGTAATATTTAGTAATTAAGAAATAATATTTTTTATTCAGTATTTAATATTTGATAATTATTACTAATATTTAGTATTCTAAAATATTTGGAAATTTAATATTTTCTAAAATAAATTTAAAATTATTCACAGAACTTAAGACAAAATTTTGAAATTTATAAAATTCAAAAATAAAAAAAATTAAATACATTTAAAATTTGATAGAATATTCAAAATTTTAGAAAATCGGTAAATGTCAAAAAGTTCCAAAATTCAAAAAATATAAATAATAGTTGCAAATCTCAACCAATAATGCATAAATTGTAATACACAAATAATAATACATACTTAACATATAATAATTTATTTTAATTAACGACTTGTAATTGATAATTTAAAATTTTAATTTATTATATTTAATAGTTTATAATTGATAATTTATAAAAAAATTATGTTTAATAATTTCTTTATAATTAGTAAATTGTAATTAATAATTTATTAATATAAACATATAAATAATAAATAATAAATAGCAAATGTTAATACATACTTTCATTATAAAGCCCGCCTACTATTGCTTTGTAAATTTCAACCAGCGCCAAAATTTTGTTTTTTTTCTAACTCTATTTTGGACTCATCCGCTATATTCACGCTATGGCTTTTTATACCTCGGTTGCATTGAATCCGCCAACCATCGCAACCCAGTCAAAACTGATCTTCTCTCCTTCGCAATCCAACATCGATACCAACAACCCCATGCTTATCTGATGCCGTCACTTTTGTAATGCAGAGAAGCCCTGATTCGTCGTGCGCCCTATCGCAACCCAACCAAAACCTTAATTTCCCTCCACCGCAATCTAACCTCGTTGCCAGCAGCCCCATGCTAATTTGATAAGAGCGCTTCTAAACCGCAAACATACCCCTCGAACTTACCTAAACGTTGGTTGCCCCCGTCGCTTGTACTCATCAGCCAAATTTTCCTCCATCCCTCGATGATGCCTTATCCTCCCATAGCTGCAAGTTCTTCGACTTACATGGCTAAAGGTGTTGAAATCTGACGTGATTGCACTGGCAACGTTGAGTTGCTCCTCTTTTGTTAGATGGAACCTGAACCTTGGTAGGTCTAGTTTTGATTTATAACTTTCCATTTTACTTTTTCGTAGATATGATGTTTCTTTTTTCTTCTTAATTTATTTTGAAAATGTTTAACCGGGTTTATACATAAATACGTGTGGTATGGTGCTTAGATACATAATGTGAACACTACAAAATTTACTCGAAACCAGTCTTTGGACTCTTAAGGAAAGAATGCTGAAATTTTCGTTCTTTGTTGTTTTGTCTTTTTTGATTGTCATAAATTACTACCACTTTTACCTTAAAAGAATGACAAGTTGAGGTCTTATTGTAGATGCATTTGATTTTCATATATGATGATTGTTTGTAAATAATGTTATTAATTTTATGATCAGGCAAAATTTAAAGTAGTTTAATAGAGTCCAAGTAGCACTGAATATTACTACTACTTTTAGAAGCAAAGAATATAATGTGTTAAAATATGAATTGAAAATGGATTTATAGCAGTGATTAATGTAAATTACAATTGTGGCTTCAAGGGAATGTACATTGAAACTTATCCACTGCGAACTGATAATATTTACGTATGTCTTGTTTTAGTATATTTTTCATCTATTAAAGGAAGTTAAGTGGACATCCATTGTTATATTCACATTTTTCTATTTTGCAATCAAGCTTTGAAATAATTTTTATATGAGAATATCATTTAAATCAAGGGGTTTTGGACCAAAGGTCCCTATTCTCAAAGCTCATACACAAAAATTCCCTACTCATAAATCCATGTAAATTAAGTCCATGTTTTGTTATTTTTTACCAAACTGCCCACTCCTAGAAAATCGCCCCAGAATTGAAATCAAGGGCAAAAGTAGCATTAATTAACCAAAAACTAAAAATAGGGACCTAATTTTCACAACTTTTTTGGGAAGGACTTTTCTTCCATCATCTTTCAATTCTGGGGACTTGGCAGGCATTTCTTGTTAAATCAATTTGGTACCACTAGACCCGACATTAGGAGATTAATCTTTCCAAGAAACATCTTGAAATAACTTGGTACTTTTTTTGATATAGGACAATACAGAGACGAACAAGTCATATCCCTTGCTTTGTGCCAGCAGATTTGGTCTTTTTATTTTTTTACATGTACATAATTTTAATTATTTAATAGTTGTAGCTTTATCTATAGTTCAACTAACTAACATTAGCAATTAATTTATTACATTACAGTATGATGTGTTTTCGACATTCATGTGCATAGAACATAATGCTGGTCTCAATTAGAAAACAATATTACTCAGTAACAAGGCATGACTCCTGCATAGGCTGATTCAAACCCAAGTTAAGTTAAAAGAGTATGACCAAGGTAACAAAGCCTTTATACAAATGTAAATAGGTTTCAGGGGTAGCATTGTCTTTTTACCCCAATACAACACTGTATATATTGCAACCGGCCGTGTACATTTCGTATATGAAAAACATGTGTATCATTTCTATTATTACAAATAAAAGACTTCTTTCTTGAATTCTTTCTTGGTATCAGAGCTCAAATTGCCTAACGGCTGAGTTAAAAAATTTCAGTTCTACTCTTCATCAGATCAATACTTTCATTGGAAGAGATAGCTGTATTGATTTTCTTCAGAGTTTAGCCTCATCATCAGAGATTAACCTCTCTCGTGATCAAGATATACTGTTCCATCAGTTAACTACAAATTAACAGTAATTGTCAATTTGTACACTGCCTCGCCTAAATCTTATCAGAAAGATCTCATCATCCAAGTTAGGCTACAGTATTTTCTTTCTCCTCGGATCAGATCCTCAATGGAGAAGTGTGACTTCTGTTCCTTATTCATTAATTCCAATCAAGAATCAAATTCTTGATTGAAGAAGGTCTGTTTTCAGTTTATAGGTTGAAAGAATATCATCTGCCTGCATACTCTAAGTTTGCCTCGCCAGTATCAATCCTTACAACTCAGTTCTTTGCATCAAAGATATCATAATGGCTGGAGAGGATGATGGTAATTCTGCAACAACATCACCCACAAAATGGTATGTCTCAACTCAACTCAAGAAACTGCAAATCCGTGCATCATAAAACTAAAGAGTCAACTTGTAGTTCAACTAGACGAAAACGACTACTTGCTATGGAAATATCAGATAGAAACTACTATAAGGGGATATGGACTAGAAGAGTGTGTCAATGGTATAATAGCAATTCCACCAAAAATGATAAGTGACCGTAAGGGCAACTTGACCGCAAATCAAGATTTTATCAACTATCAAAGGCAAGATAGTTTGCTAGCTTCTTGGTTAATGTCACCAATTAGTGTCAATCTCCTATCTCAAATTGTTGGATGCAAAACTTCTCAAAAAATATGGGCAACAATCAATCAAATTTTCAATTCTCAGACAGCGGCAAGAATCATGCATTATAAAAGACAACTTCAAAGTCTAAGGAAAGATAACATGTAAATGCAAGAATACTTAACCAAAGTTAAGACCTATTGTGACTTACTTGATGCTGCTGGCCATAAGGTGGCTGATACTGAGCAGATTTTAACAATCCCGAATGGATTAGATGAAGAGTACGAATCTGTTATAGCAATTATATCCTCAAGAGAAACTCTACCATGTATTCAGTATGTACATTCTACGCTTCTAGCACATGAAGGTAGAGTAGAGCAAAAGAAGCCACTAAATTCGGATTTATCTGTAAACTATGCATCGAATTTTAAAGGCAAAAATCAAAAAAAGGCAACAAGCAGTAGATTTTAGAAAAATATTCAAAGGATTGACAGAATTACAGGGGTAGAGGCCGAGGAAGATGGAACAGTTCTAACAGACTTAGATGTCAAATTTGTAAAAGATTTGGTCATACAGTTGCTAAGTGCTACTTCAGATTTGATCAAAATTTTACTACAAATTAGTGGAGTAATAATTATAGGAACTACAATCCAAATATTAACATAGCACATACAAGTCTGGAGTCAAGAAAACAAGGCAGTAGTTCAAGAAGTCAATCAGATTCAGAACAACAAATAAAGACATATGATCTATAGTTCGAAGACTGGTATCAAGATTCAAGTGCAACAAATCACGTTACCAATAATCTCGATAATCTCAATCTTGGAAACAAGGAGTATAAAGGTATGAAATTTATTTTTATGGGCAATGGAAAATCAATTAAAATAACACACACTGTAAATGCAAAAATCAAAGGAAAAAGAGAGTTATACCTCAATGATCTACTTAGAGTGCCACAGATTAAGAAAACCTTGATGAGTGTATCTCAATTTGCCAATGAAAATCAAGTATATTTGAATTTTACCCAAAATTTTGTTTAGTTAGGGATTTACTAAACAAAGAAATTTTACTACAGGGTAATGTGTAAAATGGACTATACATTTTCAATCTAATGAAGAGGTATAAGTCTGCACCAGAAAGAAATTGGTGCAGCTATTCAAAGTGTGATATTAATGTTGATAATAAAAGAGTGTTTGATTTGTGGCCTAGTAAATTGGGACATCCCAGTGTTGACACAGTAAAGTTTGCATTGCAGAATAATAATACTAAGTTTGAAAATATATCTACACCATATATATGCACATCATGTCAAATGGGAAAAATTCATAAGCTACCATTTTCTAAATTATCAACCAAATATAGCAAACCATTGGAAATGGTAGCAGTTGACCTATAGGTCCAGCCTCAGTTGGTTCTGATTATGGCTTTAATTACCATGTCTCTTTTGTAGATCCTTTTTCTAGATATACTTGGATATATTTCTTAGATCAAAGGTAGAAACACAAAATGTGGTGGTACAATTTATCACTCAAGCTGAAAAGCAAACAAACAGTCAATTAAAGATAATTCAGACATGGAGGAACTGAATTCAAGCCCTTAAAGGACTATTTCATGAAAAAAGGAATAATACATAGGATTACATGTCCCTACACCTCCGAGCAAAATGGCCTAGTTGAGAGGAAGTATAGACACATAGTAGATACAGGCCTTACACTCTTAGCTCATGCATCTATGCCTCTGAAGTTCTGGCCAGACTCCTTCAACTCAGCTGTATATCTAATCAATAGAATGCCAATCATGGTCCTGGAAAACAAAACTCCAATTGAAAAGTTATTCAACAATTTACCAGACTACACCATACTGAAGGCTTTTGGTTGTCTGTGCTACCCATACTTAAGACCATACAACGCTCACAAGTTGAGTTTTAGATCCTTACCATGTACCTTTATTGGATATGCCTCTAACCAAAAAGGATACAAGTGTCTAACCAGCAATGGTAAGATAATTAGTTCAAGGCATGTTGCTTTCAATGAGCATGTCTTTTCCTTTTCAAAGAGTGAAATAAAAACTACTCAGAAAGTCTATGATACCAAATCATCAATGCATCCTTTTCCAACCTACTCAAGTGAGCAGGTAAGAAAGGTTCAAATTGATGATCTGGTGAACTCTGAGCATCAACATACTATACCACATGAACAATCAAACTATGATACACCTGAGAATCCATGCAGTCATAGCCAAGAAAATGAATCATCAAATCTCAATGTGGAACCCTCTACAATTTCACATCAGGCCAGTGAATCTAGTACTAGTCAATCTTCACCACCTACAAGAGAAGGTCATCATATGATAACAAGGTTAAAGCATGTAATTTTCAAACCCAAAGTTTATACAAAAGTACTAAAGCATGATGAACCGGTCAATTATAAGGAATCAGTTAATGATAGCAATTGGAAATCTACCATGGATGATGAATACAATTCCTTAATAAGCAATAAAACCTGGAGCATTGTGCCAGTACTAAAAGACAAGAATATCATTGGGTGCAAGTAGACATACAAACTCAAAAGAATGGCAGATGGTAAAATAGCAAAATATAAGGCAAGACTGGTAGCAAAAAAATATTCACAATAATATGGATTTGACATTGGTGAGACATTCTCTCTAGTAGTCAAACCAACAACAATCAGACAACTAGATGGTAATAATGCATTCCTACATGGTGAACTTCAAGAAGAAGTATATATGCAATAGCCGCCAGGATATGTTAAACACGACAACAAGAAAACGATATGCAGACTACATAAAGCTATCTATGGACTCAAACAAGCACCAAGGGTCTGGTATGAAAAGTTGAAAAAAATCTTAATCAGTTTAGACTACAAGCCAACCAGGTCTGATAACTCACTTTATATCAAAATGAATGGTAATATTACAGTCTATATACTAGTATATGTAGATGATCTCATAATTATAGGGAATAATAGTGATGAGATTGGAAATGTTACTTTCCATTTAAACAGAACTTTTTCTATCAAGGATCTGGGTGATCTGAACTATTTTTTAGGAATTGAAGTTCACAAGAAGTCAGGTAATGAATTAATTTTATCTCAAAGTAAATATGTTTTTGAAATTATTGATAGAGCAAAAATGAGTGATGCTAAGCCTATGCCAACACCAACGGTAAGTAATCTACATTTATCTAAACATTAATGTGAGCCTATAGAAAATGTAAAATAATATAGAAGTATTGTAAGTGCCTTGCAATATGTTACAATCACCAGACTAGATATATTGTTCAGTGCAAATAAAGTCTGTCAATATATGCAAGAACCTCTAGACCATCACTGGAAAGCAGTGAAGAGAATCCTTAGATACCTAGAAGGCACAGTAAATCAAGGAATATGTTTAAAAGCATGCAAATCATTAAAAATTCAAAGATACGCAGATTCAAACTGGGTATTAGATTCTGATGAACGAAGATCCACAACTGGCCACTGCATTTACTTAGGTGATAACCCTGTATCATGGTGCCCCAAAAAGCAACTGACTGTCTCTCGCTCAAGTACTGAAGCTGAATATCGCAGCGTGGCCAGTGCAACTACTGAGATCATGTGGCTTGAATCCCTCATCCGAGAGATAGGAATTCATAATGTCAGAAAATCTGTAATCTGGTGCGACAACCTGAATGTCGTCTCTCTGTCAGCTAATCCCATCCTTCATTCACCAACCAAGCATATAGAAATCGATATGTTCTTTGTTCGTGACAAGTTATCAAAGGAAGACTGGACAAAAATCATCTTCCAGCAACTCATCAAAAGGCAGATGTCCTTAAAAAAGCCCTCTCAAAGAGAAATTTTGCAAGGTTAAAATATGAGTTGAAGATCGAAGAAGCCCTAAGAGTTTGGAGAGGAAAGAACTCTACAAATCAGTCACCAGCGATCCATCTAAGTTCAGATACTCATGCAAAACTACTTGCAAGCAAGTAATTTTACTTGAGAATCTTCAGATCTGATGATTTCAGAAGACTCAGAAGTTTGAGAGTGGGAATCTGCTCAAATCGATCTACAAAAATGCTCTAGAACTCATGCGCTCTCAATTAATATCTCGAAAGATGCAATTTTTATCAGAGATTTTTTCAGATATGAAGATCGATTGAAGATGCAAAAATTTCGGGGAAGAATGAAGAAACCCTAGATACATTTGCCGGGGGATTTAAAAGAGCATGACCAAGTAAACTGTAACAAAGCCTTTATACAAATCCAGGGGTAGCATTGTCTTTTTACCCCAATACAGCACTGTATATATTGCAATGGGCTATGTACATTTCGTATATGAAAAACAAGTATATCATTTCTATTATTACAAATAAAAAGACTTCTTTCTTGATATCTTTCTAGTTTTCTTTTCTTTGAGTATTTGGTTGATTTCAAACCGAGTGAACTAGTGACAGTCGAATAATTATCTTTCTCAATTGCCCTATTGTTAATGACTTAGGAGTAAACGAAAATGACTAGTTTGAAGGTTTTCAAGTCTTGGATTAGTTTGAATTTATATGACCTTTAGAAATTTATCTATTTTCCAGATGTCGTAAAATACCTTTTTTGTTGCAGTGAAAGAACTAAATTAACCAGTATACACAAAAAAATTCTTATAGGATGGCACAACTTGGGGTCAAGGGGTTGTAAACATAGTTCTAGTTCACTACACCATAATAGGAAATTCCCAAATAATTTTAGTACACGTTTTAAGTGTTACCAACAGCATATGAGCAATGAAGTAGCCAATCTTGTCACACATATATGTGTTACTAAACTACAACTTAGTAACATTTATAAGTATTCCTACTGTGTTATTCAGTAACATTTATAAGCATTACAAAACATAGATTTAGCAACATCTATACGCATTACTAAGGAAAACTACTGTGCCACCTGTTACTCCAAAATTCAACTTTCGACCAAGTCAAGACCTCTTTGAGCAAAGAGAAAGAGAGAAGAGCTCCAGCCAAACCTTTCGAAGGAGTCGAATGGATGCTACCATCAAAGTGTAGAAGCTTCAAGACCTTTTGAATGTGTCGGAAGGTTCCTCCTATCAATATCCAGAGAGTTCTTACCTTTCGAAGAAGGTGAAGGAGTCTAATGTTTCCTTCTGCCTTCATTAACAACCATTTGACTAGATAAAGACCTTTCGATTAAGGTGAAGCCACACCTTCCGAAGACAATGAAGAATAACTCTTAGAACATATGCCAAACCATTCGAAACCAATGGTTTCTCCATCATTCAAACTACTAGGAAGCAAGTATTATCTAGAGCAACCCCTTCGAAAGCTATAGTAAGCCTTTCAAATCGGTCGAAACTAGTGTGGTCCAGGAAGGGTTTCAGATCAGATCAGAAAAAGAGCATGGATGAAACCCAACATCATCGAAACAAATGATCGAAGGCTATCGACAGAGTTGGAAGCACTTACAAGATAACTCAAAAAGAGGAGCACCACCATACCTTCCAACAAAGGCGAAAACTTGCTTAAGTCTCTCAATGGCTACCTTCCGACCCAGTCGAAAGCATCAGGGTCGAAAGGTGCCAAGCTGCATCTATAAATAAAACCCAAGGGGTCACATTTACGGGATCCGATTCCTCTCATTCCAACCTGTATACTCTTGAGTAAAGTCCAGTAACCCTAATTTGTAAATCAATTTGGGAGTTTGAAAAAATAAGATCTTTTTAGCTGGATAAAGGGAAGTTTCGATTACTATAGACTACTTTACCGTTTCCTTAAAGATTTTATTGGATTTACCTTTACATTCCAGTTTTACCTTTATCGAAGGGCTGCTACCGACATAATCGAAACCCCTTCACGTTCTAATAACTTCTGTAAACAATTCAGAACCATCTTCTCTCTAGGCTAAATCCTTCGACAAGGTCGAAGCCCATCCTCTAAACGCCTAAGCCTAAAATTACTAATTCAAGCCCAAAGAGGTTATATCCACAGCTTTTGACTAGATCAAAACCCCTCACTTAGAATCCCAATCCAAAGCCTAAACTACTCTAAATCCTAAAGCTTTTAACAAGGTCAGAATCCAGATCAATTTCCCTGGTCCAAGTTTTATCCTCAATATCACCACACTTCCGACAAGGTCAGAACCATTTTATCAAATTCTTGGGATAAGACTAATTAACGCAACCCACAAGGCTTCCGACAAGGTCGAAACCTTTCGAGGAAAAACTTTCTAAGATATTCATATCAATTCAAAAGGAAGGCCTTCGAAAGGAGGATCAATTCATCCTAACAGAGTCAAAAGGTCATCTAAACACGGATAACTAACCCTTTCGACATAGTCAAAGGGTCTGTCTAAATAATTCCTACTTGATAAAGCCTAATCGAAAGGCAATTCTAAGAGAATTCACACCTTCCTTTCTGCACTACTTGTATAAAGGATAATTTACTTCTCTTAGCATAATTTTAGGGTGTTGACAAGAAATCTTGTTAACATTTTTGGCGCTAGAAGGAGGGCCTGAAACTCCAACTTGGATAAACCCCCAACACTGCTATTCCCTAACCCTACATAGTTCAATCCTACTTCAAGTTTATCTGCTTTGGTGAATCATGGCTAGAAGAATTAAGAGATCTAAACAAGGATCCTCCGAACCACATTAGACAAGGTTCTCCCAAGTAATCATTAAGGATTCCAATCAAGATGAAGAGTAAAGATTGAGGCTAGAAGATCTTAGAATTATAAATCAAAAGAAAGCGGAATCTTATGATCCTGAAAAATGGAGCTTAAACCCTTTTCATGTTGGCCCTACCCTTATCTTTGCACTTGGAAAGAGGACAAATGGAAGTGACAATGTCTTTAATCAAATGAGAAGAACCATTCAACATTATTCCAAAGGCACAATCTTTGAGAAAGAAATAATGGATGATTACAATGCCTTTGCATATAAATGGCAACCCACTACAACAAGAACACTTCCAACACAAGAAGTCCAAAGGGTAGCAAAAAGAAAAGAATTTGAAGAGCATGAAACAATAAGGCCAAAGAAAAAAAATATCAAAGAGCCATCCTCAAGAATCAAGCTTCAAATTTAGACTTCCAAAGGAATGCAACTTAACAACATCTATGGAAATGTCTACTTGCTTACTAAGGATGAGATTAACTATTGGCCGTCACAAAAGAAAAGGCCAAAACATGAAAGGAACTTGGGAGCATCCTATTGCCACTATCACATGATAAATGGCCATGAAACTAACCATTGTATTGCCCTAAAGGGGTGATCATATATTCCTTTTGGCAAGGAAAGTTCCATGAATTTGTAAAAAGAATTTAAGATAAAATCAGTAAAGAGCTACTTTCTGTAAAGAGAAAATCTACATGGTAGGAGTGAAATGCTCCTTATATTTGAGACTACCTAAGATGGTAGTCTACCTAAGACGGTAGAAAAGCCTCTATCCACGCCGAGATGGCCAGGGTAGAGCACCTCCTGTAGGGAGAGAGGGTAAGCCTTTAGCAACGCCATGAGATAGCCAAGTTAAAGCACCGGACAAGCCCTTGGCTGCGCCTCTAGTCAGGTCAAGGCACATCTTGGAGGGAGGACGGAGTAAGCCTTTAGCCGTGCCATAAGATAGCCAGGTTAAAGCACCGAACAAGCCCTTATCTGCGCCATGCTATGGCCAGGGTAAGGCACCTCCTGGAGGGAAGATGGAGTAAGTCTTTATCCGTGCCATAAGATGGCCAAGGTAAAGCACCGAACAAGCCCTTTCGGGTCTCTCATATCCGAACTTCATCAATTAATACCCGAATTTAGGTTTTGGAACATACATTCCAGGACATTATTTGCTAATACCCTAATCTAGGTTTCGAGTCTATATCAATCACTGTCTTTTTATACCTGAATCTAGGTATCAAGACTATTACTTATTTAAGCCCTAATCTGGGTATAAGATTTCGATAATGGATTTCTATTTATCCATCATAAATGCCCGAATCTGGGTCAAAGAATATTATCATAGAGATCGCTATTAAGAGTTTCCGAATGTGAATTTCGGATTTCTAATTTTTCAAATCCCATTAATGCCAAGGAAGGAATGGGTCAAAGGGTTTCTACTTCTGAAATTCAGATAGTGGTTTCTAGATTTGATAACTTTTGAAGATTACATTCTAACATTTTATACCCCTACGGTAAGGCAGGATTTTCTATCAGCAAATTCTATATGTTTCAGCCAAATGGCTGAAATTGAAGTCTCAATTATCTCTCATCGCGGTTAAAGATGAGATTTAGACATTTAATATAAACTACTTTTCATGCAATTAATGGGATAACTTGTTAATCTAAGCAAATGGCATACGTGGACTAATATGTCAATTTCAAGTAACAATTAGAAATACTATTTGCTTTATGCTTTTTAGGAAAACCAGTACAACAAAGAGTAATAAAAGATTCAACAAGTACAAAATCAATGAATGACCAGTTCAAAAGGCATTACAAAAGTGACATTACAGAAGAGGATTGCAAATCAGGTGATATTTACAAAGTTTATGTGATTATTTACAAAACTATGAGGTTATTCACATATATACAAGATAAATTTGTACATTTCAAAGATTCAAATACATCATAAACCTCTAGTAGCTTTTTTAAGGGTCTCAGCGGCTGAAGGATCCACTACATGTCGGATTGCTGTGCAAAGAACTTCTTTAATTTTCTATTCCTTTCTCCTTACTCTGTTCTCATCATCAATCGCGTCAATGTTGGTCTTCAGAGCATGATTAAAGGCCCTATTTGCAGCCTTAAGGGTTTTATTTTCTTTTTTTAACTCTGCAATGCGTTTCTTAAGCAAGTAGTTATCGTGTTCGAGCTTTTGATTCTTGGCAGTGTACTCATTGATAGTTTGAGAATATTTCACTTTCTGTTGCTCATCAAAATACTTGGTTGTTTCAAATTTAACTCTCTGGCACCAATTCCCCCACAACATCGTCGTCTAAGCCCGAGGGATGGTTGAGCATAGTAGGGAATTCCCAGGCTGCAAGCTGTGTTGACCATGTAAGTTTAGTAGCCAAAGGAGCAGTGCGAGAGACTGGTAGATCAATGTCTGAAATCTTATCCCTCATAATGAATTCCAAAGAAGCACATTGTGCTTGACTGTCCTTCAATTTTAACTCCAAGACACTAATTTGTTGTATAAACTCTGACATCTTATATCGAAGTAAATTAAGGGATTTGTCTTCACTTGTCGCTTAAGAGCGATGATCGTTTCATCTCTACTTTTAATTTCACCCTCATGGTAGGTGACTTGGTCTTTAAATTAATAGCCATGGTTTTGCATACAAAATATCTCTTATGCCATTTCACCGCTTCAGTATTGCCACCAAAGCGTTCTAATAAAATGTCATCACTAAGCACAATCCCTCCACTTGCTTGCAACAATTTCTCCCTAAGAACATCGATGCACGACGATAAATTAAAAGGAAGGGAAGTTGTAGATAATTGTAGTTCCTATTTATAAAAAAACAAGAAAAAGTAAAGTTAAGATCAAGATGAAAAATCTTTTTATTATTATAATAACGGAGTACAACTCAGACAGCAACAAAGTTTAAAGATACAATAAACAATTTGATTACATTTAAAGTTGAGAAGCTACTTTTCTAACTTTATCTAGTGAGTTAGCTGAAAGTGTAACAGTCGAATCAAAAGGCATAGTAACTCCTTCAAGGGTTATGATCGGTGAGCATTTGCTATAGTCCCACTTCCCAGCTTGAGGACTATTGCGACCATAAATTAACTTGGTTTGAAATGTTTCAATCTCTTCAAGAAATATTTCTTTCTTATCTCCAAGAAAATCAAAACGGAGGCGAGGGTATTCCAAGTACAGTTTTTGCAAATCTCTAAGAAAGCAATATCTTGCAAATTTCGAAGTCTTTAAAAGTGTTGCCTTTTCATGATAAAATCTCCTTAGCTTAATATATTGACTTAAATAGTCTCTAGGGATAAGTCAAGCTAGTGAACAGACATTCTGTAATAGTATAATAAAGAAAGGCTAAACATAAAAGCCAAAGCTAAAACATGTATCATAAATCAATAAACTGTTACATATTTACAATCACTCATCTAGTTCATACAAAATAGACTTAGAGAAAAACTCAGAGACATATTTATCTTTGTAGCACTTAAGCTTTTCAGCGGGGAGGTTTTGAGGAATCGACCTGACCCCTGGTAAATTCCAACAAGCTCCAGGATGCGGGTCAGAACCAAATTCATTTAAGTATCTTCTGTGGAAACATCTAAGTAAACCCCCGTTGAATTCGCCTAACTACGAAAAGTCTATAATTGAATGTCTACAATAAGCTTTATACAAAAAGTTAACTAAAATGTCTCTTTCTTCAATCATCATCCAAAATAAAGTAAGTAACTCTCGATTCTCCTTTAAAAGAGCATCGTATCGGAAGTGCGCTCTCTTTAATAAGGGGGCAGCTCTCTGATGTTTAAAAGATGCTAGTACAGAGGCACTCCTGTCGAGATTATGATACTTTTCAGAGAGAACATTGTGCTCCTTTATCAGTTTTCCTAATTCCCTATATAACTTGTTAATTTCTGCTTATTTTCTTTCAAGTTTTGTCCTATAGGGAAGGGCGGACTTCTTCCTTGTCTAAAACATATGATTTTGCACTAATTATTATTTTTGAAGTGAAATATATTTAAATAGAGAATCCCATACTTGAGAAACTGGGACAGAAGCTTGGGAGGCCTGCTCTTTCTCTTTTGGATCTTCAACATGAATAGGAGCAGGCTCGTCCTCAAGAAGAGCAGAAGGCCCAGGGGATGCAGGAGGAATATCCTTCTGGGAGATGGCTCTTTTTGGGAAATTCAGCGTTGTCACCGCCATCCTTCTCAAAAGTTCCAAAAGAACCCCCTTTATCTCCGTCAAAACCTTGGCCGCCGGCAAGGTCATCATCATCACCACCATCATTATCATCATCATTATCAGCGTCATCATCATTGCCTTCCTTCCCGGAGGCATCTTCTTTATCACCCTCATCCTCGGAGTCTGACTCGATTTCAAAGGAGGGGACATCAAAAGAAAGGACTTCAAAAGCATTAGTTTCCTCCTCGTCCGCAGGCTCAATCCCCTACTTCATCGGATTAATTTAGCCCGTTACTCTATCGATTTGGGCAGAATCAAGTGAAGGAAAGCCAAAGTCTAGGCATTTCTTGTAGTTGTCGACATATGCAAGCATAAGGGCATCTTTATAAGTCATCAGCATCATTTGCCCTAAAGTGGCGCCGACAAATTGGGACACTTGCTGCTTGACATCAGTAATGGTATGGACAACAAGTTTTAACGAAGCTCTGGTCTTCTTAATTTTTTTTTCCAGAGAGATGTTCTTTACAACCAAACGAGCCCTCTCGTCTTCAAAATCTTTTAAAGTGAGCTCCACTGCATGTTTCTTGTCGGTAAGGAGTTGATGAGCCTGCCTTTCTGCTTCTAGATCAGTCTCAGCTCGAGCAAGAGAATCTTTTACTCGTTCCAACTCTATGGAGGCGTCATATTTAGCAGCAGACAGAGAAGACACTTGATTTTTAAGCTTAGAATTTTCCTCCTGAAGTTTGGAGGATTCAACAGAAGGCTTTAAAACATGTTCATTCAAAGCTAACCAACTCTAAGAAATCTGAAAGAAAAATGTAACACAAGTTAGTGATTTAAGAGAAAACCAATGGTGATAAGGTTAATTGAAAAAGAACTTACCAAAAGTTATTGCTCCATTAAAGAGCGACAGTGCCCCGCCAAATCTAGAGCAGAAGAAGGTGGTGAATAGAAATGAAGGATTCTAAGTGGAGGATAGACTCAACCATCTCTTCAAAATTGATGGTGGAAGGAGAAGAGGATTCCGGAAGAGAAGGAGCATGCTTTAGGGTAGGAGGCATATTCAAAGCCAACTACATTTAGGCAAGAGCAGCTAGCGAATCTGAAAAAGAAATATGAGTGATAGGATCAATGGCAGTTGGGGTTTGCACAGGCTTCTCTTTGGGAGCCTCTACAGTTGGGCTTTTTAGAGCTTTTTCAGAAGATAAGCGCTCCTCCCCCTCCACATCTACGACTCTAGCAACTTTCTTTGAAGATTCATCTTTAGAAGATTCCATTAACTTCCTTTTGAAAGCTTGCTTGGATTTCGCAAAGGATTCGATAATCGATGTCACTTCGAAAGTTGGAGGAAGAGGGGTAGTACCAGTGGCAGGCACTGTAACTTGAGATATAGCTGGAAAAAGTTAGAATAGATTGAAGTTAGCATAATAATTCAGGAAGAAACAGAGATAGAAAGCAAACACTTGGCCTATGACATACCGGAGCGGTCAGCGCAAATAGGAGACATGGGAGAAAAAGTTGATGGGTCTCCCAGGGGAGAAAGCATTTTCCGCGAGAAGTATGTTGGACAGAGGGTGGAGTTCCTAAGATCTTCTGGCCCGTTGGCAGAAGTGAATGCTTTCTTAAATTTGTGGGAGTCAGTAGCGTCAATCTGCTCCTGACTTGGCTTGAAGCCGCAATTAGAGCTTCAACTGTTTTCTTATCAACATCATTAAGCTCTTTAGCAGGGACACCCGATAAAAACAGAGATTCGACAACAGAAAACATTGAGTAAGGAAAAGAAACATAAATCAAGACATACGAGGAGAAGCAAAAGTCCCAGGATGTTAGAAATGCTTTTGAGAAGAAGAACTGGTTTTCCCAGTCCCTGAATTTATTAACCCCATCCGATATCAATATTTTGGGGATTGGCTCTATATATTTGGCTATTAAGATTGCTCAGGTTGACCAACCATGTCAAGAAGTTCAACACTTCAACATTGAGGGAAGGAAGCCTGGATTCCAATGCCATCATTTCCAAGGACAAGAGATAAGTATAGACATTTGGTGACAACTGGAATGGGGCAATCCCGACATGAGATAGAAATGTAGATAAGAACTCTGGAAAGAGCAAGAATCCACCATGCAATATGTGGATGGTAGTATAGGCAAAAAACCCTTCAGGAGAGTTGTTGATGGTGCCAGTCTCCTTTGGGGGAACGGCTTCGATACCGGTAATGCCAAAGTCATTGAGGATGGCATCAACTTCATCTTGAGTTGCTATGACATAATGCTTGGAAATAGTTTCATCCTTCTTTGGAGAACTCATGATTCTGCCAGGTGAAAACATTTTAGTTAAAAAATTTAGGGCTAATTATGAATTGAGTATACTTTCAAGAATTAGTCAAAGAAACCTATTTAGATAACTTAAACATGAACCAGATTTGAAACTTCAAATTTTTGAAAAAGTTTAAGTTAAAAATCAAAGATATTAGGCTTACGACTGGGTCGAAAGGAAAGGAACATCAACATTTAACAAGTATATCTCAAAATTGTCGAAAACCTAAGTAAACGTGTTCCCGGAGCTATCGACAAGGTCGAAAGTATAAGGCAAAATATTTTTTCAATCATCACCTTTCAACAATGTTGAAAGCTTCACATGAACCTAATTGCTAAGGAAAGATAGTTAAGATCAACTCAAAAACTTAAACAAAAAGGTGCACTACAAACATTTCATAAACTAAGTAACAAGACCCTTCGACAATATCGAAGCCAATGACTTAGGATATCTAAGAAAAATACTAATGCTATCAAAACCTAACATACTCATTGAAGTCGAAATGTTCTAAGTTAAACTCATATGCACTTAGGATGTTTCGACAAAGCTGGATAAAAACAGTTTTAGGAGGGTTTGGACCTAGTAAATAAAGGTGGTATCGAAGGGGTCGAAGGGGTCTGATGATTCAAAAGGTTAATTAAGGAAAATAGATTGCAATCGAAACAAAGGGTTTCGACTAAGTCGAACATTATACTATGGAAGGAGTTCCAACTCTTTACCTAATAGCATAATCTTTCAGATGACCTAATCAACACTACAAAAACTTTCGACTCTGTCGAAAGGGGCTAAGGAAGCAAAACCAATGTTACCGCCTCAATCCCTTTCGAAGGGGTAGAAGTCATTTTGTGGCGCCAACTTTTTATCCGTACATATGAAACTTCCGGGTAAAGGACAGGTTCTACTATCCCCCAAACCTGATTGCAAATCCAGGTTTTTCAAAAATTTCTTAAAGAACAAGTAAACCCAATATATTAAGAAAATGATTCAAACAGTAATCGATTTTTCTCGATTTCAGAAGTATAAAATAATTATCAAATTGAAAACCCAGATTTATTAACGATGAACAAAAATAGTAAATTCTGGAATGAAAATCCGGACCCTTTAATCAGATGGATTCTAATATCATTCACTGTCAATTTCAGAATCATAAACGAAAATGAATTCTAAAGAATTCCTAAAACTGACATAGAAAAAGCTTCTCAGTAAATCAATCGAAATCTACCTTCAGAAAAGTCAAGATTCAAAAATTTCAAAAATAGAATTTCAATTTTGAAATCTAAAAGGGTAGAATTCGATTAAAATTGGCTGAACAAAGTTAAATCTAAAATTACAGATTACACTTGATGACTGTTATGATTTCTAGAAGTAAATAGGAAGTTTGATAACTTTTGAACTATTTTACTCGCTCTTAAAATTTTGACTGTAGAAAAGTAAAAGAGGAGGAAGAAGAAAGGTGTACTTTATAAGGAAAGTCGCCTAGATTTATTAGCCGTTAGATCGGATTTGAATGGACGGCCCAGATTCACGCCGAAAGACTAAGAGGCGAGAAGCTTCTAGGTTTCGACAAAGATGGCTTGAAAAGCCAAGAACATCCCTTCGTGAGGGGTGGGGGGGCAAATGTTACTACAAATATTCACCTTTCGACCAAGTTGAGACCTTTTTGAGCAAAGAGTAAGAGAGAAGAGATCTAGCCAAACCTTTTGAAGGAGTCGAAGGGATGCTACTATCAAAGTTTAGAAACTTCAAGACCTTTCAAAGGTGTCGGAAGGTTCCTCCTATCAATATCCAGAGAGTTCTTACCTTTCGAAGAAGGTGAAGGAGTCAAAAGCTCCTTTCTGCCTTCATTGACAACCCTTTGACTAGATAAAGACCTTCGCTTAAGGAGAAGCCACACCTTTCGAAGACAATAAAGAATAGTTCTTAGAATATACGCCAAACCATTCGAAACCAATTGTTTCGTCATCATTCAAACTGCTAGGAAGTAAGTATTATCTGGAGCAACCCCTTCGAAATCTATAGTAAGCCTTTCGAATCGGTCATAACCAGTGTGGTCCAGGAAGGGTTCCGCATCATAAAAAGAGCATGGGTGAAACCAACGTCATCAAAACCAATGATCGAAGGCTATCGACAGAGTCGGAAGCACTTACAAGATAACTGAAAGAAGAGGAGCACCACCATACCTTTCGAAAAAGGTGGCAACTTGCTTAAGTCTCTCAATAGCTACCTTCCGACCTAGTCGAAAGCATCAGGGTCAAAAGGTGCCAAGCCGCATCTGTAAATAAGACCCAAAGGGTCACGTTTAAGGGATCTAATTCCTCTCATTCCAACCTATATACTCTTAAGTAAAGTCTTGTAACCCTAATTTGTAAATCAATTTGGGAGTTTGAAGAAATAAAATATTTTTAGCTGGATAAAGGGAAGTTTCGATTACTTTAGACTACTTTACTGTTTCCTTAAAGATTTTGTTGGATTTACCTTTACATTTTGGGTTTTACCTCCATCGAAGGGCTACTACCGACATAGTCGAAACCCCTTCAATTTCTAATAACTTCTGTAACCGATTCAGAGCCATCTTCTCTCTAAGCTGAAGCCTTCGACAAGGTCGAAGCCATCCTCTAAACACCTAAACCTGAAATTACCGATTCAAGCCCAAGGAGGTTATATCAACATCTTTCGACTAGATCGAAACCCCTCACTTAGGATCCCAATCCAAAGCCTAAACTACACTAAATCAAAAAGCACTCGACAAGGTCAGAACCCAGACCAATTTTCCTGGTTCAAGTTTTATCATCAATGTCACCACACTTCTGACATGGTCGAAACCATTTTACCAGATTCTTGGGATAAGACCAATTACCACAACCCACAAGGCTTTCGACAACATCGAAACCTTTCAAGGAAAAACTTTCTAAGACAGTTCTACCAATTCAAAATGAAGGCCTTCGAAAGGAGGATCAATTCATCCTAACAGAGTCGAAAGGTCATCTAGATACGGAAATTAACCCTTTCGACACAGTCAAAGGGTCTGTCTAAATAATTCCTACTTGATAAAGCCTAATTGAAAGGCAATTCTAAGCGGATTAACACCTTCTTTTCTACACTACTTGTATAAAGGATAATTCACTTCTCTTAACCTAATTTTGGGGTGTTGACAAAAAATCTTGTTAACATCACCTACCATTTGCTTTGTACTATTTGTAAGCTTTGCTAGTCAAGATATTAGTAACATTTATAAGCATTACAAATTGCAAGGTATGACTTCAAATAATTTTTGAATTAATACTTAAAGTAAATTCACTATAATATATTATAAACAATGATTTATCATATAGATTTAACACAAAGTTTAAAATGCTCTGCAAATGGATTATAATATATCATAACACTGATTTCCATATTCAAATACCATGTTCTTATGTTAAGATAATACTACAACATGAGCTACAAAATTTCTAATTTGAAAATACACTTTATGTTTAACTTAAGGTCAATATAACCATTATGGATCGTCCACTCCAAACTCAACTAATTCTACACATTCTTCAACGTCTAATACAACAATCCAAAGCTTGTTCGTCAACAGCAAATCCTCACTGCCCGCTCCATTCACTTTCAACTATGCTATATATTCCCTTACATAATACAATAATTCATATAGTGTTCCTTTAAAAGAAGGAGAAGAACAACAAGAAGTAAATACTAAATAAATTCTGCAAGGATGCTATATTTTTTTTTTTTTTTCGCAAACTGAGTTTGGAAAATACTTGCAAACTGAGTTTGCAAACTCAGTTAGCATTTCCAAATTGAGTTCGCAACCCCAGTTTGCATCGCTTTGCAAAAGTGTGCGTGCAAACTCAGTAGCGAATTCAGTTTTGCAGTGGTTTAGAAAACTGAATCTGCAAACTCATTTTTGAAATACTGAGTTTGCACTTATTTTTTCAAAACTGGACTTGAATGATTAATATAGTAAACTGAGTCAACAAACTCGGTTGCAAGTGCAAACTCAGTTCGTGTTTACGACTAAGTTTGCGAACTCAATTTGCAAACACAATTTAGCTACACAACAATTAGTAATATTGATATCTAATATGGCAAATCCAAAGTCACCAATGTGGTGAAAATATAAATAGTAAGATATATTATTCAATTGACAAACATATTAAATTCCTATGAGAAATAAATGCTCAATCAAAATTAATATCAGGATTCTTTTCTTATCAAACAATGGAATATATAAAAGAGAATAACAACCAAGCACCATTGTACATAATATCTCTATAAACTCACCATTTCTGTGTTAATTCAAATAGCATATACCATGTCATTTGCCTTTTTATCAAAAGCACATAAGTGCAACAAGTAATTGAGTAATTGTAACATCCTGTATCTAGAGACCAACACCTAAGAGCTATAGATGCTGTAGTCATCTATAGTATTAACTTCTAGTGACAAAATACGGTAATGCTAATGGTATCCATAATAACAGAAGCACTTGAATATGAACAATCATAGATTTCAAAAACAACATTTTACTTATTACATTTCAAAACAATACCATATCCAAGTTACATAATCCCATAACTGTTTCCCAGGTAAAGAATCAAATATAATTTACAATAATATGCCAAGAGTGACATAGACGATGCCCCCTTGGTTGATCAGAGAAAATATAGTCATACCGACTTATTATACATGGTGGAATAAAAAAATGTTTCCTAGTTTACTATCCGACAGCCACCTGCTCATCCCCGAAAGCTTTATTTGCCAAAACAAAGAAAACCTGAAAACCTCAACCCTCAGCCTACTCAAATCAATTTTTGAGCACCCGAGAGTTTAAGGGGAAACAAAAAACTTCGAGTCAGGCATAAAGCCTGATGTGAATAATTATGTTATATAACGGTTTACTGATATTAAGCGAGACCACACCGCTTAGCGGAATGGGTTTCCCCTACTAATATTCTTTTCAAAACATATATTTTGCAAATCCTTTCCTACAACCAAACTGGTTAATCAAAATGAATATAATAATAATAGCAATATCCATTATGCTAAAAACAAGTAATAAATGGACTATCTGTCCGAAATCTGGGCTGATTGCCCACAAAATGGACTAACTGCTCGCAATCTGGACTAACTGTCCTCAAACTGGACTAATTGTCCAAAAACTGGGCTAACTGTCCCTTTGGCTGACTCGGGCCTACCAGATACAATATTAAATGATCTGAACAACTGTTAGACAAAACTTCTGGATGGTCTGTCCTTAACTTACATCTCCAAGGGTCAACTGGTCATAATGGTTTTGTGGCTTACCAATAACCTGCCTTTGTTCATAAATATTCCATTCTGTGTATAACTAATATTTTAGTCTTACCTGTGACTAAGCCCTACACACTGGAATTCTAGACTAAATTAGCTAGGTGCTAATAGCTAATGAGCATAAGGCGCGACCCTACACAAGTCCTACTTGGTCTTCTAATCTGAGTCATTCTCTTAGGGTTAACTACCTTTTGAATTTCCTTGAAAAATCTTTTCAAAATGATTTAGTCCTTTAAATCATACAGATACAAGGAAAATATATCTTTAGCTTTACTCTAAGTTATTTTGCCATGTTATGTATATATTTTACTTAAAATATGTTGATGAGATTTAATAAGGATTACCTATCCTTTCAAAATAAGTTAAAGTCCTTTTTAACTTGAAAACACTTAAGGTTATTCTGCCTATTTAACATATTCGAAACCTTTGTTTAAAACCTTTAAACAATCCTTTCGAAACCCTAAAAATAAGTCTTTCGAAACCATTGAAAGTAACTCTTTTGAAACCATTAAAAGTACCGCTTTCGAAACAAATACAAGTCTTTCCTTCGAAAGCTATAAAACATTAGACATCATTCTTTAAAACCTTTTAAACCCTGCCTTTCGAAAACATAGGAAAATCCTTACTTTTCAACCCTGTAGAAATCCTGGTGAACCACTCCTTTCAAAACCATTCATTAAAACCTTTCAAAAGCAACAAAACTCAACTCTTTCGAAAGCACTTGGGTTCAATTTAAAACATGTGGAAACACCTTTAGAAACCAATGAAAAGTTATCACTTTTGAAACCATTTGGTCTATACTTCAATAAAATAAAAAAGGTCTTTAAATCATTTAAGTCGAAAGCACCTATTTCAAAACCATTTCCTAAGTAATGAAGTGATGGTGTCAGAACCATCCCTTCGGAAACATTGGAGAGGTGGCCAAATTTTAGAAAACAAAACAACCCCTTCGAAACCATCTAGGTCAAAAGGTAGGAAGCGGCAGCTAAAGGCTTCGACTCAGTCGAAAGCAGTCATTTAAAACAAAAGCACAACCCAATCGAAACCATTTCCTTTAAAACCACTTGACCTAGTCGAAAGTAACCAGGTCGAAATCATCTTAGTCAAAAACAAGGAGGCGCATTTTCCTTTAAATCAAAGCAATGCTTCAACCCCTTTGGAACCCCCCTAGTTTCAACCCTATACCTTTCGCCCACATCTAATTCACTACGTACCAGTTCCTTGATACCATGTGCACCAGTTTCGATGGAGTCGGAGGTGAAGGAATGGAGGCAGAACCTGGTGCTGAAAGCATTGAAACAACGAAAAACATGTATATTTGTACTTTTAAACTATTCTTTTGTACCTTACCTGCTTTATGTGTCTAAATCTGATTGGTTGCAAGTTTCTCTTTTCAAAAGTGCTATTGAATTTCCAGATTTAACAATTTAAACTTATTTACAAAAAGCCCCTTCTCCTTCCTTAATTATATAAAACATTTAAGTCCCATACCCTAAATAATTTTATATAACCATCAAGACACTTAGGAAAAATGTACAAAAATTCCAGAAAATCACATTTTATATGTTTTCTGACATATATCAATTTCAGACCCAAACCAATAATTATTCAACCATAAATAATTTATAACCCAAAATATCATTTTCTTCACTAGAAAATTCATATTAATTCCACGAAAATTCTGAAAATTGAAACTCATCTCCAAAATAATATTTTTGGTCTACATAAAAATTTGCAAGGCAATCAGATGCCATTTAATAAGGTTTTCACCTTAAAACATATCATAAAATCAATATAAATAACCATAATTCATCAATAAGTATATATAATAATTCCATTGTTCAAAAACATGGAAAATCAATGCAAAATATTCGGAATTCATCTTAAAACCGAAATCATAAAAGATTTGAGATGTAAATATTATTCACCTTAACTTTAGAGACTAAGGAGCTTGAGATTTGAATGGATTTGATTTGAATTAGCTTTTCCTTTATCATTTCTCAATCTTCTTCCCCTTTTTCTTGTTAGTGGTGGCTGACCTGAAGGGTCTAAAATTTTGAGACAATGAAAATGAACATGTAGAGATACACGGCTTAAGGGAATAGATATAGGAATGGAATCTTTCCTATTTTACCCCTCCGCTATTTCATTTTAAACCTTCTTTTCTTAATCCATTGTTAAATGGCATGGCAACACCTTATTTAAAATCAAATCTCAATCCCCTAATCAACACATTATTTTATTTTATTTAACTAATTAAATATCTTAAATAATGTTATCAAAAAATCTGGAGTTTTACAAACTCCCCTCCTTAAAGAATTTCGTCCTTGAAATTACGATAAGGCACATAATAAATCAAACAAGAAGGTAAAACATACCATTAAATAAGTCAGGATAAGTATCTCTAATCCTACTCTCACCTCCCAAGTATAGTCCCTGTCATCGTCACTCCACTGGACTTTGACTAATCTGACCATCTTGGTTCTAAGCCTTCTCAACTCTCGCAACAATGCGAACTGGCTTCCTTACTATAGTCAAATCCGGTTCTACTACTAAGTCCTCTAGCACAGTCGGTGCAATAGTAGTCTCCGGGTCTCTAACACACTCTCTGAGATGAGAAACATGGAAAACATCATGGACTCCTGCCAAACTGCTCGGTAACTCAACTCTATACGTGAGTTTTCGATTTTCTCAACAATAGGAAAAGGTCTAACGAATCTCTGTGCCAGCTTTCCTAATCTTCCAAATCTGATCACATCCTTCATCGGTGACACATTGAGAAAACCTGATCTTTAACTGAGAACTCTAAGTCTTTCCTTCTTCTATCTGCATAACTTTTCTGCCTAGACCGAGCCTCGTTCATTCTACCCCAAATGACCTTAATCTTTTCTGCAGCTTCTCTAACCAAATCTGGACCAAGAATCAACCTACCCCCGGTCTCCAACCAACAAACAGGAGATTTGCATGGCCTTCCATACAAAGCTTCAAACGGTGTCATCCCAATACTTGTCTGATAACTGTTGTTTTACGAAAACTCGACTAAATGTAGATGGTCCTCTCATGATCCCCCAAAATCTAGAACACAAGCTCTTAACAAATCCTCCAAGATTTTGTTAACTCTTTCTGTTTACCCATCTGTCTACGGATGGTAAGCCATACTCATCTTGAGCTTGGTTCCCAAAACTTCTTCCAGACTGTTCCAGAACTCGTTAGTAAATAAGGAATCTCTATCACTTATTATACTACTAGGAATTCCATGAAGTCTAACCATATTCTTCATAAACAACTTCGCTAAAATAGGTGCCGTTCTGGATGACTTAATTGGAATGAAATGGGCATTCTTGGTCAATCAGTCCACTATGACCCATATACTTTCATTTCCTCTACTCGACATTGGCAACCCGTCAATGAAGTCCATAGATATAGAATCTCACTTCCATACTAGAATATCTAATGGCTGAAGTAACCCACTTGACTTCTTGTGTTCGGCTTTTGCCTGCTAGCAATTCAAACACTGCTTTACACACATGCCAATATCCCACTTCATACCTTCCCAGAAGAAAACTCCTCTTCATATCCTGATGCATCTTAGTTCCTCCTGGATGAATATAGAACTTCGAACGATGGCAATCCTCCAAGACTTCCTTCTTTATGTTTCATACACTCGGAACACATAATCTTCCTTTCTTTCTCAACCACCCATTCTGGTCAAGACTGAAGTCCTTTAAGTCATCGCCCTTGGTTCCTTCGGTTAACTTCCTGATCCGTTCAGCTAACAGTGGATCCTCTTCCTGTTTAGAAGCAATCCTTTCGATCATCGCTGGTCCAACTTCCAAACAAGATAATACAACTGTATCTCCACTAGACCTAGCCTCGGATCTCCACTTCACTCGGCAATCTGCCGATGCTTCCAAATCTTTCTACTCGGCAATCATCGCTAACACTGCATTCTGATGTTTCCTGCTAAGTGCATCTGCAACCTTGTTGCCTTTCCTTAGTATGTACTCAATCCTAAAATCATAAGCGGCTATAAACTCTAACCATCTCCGCTATCTCATGTCCAGCTCCTTCTGAGAGAATAAATACTTCAATGACTTATGATATGTATATAACCCAAACCTTTCTCCTAAAGGTATTGTCTCCACACCTTCAATGCAAAAATCACTACAGCCAATTCCAAATCATGCATCGAAAATCTGACCTGATGCGGTCTAAGCTGTCTAGAAGCGCATAGGCAATCACTTTACCTCTCTGCATCAGCACAAATTGTAACGACCCAGAATTTTGAACAAATTAAATTGAGAATATTTAATTAATTTTAAATATTTGAACGGTAATTTAATTTGAATCCCCGATATAAATTAAATTTTGGCAATTTAATTACAGAATTTAATCTATTGAAAGTGAATAAAAATTCGAATCTTCAATTTAAAGTTGAAGAAAAATATTTCGAAAAGCTTTTAATATTTATATTGATGATACTGAAGATAATTGGAGCTTCAGAACAAAATTTAAAATTGATTTGTTCAGTTTTGAAATTTAATCGTTCGTATCGATATTTAAAAGTTGCCGTCCGAGGCACAGTCTCGGAATTTGACGAAACCAGTTCCATTGGGTCCGGAATGTTGTATTATTGCCGGATTTCAATTTTTGTATTTTTCAGAGTTAATACGTGACCGTACGATATGCAAACGCGTCAAAATAAAATCAAATTCAAATTCATTTTTAAATTTAAAATTTGGTCAAAGGACAGCATCCCTTATCTCACGCCTAAAATCATTCCTATAATCACGCAGCTCTCCTTTCTTTTAGCCGCCTTCTCTTCTTTTCAATTCGTAAACACACGAGCCTCTCTCGTTCAAAAGAAGAAAAATGGCCGAGTGTTTTGAAAAAAAAAAAAAGAAACGCGAGTCTCCTAATCTCTTTAGTTTGAAAAACAAAACCCCTCACTCTTTCATTCCGAAAATTACAATGGCCGAAGCCTGGGGCGACGCATCTGGAGCGTTCAAGCATGACCGAGGCGAAGGTGGAGTGGCGAGCGCGCACGCGAGTTGCGTACGACGAGGCGATGGGAGTGGTGGCAGCGGCGTTCGCAAAATGGGGATGTCACGATTTCGATTCGCGTGAAGCAGGGCTGTGGCGGCGGCGCGACTGTGAGCAGCACTGGTGAAGGTTGAGACTGGGTTTCGACGACGTTGGTGAGGAGGGAGTTCGCCTGAAGGCGCGGCGCTCGCGAGGCTCGCGTTCAACTGGAGGCAGTTGGGGTGTCGGCGCTCGGGGGGGTTCGCGAAGAACGGCGTGGCGTGGTGACTGTCGCGTACTTCTGTGGCAATCGCGATTTTTGTAGATTGGGGATGGTTCGTTTACAGTAAGGTATCTGTAAATTGTTTCCATTTAATTTAGATTCGAAACACTTATTTTGATAAGCTTATTTAGATAAGTTGTTAGTTTGAAATCAAAGAAAAAAAAGGAGAAAGAAAGGATAGTTAAATGAATTTATTTCAAAAGGAAATCAATTTAAAATTTAAATTTTTATTTAAAATGAAATCGACGATGAATTGAAATTATCAACTAATCGAAAACTATTAAACGGAAATTAATTATTTGATTGATTTGAATATTAATAAAATTGTATAATTGCTTATACAAGGTTAAACTGTGAAGAAACAAGTTGGATTCAAAAAGGATGGCAAAATAAAAAGCTAAGGTGAGATCTTCTCACTCGAATAAAAAATTGGGCTTTTACAGTTATTGATTTGACTGATATGATTGCTATTTGGATGTGATATTAGATATAGTAGGATATATCTATTATATATAGCAGTATATACATATTGGCATATGTATATATTGGATTGACCGATTCCCGCCTCGTATAGCGGATGAGACCCTATTGCGCCGTTAGTAAGCGGATTTTTATAAAACCCATATACCGCGATAATTTCGTACTGGAGCGGAATTGGTATTGTGCTGACGTCTTTGGATGCAGGGAAACAGGTTGGAGGGATCCAACTGGACCCCTCACATTGATTGAATTTATTTCTACTGTGATGTGATAATCTGTGAATGATTATTGATGTTACTGAATTGATGTCTGGAAATTGTTGAAAGCTAAAAATTTAGCTGAATGGATGTTTGATATCATTGGATTTCAAAAAAATAAACGAAATTGAATTTTTGGTAATTCAAGCAGAAAATTTTAAGTGAATTGATTTTTTTTGAAATTGAATAAATTTTAAAGAAAAGAATTTAAAGGTATAAAAGTTAATTTTTATAATCTTATTGGATAAATTCCAGAATAAAGTGAAAATGCTAAATGAATGGATTTCATAAAACAGTGATTATAAATTGAAGAATTCAATTTAAATTTGGATTTTTAAATAGATTGAAAGAGACAAAGAAATTTATTTTCTTTAAAAGGAATTTATTTAAAAAGAAACAAGTGAGAGGTCCAATTAGAAATTTAATTGGCAAATTGAAACGAATTTGGAAAATTGATATGAAATTTATAGATTTATAAATTTTGAAGTTAAATTGATATGAAATTTATAGATGTATAAATTGTGAAGTTAAAAAGGATGGAATTTACAGATGTATAAATCGGGAAGTTAAAATGAATGAAATTGAAGAATAGAAGATTTATAAGAAATTAACTTATAGATTGGATTTTTTTGCCTTCAAATGAAATATTGAACAAATTTGTTAATAAAGGAGATTTACAAATCGAAGTGGTTATAAGGTAGGAATAGAATTTATAAACGTTGTTTTATAAATTCAAAATCAATTGAAATTGATAAATTTAAATATAGAAGGTTATTAAAGTAGATATATTCGTGATTTTGGATAGCGAATTTCTATTGAAATGAAAATGTGTAAAAATGATTGGAATTGGGTTAAATGAAGTGTATTCACGATTTTGGACAGTGAATATATTTTTAAGTAAAAATGGTTATGTTTGGGAAAGCGATATTATAAATGAAGTTAATTGTTTTAAAAGATGTTTTAAAAACGTGTTAAATATCGAAATCATAGATTTCAACATTTATTGTTGAAATAGACGTTTTCGAGAAATAAGGAAATGTTGGACTATAACACATTGTTGTTATAGTAGATGATTTCCGAAAGGAAAATGTTTTATGTAGTATTGGGATTTATATATCTACCTTAAATCCGAATCCCTATACTAGTGATTTTGAGTCGTCGTAACGATGTTTTACGCAACATTCGTTTTTGACTCAAATAGATGTTAAAATTTATGATTTCCTTAAAGAATGAATATATACTTAATTTGATTTAAGTATATCGAATATTTTCAAATGTTGAAAATAAATAGATTTATGAAATACTTATTTTTAAATAAGTATGGAAATGCTTTTCCAATATGAAATGAACTGTTTTGAGATTTTATCTTCTTAAAGATAAATTAAAAATGAATATTGGAATCGATTTGAAAATCGTATATCAGTAGATATTTTGAAATATAAATCCACTATGGAATTTATGAAGGAAAGGGAAACTGTTTAGAAAAATAAACGTTGATTTATTTTTGAAGTGTGGAAATTTTATATCTAGTAAAGATATTTTGGAAGATAAAATTATTTGGAATCTGATGATGTTGCGCATCTTTATTGATAGTTAAATAACCGACTATCAATAATTACCTTGAATAGGTATTTGTTGTGAATTGGATGAATTTGAATGCCACACTTATTTTTAAATAAGCGCTCACTATTCGGGTTAGCCGGGAAAGGACCATGGGGTCGTATAACCCATTCCGAATATGTGATACGTCGTTGTGAATCGCATTTGAAGACCGGTGTTGAAGACCGGATATTTTTAAAAACGGAAGGATTACCGTCGAGTTACTCTACATCGACTGATCTTCGATTTAGAGGTTTTATCACCCTTAGTGACGGGAAGTCCGGACGTGATTAGAAAATTATCCGGATGTGCAAGGGCTTCGTGAGAAGTGCCTTCGGTTCTGTTCGATCCCGGAACAGACTTATATGGAGTGTGTGTCTGACGTTACAATTTGAGATATAAAGCTGATTTCTTTCAAATACATATCTGTTGGTGGCGGAGAATTTATTCTCTTAGCTTAACACCCTTCTCTGAGACGTACGAGCTCAGAGGTTATGTAGTTGAAATTTATCAGCGATATATCCCAATTTGGTAACGTGGCATACTGAGTGTTGCTGTGAAATGATCAGTGTTTGATCATTTGCGATATGATCATTTGTTTGATCTTATATCTTTGTGATCATAGGTTGATCATTTGTTTGACCCGAAGCATGGCTTTGTAGAAAGCGTAGCTTTGTGGACGAGACTTCGTCGAGCCTCACACCCCGGAAATGGTCAAAACAGGAAGGATGCGGCAAGGTTCTAGGGAGTAGCGCCCCTTAGTGTATGTCATTCCTTCTGGATAGAGGTGGTATCATGGTATGGAGCCCAGATATTTAACCTATGTGGTTGCTGCATTATTATCTATGTGGTTTGTTGGAAATCGGGGATCCTCGGGAAGATCGGTTACGATCGGGGGATGGCATACGCGTGTCAGTAGTTACCTATTTTTGCAGAGGTAACCCGGCCTTGTGTTGGCAGAGATCCGGTTAGGTTCTCGGGTCGTCTATTCCAGGGACGTACCCATCGTGGATAGGAAGTTCCTTAGCCTGACCATTTGTTGGAAATCCAAACTCCAATACGCACCTTGTACGGTATTAGTTGTAGAACCTGCCATTTACGTACGGTGGTCACCACTGTTTAGATGGTAGCTATAGTAGGCATACGATACTGGTCGTATGTTGGCTAAGATTAATATTCTACTTTCGAAATGTTTTCTACACTATGCACTAATAATAATATCAAAAAGGATTTGATTTTGCGTAGTAAGCATCTTTGACTATCATAAGAAGAAATCTCTTCCAATTCTGCGTTTGCATTGTGTGTGTGGTGGGAGGTCTTATGGTAGTTTCATTTTCCAAAAGCATTTCGAATTGACTTAAAAATTATTTTGTTGTTATAAAGAATAACTGTTTTACGATCTCACACCAGTCACCATGACTGACTCGGAGTTTATTGTTCCCTTCTAAACTCTGGGTGCCCACCAATTTCCACACGGGCAGCCTAGAGTTATATTATCAGGATATTCTGGATATTCTGGAGCTTTGGAAGCAAGCTGGATGGCGAGACGTAGTACTTGTATCTGATATATTTATTCCGCTGTGTATTCTGTATGAGGACAAGTTATATAACTGTCCATTGTTGTATATTGACTCTGATGATTGATGTATGTATAAACTGATATAATTCTTTGTTTTAAAGATTATTCATTTATCTATTATATATTGTTCCGCTGCGAATGTGAGATTCTGATATTGTTTCTGTTTCTGATATTGTTCTGTTGTTCTTCTTTCTTCTCTTCTTCCTTCTTCTGCTTTCTTCTACTTCTCTTCTTCTTCTATCTTTTCTTCTTTTTCTTTACCTAAAACCCTCACTATTAGAGTTTCCGGCACTCGATTTCTCGGCAGTCGATAAAGTGAGTATCGATGTCGAATTTTCGAAAGTCGAAAAATCCGGTATGTGACAAAGTGGTATCAGAGCATATGGTTAAGCGACAACCCTGCTCTGTTGGGTGTTACTCATTAGAGATAGAGTCAGTAGTACTCTAGAATGAGTTTGAGTGTAATAATAGATACGAGTGCGTATTTGTTAGTGAATAAAAAATTGTTTTATATTGTGATGATTGATTTATTGAGTGGTATATGGATTCTGGTCAATACGAGTAATTAACGATCATTGATAGGGATCTCTAAACACTCGAATAGAACAATTCGGCATAGTATTGTTTTAAAATAGGGTAAATGAGATAATTTTACCCAAAACTATTTTTGTATAGAAAAGAAATGTTTTTCTATAAAGTACTATAGTATATGGTTGCATGGATGTTAGGAAGTAATAATAGTGAATTATCATCACTGAAATTGAATGAGAAATTGAAATCGTAACTCCAAAGTTAAGAAATAAAATTCATATACAAATGAAAATTAAAGAATGTAAATTATAAATGTGAATTGTAATTTAAAACGGAATTCCAGAGAAGTTTTTGGAAATGTAATTGAAAGAATTTGAAAATTTTGGAGATCTGGAAAGTTTAAATTTCTTTTTGATTTGAAAATGAATTTCAAAGGTTTTGAAAAGTATTTTTGGAGAGTTGAAAGCTCTAAACTCTTTTCGGTCGCTGGAAAATAATTCCGATGATGATCGCGACATCACCGGTGTTCATTTTCGGGTTTCCAAAAGAGGAATTGCTGCCAAATGGTTTTAAATGGAGGTTGTTTTGAAAATTTGGGTTTGGTTTTAGGAAAATTCAAAGGATAATTTGAATTGTTTTCAAATGGTTTTGAAAAAAGTGGAAACGACTCTGGAATCCTATTTAAAATACTTATGAAATATTATTAAGTTGATAACTTATACAATTTGAATTGATAGAATAAATTCAATTTAAAGGATGGAGTTAAATTAAATTAAGTATAAGTGAATTACAATTTGTGATAAATTAGTAACTGATACTAATTTAAAATGATGCAGTTGTGAATGAAAGTTAATCGATAAAAAAATTCAATATTCAGAAGTTAAATAGAATCCAAATAAGGTTGGAATTGTGAATTAAATTCAAATGAAATTTGAAATGTGAAGTTGAATGAAAATGAATATGAAACTTCAATAGGGAAGTAAAGATGATATAAGAAGTATCGAAATTTTGTAATAGACTTTGCAAATTGGTTTGAATGCTGTAACTAGATATTATGGCTAGTAGGTTATACAGGTAAAAAGGAATTGGATTTGATCTCAAAGATAAATTTGAATTGCTCGACTAAAGGTAAGTATTTGAATTATAATATGAGTTTTTGCTGATTTCTTGTCCGCCGCTTGGCTTTTTCTTTTTCTTTTTGGAAATCTGAGAGTCCGTAGGGACGTTTTGTAGTCGTACCGTATCAGCCGCGCATAGGAGACGCTGGCGAAATTTTTCGAAAATTTAGGGCGTTAGAAAATTTTTAAGAAAATTTTGAAAGTTTAAATTTGAATTTAAATTTGAATTTTGAAGTAAACAATGTTGTTTGAAACTTATGATTGAAGTTGGAAATTTAGTTGAATAAATAACGAATCTTTAGTAGAAAGATTTGTTTTGATAAATTGATAAAACTATTTGAATTTGAGAAAATAGTAGACGAGTTAAGGACATTTTTTCTTGACTTGTAATTTCGAGGACGAAATTCTTTTAAGGAGGGAAGTCTGTAACGACCCAGAATTTTGAACAAATTAAATTGAGAATATTTAATTAATTTTAAATATTTGAACGGTAATTTAATTTGAATCCCCGATATAAATTCAATTTTGGCAATTTAATTACAGAATTTAATCTATTGAAAGTGAATAAAAATTCGAATCTTCAATTTAAAGTTGAAGAAAAATATTTCGAAAAGCTTTTAATATTTATATTGATGATACTGAAGATAATTGGAGCTTCAGAATAGAATTTAAAATTGATTTGTTCAGTTTTGAAATTTAATCGTTCGTATCGATATTTAAAAGTTGCCGTCCGAGGCACAGTCTCGGAATTTGACGAAACCAGTTCCATTGGGTCCGGAATGTTGTATTATTGCCGGATTTCAATTTTCGTATTTTTCAGAGTTAATACGTGACCGTACGATATGCAAACGCGTCAAAATAAAATCAAATTCATATACATTTTTAAATTTAAAATTTGGTCAAAGTACAGCATCCCTTATCTCACGCCTAAAATCATTCCTATAATCACGCAGCTCTCCTTTCTTTTAGCCGCCTTCTCTTCTTTTCAATTCGTAAACACACGAGCCTCTCTCGTTCAAAAGAAGAAAAATGGCCGAGTGTTTTGAAAAAAAAAAAAAAGAAACGCGAGTCTCCTAATCTCTTTAGTTTGAAAAACAAAACCCCTCACTCTTTCATTCCGAAAATTACAATGGCCGAAGCCTGGGGCGACGCATCTGGAGCGTTCAAGCACGACCGAGGCGAAGGTGGAGTGGCGAGCGCGCACGCGAGTTGCGTACGACGAGGCGATGGGAGTGGTGGCAGCGGCGTTCGCAAAATGGGGATGTCACGATTTCGATTCGCGTGAAGCAGGGCTGTGGCGGCGGCGCGACTGTGAGCGGCACTGGTGAAGGTTGAGACTGGGTTTCGACGACGTTGGTGAGGAGGGAGTTCGCCTGAAGGCGCGGCGCTCGCGAGGCTCGCGTTCAACTGGAGGCAGTTGGGGTGTCGGCGCTGGGGGGGGGGGGGTTCGCGAAGTACGGCGTGGCATGGTGACTGTCGCGTACTTCTGTGGCAATCGCGATTTTTGTAGATTGGGGATGGTTCGTTTACAGTAAGGTATCTGTAAATTGTTTCCATTTAATTTAGATTCGAAACACTTATTTTGATAAGCTTATTTAGATAAGTTGTTAGTTTGAAATCAAAGAAAAAAAAGGAGAAAGAAAGGATAGTTAAATGAATTTATTTCAAAAGGAAATCAATTTAAAATTTAAATTTTTATTTAAAATGAAATCGACGATGAATTGAAATTATCAACTAATCGAAAACTATTAAACGGAAATTAATTATTTGATTGATTTGAATATTAATAAAATTGTATAATTGCTTATACAAGGTTAAACTGTGAAGAAACAAGTTGGATTCAAAAAGGATGGCAAAATAAAAAGCTAAGGTGAGATCTTCTCACTTGAATAAAAAATTGGGTTTTTACAGTTATTGATTTGACTGATATGATTGCTATTTGGATGTGATATTAGATATAGTAGGATATATCTATTATATATAGCAGTATATACATATTGGCATATGTATATATTGGATTGACTGATTCCCGCCTCGTATAGCGGATGAGACCCTATTGCGCCGTTAGTAAGCGGATTTTTATAAAACCCATATACCGCGATAATTCCGTACTGGAGCGGAATTGGTATTGTGCTGACGTCTTTGGATGCAGGGAAACAGGTTGGAGGGATCCAACTGGACCCCTCACATTGATTGAATTTATTTCTACTGTGATGTGATAATCTGTGAATGATTATTGATGTTATTGAATTGATGTCTGGAAATTGTTGAAAGCTAAAAATTTAGCTGAATGGATGTTTGATATCATTGGATTTCAAAAAAATAAACGAAATTGAATTTTTGGTAATTCAAGCAGAAAATTTTAAGTGAATTGATTTTTTTTGAAATTGAATAAATTTTAAAGAAAAGAATTTAAAGGTATAAAAGTTAATTTTTATAATCTTATTGGATAAATTCCAGAATAAAGTGAAAATGCTAAATGAATGGATTTCATAAAACAGTGATTATAAATTGAAGAATTCAATTTAAATTTGGATTTTCAAATAGATTGAAAGAGACAAAGAAATTTATTTTCTTTAAAAGGAATTTATTTAAAAAGAAACAAGTGAGAGGTCCAATTAGAAATTTAATTGGCAAATTGAAACGAATTTGGAAAATTGATATGAAATTTATAGATTTATAAATTTTGAAGTTAAATTGATATGAAATTTATAGATGTATAAATTGTGAAGTTAAAAAGGATGGAATTTACAGATGTATAAATCGGGAAGTTAAAATGAATGAAATTGAAGAATAGAAGATTTATAAGAAATTAACTTATAGATTGGATTTTTTTGCCTTCAAATGAAATATTGAACAAATTTGTTAATAAAGGAGATTTACAAATCGAAGTGGTTATAAGGTAGGAATAGAATTTATAAACGTTGTTTTATAAATTCAAAATCAATTGAAATTGATAAATTTAAATATAGAAGGTTATTAAAGTAGATATATTCGCGATTTTGGATAGCGAATTTCTATTGAAATGAAAATGTGTAAAAATGATTGGAATTGGGTTAAATGAAGTGTATTCACGATTTTGGACAGTGAATATATTTTTAAGTAAAAATGGTTATTTTTGGGAAAGCGATATTATAAATGAAGTTAATTGTTTTAAAAGATGTTTTAAAAACGTGTTAAATATCGAAATCATAGATTTCAACATTTATTGTTGAAATAGACGTTTTCGAGAAATAAGGAAATGTTGGACTATAACACATTGTTGTTATAGTAGATGATTTCCGAAAGGAAAATGTTTTATGTAGTATTGGGATTTATATATCTACCTTAAATCCGAATCCCTATACTAGTGATTTTGAGTCGTCGTAACGATGTTTTACGCAACATTCGTTTTTGACTCAAATAGATGTTAAAATTTATGATTTCCTTAAAGAATGAATATATACTTAATTTGATTTAAGTATATCGAATATTTTCAAATGTTGAAAATAAATAGATTTATGAAATACTTATTTTTAAATAAGTATGGAAATGCTTTTCCAATATGAAATGAACTGTTTTGAGATTTTATCTTCTTAAAGATAAATTAAAAATGAATATTGGAATCGATTTGAAAATCGTATATCAGTAGATATTTTGAAATATAAATCCACTATGGAATTTATGAAGGAAAGGGAAACTGTTTAGAAAAATAAACGTTGATTTATTTTTGAAGTGTGGAAATTTTATATCTAGTAAAGATATTTTGGAAGATAAAATTATTTGGGAAAATTATTTGGAATCTGATGATGTTGCGCATCTTTATTGATAGTTAAATAACCGACTATCAATAATTACCTTGAATAGGTATTTGTTGTGAATTGGATGAATTTGAATGCCACACTTATTTTTAAATAAGCGCTCACTATTCGGGTTAGCCGGGAAAGGACCATGGGGTCGTATAACCCATTCCGAATATGTGATACGTCGTTATGAATCGCATTTGAAGACCGGTGTTGAAGACCGGATATTTTTGAAAACGGAAGGATTACCGTCGAGTTACTCTACATCGACTGATCTTCGATTTAGAGGTTTTATCACCCTTAGTGACGGGAAGTCCGGACGTGATTAGAAAATTATCCGGATGTGCAAGGGCTTCGTGAGAAGTGCCTTCGGTTCTGTTCGATCCCGGAACAGACTTATATGGAGTGTGTGTCTGACGTTACAATTTGAGATATAAAGCTGATTTCTTTCAAATACATATCTGTTGGTGGCGGAGAATTTATTCTCTTAGCTTAACACCCTTCTCTGAGACGTACGAGCTCAGAGGTTATGTAGTTGAAATTTATCAGCGATATATCCCAATTTGGTAACGTGGCATACTGAGTGTTGCTGTGAAATGATCAGTGTTTGATCATTTGCGATATGATCATTTGTTTGATCTTATATCTTTGTGATCATAGGTTGATCATTTGTTTGACCCGAAGCATGGCTTTGTAGAAAGCGTAGCTTTGTGGACGAGACTTCGTCGAGCCTCACACCCCGGAAATGGTCAAAACAGGAAGGATGCGGCAAGGTTCTAGGGAGTAGCGCCCCTTAGTATATGTCATTCCTTCTGGATAGAGGTGGTATCATGGTATGGAGCCCAGATATTTAACCTATGTGGTTGCTGCATTATTATCTATGTGGTTTGTTGGAAATCGGGGATCCTCGGGAAGATCGGTTACGATCGGGGGATGGCATACGCGTGTCAGTAGTTACCTATTTTTGCAGAGGTAACCCGGCCTTGTGTTGGCAGAGATCCGGTTAGGTTCTCGGGTCGTCTATTCCAGGGACATACCCATCGTGGATAGGAAGTTCCTTAGCCTGACCATTTGTTGGAAATCCAAACTCCAATACGCACCTTGTACGGTATTAGTTGTAGAACCTGCCATTTACGTACGGTGGTCACCACTGTTTAGATGGTAGCTATAGTAGGCATACGATACTGGTCGTATGTTGGCTAAGATTAATATTCTACTTTCGAAATGTTTTCTACACTATGCACTAATAATAATATCAAGAAGGATTTGATTTTGCGTAGTAAGCATCTTTGACTATCATAAGAAGAAATCTCCTCCAATTCTGCGTTTGCATTGTGTGTGTGGTGGGAGGTCTTATGGTAGTTTCATTTTCCAAAAGCATTTCGAATTGACTTAAAAATTATTTTGTTGTTATAAAGAATAATTGTTTTACGATCTCACACCAGTCACCATGACTGACTCGGAGTTTATTGTTCCCTTCTAAACTCTGGGTGCCCACCAATTTCCACACGGGCAGCCTAGAGTTATATTATCAGGATATTCTGGATATTCTGGAGCTTTGGAAGCAAGCTGGATGGCGAGACGTAGTACTTGTATCTGATATATTTATTCCGCTGTGTATTCTGTATGAGGACAAGTTATATAACTGTCCATTGTTGTATATTGACTTTGATGATTGATGTATGTATAAACTGATATAATTCTTTGTTTTAAAGATTATTCATTTATCTATTATATATTGTTCCGCTGCGAATGTGAGATTCTGATATTGTTTCTGTTTCTGATATTGTTCTGTTGTTCTTCTTTCTTCTCTTCTTCCTTCTTCTGCTTTCTTCTACTTCTCTTCTTCTTCTATCTTTTCTTCTTTTTCTTTACCTAAAACCCTCACTATTAGAGTTTCCGGCACTCGATTTCTCGGCAGTCGATAAAGTGAGTATCGATGTCGAATTTTCGAAAGTCGAAAAATCCGGTATGTGACACAAATCCTAATCATGTTCCACATGCACCAGTATAAACCACCAAATCACGATTCCCTTCTTGAACAATTAAAACTGGTGCATGGGTCAATTAGTGTTTCAAACTCTGGAATGCTTCCTCACACTTACCGGTCCACACAAGCTTCACATCCTTTCTCATTAGCTCGGTCATCGGTGTTGCTATCCGTGAAAAATCCTTAACCTCCGATAATAACCACCCAACCCAAGGAAACTCTTTATCTCGGTTACTGTCTCGGGTCTCTTCCAACTATTCACTGCCTCAATCTTAGTCGGATCCACTGACAACCCTTTTTCTTTGAGACTACATGACCGAGAAAATTCACTTCCTTCTTCCATAAGTGACACTTCAAAAACTTTGCCTTCAGCTGATGCTGCCTCAGCGTCTCAAGCACCACTCTAAGATGAACTTCATGCTCTCTTTCATCCTTAGAGTATATCAAGATATCATCTATGAAAACCAATATGAACCTATATATATCAAGATATCATCTATAAAAACCAATATGAACCTATCCAAGTGCTCTCGGAAAACCTGGTTCATCAAATCCACAAAGAAAGCTGGTGCATTAGTCAGTCCGAACGGCATAACTAACCATTCATACGACCCATGTCTTGTCCTGAATGCCATCAAAACATTGGAGAGGTGGCCAAATTTTAGAAAACAAAACAACCCCTTCGAAACCATCTGGATCGAAAGGTAGGAAGTGGCAGCTAAAGGCCGACTCAGTCGAAAGCAGTCATTTAAAATAAAAGCGCAACCCAATCGAAACCATTTCCTTTTAAACCACTTGACCCAGTCGAAAGCTAACCAGGTCGAAAGCTTCTTAGTCGAAAGCAAGCAGGCGCATTTTTCTTTAAAATCAAGCAATGCTTCAAACCCTTCGGAACCACCTGGTTTCAACCTTATACCTTCTGCCCACATCCAATTCACTATGTACCAGTTCCCCGATATCATGTGCACCGGTTTCGATGGAGTCGGAGGCGAAGGAATAGAGGAGGAACCTAGTGCCGAAAGCATTGAAACACTGAAAACATGTTTATTTGTACTTTTAAACTATTCTTTTGTACCTAACCTGCCTTGTTTGTCTAAATCTGATTGGTTGCTAGTTTCTCTTTTCAAAAGTGCTGCCGACTTTCTAGATTTATGAATGTAAACTTATTTACAAAAAGCCCCTTCTCCTTCCTTAATTATATAAAACATTTAAGTCCTATACCTCAAATAATTTTATATAACCATCAAAACACTTAAGAAAAATCTGCAAAAATTCCAAAAAATCACATTTTATATGTTTTCTAACAAATATAAATTTCAGACCCAAACTAATAATTATTCAACCATAAATAATTTATAACCCAAAATACCATTTTCTTTACTTGAAAATTCATATTAATGCCACGAAAATTCAAAAAATCCTGAAAATTGAAACCCATCTCCAAAATAATATTTCTTGTCTACGTGAAGGCAATCAGATGTCATTTAATATGGTTTTCACCTTAAAACATATCGTAAAATCAATATGGATAACCATAATTCATCAATAAGTATATATAATCATTCCATCATTCAAAAACATGGCTAATCAATGTAAGATATTCGGAATTCATCTTAAAACTGAAATCATAAAAGATTGAGATGTAAACATTATTCACCGTAGCTTTAGAGTTTAAGGAGCTTGAGATTTGAATGGATTTGATTTGAATTAGCTTTTCCTTAGCTATTCTTAATCTTCTTCCCTTCTTCCTTGTTAATAGTGGTCGGCCTTACGATTTTAAAATTTTGAGAAAATGAAAATGAACGTGTAGAGATACATGGCCTAAGGGAATAAATATAGAAAGGCTTCTTTCATATTTTACCCCTCCTCTATTTCATTTTAAACCTTCTTTTCTTAATTCATTGTTAAATGGCACGGCAACACCTTTATTAAAATCAAATCTCAATCTCCTAATCAACATATCATTTTATTTTATTTAACTAATTAAATATTCTAATTAATGTTACCAAAAATTTGGGGTGTTACAGTAATTAACTTAACTTCATAATAAGTTACACCTTACTATAGTGTTGAGCAGTTAAAGCCTTGCAAAATCCCCGCTATAGCGCATAGTGCTCTTCAACAGCTACGCTATTTCAATTTAGTGCTATTAAACCGTAGATCCACTTTAAGTGCCACTATCTTCTGGTACACCCGCTAAATAAAGGCTTTTTAGCACCCGGTTTGGCAACATTAGTGTATAAAGGTTGATTTCACTAGTTCCCTTTTAATCCAAATCAACAAAGTTAGAGTAAAGACTTAATTTTAAGGCATAAGTACTAAATATAAGTTAGAAATCTGTTGTAATAAGAAAATATAGTCTGTAGAAAACATGATATTCTTCAGTTATGTTATATTAGATTAAACAATATTTCATTTTTCTATACAAATGATGTAAGAATATGAATAAATTAACTTTAAAATATGGTTTTATATCTAATAAATCCTTCTGCACCTCCATTATATTTCGCTATATCTCCGCTTTATCCCCGCTATAACTTTTTGCACCTCTATTGCTATAGATTTTCTAAGCGCTTTAACTGCATAGCTATAGTGAAAAAGCCTCACTTAGCATCATGTTAAAAAGCTTTATTTTTAAGATCATATTAATGTTTTCTTTTATTATTAAAAAATTCAAGCATGTCATAATATTGTCATATGCAATCTCTGTTAAACTACAGAATGATCCATAAAATCAACTTATTCCTTGAAATAATGACGATGATGCAAGTTACACTCCAAATGAAATGTTCTACCTTTAAAGATCATTGAAACTAACGTTCTGTATATATACAATTTATGACATAAGGGATTACTTTGCCTTGCCTAGATATTATACTAATACAACTTCATTAGAACCATGAATGAAAAAAAATCCAACATGTTACTTTTATAAGAAAATAATATATATAAACATACCAAGTGTTTATGAACTTATTTTTATTTTCTCATAATGTTTAGCTCAAAACTTGTGTTATGAATAGTTTAATGTTTTTGAATTCATTTAAAACATGATAACGTAGTAAAAAACTCGGTTTATCTATTTACTGAATCCAATGCTTAAAAGTATTAAAACCTATAACATATATAATTACCAAAGTACAAAGTACTATAAGACATGTGTGTCTATATATATATATATATAATTTACTATATTTAGTAGGAAATATATCTCATTAAATTTGTTTTCAAATAGTTTGAAACCAAGAAAAAATCAGCTCACCCAAAGATCGGAAACTCCATTATTGATCACTTTTCTAAATGTAATAGCAAATCTAAATCACTAATAAATTCCGTTGATTTATTGTGTTAATGCTAAAACAATGTATCAAAAGATACATCCCACCTAAAAATACCCAAATAAATATAACAATATGAATCAAATGAAAAATATAGTAGTATTGATATCTTTTTGTTGTTGAAATTAATAAGGCATGGCAATATTGGAAGCACAAAATTAAAATTTCAAACAGACCTTCTTGTGGTAGAAAATAGTAAGGCATAGAAAATCAATAAGTTTTAATTCATAAAATTTCCGCAAAAAATATATTAAATCGTAGAATCACCCCATGTATCTTAAAGTTAAGTTAAATCTAATACTACAATTCCTACCGAATTTACAGGGTAAAATCTCCGATAATAATTGATGTTTCACATATGTTCTTCAGAATATCCGAACCAAAAATCCCAGAATCCCCAAGTTCATGCTTATTTAAGGTAGTAGCCTTTATTATGAGTTCGAAATAAAATCAATTTGCAACTAAAAAATCATACCAGGTGATATCTAATTTAGGCTGATATTTCTTACATGTTTTTGCCTGGAGATCCACAAGTGTGTGTTGAGTTGGTCATAGTTGAGTAAGTAGAAGGTATGTTGAGTAGTTCAAGATTGCAAATAGAAGGATGTCGAAGGAGGGAGTGAGGTGAGTTCGAGAGGTCGAGGTGGACAAAGAAACCCTAGAGATATGAGGGAAATAGGGAAAAAAAGGTCGGCTTAGGAAGAGGGAATAAATGAGAGAGTTGGAAATGGGAAAATGTTTCAAAATTACGGAACGTGCCACATGATTAACATTTAATTACATTTTTACCAAGTAACTTAACACTTTTCCATGTTGCAAAAATTTACAAAGAAAATTGGTTATTTTGACTTGCACTTCTTAATTATGCTCACATTTTTTTACTGTTGGGAGTTCGTAACATTAAAAAGTGTTAGGAATTGAGAATTATAAAATGTTACAAGATCACTATTTTGGTGTAGTGTTAACTTATTTTGAATGAAAAAATTTGGAAAAGTGTTATTGTTTGAATCGATAAATTCTATATATTTGAATCGATGAATTTTATACATTTAAATGTCTGAAATTGTGAATTGATAATAATCAAAATTGTAAAGGATATTCCACAACATCTAAAAATTGTTGTAGACATTGTTTCCTACATCCTGAACAGATCATGAATCTCTACATGCATTACAAGAGAAATGACAGATTTCGATGTCGATTAACACCATGTTGAGTTCGAAATAAAATCAATTTACAACTAAAAAATCATAGCAGGTGATACCTAATTTAGGCTATTGTTACTTGCATGTTTTTGCTTGGAGATCCAAGATTACATGTTGAGTTGGTCATGGTTGAGTAAGTCGAAGGTGCGTTCAGTAGATCGAGATTACCAAAGGAAGGAAGTAGGAGGAGGGAGTGAGGTGAGGTCGAGAGGTCGAGGCAGACAAAGAAGCCCTAGAGATAAGAGGGAAAAGGTAAAAAAGGTCGGCTTGAGAAGAGGGAATAAATGACAGAGGTGGAAATGGGAAATTGTTTCAAAATTACAGAACATGCCACATGATTAACATTTGTTTACATTTTTATCAACTATCAAAACACTTTTCCATGTTGCAAAACTTTACAAAGAAAATTGGTTATTTTTACTCGCACTTTTTAATTGTCCTCACACTTTTTTACTTTTGGGAGTTTGCAACATTAAAAGGTATTAAAAATTGAGAATTATAAAATGTTACAAAATCAATATTTTGGTGTAGTGTTAACTTATTTTGAATTACAAGAATTTGGAAAAGTGTTATTTTTTGAACCGATAAATTCTATATATTTAAATTGATGAATTTTATACATTTAAATGTCTAAAATTGTGAATTTATTGTGAGGAATGCGGATTACGGATCTTAAGGCTAGGAATAACACTAGAGGGGGATGAATAGTGTTTATAAGAAATTACTAAATCTTTTTGAGTTTATGTTAATTTGAACACAAATGTATGTAATATTCAGACACAGATATAATCACAGAAACAAACACAGATGCAGAAATTAACTAAATGCAGTAAAGGAAAGAACACACCGGATTTTATACTGGTTCGGAGTTACCCTACATCTAGTCCCGCACAACTAAGTATGGATTTCCTTTCAAAAGTAATTCAACAATTACAACCTTCGGTTTCAAGGCTACGAGGTCACTCTCCAGAATCACAATCCTCTGGGTAGAGATACTTGATTTCCGAGGAAACAAGTTCACCCAATTGATTTCCAAGGCTACAATCACACCTTTTCTCGCTTGATTGATTTCCAAGGCTACAATCACACCTTTTCTCGCTAGATAGATTACAAAGAAGTCTATCACTCTGAATAGCAATTAGATCTTGTTGAGATAGTGATAGAGAATCAAACCAGAGATAATCTAGTTAGATTCAATGTTGATTTCGGCAGAGTGATGATAGGATTTTGAATAAGAAAATGTGGAAGAAGAAGAGAAGTGAAAAACCAGAAAATCTGATATAAAATTCGTTGAAACTAACCCTTATTTATAGAAGAACAACAGCCATGTCCATTCATGAAAGGTTATGACGAATAGACACTTCTTTTGAAATTCAAACTTTTGAATCTAACTGTCACTATGTCGACATAGGGACTAGGTCATGTCGAAATCCCAAAGGAAATTTTGATGTTTTGTTTTTCTTTGAAAATAACCTTTATCTTATAATAAAACTATTTTAAACTTTATAAATATACTTGACTATAGATAAAATACATAGATAAATATAGAGAACAATATATATATAATTTTTCTGTAATTTTATATTTAAATCTAAGTATAAAGATAGTTTAAATAAACGAAGTTTAAAAACACGAGTTTATTAAAAACAAAAACAAACAATATTTTAAGGCTAAAACATATTTTTGAAAATCATTTGCAAAGATAATTTTTAAGGCTAAAACATTTTGAAAAGCAATTTTGAAAATCATTCTGAAGTAGTTTTGAAAATCATTTTGAAGTAGTTTTGCAAGCTTCTTCCTGTAGAATATATCATCATATCAGGACTCGAGAACTTGTACAAAACTAGGATGTTCGTGGGTTTGTAAGCCACTTGTCGTAGGTTTGTAAGCTACTTATCATGGGTTTGTAAGCCACTAAAAGGTAGAAATGGGTTCCATCCCAAAAGAAAAATGGAGTGAAGATTTCGGTGCTATTGTGAAGTTTTAACAAAATTCTAGACTCAATACTTATCTTGAAATATTGAACTCTTGATAATCTTGATACTCATGAGTCTTCAATCTTGATATCTTGAATCTCTATACTGTACAGTCTTCATTCTTGATACCTGCATGGTTAAATCCTGCATATACATCTATATCTAAACTATAATGTTAGTATTTATATTTTATAATCTTATTCTAAGGTTGTTGTCATCAAAACCATCAACTCATGGACTAACAATCTCCCCCATTTTGATGATGACAACCTTTGTTTATAAAATATTGCTTACATCCTATTGACACCCCCTAAATCTAATAACTCCCCCTTAATCTATGCCTAACTCTCCTATTTTATATTTCTCCCCCTTTGTCATCAACAAAAACAAACAAACTCTAAACTATACAACTCCCCCTCATTCTTGTACTCAAGTACCTGCATTAATAAACTATATAATAGAGTATATTAAGAACTAACTATACTTATAGACATGATATTCAATCAACGATTATAAATATATCAATGTATATTTATACAATCATCAAACCACACCAAGTATAAATCAAATCAATCAAAACAACCAATTTCAATCAAAACAATCAATTCAAACAAAGTAATAAAGCAAACAAATTAAACGTTACGAGGAACTTCCACCCATCCTTCTTCTCCGAAAATAGGGTCTGCTTTGATGGCATCCCAATTGTCATTGTCATTTGTGAGAGAGACAGGAGGATGTGCTTCATTATCATCCTTGTGCAGGGAAGAAATCATCCATCGAATTGCATCGAAATGCCTTTCTTGCTCCTTGATCATCTGCATTTAACTCAACTCTAAGTGTCGCTGGTTACGAAGAATGAACGAGAGAATATTCTTGAATGAATTAAGAGTTTCTTCAAGATTCTCGGATAAGTTATGAATTGGATTAGCCATTTTTGAAATTGTGAGAAGAATGAGAGATAGAATAGATAAGAAATAATATTCAGTAATGAATTATGAATGAAATGGGTATTTATAGATGTAGAAATTCGTTTGAAATGAATAGACATATGGTAGTTATTCAAATTTCAAATTCAAAATGAAGTGTCATTTCTGACCGGTACATGTCGACATGGTCAAGGGGGGGTATGTCGACATGAGGTAGTGAAATTTGATGGTAATTTTGATTTTGTGAATAATTGTGTATATATATATATTTATATAATATACTAACATTTATTCAAGAGATAAGATAAGCTAGATAAAAGAAAGGAAATTCAATTTCATTGCATAATAGGATAATACAATGATTAACCATAAAGAACTACAAAAACACTCAAATTAAAACAAACTTAAACTAATTCGATATGATATGAAAATATAGAACTAGTTAGAGGATGATGAAGATAAAGATAATCCAATTTTCTTGCTGACTTTGGAGAAAAACTTGTTCATCTTGGATGATATTTTGTCCAACTTCTTACTAACGGATCTTTTAAGAACCCATTGATTCTCAACAATAATCTTTTGGTTATTGAGAAGGGTTTTGTTGGTATGATTGGAGGGATATTCAATACTTTCTAAGGATGTTTCACCTTTTTCTTCTTCTTCTTCTATTTCCATTTCATCCCCTTCTTCTTCTTCTTCTTCTTCCTCTTCCATTTCTTCATGAGCCAAGCGCTCTTCCTTTTCGGCAAGAGTTTCATAAGGTTGAAAAACATATGGGATTTTCATGAGAGAAATGTTTGAGATATTAAAAACTTTTCTTGAAATAAATTCTTCTCCTTTGAAATTTACTCCAAAATAGTTGAAAATACGAGTAAGGTAAATTCCATGGTATAAAGTGTTTTCTCCCATTTTAAAATTTTTAGGACAAAGTTCATCCAAAATAATTTCCCCCAATTGATATCATAATTTCCGAAAATAGCAAAAAGTGCTTTGCACACTGTTGAAGTAGGATTGTTAAAATTTCCCGATCTTGGGGTCAAAGTATGTTGTAAAAGAAGATTGACAATTCTTGCTTTAGGACGAAAGTTTCGGTTTTTAAATTCAAAGTTTTCATCTCCTTCAAAAATATGATGAAATGTCTCATGATCATGTTCATTGATTTGAAAACTAGAAAGATCCATTCCCGTATTATTGCAATTGATAATGGTACGCAAAAGATCACAATTTAAAACAATTCTAGTGCCTTTGACACTACTCCAAATTTTATTATCATTTCCTTCATAAAATTATCGATTGATATTTGCATAGAAAATTTTAACAAGATTTGGGTAACAAACAAAATCATTTTGAGAAGAATCAACAAGACTAAGAATTTGATTGTTTGCAAAAAGAGTATCAATTTCATAAGAAGAAAAATCTTGAAAAATAGCAAACTTTTCGGAATGGACTTTTCCATAATTAGCATAATTGATGTATGCTTTTATTGCCTTCGGATTATTGAGGAGTTGCTCTTTCAAGTTTCTGGAAAGTCTCGTGGTGGAGGGGTTGCTTGAAGAAGCCATTAAAGTAGAGAGTAAAGAGCTTGAAGTTTTGAAGAGAGAGTTTGAATTTGAAAATGAAAGTGAAAAGTTGTGATAAAAGATAGTGAATAAATAGATTTTTGAAAGACATGTTCTCTGGTCAAAAGATGCCTTTTCAGAGTATTGAATGAAGTAAAAAGGTGGAGGGAAATTCAACCATTTGAATTCAAATTTTGAATTTCAAATTCTGGTACCTATGTCGACATCAAGGTAGGGACCATGTCGACATATGCCTATGAATTTCTATGCCTATGAATTTCTATGATTTATTTTTCCTAAGTATTCTAATATATATACTTATTATTTTAATGTATATATATATATATATATATATATATATCTGGAGTATTCTTATAGTATATTCCAGAAAATATTATTATATTATTAAAAAATAAAAAATAAAATTATAATAAAATTATAATAATAAAAAATAAATTTAAAATTCAATCAACACACCAATTCAAAATCAATCAAGCAATCAATCATCTAATTCTAAGCATGCAATTTCAATCAATTGTATTGTAAATGTGTACCTTTTTCTGAATCCGTTTCTTTGAATTTATTGAAGTCGTGAACTGCCGTGAAACATAAATTTGAGTATTCTGTCTTCTGATCATCATCGCTTGAGGACGAGTCTGAGTCATCTAGAGTAGCAGTAAATGCACGCTTCCGTTTTGTAACGACCCTGAATTTTCGACCCAGTTTAAAAATTTTAAATCCATTATTTTAATATAAAATGTGGAACTTGCATACGATTTCAATTAGCATCCAAACTTTGTCTATAAATTGCGCCTAGATGGTTATAGATATGGGTAAAGTTTCGTCATAAAATACCTCAGTAAATTTCGTATGCATTTTATTGCACGTCAGTTCATTTCAAAACGTGTAAAAAAATTTATCTTCCGAACCTAAATATTTTTACATAGAAAAATTCTAAATCATCTTCTGACGGAGACGTCATTTTCCGTTTTTCAAAATTCGGACATCTTTAGCTCCGTCGATCTTATTTTACTGCGTTTTTGCTGCATTTTCCGTAATAAAAAAATTCGAATTTTTATAATTTAATCGCACCACTGATATCTATATACTGTTGTGTTCGCCTCGTCGCGCTGATCAAAACAGTATGTTTATTGGTGTCATTCGCAGTTCGGAGTTGGAAGTTACAAATTGATTAACGGTTTGAAACCTGTCCGTTACACTATTAAAACCAGTGTCTATTAGGCTTCAGTGGGTGGAATTCGAGGCATCTTCTGGTCAGTAATTACTCTAGGAAACCCAACAGCCTTTTTAGTGTACCGAGGACAATCAATTAAGGACTTTGATTTCCAATGTTTCGGTATAAACAAGCTGCCTTCCTTTTGTTCACAGGCAAAAATCATACCACCTGGTAACGTGCTTTCTCTTTCCCCTCTGTTCCATTTTATTTTTTTTAAGAAAAAATGAAGCTTGCCTCTCCAGTTGCATGGAATCCTCTCTACCGTGAGCTCCCAGTCCTCCACCCTACCTCCGCCCTTCCGACACCGTCCGCCTCCCACACCACTGCCATGTCAGTCCGCCTCGCCACCAGCCTACGCCCACTCCCACCCCACTGCCATGTCCACCGCCCTACCACCAGCCTATGCCCCTGGACATCACACTGCCATTTCCACCGCCCTGCCACCAGCCTACGCCCCCGGCCATCCCACTGCCATGTTCGCCGCCCTGCCACCAGCCTATGCCCCCTGGCCATCCCACTGCCATGTCCGCCGCCCTGCCACCGAGACTGCCTGCGGCAGCCCGCCTGCCACCCAGCCATTGGTCCTGCAGCCGTCCACTGCTCCACCAGCCTCCGCCCCCTTCCACCTCGCCGTCAGCCTCCGCCTTTCCCCAGCCGCACGCCCCACGACCAGACAGCCCCATCCCCACGACCAGCCTGCCCCGCTGCCACCATCCGCCACCGAACTCAGTCCGCCCCGCTCCACGCCCAGCCCAGTCCACCAGCCACCACCCGAGTCCAGCCAGCACCACTGCCCACGTCCGCCTCGCCTTGGCCGCAACCATATTTCGTTGCATTGCCGTTTATCTATAAATATATATATGTGAAACTGTATATTACATAGCAGTATAAACTTTGAGAATTTTGGTTGCTCACTTACAGTGTTCTACTGTGTTTTGTTCCAGCTACCACTTCGGAGAATTAGACTTCCATTCAGCTTGGCAAATCTATCTAGTTCTTTGTTTTGGTATGATTATATATGAAATATATATATTGTATTGAACAAAATTGTCAATTTAATTATTTGTTGATTACAGTTTGTGTCCGCCTTTTGTGTCGTGCTTGTTAGTGCCTCTTATATATTCGTCTTCGTGCTTCGTCGTCAAATCTCTAACCACGCAAGGTGAATATTTCATTCACGACTCAATCTATTATGCTATGATAATCAAGTGGTAGATGTTGTTGAGATAAATTTGAATGTTAAAAAATGTTTAATTGTGATTAAGGTTAGTTTACGGTAAATAGTTGTGACACTAAATTGTTATGTGATGTAGAATTTGGTCGTTAGTATAAGTGATAATTAATATGAAATTGAATTTGATATAGGATAGTTAACAATTTAAAATAGATTATATATGTTGAACTTGACCCTTTTAAATGTTAAATAAATCGACACGTAGAAATAGTGTTAACTACACTTTGAACCATTGAATGTATGGTTGATGTAGTAATTTGATAATAGACGCCAAGTGAAAAACCATAATGTAATAATCTTTAAACTACATGAAATGATAGTGTGGATTCTAGGAATAATTATGTTAATTTGCATAAATAACAAATGTAAATTAATACGATTATTTCGGGATTATTTAAATAAATTATTGAATTGTTATGTATGGTTACAATTGATTGTTTATTTACTTTGACACCATCCCAGTTATCACACTGCAAGTTCCCTTTGCTATGCTTTGTTTTATTTAATGATAATGGGTTGAAATGATAAATACCCAATTAAACAACTTTGGCCTAGGATAGATAATTAAAAATAAGAAACCCGATTGGTCAACAAAAAAAATCATTTTTCAAATTGAAATCTACTTGAAATTAAGGAATGAACTTAACAATTTGTTTGGAAATTAAGTAATGAACTTAATGAATTTAATTGTAATATATTTAATGGATTTAATTGAAATAAATTAATGGATTTAATTGTAATAAATTAATGGATTAAATTGAAATAAATTAATGGATTAAATTGAAATAAATTAATGGATTTAATTGAAATAAATTAATGGATTGAATTAAAATAAATTAATGGATTTAATTGAAATGAATTAATAGATTAAATTGAAACGGATTAATAGATCTATTTAATTGAACAAAATGAACTGACAAATTTAATTGAAATAAGATTTAGAAACAAGTAAGTTTTAGAATTTAATAATTTTAGATTTATTAGATTTGTTAGATTTAGATTTAAACTCGGTTTTAATTAAATAGATTTGGAACGTGTTTTAAAATTTAATTTGAGATTAAGTATCAAATTGACTTAAGAGGAATACAAAACTAACTAAAGTTTTATGGATTTGATATAGCGATAATTTAAATTTAAGATGATTTTAAATTTTAATGAATTAATTAAATCAGGACATTGTAAACTGATTATGGATTGAGTTGATTTGTAACTTGGAAATAACTTATTTGTGATGCGTAGATCACGGAACCAAATAAATGAAATGGATTTCTTTAAATAGAAATTTAATTGAATTTGGTAAATAAATCAATGAAATTTTGATAAAAGGGAATTTAGTTAATGAAATTGATTTAATCGAATTTATGATTAAATTTAATATAACAATGAATGTAAATATGAATTGAAATGAATAGAATTTGATTTAATGATTTGAACTAAATTGACCATTAAATTGAATCCATGGATTATGAATTAAATTTAATAAGAGAAATTTGAATCTTATTAAATTGAACTTGAATACTTAAGTACTATTAGCTAAAGGGTTTGAACTAAAATTTCATTTGGAAATATGATTTTTAAATATTTGAAATAAATCGAATTGTGAAATGTAAAATTTTGAATGTCAAATTTGCAACTTGACTTTTGGACTTTGATTTGTTTAAACTTTAAAAATTAAATGACCATCGGGTAATTAATGCGTAGTTATTAAAGAGACCGGGATCAGATATGGGCATACTCTCTGTCGATACCGAAACCACTTTAATAACTAATATACGCGGAGTGTTGATCTAGAATGAAGTGGATGGTTTGGTGAACGCGTTGACTGAAGAAAGAGAACGATTTTGGATGACCCCTGACATGACTAAAACAGGAGCTGCACCGGGCCATTAAGGATCGCCATCTCTAGCGGACACACTTCTTCGATACCTTATCTATTACTTATGTGATTCGATTTGGGTGCACCCCTTGATTGGGAGTGTTGTTTCGCGGTGTTGGGGTAGTAGCTGCTATGCCCAACATCAGTCCGGATCAGGCAACTACTAGTGTCCTAGTCACTACACCATATTGACAGATTTGTAACCCCCCTAAGCGGAAGAATCGCAACGGTTCTGAGCCGTTGCTAAATTGCAACGGTTTGGAGCCGTTGTAAAGCCTTTAAGAACGGCTTTGGGCCGTTTTATTTCTGCAACGGCTCAAAGCCTTTGTGAATTTTTCTTAATTCTTTTTTTATATATTCGTTTCGAACAACTTGCGTATGTAACCTCCATTCCCAAAACAGCACGCCCTTGATTTCATTTCCCAACTCCACGTTTGCCCTAGCTAATCGCTCCCCGCTTTCATTTCCCTTCGATTGCCCTAATCGTCCCCTATGACTTCATCTTCCAGATCGCAAAACCAAAACCTGTTTCACAAAATTCAACGAAAAAACCATTGATCCCAAAAGCTCGGAAATTGAGTTCTGCTTCGAAGAGATTGGATTGCTCATTCGAGAAGAAAGAACAAATTTTTCCGAGTGAAAGAATTCTCAGGCATTCAGATGTTTCCGAGGAGAAGGTTAAAAGAGCTACTTCTGTTGGATATGATATCTGTTTTGTTTCACATGCTACAATTCCCAAGGGAGGTAATAACAATTTTTCTTCAGTGAAGGGTTTAAATGTAGAAAGAGGAATCAGTTGCTCTGAAAAATTCAGTCCTCAAAAGAATCAAATGGTAAATATGCCTTCAGTTTTGAACTTCAGAGTGAAGAAAGCAAAGAATATGATTGAAGAAGCACATTCCTTTAGATTACTGTACAATAGATATTCGCAATGGAGGTTTGTCAATGCACAAACTAATGAAACAACCTTACTACAGTGGATCAATGTACAGGTATAGGTTCATGAGCTTTTATATACTAGTTCAATAATTTGCTTAATTCAATTGTGTAGCTAAAGAATGACACTTGAATTTTTTTACAGGAAAAACTGCACAATGGGTGGGTCACTATCTCAATATTGCATTACAATGTTAGAAATAAAAGAATTGAGCTACAAAACAGGCTGCAATATGCAAAGCTCCACATCATTCTCAAGAATCAAGTGAATATCCATTTTATCACTGTAATTAACAATTTATGAGACTTAAAACTATTTCACTTAATAAAACTTCTACTGTATAATGCAGATATCGCAACTTGAAGAGTGGTCTCAAATTGAGAAAGTCTAGTATAATCATATATCAGGAATCATCAAAGCGCTGACCGCTAGTACTATACGTCTTCCAGTTGTTAGTGGAGCAATGGTTTGTTGCAGGTTCGTTCTCTTTAATGCTATGTGAATAGTTTAACCTATATCATTGCCTTTGTTTTAATAGGTAAATATCCAAGATATGAAAAATCCAGTCGGTTAAGCAATTGATGTGATGCAAGCAATAGCAAATCCAACATGTTCCTTGTTGTTAAAGGTAAATGAACCTTTTTATTTCAGAAGTAAAATCCATCAAGTTTATACTCAAACAAGTATCATTTGTAAATTTTAATGTGTGTACAGGCTGAGAGAATGAGCCGTGTAGTGTCTGAAATGGCTAAAATTGTTGCAAAAGAGCAAGACATGCTGAATCAGTCCAAGAACCTACTATCCGCTTTAGAATCTTTGCTTGTAAGCTCGCTGCAGTTTTCTATATTCATCAACTCTCCTACTATATATGGTCATGGTCATGCAAAATTTTCATTTGGGTTCAACTTTTACACTGCAGGTTAAACAATCTAGCTTGCATGTCAACGTATTGCAGTTGAAACTGTAACAAGGATTTCCACAGTTAACTCTATTGACATGGTTGCAACTGAAGTAGACTAATGTCATAGATTGTATTGATAAGACATGCATGTCAAAACAAGTGTGACTTTGTTTGTACTCATTTTGTAAAAAGAATCTCCACTTTTATTGGTGAGTTAATTCAAAACAATTTTACCTGTAACCATAAAGTTATTTTATACTATAATAATACAATCTGGCCTAACCCTTTAATTTTTTCCAATAATTTGTTTGAACAGAATTTTCATTCTGGCCACTTTAATGAAAATTATATTTTTATTACTTAATGATAACCAGATCATGATTTGTGACCCTTTTTTTTACAGGTATGGGATATTATTTAAGGATCAATTTTGCAGAACCATTACTTGCTTCAGCATCAAAAGGTAGCATGCTTTGCATCTGGAATATCCAGAACTGGCAAGCCATTTGAAAATTTAACCATGAAAATGGTATGATTTATTTGTTTAGATATAAAATAGTGAATATGGCATGACAGTGATATTTGCCTGTACCACAAGTGATATAAAATAACACTTGATTTAATATGTAACTTTGAACTATATACACTGATTTGTTGTGTTTTGATGTTTTGCAGGAAGAATGTAAGTTCCCTTGAACTTGCTACTCACTTCCTCAGAGTAAAAATTTGATCCTTTTAAAATAAAAAATAAAAAATTTCAAATTTGCTTTGGAGACAAAGTCGGTTTTGATGAAGGAACGGGAGCATAAGCTGAAAGACAGTGAAGCAGCAATAGCTTCCATGAAGGTATCAGTTCTTCCTCCTCTTACAATGAATTTTCTCAGTTATCTCAAACTGGAAACTGGTTCAAACTTGGTTAAGTGCTGCTATTGCAAATCATGGAACGTGCAAAAATGGATTCTTGGAACTTAACTCCTCTTCGATTTTTCAATCTTCGCCTTTCTCTTCTAGTAATGTACTCGAGTCTCTTTCTAATGCTCTAGCTGTAAACACTGCCATGAAAGCTAGAACTAATAAACGTAAAATTCTTTCTAGTGATGTGTTTCCACATTGGTTAAGTGCTCACGATCGGAAACTTCTTCGATCTTCTAATATTAAAGCAAACATTGTAGTGGCAAAAGATGGTTCAGGAAACTATAGGAGTATAAAAGAAGTAGTGGCTGCTTCTAGTAAGTTAAGGAGAAGCAGTAGTTCTATGTGAAAGCTGGTGTTTACAAGGAGAATGTAGAAGTGAAGAAGTCGATGAAGAATCTGATGATTGTTGGTGATGGAATAGACAAGACTGTCGTCTCTGGTAGCAAGAACATTCATGATGGTAGTACAACTTTCCGTTCTGCAACTTTTGGTAAGTTTTCTTTAATAATCATGTAAAATTTAGATTCTTATAGTAAACTTTGAATAACTATTGATCCTCGTACAGTTTCTTTGATGCTTTTACCTTCAGGTATTAGAAACGCTGATTTATAATGTTATTTTGCGTATTTCTCTGCCCATTCTGTTCTCATGTGACAATTGGAAAATAGAACTATTGCATGTGGATTTTTTTTTGTCCTTCGTTGATTGTGAAACGTAATTGTATTAATATTGGTCAAGGGCAATGAATAGGTATTCTATTTAAACGGAGCACGGGAAATTTTACGTCTTTGGTGTTGGATACGTCTCTGTCATTACTTTCTCATCTTCTCTTTAACATGGTCGATGACAGGATTTGATATGTCTTAAATCCTTTGATTCGAGATTTACTGTAACTTGATTTAGTATTCTAAAAAAAAATCATGTGTCTACATCATTATTCATTTAAGAATGTAAAAACTAAAGGTACCTTGCATTTAGTATCAAAACATATTCCTTTAATGACATTCATGTTGCAGCTCCACTTGCTTCGGAGTTGAGGACTGCATTTGAAAATAAGTTTCCTAGTGTTCATATTCAAGAGGTAATTTTCCGAGTTTATACTATTTTCATTTATTTATTTTGTGTACATCACTAGTAAATTCTATCTGATATTTGCTTGATGGAAATAATAACACAGAAACCATTGAAATCTGAAAATTGCAATTATTAGTAGTTAAGTGTTGTTTTTGAACCAATTTACAGTCACTTTGACGACAACTTATTTTGAAACTCCTTAAATAGAACCATTGTGCAAAATAGTTTTAAATAGCAACTTTTAAGTAAAAGCGTGTGGATGTAATTTGACTTCTAAGTAGGAATGTTTGATAAAATTGCTTATGATATTGTTTCATAAGTCATTAGTAACAAATAGTTGCTTCTTAGTGGTTAATTTTGCAAGCTACCTGCAAGAAGTTTACGAATACTAAAAATAAAATAAGGTGGTTGTAGATAGTTTTGACTATTTATAAAAAATTTCCAGGCACTAAAATTGAAATAAATTAGCTGTAAGTTTTTAATGTTCAGATGACTTTCTTATTTTGGTCAGGAAATTTGTAGGATTGATAAGGCATGCATATGCTATTAACACTGAAAGGCTTCATTTAGTTCTGCCATTAACCAATATAAAAGTGTCGAACTAAAGATGCATATTATATTAAAGGAGATACTATATAAAGATTCATTTTGCAAGTTCTATACATTGTTGAAAACAGTTATTGTGTGATGTCTACTATTTCAATAGGCTTACGGGCTTACAGAACATAGTTGCATCACGTTCACCTATGGTGATCGAAGAAAAGGGCATGGAATTGCTAAAAAGAACTCTGTCGGCTTCATTCTTCCCAACTTAGAGGTCAAATTTGTTGATCCAGAAATAGGGAAACCAGTTCCTAAGAACACACAGGGAGAAATATGTGTTCGAAGCCAGTGTGTAATGAAAGGTATGCCTCTTTTCCTATATCTGGACCGAAGGATATTCATATATGAAACATTTTTTATTCATTGGAACATTTCTATTTAGCGAATAAATTGACTGTATATTTTTGGAAAATATGATAAAGTCAGATCTTACGGAAACTATATCTTGGTCCCTTTTTTTGAAAGGAATGGAATCAACATATTTTAGTAAACTTTTGATCCATGAATAGTTAATAAAACTCTGTTTTGGATGGTTAACCATAAACTCCTATAGTTTTTATTAATCAACAATAAACTTATCATTTCTTCATGCCAAACATCGTTACGTGATTTAGAGGACAGACAGCTAGTTGTAAAACAGTAAGAAAGTTGCAAAGGTAGTTTCGAAATAAAGGCATATCAAATTATCAAAAATTGTGGTTTAGCATTGTTCTCTGCTTGCAGGCATAAGTAGGTTATATTCCTCAATTATAATAGTCACTCAAGACATTGCCAATTAATTTGGACCCCAATAATTTATTTACAGGTGGCTCCAGCAGAGTTAGAAGCGCTTCATCTTACCCATCCCTCAATTGAAGATGTTGCTGTCTTTGGGTCAGTTTACTCTACCTTTGTGGCATGTGCCATGCACATATTGTGGTCCTTGTCGAAGTAGCATTAGCTGTTTTTTTTAAAATCTTAGATGCCTAGAACAATTTCAGTTATAATTCTTTAATGATAACAGAACAAGATTTCTGGTTGATGGTCGTGGTCTTATTTTAGGTGGGTGGATTCTGGGGTTGAGGTGCAATTTGTTTAAGTTTGGTTGTTGTTGCCAAACTATGTACTATATACTGTAATTTGCTGTTGTTGCCGCTGAACTATGTAGTGTAATGTATTATTGTTGAACATTGTAATTAAAAGATTTGTTATGTTTGGTCTTTGTGCTGAATCTATGAAAAATATTTGGTTTAATGTTCTTTCTTTTGTGATATTATGTTAAATTTGCAAATGTTTGTATTGAGTATGATAATGAATTAACTCTTACTGTAAGAGGGAAGAAAAAAGCAATGTGTATTTTTTTTTTTAAATATTAAAATTAGCAACGGTTTTGAGCCGTTGCAAAATTAAATTTAGCAACGGCTCAAAGCCGTTGCGAAATATTTACCACTGCCAATTTTGCAACGGTTCTAAGCCGTTGCAAAACTCGTTTGCAACGGCTCTAAGCCGTTGCGAAATGGCATTTCTGGTGTAGTGAGTTGGTATCGCCTCATGTACCTTGTCATACTGTTTATCCTATCGCAACCACTACAATTTGTTTTGTGTTATACCTATGGGGTACCCTCTGATAACCACTAGTTTACGGTGGGGTTTACGGTACTGTATAGACTATGGCATTATAAAATGTGTTAGGGGGATTATGGTAACGCCTTAACACTATTTTGATATCGTACTTTACTGATTAGATATTATCTACTTAGCGTATTCTATTGTATATATCGATAGTTTATCGGATCCTTAGAGATGTTGATCTATTTCATCTTTGAGTTATGGACTTTATTCCTGCACTTGATTATCCTGTATAAGATTTTGAGTCCTGACTCGAGTGTTTCTTTTTTATTTATGCTCGGGTCAGTGTGAATCTATCCAGTTGCTGATCAAGGTTGGTTGAAGATGCTGAAGACTTTGCATTTATCTTTATTAGTTATTCCCATTCTAGTATTGATGTACTAGTCTGTTAGACATTTATATATCTCTTCACAGTCAGTTTATGTTGAGACATGTAGCGACCCGCCATTTTTGACCGTTCAAGTCGACAATAATCCACACATGTCCAACTCAAACCGTTCAAAAAGGCAGATGGTTATTGGGGTTAAATAATAAAAGGAAAGAAAGAACATAAGCAAACTCAGAATCTTGCAGCGGAAGGAACAAGATATAATAATAAAATAACAGTTCATGAAGCTGTTAAATAAATAAATTTGATTATTATTATACATCAAAATCAGAGTTACATACATATCAGAGATAATACAACAATGCAGCGGAGAAATAATACAGTAGTAGAATACAAATGATGTAATACCAAACTCCGTCTTCGTCCTCCAGAATAGATCTTCAACCTTATCTGAAATGCTCAGGCTGACCCGAGCGTAATGAAAAGACAAAACACCCGAGTCAGGACTAAAATATCTCATGTAAGTCAAATCGAATAAGAAATATGAGTGTGACGGCGTCAGAGATGTTTACGGGGTTTGACATCTCCTATCCAGTGTCAACGTGAGTGCAATAACTTAAGAGATGTTACGGGATTTTCCATCTCTCAAGGATCCGTTAAACTATCTACTATGTAGTACAATATGCTATTATAATATGTCTATCATAAAGTAAAATATCAAACTAGCGTTAAGCCATGGCCCATTCCACCCTTAACACATTTTTATTCCCAAAAGCATATACAAGACCGTAGTTTCCCCAAAACCGGAAGTCACCAGAGGGCAATCCATATACTAAAGGTACAAACCAAAACGTAGTGGTCGCGAATAGGATAATCAGTATGACAAGGTACATGAGGCGATACCAACTAGGATACTAGTAGTTGCGTCATCCGGACTGATGTTGGGCATAGCAGCTACTACCCCAACACCGCGAAACAACACTCCCATAATCGAGGGGTGCACCCAAATCGAATCACAAAAGTAATAGATATGGTAACGAAGAAGTGTGTCCGCTAGAGGTGGTGAACCTCAATGGCCCGGCAGGGCTCCTGTTTTAGTCATGTCAGGGGTCATCCAAAATCGTTCTCTTTCTTCAGTCAACGCGTTCACCAAAACCATCCACTTCATTCTGGATCAACACTCCGCGTGTATTAGTTATTAAAGTGGTTTTCGGTATCGACAGAGAGTATGTCCATATCCGATCCCGGTCTCTTTAATAACTACGTATTATTACACCGGTGGCTCTTTTATATTTCAAATCGATTCATAATTGATATCAAAATATCATATTCGCTTCAAAATCAAATCCATTCAAATATCATCATATCTATTCAAGATGTAAGATTCCGTTTCAAAATCATCTTTCGCCTCAATATCTCATTTCGATTTCAAAATCATTTTCGCCTCAATATCTCATTTCGATTTCAAAATCATTAATTTCAACTCGATTTAGCTTCTCAATAAACCATTTCAAATTATCAATTTCAAATACATATTTGAACCACAAAATAAACAATTTCACTTTCAATATATTTCGAAACTTTAAATATTTCACATTTCAAAATAGCTCATATATTTATATAAGAATATAAGATTCGCTTTAAAACCATTTCGTATTCAAATTAGAATATACTTCAAATTAAACATCCGTATTAAGTAGTTTACTTAATTTCTGGAACAATTCCAATTCAATAAACTTAGATTAACATTCGGATTTCAAGAATTCATTTAAGTATTACATTCCAAATCAATTTCAGTTCAAATCCTATTCAAATCAATTTTATCTTCAAATTTAATTCAATAGTTTCAATTTAGTCCAATTCACAAATTTCTTTGAATTTCAATTAAGTTCCAAATTAATTAAATCTCAATTTCAAATTAATTTTCAATTCCAAACTCAAACTTGAAATATCATTTCATATAAATTTTCTTAGAAATATTCAGAGTTCGATTAAAAGTCCAATCTTTTAAAACAAATCAACTTTCGAATATTACGTCGTATTTCAATCTTTTTCTTAAAAATCTAAACTTCGAATAATTAAACAATTTCATTTACCAAGTTTAAATTCCAACATCTTGAGCTTCAATTCAAAATAATTCAATTTCCATAAATTGGATTTTATTCTTAAAATCAATTCATTTAAATAATTTCAAAACAACTTTTAAAATCATTTAATTTAACCAACCCGGTGTCCGTATATAATTTTCTAACCTATGGCCAAGTGGATAATTATTTTAATTTTAATTTCAAGGATGGATATATATCATTTCAATCCAAATAGATGTCATAGGTATATCATTTCAACCTATTCCTTAATTTATTCGAAATGATTCAGTTTACAGTTTTATATGCAATAAACAATATACATGATGATATCATGATATATCAAAATAAATAAACAACCAATATCGACCAATAGCATCCATCACAACCAATCAACCATAAAGCCAACAACATTCACAACAATTTTATAATTATCAATATCGAATAATATACTGCCAATTTAAATTTAAATTTATTTTAACGGTCAATTTAAATTCTATCAATTAATTCATATATCAAGACAGATGATAATTAAACCTACCAAACAACAGCCAATAAATTTCATATCACTTCAGAATATAAATTTAACTAACAAAAATTATTTTAGTCAATTGTGAGCGTATAAACACTCACTTTGATTTTCTGTTGTCGCCGAGACGTTTCGGTTTGGAACTGAAACTGGACGACGCCCAACTTTAGCCCAAATTTCCATCGTCTCCAAATCCATCCAAACAAGTTTCATTTCGAAGCTCTCGTCATTATGATCGCAACGCAAAAAGTTTCGTTCCAATCGGACCTCGTATGAAAAAGTTATGCTATTTTAAACATTTGCGAATTTAAATATATATATATAAATATATACACATATTTTTTTCAAACCCAACTTTCAATCTCAGCCCTCCATTTTCTCTACTGCAGATCTAGGCCCTTCCTTCCACCTTCTCCAAAACGTGAAAAGCATGTACAATCTCAACCCATTCCTTCCAACCTTTGACCGACAATTTCTCCACCATCCCTCGACGAGAAGTTGATCGGAGACCCACGTTAGAAGCGCCTACGCAAGAGCTACCCACGGCCAGGAGGTGGTTGAACTCGGCTCCCCCCATCACCTCGATTTGCATGAAAAACGCAGCGACTTCGAGCTTGATTTCCCGTTGATTCGTTGCTCCGTTTTCGACCATCTCCGTATGGATTTGAAGCTCTCGTCGTCCTCTACAACTTTGTAGTTGACGACTTTTGCTAATTGTTGATGGATTGAGAGGAAAATGAGGAAGAAGTTTCGAAATTTTCTGGCCATTGAATTAAAAGTGGCGGCTAAGGGCTGAAACCCCTAGGGTTTTTGGAAAATAGAGAAAGTGAGGGGCTTTTATAGAAAAATACGCGACACTATTCATCTCGGATTTTCCGAACTCCAAACGAAGCGTGCCAGCTGACGTTTCTAAGGTTTACCCCGCGTTCCGAACGCAATGGAACATGTTTCGAAGGCTAATTCGGTCATCTGTGTGAGTTACAGCAATAAACGATCGATTTAAAATTAAATCGGTTAATTAAATTTCTGTTCGTTTGGGCTCGCCCCGGACAAACGATAAATCCGATTGACACGAAATTTGAAATCCTACAATAATATGACATTACGGATCCGATGAAACTGGTTTCGTCGAAATCCAAGACTTTTTGAAAAATGACTATTTTCTCTCGCCGAATTAATATTAAGAACAATTCGATGCGTTTCGAGCTGCCACGGTCAAACGATAACTCCGATTGGTACGAAAATTGAAATCCGACAATAACAAACTATTACGGATCCAATGGAATGAGTTTCGTTCAATTCTGAGACTGCTCAAAAATGGCTATTTTTCAGTCGATAATTAAATATTAAAATATTCAATTTTCACAAATTAACTTTAAATTCAATTTTAAAAGTTTTATAACATTACTATAACTCCAATATGATAAGATAAAATTTTACAAATCATTTTCAATCATATTCAACTCGATTTTCAATTATTTCTGAAATTTAACTTATTAAATTATCGATTTAATTGTCTAATTAAATCCAATATTCGAAAAATAAATTTTTCGACTGTTTAATTTCAATATAAAATTCCCAATTTTAAATTATTAACTTTTAAATCAAATTTCAATTGTTCACAAATTCCATTTTTAATTTCACAGTAATTAACAATCTTTTACAATGCAATTTTCCATTATAAATCCAATATAAAAGATTATATTAGATTCCACGTTCAATTATATTGTAATTCAAATTCAAGTTATTTAATTCCAAATGAATTCTTTTATTTCAATTTACACTTTCATTATTGAATCAACCATTTACTTATACATTATTATCAATAGTTTATAATTCATTTACTTTCATTTTCTTCAGCTATCATCTTATTTAAATTCACAGTAATATTAAATTACATTCATTTACGTTGATTTCCATATTATAACTTCAATATTAAATCTACCATTTTATTTATTCTTGTTTACAATCATAACCAATTTGGTTTACAGCTTGAAATTCACATTTAACAACACAAAATTTTATTTCCTTCGGATTTTTATCCAAAATTTTCATTTTAATTCGTATTTTTAAAGTGTTAAAAATACGGGTCGTTACATTCTCCACCACTTAAAACTTTTCGTCCTCGAAAAGGAACGGAGAAGGGGAAACCATCATTTAGATATAATTCATTCAAAATATTCTACTTATTTGCAAAATTTAGTTATAGGATTTTTTTTTCACAAAATTTTCTAACTCCCGGATTTTTGAAAAATTTCGACAGCACCTCTTTTGCGCGGCTAGGACCGAAAAATTTCACAGTGGTAATAATTGCATGATATACATCTCATTACAAGAATGAGGCATCCCAAAACATGGGGAACACAATAATATACCACAACATAAACCGTAATCCGAGAACGTACCTTTTATTAAGCGGTTATTAGCATTTTAACTTACATTTTGCATTTAGCGCAGAAGCGAGCTCCACAAGCGAAGCGCAACCCCTTTGCTACCTACTAAAATGCTCAATAACCAAGTTAGAACCATGCATATAAAGATAGATCGATATACTTATCATAAACAACACACATATAACATGTTTAGCTTCAAAACTGAAATTCCAATTCCAGGACAGCAAACGAATCTCAGTTTTTGGTCACCTAAACTATAAAATTTGGCAATAGAATCTAAACAAAAGTTGTTGCATTCGTTTCAGGCTTTCCGGAATGTCCAAAATCATTGAATTCGGACCTTCCGTTCAAAAGTTACGACCGTTTTACTAAATAGATACGCATCAGCCGGCAATGAATTGCGCAGGTCAGTGACGTTTGGTCACGTTTTTGACCTTCTAAACGACAGCAAAACACCAAATGCTTAAAACAAAAGTTTTAGCTTAAGTTCTATGCTTTCCAGAAAGTGCAAGATCATCAAAATCCGATACACCAATAAAAAGTTATGGCAAAAATACTAAGAGTATATGCTACTGGTTTTGCTTCCCTTTTACACAGGCCAGCGAGAAGATTCAAATTTTTAACTAAGTAAATGAAGGAATTTCTCAAGACAGTCTAAACAAAAGTCATGCTACAGTTTCTAACCTTTCCGAAAAGTCTAATATCGTTGAATTTCGTCCAGCCATTTAAAAGTTATGGTTATTTTCGTTTCAGCATATATTGGACTATTTTGGATTTTTTTCCAAAATTTTGCTTTTATTATTTCAAAGTACAAACCATCACACTTTAAATTTTATAAAGAAAAAATCGTAAACACAAAGTCGTCTATTTTCTTATATATCCGTGAAATAAGTTTACATTCAATTTGTTTTCGATTTATTCAAGTTTGTTTCATTCATAATTTAAATTCATGTCAATTTGCTTCAATTTAAATTGGATTCAATTATATTTAATTTCACTTTGCTTCAAATTTGAATTTAATTATTTTAAAATTTTATTCCGTTTATTCAATTCCATTAACACTAATGAATTCTACTAAATCAATTACCATCCATCCAGAATCTACACTAAATCAATTATACATTTCCAAGTCAAATTTTTTTTATTTCATACACTTCCAAGTTTATTGACATTTAGTTATATTCAACTTTTAATTAGTTTCCATTTACTAATTTTATATTTAATTAATTTTAAATTTAATTCATTTTACAACTTAAATTTCCTTTATATTTACAACTATCAATAGATCTTCACATTTTATTATTCGCAATCACACTTGTATATTATTCATTTACTTATCCTTATTAGCATTTTAAACTTTTTAAGTATTTGGTAAGTTATAGCTATGCAAATAGAATGTAGTTAAACAACATACAACCTCTTTTCATTCAAAGTTGAATTTTCAATTAATTAATTCTTAAGTCATTACTTAAATTTCACTATAATTTAATTTCACATTTACATTCACATATAGTATTTCCATTTTATATTAACATAATGGTGAATCACCTTTAAATGATAATTTAAATTCCAATTATTTACTAACAATTTTATTTATATTTGCAAACCATTAATTAAATGCATATTTCATTATTCAAACCTATACTTGTATATTATCCAATTAACAATTATATAACATTTTTGAACTTCTTAAATATTTTGGTAAGTTATATCTATGCTATAGAATGAAATTTAATACTATGCGAGTTTTACAGTTTCAATTTTATTTTAAATTCATAATTTCCTAATTCTAAGGATTTCTATTTCAATTGATATTTTCACTTAGCTCTTAGGTTCATTTCTCATTTCACAATTCAGAAGTTCCGTAATGATTCAATTATTTTTTTATCTCAATAGTTTAAAGTCATTAAATATTAAAGAACTTAAGAATTTCATCTCCGGTTTCATTTCAAATCGAGTTTGAAATAATATATACTTATATTAATGTGTATCAAGTCATACTATAGAGAATACAAAATAAATTCAATTTTAATCAAAACAGGGTTTAGAAAAAGCTATTAAGTGATCTCCCCCACTTAGACTCTCGAAAATAAACGTCGATGATGCGTGCACTCATCACCGAAATCATTCTCTAGTGTGAAGAGGGGAGTATAACACTTACTTCATTTGAAAATCCTTTGAAAACAATTTCTAATCGAATATACTATCATATAATACTTATATTATACATTTCAAATTTTTGTTAATAAATTTTCAAAACACCGGAATTTAAATTCTCCATCTTAATTTAAATTCATTTTTATTTCATTTTATTTACCATTTATATTCATTGTCAATCATATTTACAAGTTTCATTTCTTAAAATCATCCAATAGTCAATAGTTAGAAATATTGACTAATCAACAATAAACGATGATAATCTAATATTATCATCTCCTAACAACCAATACAATCAAAATTTATAAATTTTCAAGATAATTCTTTTATATATAGAATATAATCCAAAACAATATTATGTCAATCTGTCCTATTCGAGTGTTTAGAAATTCCTATCGATGCCTTGGCGTCCCAAGTACCAACCAGAATTCATAAATACTCAACGGAACAAATTAACACAATATAAAATCATTTTTATCAAAATTACAAATACGCTCTCTCATATACACTCAACTCATTCATATAGTTTACCTCTATTTCAATGAGTTATTCCCCACTAGAGCCAAGGTAATCTAAACCAAAGCTCTGATACCAACTGTAACGACCCGCCATTTTTGACCGTTCAAGTCGACAATAATCCACACATGTCCAACTCAAACCGTTCAAAAAGGCAGATGGTTATTGGGGTTAAATAAGAAAAGGAAAGAAAGAATAGAAGCAAACTCAGAATCTTGCAGCGGAAGAAACAAAATATAATAATAAAATAACAGTTCATGAAGCTGTTAAATAAATAAATTTGATTATTATTATACATCATAAATCAGAGTTATATACATATCAGAGATAATACAAAAATGCAGCGGAGAAATAATACAGTAGTAGAATACAAATGATGTAATACCAAACTCTATCTTCGTCCTCCAGAATAGATCTTCAACCTTATCTGAAATGCTCAGGCTGACCCGAGCGTAATGAAAAGACAAAACACCCGAGTCAGGACTAAAATATCTCATGTAAGTCAAATCGAATAAGAAATATGAGTGTGACGGCGTCAGAGATGTTTACGGGGTTTGACATCTCCTATCCAGTGTCAACGTGAGTGCAATAACTTAAGAGATGTTACGGGATTTTCCATCTCTCAAGGATCCGTTAAACTATCTACTATGTAGTACAATACGCTATTATAATATGTCTATCATAAAGTAAAATATCAAACTAGCGTTAAGCCATGGCCCATTCCACCCTTAACACATTTTTATTCCCAAAAACATATACAAGACCGTAGTTTCCCCAAAACCGGAAGTCACCAGAGGGTAATCCATATACTAAAGGTACAAACCAAAACGTAGTGGTCGCGAATAGGATAATCAGTATGACAAGGTACATGAGGCGATACCAACTAGGATACTAGTAGTTGCGTCATCCGGACTGATGTTGGGCATAGCAGCTACTACCCCAACACCGCGAAACAACACTCACATAATCGAGGGGTGCACCCAAATCGAATCACAAAAGTAATAGATATGGTAACGAAGAAGTGTGTCCGCTAGAGGTGGCGAACCTCAATGGCCCGGCAGGGCTCCTGTTTTAGTCATGTCAGGGGTCATCCAAAATCGTTCTCTTTCTTCAGTCAACGCGTTCACCAAAACCATCCACTTCATTCTGGATCAACACTCCGCGTGTATTAGTTATTAAAGTGGTTTTCGGTATCGACAGAGAGTATGTCCATATCCGATCCCAGTCTCTTTAATAACTACGTATTATTACACCGGTGGCTCTTTTACATTTCAAATCGATTCATAATTGATATCAAAATATCATATTCGCTTCAAAATCAAATCTAAAATCCATTTAAATATCATCATATCTATTCAAGATGTAAGATTCCGTTTCAAAATCATCTTTCGCCTCAATATCTCATTTCGATTTCAAAATCATTTTCGCCTCAATATCTCATTTCGATTTCAAAATCATTAATTTCAACTCGATTTAGCTTCTCAATAAACCATTTCAAATTATCAATTTCAAATACATATTTGAACCACAAAATACACAATTTCACTTTCAATATATTTCGAAACTTTAAATATTTCACATTTCAAAACAGCTCATATATTTATATAAGAATATAAGATTCGCTTTAAAACCATTTCGTATTCAAATTAGAATATACTTCAAATTAAACATCCGTATTAAGTAGTTTACTTAATTTCTGGAACAATTCCAATTCAATAAACTTAGATTAACATTCGGATTTCAAGAATTCATTTAAGTATTACATTCCAAATCAATTTCAGTTCAAATCCTATTCAAATCAATTTTATCTTCAAATTTAATTCAATAGTTTCAATTTAGTCCAATTCACAAATTTCTTTGAATTTCGATTAAATTCCAAATTAATTAAATCTCAATTTCAAATTAATTTTCAATTCCAAACTCAAACTTGAAATATCATTTCATATAAATTTTCTTAGAAATATTCAGAGTTCGATTAAAAGTCCAATCTTTTAAAACAAATCAACTTTCGAATATTACGTCGTATTTCAATCTTTTTCTTAAAAATCTAAACTTCGAATAATTAAAAAATTTCATTTACCAAGTTTAAATTCCAACATCTCGAGCTTCAATTCAAAATAATTCAATTTCCATAAATTGATTTTATTCTTAAAATCAATTCATTTAAATAATTTCAAAACAACTTTTAAAATCATTTAATTTAACCAACCCGGTGTCCGTATATAATTTTCTAACCTATGGCCAAGTGGATAATTATTTCAATTTTAATTTCAAGGATGGATATATATCATTTCAATCCAAATAGATGTCATAGGTATATCATTTCAACCTATTCCTTAATTTATTCGAAATGATTCAGTTTACAGTTTTATATGCAATAAACAATATACATGATGATAGCATGATATATCAAAATAAATAAACAACCAATATTGACCAATAGCATCCATCACAACCAATCAACCATAAAGCCAACAACATTCACAACAATTTTATAATTATCAATATCGAATAATATACTGCCAATTTAAATTTAAATTTATTTTAACGGTCAATTTAAATTCTATCAATTAATTCATATATCAAGATAGATGATAATTAAACCTACCAAACAACAGCCAATAAATTTCATATCACTTAAGAATATAAATTTAACTAACAAAAATTATTTTAGTCAATTGTGAGCATATAAACACTCACTTTGATTTTCTGTTGTCGCCGAGACGTTCCGGTTTGGAACTGAAACTGGACGACGCCCAACTTTAGCCCAAATTTCCACCTTCTCCAAATCCATCCAAACTAGTTTCATTTCTAAGCTCTCGTCATTACGATCGCAACGCAAAAAGTTTCGTTCCAATCGGACCTCGTATGAAAAAGTTATGCTATTTTAAACATTTGCGAATTTAAATATATATATAAATATATACACATATTTTTTTCAAACCCTACTTTCAATCTCAGCCCTCCATGTTCTCTACTGCAGATCTGGGCCCTTCCTTCCATCTTCTCCAAAATGTGAAAGCACGTACAATCTCAACCCATTCCTTCCAACCTTTGACCGACAATTTCTCCACCATCCCTCGATGAGAAGTTGATCGGAAACCCACGTTAGAAGCGCCTATGCAAGAGCTACCCACGGCCAGGAGGTGGTTGAAGTCGGCTCCCCCATCACCTCGATTTGCGTGAAAAACGCAGCAACTTCGAGCTCGATTTCCCGTTGATTCGTTGCTCCGTTTTCGATCATCTCCGTATGGATTTGAAGCTCTCGTCGTCCTCTACAACTTTGTAGTTGACGACTTTTGCTAATTGTTGATGGATTGAGAGGAAAATGAGGAAGAAGTTTCGAAATTTTCTGGCCATTGAATTAAAAGTGGCGGCTAAGGGCTGAAACCCTAGGGTTTTTGGAAAATAGAGAAAGTGAGGGGCTTTTATAGAAAAATACGCGATATTCATCCCGGATTTTTCGAACTCCAAACGAAGCGTGCCGGCTGACGTTTCTAAGGTTTACCCCGCATTCCGAACGCAATGGAACATGTTTCGGAGGCTAATTCGGTCATCTGTGCGAGTTACGGCAATAAACGATCGATTTAAAATTAAATCGGTTAATTAAATTTCTGTGCGTTTGGGCTCGCCCCGGACAAACGATAAATCCGATTGACACGAAATTTAAAATCCTACAATAATATGACATTACGGATCCGATGAAACTAGTTTCGTCGAAATCCGAGACTTTTTGAAAAATGACTATTTTCTCTCGCCGAATTAATATTAAGAATAATTCGATGTGTTTCGAGCTGCTACGGTCAAACGATAACTCCGATTGGTACGAAAATTGAAATCCGACAATAACAAACTATTACGGATCCAATGGAATGAGTTTCGTTCAATTCTGAGACTACTCAAAAAATGGCTATTTTTCAGTCGATAATTAAATATTAAAATATTCAATTTTCACAAATTAACTTTAAATTCAATTTTAAAAGTTCTATAACATTACTATAACTCCAATATGATAAGATAAAATTTTACAAATCATTTTCAATCATATTCAACTCGATTTTCAATTATTTCTGAAATTTAACTTATTAAATTATCGATTTAATTGTCTAATTAAATCCAATATTCGAAAAATAAATTATTCGACTGTTTAATTTCAATATAAAATTCTCAATTTTAAATTATTAACTTTTAAATCAAATTTCAATTGTTCACAAATTCCATTTTTAATTTCACAGTAATTAACAATCTTTTACAATGCAATTTTCCATTATAAATCCAATATAAAAGATTATATTAGATTCCACGTTCAATTATATTGTAATTCAAATTCAAGTTATTTAATTCCAAATGAATTCTTTTATTTCGATTTACACTTTCATTATTGAATCAACCATTTACTTATACATTATTATCAATAGTTTATAATTCATTTACTTTCATTTTCTTCAGCTATCATCTTATTTAAATTCACAGTAATATTAAATTACATTCATTTACGTTGATTTCCATATTATAACTTCAATATTAAATCTACCATTTTATTTATTCTTGTTTACAATCATAACCAATTTGGTTTACAACTTGAAATTCACATTTAACAACACAAAATTTTATTTCCTTCGGATTTTTATCCAAAATTTTCATTTTAATTCGTATTTTTAAAGTGTTAAAAATACGGGTCGTTACAAGACATTGTTGTATTTCCTGTAGTAGCTTCATGAACTGCTATTATGATGATGTATTTTCCACTGCATTATTCTGTGACTGTTCTGTGTCTGTAATGTTGTTATCGATTCTCAATTACATTTATGTATTTATAATCCCGTAATGATTCGTGTTTTGTATTATTTAAGTTGACATGTGTGGATTATTGTCAATTTAAATGGTCCAAATATACGGGTTGTTACAGTTGGTATCAGAGCTTCGGTTTCCCTAAAAACCTTAGTTTGGGGTTATATAAACTCATTAGAGATAGGGTAGCAATACCCTAGAATGAGGAGAATCGATTCAATATCCAAATCCTTTCAATTCAAACTTCTTTGATTCGTTGATTGGATTTTCCTTAGAGTTCTATGATTTCTATCCTTGGTTCTAAATCTCTTTTGGTATTTCAGGATGAGTACCAGAAGAAACAATAGGGGTGGAAGAGGCAATGGTCATGCTCAGGCTGCACCTGCCGCTCCAGCTCCTGTAAAATTCACCACTCTTAGTAAGGAGTATACACAGCTTGCAGGTATTAAGTTTTCTGGATCCGAGAACATTATCGAGGCTCAGCAATGGCTTAAAGGCTTAGAGAAGATATTTTCTGGTCTGGAGATCACTGATGCTCAGAAGCGTCAGCTTGCTGCCTGGCAACTTCAGGATGCCGCACAAGATTGGTGGGAATCAGTTATTTCTCGTATCGAGGAGAACACCATCACTTGGGCCCAGTTTAGGTATAAATTCGTTTGGATTTCGTAACATAAATTCTTCTTTCAATCTTTGGAATGTTATTAATCTAGTCCATCTGTTTGATTAGGGATACTTTCTCGGCACAATGGATGCCAACTGCTGGGAAAACCCAACTTTATAGAGCTTTCATGGATCTTAAGCAAGGCAGTATGACTTTTTCTGAGTATGAGAGGAAATTCAACGAACTCTCCAAGTTCGGACCTGGCTTGATCGATACACCACTTCTGAAGAACGAGAAATTCATTTTGGGAGCTAGACCAGAATATTATGACTTGCTTACTGGCCACACCCACTGCACCTTCACAGATCTTGTTGACTATGCTCTTAGATATGAGGCGAAACCTAAGGGACCCACTGCCAAGGCCACCCCTACTCAGCCCTCATCTAGCCAGCCCGGAAAGAGGAAGATGAACTTTGATCAACAGAAGAAAGCTTGGCAAAAGACTACAAGATTGGGTTATGCCCAGAAAAGCCCAATTGACCTTGCTAATATCACTTGCTTCAAATGCGATAAGAAGGGCCATTATGCAAATAGCTGTCCATCTACTGGAGCTGCTATTTCACCACCTTCTATGAGTAGGAGAGACTTATGCCATGTCTGCCTCCAGCCTGGACATTTCAAGAAAGACTGCCAATGCATAAGCGTGGCACCACTTCTGGAGTATTTGCTATCACCACACCTGCACCCTCTGCACTACCCGCCCAGGATGACCAAGGTACCTTACGGAGTATTTTTCATTTACATGCTACACCTGTTAGGGTATTATTCGATACTAGTGCTTCACATAGCTTTATATCAGTTGACCTTTGTAATAAGCTCAAATTAGAACCTACACTTGCCACTACTTCTTTATGTGTCTCTAATCCTATCGGAGGACCCGCTAACCTCCGAAGTGTTTGCAAGGAAGTTGCACTTATGTATGATTTTTCTCGATTCACTTGGGATTTCTATGTACTTGGATTCCAAGCATTCGAATTTCTTTTAGGAGCTGTTTGGTTAAGCAAATTCGATGCTATTATTTCTTGCAAAACTCGTTCAGTTTCTTTAGTAAGCGACAAGGGTCAACCACTTGTCATTGAATGCAAATCACCTCAGAAATATGCCGGAAGCTTCATATTTTCTCTTGATGCTCATCCGGATGATCTTAATACTACTCCTATTGTTCAGCAATTTCCCGATATTTTTAGAGAGGTCAACTCTTTACCGCCTAAACGGGAAATCGATTTCCGTATTGATCTAATTCCTGGAGCTACTCCTGTGGTTCTCCCACACCGAATGATGGCTCCTAAAGAAAAAGCTGAACTAAAAACTCAAATTGATGATCTATTTGCTAAGGGTTTGATTAGGAGAAGTTGTTCTGAATGGGGCGCCGCGGTGGTATTTGTCACCAAATCAGATGGATCTCTTCGCATGTGTGTCGATTACAGAGAACTAAACAAACGCACTCTCAAGAATCACCATCTGATGCCTCGCATCAACGATTTATTCGATCAGCTTCATGGAGCTAAAGTCTTCTCACAACTTGATCTAGCCATTGGGTTCCACCAACTCAGAGTAGCAGAAGATAGTATCCATAAGACAGCTTTCCGTACCGAGAATGGATTCTATGAATGGTTGGTTATGCCATTCGGTTTGACCAACGCACCTGCTTATTTCGTCGACTTGATGAATCGAGTCTTCCATGATGTACTTAACAAGTTTGTTCTTGTTTTCATTGATGATATTCTCGTCTTCTCCAAAGACGAGAAAGAGCATGAAACACATCTCCGTTATGTTCTGGAAACTCTCCGAAACCATCAGCTTAAAGCCAAGTTCTCTAAATGCCATTTCTGGCGAGACGAAGTAAGATTCCTTGGCCATATTGTTTTTGAAAATGGGATTTCGGTTGATCCAACTAAGATCGCCATAATCAATGTAAGTTCTATCTTATTCGTTGTTTCTGTTCAAACAATCTTATCTCTTTCTGATTTGAATCAATTAATCTACAGGATTGGGAGACTCCTAAAACTCCTACAGATATTCATAGTTTCTTGGGCTTAGCCGGTTATTATCGCCGATTTATTGAGCACTTTGCCCGGATTTCTGCCCCACTCACTGCTTTAACTCGGAAGGATGTTAAGTTTATTTGGAGTGAGAAATGTGAATCAGCTTTTAATGGGTTGAAGCGCAAGTTAACTTCAGCCCCTGTTCTTGCGGTAATTGATGGAAGTGAGGGATTAACTGTCTATACAGATGCTTGCCGAGAAGGTTTAGGCGCTACCCTTATGCAAAATGGAAAGGTTATTGCTTATGCGGGTCGTCAATTGAAGACCCATGAATTAAACTATGCCACACACGATCTTGAGCTTCTTGCAGTTGTATTTGCTTTGAAACTATGGAGGCATCATCTTTTGGGAACCAAGTTCGAATTATTCACTGATCATAAGTCCTTGAGGTATATCTTTTCTCAGAAGGATTTGAATCAGAGACAAGCTCGATGGCTCGAATTCTTAGCTGCATATGATCTCGACATCACTTATACTCCGGGGAAAGCAAATGTCGTAGCAGATGCTTTGAGCCGCAGCAAAGCATTGTCTTGTTGTAATCTTATTGAAGGCATGTTATTCCAGCTCGTTATCTCTCCATCTCTTATGGATCGCATCAAAGCTAAACAATATGAGGATACTTTGCTCTATCGTATGAAGGAGTTAGTTCTTGGTAGAGTCGGAAATGCTGACAGTAAAGTGGGAGTACAAGTAGATAGTAATGGAGTTCTGAGGATCGACAACCGTATTTGTGTTCCTAATGTCGATGGATTGAGACAAGAAGTGCTTAGAGAGAACCATCAGTCATCACTTTCATTTCATCCTGGTGTCACTAAGATGTATCGAAATATGAAGCGTTTATATTGGTGGAGTGGGATGAAGAGGGATATTTCTGTATATGTCAGTAGATGCACCACTTGCCAACAAGTCAAGGCCGATCACCAGAGGACTGCCGGTTTACTTCAACCCCTAGAGATTCCTTGTTGGAAATGGGATCAGATTTCTATGGACTTCATCGATGGATTACCGAGGACCAGAAAAGGTAACGAGAGTATATGGGTGATTGTTGATAGGTTGACCAAATTTGCTCACTTTATTCCTGTAAAGACTACTCGTACTGCCTCGAGCCTGGCCGAGATTTATATGAGAGAGATTGTTAGACTTCATGGAGTTCCGTCTAGTGTTGTATGCGATCGAGATCCTATATTCACTAGTAAATTCTGGAAGGCATTTCAGGACGTCTTAGGCACTAAACTGAATCTGAGCACAGCTTATCATCCTCAAACAGATGGCCAAACTGAAAGGGTGAATCAGATTTTGGAGGATCTGCTCCGAGCTTGCATAATTGATTTTGGTGGATCTTGGGAAGACCATCTCCATTTGGTTGAATTCACTTATAATAATAGTTATCACGCAAGTATCGATATGGCACCGTTCGAAGCTTTATATGGACGGCCATTTAAATCGCCAGCTTGTTGGATTGAACCTGGTGATCGATTAGTTCTTGGCCCAGATATGATTATGGAAGCATCCGAGAAGGTAAATGAGATCAGAAAGAAGATGAAGACCGCGCAGGATAGGCAGAAGAGCTATGCAGATAGGCGTAGAAGAGATTTGGAATTCCAGGTTGGGGATGAGGTATTTCTGAAGGTATCACCTTTGAAGAATGTTATTCGATTTGGTCGTAGAGGGAAGCTTGCTCCTAGATTTGTTGGACCATTCACTATCACCGAGAGAATTGGTACACTAGCTTATAGAGTTGCATTACCAGAAAAATTTGAGGGCGTGCACAACGTATTCCATGTTTCACATCTTCGGAAAGTCGTGTGTGATCCATCCATGACCATTCCTATTGCTCAGTTAGATGAAGTAGATATTGAGCCAGATTTGACTGTCGAAAGAAGACCATTTTGGATAGTCGATCGTGAGACAAAGCAACTAAGAAGGAAGTCTGTAAATCTCGTCAAAGTCCAGTGGAGTGCAGATGAGCGAGATTGCACATGGGAAACTGAGGATAGTATCCGGGATTCAAACCCCGAATTACTGATTTCAAGTATAAATCCAATTTTCTTAAAAATATATCTTGACTTTTCTGCTTACTTTATTCTTACTTCACCGTCTCGTTTCTTTTCGAGGATGAAAAATTTTGAGTGGGGGAGAATGTAACGACCCCGAATTTTCGACCCAGTTTAAAATTTTTAAATCCATTATTTTAATATAAAATGTGGAACTTGCATACGATTTCAATTAGCGTCCAAACTTTGTCTATAAATTGCGCCTAGATGGTTATAGATATGGGTAAAGTTTCGTCGTAAAATACCGCAGTAAATTTCGTTCGCATTTTATTGCACGTCAGTTCATTTTAAAACGTGTAAAAAAATTTATCTTCCGAACCTGAATAGTTTTACATAGAAAAATTCTAAATCATCTTCTGACGGAGACGTCATTTTCCGTTTTTCAAAATTCGGAAATCTTTAGCTCCGTCGATCTTATTTTTCTGCGTTTTTGCTGCATTTTCTGTAATAAAAAAATTCGAATTTTTGTAATTTAATCGCACCACTGATATCTATATACCGTTGTGTTCGCCTCATCGCGCTGATCAAAATGGTATATTTATTGGTGTCATTCGGAGTTCGGAGTTGGAAGTTACAAATTGATTAACGGTTTGAAACATGTCCGTTACACTATTAAAACCAGTGTCTATTAGGCTTCACTGGATGGAATTCGAGGCATCTTCTGGTCAGTAATTACTCTAAGAAACCCAACAGCCTTTTTAGTGTACCGAGGACAATCAATTAATGACTTTGATTTCCAATGTTTCGGTATAAACAAGCTGCCTTCCTTTTGTTCACAGGCAAAAATCATACCACCTGGTAACGTGCTTTCTCTTTCCCCTCTGTTCCATTTTATTTTTTTTAAAGAAAAAATGAAGCTTGCCTCTCCAGTTGCATGGAATCCTCCCCACCGTGAGCTCCCAGTCCTCCACCCTACCTCCGCCCTTCCGCCTCCGTCCACCTCCCACCCCACTGCCATGTCAGTCCGCCTCGCCACCAGCCTACGCCCACTCCCACCCCACTGCCATGTCCACAGCCCTGCCACCAGCCTACGCCCCTGGACATCCCACTGCCATTTCCACCGCCCTGCCACCAGCATACGCCCCCTGGCCATCCCACTGCCATGTCCGCCGCCCTGCCACCAGCCTACGCCCCCTGGCCATCCCACTGCCATGTCCGCCGCCCTGCCACCGAGACTGCCTGCGGTAGCCCGCCTGCCACCCAGCCATTGCTCCTACTGCCGTCCATTGCTCCACCAGCCTCCGCCCCCTTCCACCTCGCCGTCAGCCTCCGCCTTTCCCCAGCCGCACGCCCCACGACCAGACAGCCCCATCCCCACGACCAGCCTGCCCCGCTGCCACCATCCGCCACCGAACTCAGTCCGCCCCGCTCCACGCCCAGCCCAGTCCACCAGCCACTACCCGAGTCCAGCCAGCACCACTGCCCACGTCTACCTCGCCTTGGCCGCAACCGTATTTCGTTGCATTGCCGTTTATATATAAATATATATGTGAAACTGTATATTACATAGCAGTATAAACTTTGAGAATTTTGGTTGCTCACTTACAGTGTTCTACTCTGTTTTGTTCCAGCTACCACTTCGGAGAATTAGGCTTCCATTCAGCTTGGCAAATCTATCTAGTTCTTTGTTTTGGTATGATTATATATGAAATATATATATTGTATTGAACAAAATTGTCAATTTAATTGTTTGTTGATTGCAGTTTGTGTCCGCCTTTTGTGTCGTGCTTGTTAGTGCCTCTTATATATTCGTCTTCGTGCTTCGTCGTCAAATCTCTAACCACGCAAGGTGAATATTTCATTCACGACTCAATCTATTATGCTATGATAATCAAGTGGTAGATGTTGTTGAGATAAATTTGAATGTTAAAATGGTTGATGTTTAATTGTGATTAAGGTTAGTTTACGGTAAATAGTTTTGACACTAAATTGTTATGTGATGTAGAATTTGGTCGTTAGTATGAGTGATAAATAATATGAAATTGAATTTGATATAGGATAGTTAACAATTTAAAATAGATTATATATGTTGAACTTGACTCCTTTAAATGTTAAATAAATCGACACGTAGAAATAGTGTTAACTACACTTTGAACCATTGAATGTATGATTGATGTAGTAATTTGATAATAGACCCCAGTGAAAAACCATAATGTAATAATCTTTAAACTGCATGAAATGATAGTGTGGATTCTAGGAATAATTATGTTAATTTGCATAAATAACAAATGTAAATTAATACGATTATTTCGGGATTATTTAAATAAATTGTTGAATTGTTATGTATGGTTACTATTGATTGTTTATTTACTTTGACACCATCCCAGTTATCACACTACAAGTTCCCTTTGCTATGCTTTGTTTTATTTAATGATAATAGGTTGAAATGATAAATACCCAATTGAACAACTTTAGCCTAGGATAGATAATTAAAAATAAGAAACCCGATAAGTCAACAAAAAAATCATTTTTGAAATTGAAATCTATTTGAAATTAAGGAATGAACTTAACAATTTGTTTGGAAATTAAGTAATGAACTTAATGAATTTAATTGTAATAAATTAATGGATTTAATTGAAATAAATTAATGGATTTAATTGTAATAAATTAATGGATTAAATTGAAATAAATTAATGGATTAAATTGAAATAAATTAATGGATTTAATTGAAATAAATTAATGGATTGAATTAAAATAAATTAATGTATTTAATTGAAATGAATTAATAGATTAAATTGAAACGGATTAATAGATCTATTTAATTGAACAAAATGAATTGACAAATTTAATTGAAATAAGATTTAGAAACAAGTAAGTTTTAGAATTTAATAATTTTAGATTTATTAGATTTGTTAGATTTAGATTTAAACTCGGTTTTAATTAAATAGATTTGGAACTTGTTTTAAAATTTAATTTGAGATTAAGTATCAAGTTGACTTAAGAGGAATACAAAACTAACTAAAGTTTTATGGATTTGATGTAGCGATAATTTAAATTTAAGATGATTTTAAATTTTAATGAATTAATTAAATCAGGACATTGTAAACTGATTATGGATTGAGTTGATTTGTAACTTGGAAATAACTTATTTGTGATGCGTAGATCACAGAACCAAATAATTGAAATGGATTTCTTTAAATAGAAATTTAATTGAATTTGGTAAATAAATCAATGAAGTTTTGATAAAAGGGAATTCAGTTAATGAAATTGATTTAATCGAATTTATGATTAAATTTAATATAACGTTGAATGTAAATATGAATTGAAATGAATAGAATTTGATTTAATGATTGAACTAAATTGACCATTAAATTGAATCCATGGATTATGAATTAAATTTAATAAGAGAAATTTGAATCTTATTAAATTGAACTTGAATACTTAAGTATTGTTAACTAAAGGGTTTGAATTAAAATTTCATTTTGAAATATGATTTTTAAATATTTGAAATAAATCGAATTGTGAAATGTCAAATTTTGAAAGTCAAATTTGCAACTTGACTTTTGGACTTTGATTTGTTTAAACTTTAAATATTAAATGACCATCGGGTAATTAATGCGTAGTTATGAAAGAGACCGGGATCGGATATGGGCATACTCTCTATTGATACCGAAACCACTTTAATAACTAATATACGTGGAGTGTTGATCCAGAATGAAGTGGATGGTTTGGTGAACGTGTTGACTGAAGAAAGAGAACGATTTTGGATGACCCCTGACATGACTAAAACAGGAGCCGCGCCGGGCCATTGAGGATCGCCATCTCTAGCGGACACACTTCTTCAATACCTTATCTATTACTTATATGATTCGATTTGGGTGCACCCCTTGATTGGGAGTATTGTTTCGCGGTGTTGGGGTAGTAGCTGCTATGACCAACATCAGTCCGGATCAGGCAACTACTAGTGTCCTAGTTGGTATCGCCTCATGTACCTTGTCATACTGTTTATCCTATCGCGACCACTACGATTTGTTTTGTGTTATACCTATGGGGTACCCTCTGATAACCACTAGTTTACGGTGGGGTTTACGGTACTGTATAGACTCTGGCATTATAAAATGTGTTAAGGGGGATTATGGTAACGCCTTAACACTATTTTGATATCGTACTTTACTGATTAGACATTATCTACTTAGCGTATTCTATTGTATATATCGATAGTTTATCGGATCCTTAGAGATGTTGATCTATTTCATCTTTGAGTTATGGACTTTATTCCTGCACTTGATTATCCTGTATAAGATTTTGAGTCCTGACTCGAGTGTTTCTTTTTTATTTATGCTTGGGTCAGTCTGAAGCTATCCAGTTGCTGATCAAGGTTGGTTGAAGATGCTGAAGACTTTGCATTTATCTTTATCAGTTATTCCCATTCTAGTATTGATGTACTAGTCTGTTAGACATTTATATATTTCTTCTCAGTCACTTTATGTTGAGACATTGTTGTATTTCCTGTAGTAGCTTCATGAACTGCTATTATGATGATGTATTTTCCGCTGCATTATTCTGTGACTGTTCTGTGTCTGTGATGTTGTATCGATTCTCATTTACATTTATGTATTTATAATCCCATAATGATTCGTGTTTTGTATTATTTAAGTTGACATGTGTGGATTATTGTCAATTTAAATGGTCCAAATATACGAGTTGTTACACGTTTCTTTACTAAATCATTGTTTATAGGCGGATTCTGCCTTTCTGGATACGGACAGTCTCTTTTGATATGGCCTGGTCCATCACAGTTGAAGCATTTGACCTTGTTTGGCACTACACTCTGATTTCCAGAATTCTTATAGTTGTTTCTCTTGAGATTATTCATCTTTCTATATTTCAGAAATTTTCGAAAATTCCTGGTCATAAATGCTATCTCTTCATCATTATCACTGTTTGAGTGTGATCCGTCGGTTAATGCATTGAATGCCATTGATTTCTTTTCAGATGCTTTGCTTTCTCTTCTCCCGATCATTTGAACTTCAAACGACATTAGATTTCCAATCAATTCTTCTATCTTTAAAGTACCGATGTCATTTGCCACTTCAATTGCAAGTGTCTTTTGATCCCATTCTGGAGTGAGAGAATTTAAAATTTTTCTGACTTGATCTTCTTCCAAAAATTCCTTTCCCAAGGATATTAAAGAATGCACAATATCTTGAAATCGACTATACATATTGGAAATAGACTCATTAATATTCATTTTAAATAACTGAAACTGATTTGTGAGCATGGAAATTTTGGTCTGTTTAACTTTGCTTGCTCCTTCGTGAGTCACTTGCAAAGTTTTCCAGATTTCATATGCAGACTTACAAACTGACACTATTAAATTCATTTCTATCAAGTGAACAAAACAGAATATTCATTACTTTAGAATTATTTTGTGCAACAGTCTTTTGCTCAGTAGTCCACTGTGCAAAATTAGTTGTGGGTTCAGAATATTCAGTTTGTGTGATATTCCAAGTATCTAATCCTATAGATTGTAAATATATTTTCATCCTACATGCCCAATATGCATAGTTACTGCCATTAAAAAGTGGTGGTCTGGCAGTAGACTAACCTTCTACAAATGAACTAGTGACAAGGATGCTAGTGTTAATAACAGTACCAGTGTTGGTAGCCATTTAGAAAACTTTTCAAAATTCAGATTATGAAACTTTTTGAAAACCTTGCTCTGATACCAAATGTGAGGAATGCGGATTACGGATCTTAAGGCTAGGAATAACACTAGAGGGGGTGAATAGTGTTTATAAGAAATTACTAAATCTTTTTGAGTTTATGTTAATTTGAACAAAAATGTATGTAATATTCAGACACAGATATAATCACAGAAACAAACACAGATGCAGAAATTAAGTAAATGCAGTAAATGAAAGAACACACCGGATTTTATACTGGTTCGGAGTCACCCTACATCCAGTCCCGCACAACTAAGTATGGATTTTCTTTCAAAAGCAATTCAACAATTACAACCCTCGGTTTCAAGGCTACGAGGTACACCCTCCAGAATCACAATCCTCTGGGTAGAGATACTTGATTTCCGGGGCAACAAGTTCACTTAATTGATTTCCAAGGCTACAATCACACCTTTTCTCGCTTGATTGATTTCCAAGGCTACAATCACACCTTTTCTCGCTAAATAGATTACAAAGAAGCATATAACTCTGAATAGCACTTAGATCTTGTTGAGATAGTGATAGAGAATCAAACCAGAGATAATCTAGTTAGATTCACAGTTGATTTCGGTAGAGTGATGATAGGATTTTGAATAAGAAAATGTGGAAGAAGAAGAGAAGTGAAAAACCAGAAAATATGATATAAAATTCGTTGAAACTAACCCCTATTTATAGAAGAACAACAGCCATGTCCATTCGTGAAAGGTTATGATGAATAGACACTTCTTTTGAAATTCAAACTTTTGAATCTAACTGTCACTATGTCGACATGGGGTACTAGGGCATGTCGACATCCCAAAGGAAATTTTGATGTTTTGTTTTTCTTTGAAAATAACCTTTATCTTATATTAAAACTATTTAAACTTTATAAATATACTTGACTATAGATAAAATACATAGATAAATATAGATAACGATATATATAATTTTTCTATAATTTTATATTTAAATCTAAGTATAAAGATAGTTTAAACAAACGAAGTTTAAAAACACGAGTTTATTAAAAACAAAAACAAAGAATATTTTAAGGCTAAAACATCTTTTTGAAAATCATTTGAAAAGATAATTTTTAAGGCTAAAACATTTTGAAAAGCAATTTTGAAAATCATTCTGAAGTAGTTTTGAAAATCATTTTGAAGTAGTTTTGCAAGCTTCTTCCTGTAGAATATCTCATTATATCAGGACTCGAGAACTTGTACAAAACTAGGATGTTCGTGGGTTTGTAAGCCACTTGTCGTAGGTTTGTAAGCTACTTGTCGTGGGTTTGTAAACCACTAAAAGGTAGAAATGGGTTCCATCCCAAAAGAAAAATGGAGTGAAGATTTCAGTGCTATTGTGAAGTTTTAACAAAATTCTAGACTCAATACTTATCTTGAAATCTTGAACTCTTGATAATCTTGATACTCATGAGTCTTCAATCTTGATATCTTGAATCTCTATATTGTACAGTCTTCATTCTTAATATCTGCATGGTTAAATCCTGCATATACATTTATATCTAAACTATAATGTTAGTATTTATATTTTATAATCTTATTCTAAGGTTGTTGTCATCAAAACCATCAACTCATGGACTAACATTTATAACAATTAAAATTGTAAGGTATATTTCACAATATCAAAAAACTGTTGTAGACATGGGTTCCTGCATCCTAAACAAATCATGAATCTCTACATGCACTATAAGAGAAATGACAGATTTCGACGTCGGTTTGCAACGCCATAGTGATATAGCGATGGGCGACATCATTAAATGTTCCATTATCACAAAGACATCACAAAGCCTTCACTAATTAGCTATGCCTTTGTGGCACCATGGTTTTTAGGACATTTCCAATTTTCCATCGCAAAGACGTCGGAAATTACCTACGCCTTTGCGACGGCCAAGGACTTCAACGGCTCGAAAATGATGCCATGTTTATTTTTTTGTATAAAGTTTTCTAATGTCATAAAAGCCTGGAAATTTTCTACGCGGAAATCTGCAATCCACGTCCTGTGAATTTTCACCATTGATTTAATCTCTAATCCAAAGGCCTATATCACAATTTGCATACAATATATTCATATCAAAAATTGTCTCGAATAAACCACCACTTTATCAAATTACTTGTAAATCTTAGATCGCCATCTCCCAAAAAGAGAAAAACCCTAGTTTTCCAATTTCATAATGGCAAGTACAAATCAAACCATCCACTTCGACGGGAGGCAAAGCCCTAAGGAAGCAGCTTGCAAGCCTTCTTCGGCAAGGAACAGTCATGTAACGACCTGTATTTTATGTTTTAGAGATCGTAAAATATCTTTATTTTATTCATGAGATGTTGTATAACTCTATAACTTTGGGATATAATTCTAGAGCATAGTAGGTGCTCACATGATAAGTCGCAACTCAATAGTGTACAAGGGCTTAACTAGGTGCTGAGTTGGATAGGTCAGACCGAGTTGATTTTTTGGCCTATATGAGTCGGTGGGTCTTGTGATGGCTAAAGCATGGCTTGTAAGAGTGTTTTATATCAAGGGCACCGAGTTAAGTATTAGTGCTATGCCAAGTTTTTTTAGTGGGTAAGTAAGACTTAAACCTACTAACCCATTTAGAGATTATTAAAAATAGGGGGCTATAGGAGCTAAATTAGAACATTTCTCTCTTCTCCAAATCAGCATAAAGCCCCCATTAACCCTAATTTCATCCAAAATTACAAATTAGAGAAGACCATCAAATAGAAGATAGAGATCATCGTTTGGTTTGGTAATTGGTGAGTGGTTTATGTTTTCTCACTATTCTATGTATGCTTACATAGTAGAATTACATTATTTAAATTGATTTTTGGCCATAAAACCTTTATAACTTTAATTACATGTTAATCTATACATATGTTTTGAAATTGATTAGAAATTACCCTAATACATGTTCATATGTTCATGTGATATGTAGATCAAGATTAATTGGCTTGTTTATCATATTCTTATGTTTTTATAGGTAAAATGAATGTATCTGCATGTTGTTCTATTCTTTCATATTATGTTTTGATGTTGTTTGTTAGTGTTTTGGATGAATAGGAAGATAGGTTGGTGAATTGAGCAAATCGAAGGCAAAGATGGTCGGAATTGGATAAAAATTGGAGGAAAGGCTCTGGAATATAGGAAGAGCTTGGGGTTGAAGTCACATGTCCTCATTCATTAAGAACACAAGTTGGTACCGATTTGTATAGGTCGATAACGAGTTGTATAGGTCGGTACCGAGTTGTATTTGTATAGGTCGGTACCGAGTTGTATTGGTTGGTCCAATGGGTCAGCGATTGGCAATGTCGAATAGATGTTGGTCAAAAGAGCTTTTTAATGGCTGGATGCAAGAAATTGGCTAAGCGTTGGGTATAATATCGAGTTTTTTCTAGAACTTGAAGTGGGTGCTTTGGAGTGAGGACCAAGTTGTTTGATGGCTAGGTCGGGATCAAAGCATCTAGGTATAGCGTACTAGAAGCAATGAAGGAGAGGAAAGAAATTTTGCCTATAATTGGCTAAAGGGATAAGTCGGTACCCTGTTAAACAGGTCGGTACCGAGCTGACTTGGTGGGTCCTATGGATGTGAAACTTCTGAGGGATGAAGTAGAGTTCCTGTAGATCGTGTTGGAGGTTTTCTCTTGTTCACATTAGGGTTGGATGGCGATGTAACAATATGATGAAAGCTAGGTATCTTCGGTTGGTGACTCATAATGGGAGTAGGTACTGAAGACAGCTGCTTGATAACGAAGGGAGACGTAGAGTGGGGAACGTGGGAGGTTCCTGGATAATGGAAACTCGATTGAATAAGAAGGGCTCAGGTCCAAATAGAGAAAAGGAGAGCTCGGATGTATATGCTAAGGAATCGTTGATACTCGCAGTGTTTTCTGTATACTTGAAGAAAGGATATTGCAAGTGTGGGAGTCCATGGATCAATAGAGAGGATCTGAATACCTCAGACCAGTGGCTTTGGGTCTAGTGTCTAACTTTGGGATACGAGAAACGTATCGAACTTTAGGCTATGTGATGTGAGAGTACACTGAAAACTAGGATTTCCGTTAGTCCCTGATTGTAATATGGTCATACGAGTTATCATATATTCAAGGCATATAGAGTGATAGTTAAGAATTGCTTAATGGATGCTATGGTTTCTTTTTTAGTAGGTTATCACTAGGAGATATCATGGAAAGTAGGTATTGGAGATAGGATACCGGAAGAGCCGATATCCTTATTTGGGTTTTGTACTTTTATGATATTTGGTTGAGTAGCACATTTTGTTGTTATGTGCTAACTCTTTGATTGCAGGGACATGTTACGTATGGTTTGTGTACCTCTACTCCTTACTATATTTACCTGCATAGTATTGAGATTCATTTACCGTTCACACCAGACTGTTGTCTTACTCAAGGTTTTATGCTTTGATTCTTATTATCTTAGGTACTCTTAAATGAGTAGACTAGAGAACATGTCTAGGTGCAATGCAGTAGCTGATCGGAGGATGAGCTGGATGAAGCTATCTCGTATTATATGCATATATGGATTTTATGCTTTTCGCTGAGCAGTACTGTGGAGCCCGTGGCAGTGATTGCTTACTTCTTCTATTGAGACAGTTTATTTGCGTTGGTCATGTTGTACACTCTATGATATTTGATGTATAACTATGTGGATATTACTCCGCTAGTTCACGTTGTTAGCACTATCTCTTCTATTGTATGTGATATATTTTATTTTTTCCATGCGGTGTGAGATATACGACAGATTATGTTATGATTGTTTTATGTTCTACTTTACTAATGATCGTCCTATATCAGCCGGGCATGACAGCATTGCTCTATTTGGTTATTATTGGTGCCGGTGGTATAGAGCGGTCTTCGCAAGTCGCGATTGGAGGTAGTCGATAGGAGTCACTATAAAATTTATTTTGAAATCGGCTAAATCCACGAGTTAGCGCATTGAATGTAGAACGATTGCATCTATGTTAGATGTAATATTGACTCTTGTAAAAACTATTTTGAAATCGGTTGCATCCACGAGTTAGGAGTTGAATGCGGAACGATTGCATCTATGTTGGATGTAATATTGAGTTCTGTGAATTTAAAAAAGGCAAGGAACTTTGTTTTTTTTCTTCTTTTTCACTTCGTAAAGGTTTTATGAAAATACAGATCTATTGTTAAGTTTTTCATGTAGTTCCAATGGTTTTAATTTTAGTATGGTAATAAAAAAAAAAATTAAATAGAAGTCATAGTCAAGTCCAGGCATTATTTGTTGTATGTGAAAGTTGAAATGCACTAAATAAGTGTAGGTGAGTGGTTTAGTTCTTGTTATGAATTCAATCATTGCATTAAACAAAAGATAAATGTATAGTTAGTCAAAGTAGGCAGAGTATTCCCGACATTATATATTAATCATTATGGCCGACTACCTATGTTTTTGATTCAATGTTATTTCACACATACAATCTACATGCATTAGAATATTGAAATGCTTACATAAATGAAGTCGATACAACACAACAACAGTTTTGCATTGATGTTTACTATAGTAACTTAGTAATGATGAGTTTCTTTAAATACAAGGAATGTGATGAATGGATTACTATTGGTTAAGTGATAAGATATGATTTTATAACAAGACATGATGATTTATTGATGAGAATGTTAGAAATGAATGAAGTGATGTTGGGGAATGTTCAGGTATTAAATGCCTTGAAAATTGAATAGTCCTACATCTTAGAATAAAATAAACTATTTGTGTTTATATACTAAGATGTGAATACTACGATAATTCCATAGATAAAGACAGAGAGACACAAGCCATGACGGATGGTGCAACGCACCACTCCACACGCGCCCATGCCCGCATTCGCATCACGAGCGAATGGACGTTTGAGGCATATTAGATGGTTGTTTAGACCAAACAGTTTTTATCTCTATCCATTCAAATTCAAACAGTCGATGTCCATTCAAATTCAAATGGTCGCATCGCCTGGTAAAGGGACGTAACCGTTTTTATTTCGTCCGTTCAAATTCAAACGGTCGCATCGCCTGATAAAGGGTCGCAACTTTTCCAACAGTCACATCCGTTTGAACAGGCACCTATTACCGAATAGGTGCACCTCCCACGCCTATATATAGGCAGACGGAAAACAGTGGAATTATAATTTGTTTTTTCTGCATTTCTTTCTCCTCATAGCATTTTGTTCTTAAAATACACTCTCTTGAGTTCATTTTGCTCTTCCATTGTTGCACAGCATCGCAGAGAAGGTATGTTTTATCTTGAAAAACAATTGCTCGATATCCTTAAGAGCCGTAGAGGGAGAAATATTGTTTCAAGGCAGCTGTTCTCAAACACTGGACTCAGACAATCCAATCGGTACGCATGATTGTACCAGTGATGGTTTGCTGTTGTTGCAATTTGAACATAATTGTAACAGTTTCATAATGCTTTTATAACGTTACTGTTAACAATTTGTGTATATAGTTTAGTAACGCTTTTATGACGCTACTATATATAACAATTTCGTAACACTTTTCTGACATTACGAATAACAATCTTGAAACAATAGTGATTTATTGTTGACTGTTTTTGTAGACGAAAATGTCTCATGAAAGCAACAATTCTGCACCAACACAGACTATGATTACCGCTCAGTCTACGAGTATGGTTCCAACAATGGCGCTGTCTCAAGGAGAACGTCCGGAAAAGTTCACAGGATGGACTTCAAACGCTGGCAGCAAAAGATGTTGTTTTACATGATGACTTTGGGCCTTACAAAGTTCCCTACAGAAGATGCTCCCGTAGTCGAAGAATTGGAACCCGATGCAACAAAAGTTGAAGCCTTGAATGTATGGAAGAGTTCTGACTTTATGTGCAAGAACTACATATTAAATGGGATCGACAACAGCGTATACAATGTATATTGTACTGCTCGCACTTCCAAAGACCTTTGGACGGCATTAGTGAAAAAGTATAACATCGAAGATGCGGGCATGAAGAAATTCATAGCAGGGAAATTCCTTGACTTCAAAATGATTGATGCAAAGATTGTCATCAACCAAATTCAAGAGTTACAAGTCCTTATTCACCAACTACACAATGAAGGAATGAATCTTGGCGAATCCTTTCAAGTTGCCATTGCAATTGAAACGCTTCCTCCATCATGGAAAGATTTCAAAAACTACCTTAAGCACAAGCGCAAGGAGATGACAATGGAGGAACTTGTAATCCGATTGAGGATTGAGGAAGATAACCGAAAATCTGAGAAGAAGACTTTGCCTACCATGATTGCCAATGCAAATGTAATTGAGTTAGAGAAACCCAACAAAAGGAAACGTGAGCATGCTCCTAATAATTAAAGAAATTTCAGGGTTCATGCCATAATCGTGAGAATAAAGGACACAAAGCCGCCGAACGTCGCGCACCCAAGAAAAAGAAATCAAAAGAAAACATGGCTGACATCTCAAAAGGCGTGTCAAAAATGACTTATGTGCAGTTGTGTCTGAATGCAACCTTGTTGGTGAATCGAAGGAATGGTTTGTAGACACAGGAGCCACACGACACATATGTGCAAATAAGTGGATGTTTACAACCTACAAAACTGCTAGTAAGGACAAACGAACTTTTTATGGGTAATTCAACCACATCAAAAGTCGAAGGAAAAGGAAAGATTGTACTGGAAATGACTTCTAGAAAAGAACTAACTTTGGTATATGTTCTTCATGTTCCAGAGATATGCAAGAACCTGATTTCAGGATCGCTACTTAGCAAGCATGGGTTCAAACTCACTTTTGTGTCTGATAAGTTTGTATTGTCAAAGAATGGAGTGTATGTAGGAAGAGGATATGTTTGTGATGGTTCATTTAAGGCAAATGTAACCACTATTGTACCAAACAATGATATGAATAAAACTGTATCTTATGCTTATCTTGTTGATTCCTCTAACATATGGCATTCTAGATTAGGCCATGTAATTCGATACATTACGAAAATTGATTAATCTAGACTTTATACCAAAATGCAACATAGATTCCAACTATAAATGTCAAGTTTATGCAGAAGCAAAATTAGCAAGAACCTCGTTTCATCATGTTGAACGAGAAATTGAACCTTTAGAGCTAATACACACATATGCATGTGACTTGAAAATGTGTCAAACTAGAGGTGGAAAAAGGTATTTCATTACCTTCAATGATGATTGTACAAGGTACTGTTACGTGTATCTCCTTAGAAGTAAGGATGAAGCATTCGATATGTTTAAACGGTATAAAGAAGAAGTTGAAAATCAACTCAACAAGAAAATAAAAGCTTTAAGAAGTGATAGAGGAGGAGAATATGAATTTCCCTTTGAGGAATTCTGCATTGAACATGGTATTATACACCAAACTACGGCTCCGTATTCACCTTAATCCAACGGCATAGCCAAACGGAAAAATAAAACTCTTAAAGAAATGATGAGTGCATTACTAATTAGTTCTGGATTGCCAGATAACTTCTGGGGAGAAGTTATTCGTTCTGCAAATCATATTTTGAATAAGATACCATGAAAGAAAACATCTAAATCTCCCCATGATGGAAAATTAGACCACCATCCTACAAATACTTAAAAGTGTGGGGATGTCTTGTGAAAGTAGAGGTACCTAAACCAAAGAAAGTCAAAATTGGACCAAAAACAATTAATTGTGTTTTCATTGGATATGCACAGAACAGTGCTGCTTACCGGTTTTTGGTACATAAATCCAAAATTGATGATATTCACGTAAATACCATCATTGAGTCGAGAAATGCTAGATTTTTCGAACATGTATACCCTTTAAAACAGGGTACTGAAAATTATTTTCAAAGGAGAAAAAGGAAACTGAAATCTTCAATTCTCTAGAGAATATTGAACACAATATGGATAATGATCAGCAAAATAGTGCTAATCAACAAGAGGAGGAACCAAGGAGAAGCAAAAGATCAAGGACATCAAAAACCTTTGGTTTTGACTTCTACACATCATGTTAAAGGACGATCCATTAACATACAAACAAGCTATGTCCTCCACCGATGCCCCTTACTTGAAGGAGGCTATTAATAATGAAATTGAATCCATTATGGCAAACCATACATGGGAGTTAGTTAATTTACTTCAAGGATGCAAGACCTTGGGTAATAAATGAATATTTAAGAAGAAATTGAAACCTGATGGTTCAATAGACAAGTATAAAGCTCGACTTGTGGTTCAAGGTTTTAGACAAAAGGAAAATCTGGACTATTTTGATATATATTCTCCGGTAACTAGAATAACATCAATAAGAATGCTGATAGCAATCGCGTCCACACTCTTCTAAGAAATACATCGAATGGATGTAAAGGCAGCATTTTTAAATGGTGAATTGGAAGAAGAAATATACATGAAACAAACTGAAGGTTTCCTAAAAATTGGAAATGAAAGTAAGGTTTGTAGATTATGAAAATCACTATATGGGCTTAAACAAGCGCCTAAACAATGGCATGAAAAATATGATGAAAATATGATATTAATTGGATTTCATATATATAAATGTGACAAATGTGTCTATTCCAAACATACAAATATGGGATATGTCATTGTATGTCTATATGTGGATGATCTACTAGTATTTGGAAGCAATAAGAAGATAATAAAATCTACGAAAGATATGCTCTCCCTCAGATTTGGTATGAAAGATCTGGGAATCGCTAATGTGATACTTGGTGTAAAAATACATAAAACCAACCAAGGACACGTGTTGTCCCAATCACATTACATTAGGAAAATACTTGAAAATTTAAACAACGCGATATAATATCAGCAAAAACACCCGTAGATTTGAACCAAAACTAGGTTAAAAATAGCGGTGATAGTATTTATCAACTTGAGTACTCTCGTATACTAGGCATCATTATGTACATAATGAACTGCACTAGGCCTGATATAGCATATGTTGTAAGTAAACTCAGCAGATATACTAGCAATCCAGGAAAGAATCACTGAAAAGCTATAATTTGAGTACTAGGATACCTAAGGTATACACAAAGTCATGGACTACATTATGATATGTACCAATGGGTATTGTGATGCAAAATTGTTCATCAAATACAATATCCACTAATGGATATGTGTTTATCTTAGCTAGTAGGGCAATATCTTGGAGATCCTCTAAACAAACCTGTATAGCAAGATCAACCATGGAATCGGAATTTATTGCCTTAGACAAACCCACAGAAGAAGTGGATTGGCTTCGAGGTTTCTTAGAAGGTATTCCAAATTGGGAAAAACATATACCTCCAATAAGCATACATTGCGACAGCCAATCAGCTATTGGAAGGGCCAGCAGTAAGCTTTATAATGGCAAGTTTAGACATATTTGTTGTAGACATAAAACTTTAAGACAACTTCTCTCTAATGGGGTTATCATAATTGACTATGTAAGATCAAATGATAACATTGCAGATCCACTAACAAAAGGTTTACCTAGAGAGAAGGTTAATATCTTATCGATGGGAATGGGTTAAGGACCGTAAAATGAAAGTTTTTTAAACAGAAACCCCTCCTAGCTGACTGGAGATCCCAAGATCTAGGTTCAAAGGGACAACTAAGTTTAGATAGACTTGATAGCACTGTAAATATTCAAACCATTCCTAAGATAAGTCAGTGCACTACTCGCCAGAAAATAGGATAAGTTTTGATACTTTTAATGATGTCTATACTTGGTAATATTTAAAACCAAGATGAGTATTATGAAAATACCCGTTATAGAATCACCTACGTGAGTGCGAAGGCGCCGCTTCAAGGAGAATTGTATGGCTAAATTCTCCTAAGCAATCATGAGACCAAGCTGGTGTTCATGGCAAAAACTAACACAAACAGAGAACCAAGGAGGATTAGAAACACTTATTGCATGTTGTCTATTTTAGATTTACACAAAAGGCTTACAGTTCAAAGACAACCTTGTCCACTGATTCGTCGGTAAGTCAAAAGGATAAAAACTAGGGAATTTCAAGGCCTGTGTGCTACTTTAACCGATACAATAAAAGTTTCGCACAATTTTAAGAACAAATTGAACAATCACTCATTCATGTGGGGGATTGTTAGAAATGAATGAAGTGATGTTGGGTAATGTGAGGCATTAATTGCCTTGGAAGTTGAATAGTCCTACATCTTAGAATAAAATAAACTTTTTGTGTTTATATACTAAGATGTAGACGCTATGATAATTCCTATACATAAATACAAAAGGAGACACAAGACATGACGGGTGGTGCAATGCACCACCCCACAAGCGCGCACCCGCTTCCGCATCCGCGGCGCCGGCATTTGAGGCGTATTAGAGGCACTTGGGACTTGGCACTTTGCAGCTGGCAGCTGGCAGTTGGCTTGGCGAGGCGTGGCTGTTCAGACCGAACAGTTTCTATCTCAATCTATTCAAATTCAAACGGGCGCACCGCCTAGTAAAGGGCGCAACCGTTTTTATTTCTATCCATTCAAATTCAAACGGTCGCACCGTCTGGTAAAGGGTCGCAACCTTTCCAATAGATGCATCCGTTTGAATGGGCACCTATTACTGAATAGGTGCACCTCCCTGCACTTATATATAGGCAGATAGAAAACAGTGGAATTATAATTCAGTTTTTCTGCATTTCTTTCTCCTCATAGCATTTTGTTCTTAAAATACACTCTCTTGTGTTCGTTTTGCTCTGCGATTGTTGCGCAGCATCACAGAGAAGGTCCGTTTTATCTTGGGATATAATTGTTCTATATCCTTAAGCGTCGTAGAGGGAGTAATATTGTTTCAAGGAACAGTTCTCAAACACTGGACTCGGACAATCTAATCGGTACGCTTTTTACTGCTTACCTGGTAACTGCACAAGTACTACTCGTAACAAATTTGTGACGTACCTGTGACGGTTTGCTGTTGTTGCAATTTGCAACATAATTGTATCAGTTTCGTAACGCTTTTGTAACGTTATTGTTAGCAATTTGTGTATACAGTTTAGTAATGCTTTTCTGACGTTACTATATATAACAATTTCGTAACACTTTTCCGTCGTTACGAATAACAGAGAAAGAGCCAAATATATGTACAGAACTATAGAGTTCGTGACCATATCAAATTTACCAACCATAGTCCATGTATGAATTATATGGAGTAGCTTGTTTCTTCTTTGAAACAAAGCAACGTTGCATTCCCACCAGTAATGTTTGAGCTATTGCCGAAAGCAATGGTTGCTAATGATTACAGTTGCAGTGGTGGCTTGTCTGGGTGGCTACATGCAGGTCTAAAGGATAGGGATCACTGTAAAGGCTTTTGTAAACCCTAGAATATACCTGAGGTTAATGTTGTTATTTTATTTTTTCATATTGTGAAATTTCATGTTTAAGGGTTGCATTTGGAGTAGATCATGAAATGAATATGGTTATATATGTTGATTGGTGTTTATTTCTTAGTTTTTAATCTGGATGTTATAAAATATATTTTTTACCTATGATGATCCTATAGTGGTCTCTCTTACCATTAATTTTATCAAGTGTATTTTCTGGAAATTAGTGTTACACACACATATAAAATCACAAATTGTCTACAAGGCCATTAAATCTTGAAAGCAACATGGTTTTATAATCGCTGACAATATTGTTGGTCAAATGCTAGTTCTTATTCCTCACTAAAATACATTAGCCACCAACAATGTTGCATTCAAGTAACCTACATGTAATAATATATAAAATCAAACCCATACTTTTTGTTTCATCCTATCTTATAATAATAACTCAAATTAAAACCTTGTGCTTGGCACAACTTCACCTAAACGAATTGGTTGCCTTTGACTAATACGAAAAAAAACGAAAAAAGTTTACAAATTATACTTTGATATTATAAGAATGGATATGGATAAGTTGCAAAAATTTTATGACATGTTTATTTTTTAATTGTGTTTGAAAAGACACCAATGTTTGAGTTTTAACCATCATTACTGATCAGGGAATCAATAATTCCGCAGTCGAGGTCTTGTAGCTTGAATTCGTGATTGAGGAGGTGGCTGTGAAGGTAGCGTTTAGGTTAGGTTTTATTTTATTTTTATTTTGTTAATCAGTTTAGTTAATTAAACGTTACTGTTAATTAAAATCATTATGTTTAAAATTATGTAACTTTTCCATGCGAGGTTCGTTTCGAGTGAAACGAGTTGCTGAGGATTTGTATTGACTGGATCGAGTTGGAATTTATTTGAAGCTGAGAAATATTTTCAGTTTCAAATAAAAGGCGAGTGTTTTATAATGCTCACTACGCACTAAAATATTTTGTGTTCGTTAAATTGATATCATGAAGTAAATCAATTTTATTGACTGTTATTTGGTAATTTAAATTGACATCTAAATTGTCATCTAAATTGATTGTTAAAAATTAAAATCGAGAGTTAAATTTGAAATTGGAATTATTTGCCAATAAAATACCTGATATTGATAACTACGTAATTGTTGTGAATTATTGGCTGATTTGGATGTTGATTGAAATTGAATGTTATTGGTTGATATGTCAGATTGTTGGATGTTTATTTATTTAATATATATCATGTTATCATCCTGTATATTATTTATAGTTTTAACTATAAATCAAATTATTTCGAACTAATTAAGAAATAGGTTGAAATGATATATACCTATGACATTATTCTGGATTGAAATGATATATATCCATCCCTGAATTAAATTGAAATAACCGATTCACTTGGCCATAGGACAGAAAATTATATACGGACACTGGATTGGTTAAATTAAATGATTTTAAAATTTTTGTTTTTAAATTATTTAAATGATTTGATTTAAAGGAGAAAAAAAATCAAATTTATGGAAATCGATTTATTTTCAAACTTGAGCTCGAAATGTTGAAATTTAAATTTGGTAAACGAAATTATTAAAAAAATCGAAGTTGAGATTTTGAAGCTATAATCAAAATATGATTTGAATTTTGGAAATTGATTTGTTTTAAAAGATTGAACTTTTATTCAAACTTCGAAATATTGCTAAGTAAACGTAAATTAATATGTATTTCAAAATTGAGCTCGGAACTGGATTATATTTGAAGATTTGGATCCTAAATCGAATATTGAAGGTCAATTTGATTTGAGTGATTTAAATCGATATTTTGAAAATCGAACTCAAATTTGTATAAATCGAAATGGTTTAAAATTGAGAATTGAATTGAAATTGAATTAATTACAATTGAAATCGAAATTGAATTAATCTGAAATCGAAATTGAAACTGATTTGAATTAGAATTGGAATCGAAGTTAATTCGAATTGAAATCGGAATTGAATCGATTTAAATGGGAAAGGAAATTGAAATTGATTTGAATTGGAAGATTGGGAATTGAATCAGCTTGACTTTGAAACTATTTTTAAATAATTTATTTTAATATAAACTATTAAAGACCTATTTTTTAAATATCCAAATTATTTCGATTTCCAAGCTATTTTATTTTATAAACCATTTTAATACTCAAACTATTTTATATTAAACTATTTTAACTCTTTAAAGTATTTTAAACTATTTAAACTAAAAATTCAAACTGGTCAAGATTGGAATGTTTATATTTAAATCGTGGATTTAAATACAAATTGGGTCAAATTGAAGTTATAGCCTAAACTGTAATTCGAATTGAATTTTGTAGTGAAATGACGTATCGAACTGAATATGATTTTTGATGTAAATATTATATTTCGAAATGAAATTGATTTTGAAGCGAATATGATATTCTAATATCAAGTACGAACTGTTTTCGGAATATAAAAGTACCTACCAGTGTGTAAAATGACGTTTGGTTGTTAAAGAGACTGCGGCTTCTTATTGGCATACTCTCTGTTAATATTGGAACCACTTTAACAACTGTGTACATGGAGGAGACTCCAAAATGAAGTGGTTGGATTTGGGGTCGTTTGCTGGATTTGAAGAATTAGAACGATGATGGATAGACCCTGGCACTTTTGCCAGTTTGAAATGACTAAAACAAGACAGCTTGACAAGGCCAAGTGGGCTAATTACCCCTAGCGGACATCCATTCTTCGATTTTCTTGGACTCGGTCCATATTATTACTCTTGTCGTTGGTTTCAATCAGTGCACCTTGATTTGGGATAGCTTCCCTTTGACTCGATATGGGATGGATGGACGCAGTTGGCGATCGTGGCTACGATTCATTACCACCAGCCCTGCGACCCGAACTCCTAGTATCCTACTTTAGACATTGCCTCACGTGCCTTGTAATACTTTTATCCCTATATGAGACCCCTAAGATTTTGGTTTAGTGTTGTCGTATCACGGCGCATCTCGGACTATCGACGTGCTACTAGTTGTGTCAAATGCAAACTGTATGACAATGCTTAAAACGCGTTAAGGGGGATTAATGTAAAGCCTTAACGCTAAGAAAAATATTTATTTTACTAATTAGACATAATATATGTAGCGTATTCTACTACATATAAATATTTTGATGGATCCTTAAGAGATGGAAAATCCCGTAACACCTCTTGAGTTATTGCACGCACGTTATACACTGGATAGAAGATGTGAAATCCCGTAAACATCTCTGACGCTATTACACTCATGTTATTTGATATCGAGTTGACTCTCATAAGGATATTTTAGTCCTGACTCGAGTGTTTTGTCTTTTCATTACGCTCGGGTCAGCCCTAAGTGTTTCAGCGGATTGAAGATTATTTCTGGAGGATGAAGACAAAGATTTGGTATATTATCATTACTATTATTATTACTTGCATCATGTTGTTCTGCTGCATTATATTTTGTTTCTATTGTATACATAACTCTGATAAATGTTGTATAAATTTTAATCAAATGTATAATAAACAGCTTCATGAACTGTTTATTTGATTATTTTATTTTGTTATTCCACTACGAGATTCTATGCTTGTTTTCTTCTTCTTTCTTATTTTTCTTAATTAACCCTATTGATTATCTATGTTTCGAATTGTTTAATTTGGACATGTTTGGATTATTGTCAATTTAAACCTTTCGAAATGTGTGTTGTCATAGCTATTTAATTTTTTCATCTTCATCTCGCATGTCATCTCCTATTTGAATCGCATTTGCATAAAAAAACAAAGAAAATCCTAACTACAAATTGGAGGTTGTTTCTATGCTTACAATGTTTGGGGGGGTAATGTTGCTTTTACGTGAACCACGGTCTTTGAAAATTAGGTTTCGGTTCATAAATCGCGTTTGTTACTTGTTGTTTGAGTTCGTCTCATATCTGTTTACTAGTTGATTGAGTTCTGTTGATTGTCTCATATTTGTTTACAAGTTGAGTTGAAATAAAGCTATAGGTTTTTATTACAACTTCGGTTGATTTGACATGTTTAATTATAAGTTAGCAAAGGTGCAACTATTCCATTATTATAGTATCCACACAAAGATCAAACGTGGATGTGGATATATAAGCAAGCACGTTATGATTGATAAATAAGAAGACAGTATTTACCGCATTAATTAGTAGCGCAACATATACCAAGGTAAACTTGGGCCTACCATGGATAACAAGTCTCCCTCTTTCCACCATAGCGTGGTTTTGCTTACGACCACGTTTAAGTTAAACGTAACATATTCATTTCAGTAAGGGTAAATGTCATTTAATTTTAAAATAATTTACTGGGGTGGGAATAGAATTAGCCAAACTATAAAGAAATCCAAATCATTCAGAAAATAGATAAAAATAGAAATCAAAGTTACTAAAGGAACCGATTGAGAATTTGGGGAAGAAAAGGAAGCAAAGGAGGAACATACTAAGTTTACAAGAGATTTCTCGTAGGATATTAATTTGTGGGAAATGGACTAAATCTGCGTTTACATGACTGCACCGCCGTCCAACCTCAAATAATCTGGTTCATGAACTGCTACGGTTCAGAGCTAAATTAGACCTTAGTTGTGCATGACTATGGAATGGACCTTCAAACCAGTGGTTCAACCGTCCATTTTACCTAATAGAACCACGGTTCTTTTATTTTCTCTTTACTTATCATCATATCATTCTCTCTCATTCTCATCTTTTGTATCATTTTGAAGAAAATAAATCAACACTGCAAAAATCATCATCATTTCAAAAGCTAAACAACAACTCCACATCTTTATTCTTCACCGCTGTAATCTCCTATGAAAGCACTACAAGCTTCGTCATGTGAGTCATCACTAAACTTATGTCGTCATGCACCGCTATATGCATAATTGCAGTTGTATTGGTGCTGTAATGCACTGTAGCAGTACATAATTTTGATTGCAGGACTTTAAGACCATCTACAGTTCGTCTACCTAGCATTTTTATTTAATATTTTTTCTTATAGCTTGTATATAAATCTGTAATTTTTTGAAAAAAACATTAATAGTTTCGGTGGTTTAACAGGTTAAATAATCAAAACCTTCGATCTTAGGTCATCATGGTTCGACTAATGGTTCGATTATGAAAACTATGGACTAAATAATTTATTGTTATGATTTTTTGTATATTTTTTCATGAAGTTATTTTTTTGATTATTTCATCCTACATTTATGTAATATAGATATATGTTTTCTTGTGCAAATAAAATGTGCATTTCAGTTCCATTGTTTTATGTTAATGTCAATAATAATAGTTATAATGGTATGAATATTGTTATGTTCTATTGCAATTAAATAATTTTTAAATATATAAAAACTTAAAATTATGTATCCAAGACATGAAACAAAATGTTTCGACTAAAAAACCAAGTAAAAAGGGGAAATGGTGCAACGTTTGAATCAAGTTCTTGAATTGGAGAACAAGCACTCGATTGATCAGGAAATCAAAATTTTCTCACTCTCCTCGAGTTCAAAGCAGAATTTTTTTTACTTTTCTAGCCAGAACTTTATCGTAGTTCTCTAGCTTTGATTTCTATAAATCTCTTTTAATAGATTATATCCCTCTTCTAAATCACTCATTTCAGTAGCATCAACTTTATTGGCCTTTGTAGAAGCAACAACTAAGGGTTCGTTATTATGAAGCGAATGGGGTATTTGAGTTGAAAAATCGGTTGAAAAAGTAAAGTGTTTGGTGATGCGAACGGGGTACTTGAGCGGGATATTTTATCAGAGTATTTTAAATGTGATTTTAATTTAGTTGATTTATATTTAATTGATTATATGTTTCTATTGTGTAATATGCGTTTAATTAAAATGAAATAAAAGAAAAAAATCTAAATATACTCAAATTAATTAAAATATCTTGAAAAATACATCGATAAAAGCATAGAAAATACAACATAAATTTTTTTGGAAATATTATTTGTTGGCACGACCTTGGTTTACCAGATAAGTTTGGTACTCTTTTACGTGCCATTTTTCAGTAATCGCAGACAACAACCAACTTTTTGCTAAGTTGTCGGTAAGAACTGAATAAATATTTGTTTTCGAGTTGCATAACAATTATTAATGTTTTACCAATATTTTATTCACATCCTTCTCAAATATATTGAATGCGAGCACCATATTTACGTGATTTACCAAATTTCATGTTGAATCTATGTTGTTTATGTTGTTACCTGTGTTCGGATTTTTTGTATTCGTGCGAAAGTTTTTCCTTTGAATCTCGTGCATTCGACCAATGATCTTGCATGGCTTCTTATCGTCTTCTCCTAAACATCTTCTCGGACTACTATGTGAACAAGAAGCTGAACCAATATTTGGAGTTTGTTACAATGGAGGATTGGTTAGTGAATTCAATTTGGAATTTTTCCACACCGGGTGTCATCTAGCTGACTATAAACCCTTCAAAAGTTCATGTTCTATCAAACTCAGTTTTTGTAAGGGAGTATGTTGTTGCCGTGGTTGTTGGTTAGCAGTGGGCATATGCGATGTTTGTTCAGTTGCATTCGTCTTTTGAAACAATTGTTACAGAACTTCGAATTGTTAATTTGTTATTTTCTAAATTTCCAAACATTCCATTCAAATTTCTACAAGTAAAACAAAATATAATCAATAAATCATTTAAAAAACTAGAGCACATATATAATATACCTTTAAACGATCAGACCATCAATCCTCGCTGCTCGAAATTTTTTGTCTTTGAATATTCCAACGAGCACTTGTTTTATTGCACGCACTTTCATATTTAATGCATTCTCTTTTAAGACTATCTTATATCGGACTTTGATTTCGTATATCGGTGCGATGTACAGAATATTTTCGACAGCTCGGTAGAACTTGTACACTATAGTTTTATGAACTCTTTTTTTATTACTATCATAGCTAACATACGCTTCTACATTACATTACAGCAAAATCTGAGTATCGTCGAAAGTCCAATTGTATAGACTTCTTCGGGTAAACATTTGGAAAATCTAAATTGCGAAAAAATGCAAAAAATTCCAATAAGAAATACTATAGATACAAAAAATATACATTGAATTGTCAAAATATACCTGAACAACTATCTGGATTGATGGAAATTTTTTTTAATGTGTTGGGTTGAAGGTGTGATGTTGGGAAGAAGGGTTGATGAAAGTGGATTATATAGAAGGGGATCATTTGGAGCTGTTGGGGAGTTGAAACGGGCTGCAAGTTCGACGCGTCGGACGCCAACGTTTCAATTCCATCCAATTGGTCCAATGGATTATTCTGGAGGGAATGACCTTTGCTGTGTTAGAAACATCGTTAGCATCTGATGCATCACAAATGGTAACTGGAAAAAAAAGATGCAAATGGCAAGACCATTCCCTACAATGTCCAGTTTGCATTTGGGACGCGTCGGACACGTCCGATGTCGCAATGGTGCTTCTAGCCCCATTTGAGAAAGCTCAATTTTGTAGTGTGAAGATTTCTGAACGTTTTATAATTAATTAAATTAGTAAGATTTATTTTTTTAATAAATTTTTAAAATTAAAATTTATGCAAATGAGGTCTGTTTGTGATGCGGTTTTTGCTTACAATCGTATCAAAGTGCTCTACATTATGGAATTTGTTTGAATTAAATCTAAGCAATTTAAAATTTTACAATTTAATTAATTATTTAGTTATTTTTGCAAATTATTGATATATATTATTCATCAAAAAATAATAATTAATTAATTTTAAATTAATTTTATTTTGAAATATACACTTCAAATACTCCACTCAGATTCTCCGCTCGCAGCCCCAAATATATTTCCCTTTCAGCCAATTTCCCTCCCTCAAATACCTCGTTCAAATAGTCATGGTCGTTTCGCAAAGAATAGACTCTAAGTCTTTTAAAACCCGCAATCACACATTATTTATTGTTACTCGGCTCAGAATTAATTTTTTGTAGTTTCTAACAGTCGTTTTTATATATTCCATTGATTCCTTTAGGATGGGAACAAATTTTTTTATTTTAATGCATAATGTTAAGTGATTTTGCTTTTGAAGCTACTCTACCCGTTTCTTTTAAATTTCTTTCTGCTTCAGCTACTTTGCTCTCATCCTTGAGCTTGGGTCCTCTTTTTTCACTGAAGGCCTTTTATTGGTTGTTAGAAGTAATTTCTTTACTTCATAGTACCTCTTATCGATGTCACCTTCAGAGAGAAGGAGAAAAAAAACCATAAAATGATGTTGGCTATTAAAATGAAACGGTGATCACATCTTTGTGTGTATGATGCATGTGATGAGTGAAACATCTCTTTATATTAATAAATATTTATCAATGTAAAAAAGGATGAATCTATACTAAAAATCAACAAAATAACGCGATCATGCATTATCCCAGTCAATTTTTTGTTGAAAGTTACCAGAGTAAATAACCTTTGTTCTGAAATTGGTTTTGAAAAGGACATTAAAAATCCACTATAAAGAGTAAATATCCTTAGACCTACCGGCACGATGCCAACGCCATAAGTGGCATCGGTAGAAAATGTGTTAGAAACTTTATTTTGACATCTAGAAGACGCTTCTCGTGGTGTTTTTACCGAAATCCCTATAGACAATTGATCGACATCTTGCGATGTCATGTTGCCGATTCCATTCCGACGCCCTCTAAGCTACTTTTTAAATTGTAAAGATTGAGTTTTTTAAACGCCGTGTAGACGTCTTACCAACGTCATTGCTGAAACATATTTTGCAGTAATTATGTTGTATTTCTCACCTCAATCACACATTCAAATATATACAATATATAATCATCCATATCATAAATTTTTATCACGTATCATCAAATTCATATACAAAATCATATTAACCAACATCATTAAACCACACAAACAGAAATGTCAATAATCATACAAATGATTTTACAACCATAAAAACACAAATTCTTACAAACACACATGATTTTACAAGAAACCGCTTACAATGGCATGAAGAAGGGAGACAATATTGTCCATCATCCTGTCATATAGCGATGCAAGTTATCTCCTACGTAAGATCACCATTCAAAATTATTTTCCACTCACTCCATTCCTAAAAAATTGAAACACCCACACCGGTTGCATGACATGACAATGTGGTAATATTGATAGAATAAGACGTTGGAAGACTTGCATGGTTATGCTATTATAATTGGTAGTGGTGGTAGAGATGGTGCTGGTGGCAAATACCACACTCACTAACAGTCAACGACTCCAGAGTTAACAACATCCCCTCCTGCACTATCCCAACTGTAACAACCTGAATTCCAGTGGGTTCAGATTTTTCACAAAAATGCTAAAATCCCAAACCCATTGAAGCCCGAGTTGGGTGTCTAGTATCCTGCAAATAGGCAAAGACAAATATATCAGAGCTCAAATAAATATCTCACAGCGGAACTGACTAAAATATAATAGTAAGTAAATACTCACCAAGATAATAATACTTTCTAAACAAGTGTCTCAAAGCTGGAAAGTCTCTGCCATCTATCTAACCTGTAGGATGTTATGAGGAGGGGGTCAGAACTAAAGTTCTGGTGAATGGACAAATTATACACTTCTATGCTTAATTCTACATGTACCGTTTTATTTCCATTTTCTGTTATGTTAGGTTTACTGGGTTTATAATACTCTAGCCTCTATGCGTGAATCGTACCCATCTACTCCCTAGTAGATTAAAACCTAATAACTAATATATATATGTAGTTATATGCCCAATGACCGCATCAGTCCTAGGTACTACCTTTAGTACCTTTTGTATCCTCCTCGAAAAGGACTCCATCGTCTTGCTGCTAGAGCATATTGTAACTACATCTGTAAAGGACAGCTTCGTGAGGCCTACAATATAGATGTTCCGTTGTCTACTATGAAAATGTAAAACTGTGTCCGCACTAGCTTATACTAATGTTCGGACATCCACAATGTACCACCCAGTGCATACCTTGAGGACTATACGTAATCGTTCTGTCTACTCCCTGAATCCCGCCAACAAGGTCTACCTTGTACGGAACTCGGTCGGTGATTTTCTATATCTATAAAGGACAGCTTCGTTAGGCCTACAATACAGAGATTCTACTTGGTCTGTCTCTTTTCTCATCATGGCTATGGCCCCACTCAGCCACCCCTCAACTAATCGAAAGACCTCTAAAGAGCTAAGTGGTTGTGCCCTACTGCAAACAATCTAAACATCCAATTGGCTACGCCCCTCATCCAATATCTCGATAGTGAAAAAATCATTGGCCTGTTGGTTTAACTCTAGTCTTTCCCGAACTCGCTCTTGATTGACGATGGCTTGATCTCCGCATGCGACTATCCTTTTGGTTCCTGCCCACTAAAACCTACTCGTAAGTCAGAGTACGATGTCATACGAATATCCTACTCCATTTATCAACCTTTTGACTGTCTACAAAGGTCCGCTTCATTAGGCCTGCAATGCAAAAGCAGTCAAGGCATACTCTCTTGATGGAACACCTATAGACCTATCTCCGGAGGTGCAGCTTCGTTAGGCCTACCACGGAGGGCCATCCTAGAGTAGCCTCACATTCCGTTGAAGTCTCGTACTTCCTTCTAGCCCAAACTAACTAAGTTAGACGTGCTCTTTCTTTGCTAAAAATCTGTGATGAAATGCTTCGTTGGGCTCTTCATCCTTTGGGCTGCTCCAAACGCATCTTACTATTTTATTAGACCCTACGTCTAATCTTTAATTATGCGTTTAGTTTACTTTTCTTATTATGTTGGCTACTTATTTACCCTAATCAGCAAGCCCAGCCCCACCTAACTATTGTGAGACCATCAGTTCCTAACTGAAAGGGAATGCTACCGGTACGGGCGACGACTATTATTTTGCTTATTAACTTAATCCAAGATCTAAGTTTGATAAAATATGCCTCTTCTACTTCTTTCTTTTTAATTATAACTTACGTATTACAATTATACTTGCAATTGTTACTTCTATTATATGACATCTTAGCTTGGGACTATGTCCAACTGTCACAAATTACTTATCATAATAACTGCTTTGTTTTTATTCTACTATCAGCGCAATAAATGCAGATCTAGTCACATCTTCTATTTATTATTTCTAGTCTTATCAAATATTTAACTTGATAATTTCTCTTCTTTAATTTCTTTAACGTTTCACGTAATTTTCTTTTATTCAAGGAAGTAGTTCTATTCTATTTGGTTGGTTACAAAAAATGTGCTAAAAATCTGTTTCCATATTCTAATATTAAATAATGCTATAAACAATAATCCTTAAATGTAAGATATTTCTTTTATTGTTTCTTTAATTTTTGGGTAATGCAAAATATAGTTATGTCTCTATTTTGCACTAGTTCCCTTTTTCTGGCTTTTATTCTTACAATTATGTTTATCGTTATTCTTACGATATTAAACTATGGAAATGTATTCTCTTTTCTAAACTAACCCAGTAATCTATTACTAACTTTCAAATCAAGTTATTAAATTTTCCTCTTTTTAATTCATTTTTCCCGTTTTGGCACAATTTACTGTAATTTTCTTAGTTTTAGGCTTATGCCTTTTTCTATAACTGATAAGCCTATTATTCGTATTTAATTCGATACCTTTCTTTCTTTTCCATATAAATAATAATTAAGTATAAGTTCTCTTATTAAATTTACAGGTTCAACATAGCTAATTAACAGAACTAATTACTGAAATAAATGCTGAATTAAATATTTAACGTGAATCTAACGATAATATATCATAAACGTAAAAGATATATAATTTAAATCCACTCACCTGTCGTCCTTAGCTTTGCTCTATGGCCTTCCTGGATCCCCTTCTAAGGCGCCTAATATTTTTATTAAGAAGATCTTCTCTCTAGAAATATTTTCTTTTTAGGGTCCAGCCTCAGGCAATGAACCCAATTGGGAGAAAATTTGATTGTGAGAAAGTAGCTAGGCCTAAGGTTCTATTTATAGTGGACTTTGGGGATCTCAGACCATTGGATTTTTGGATTGAATCTGGTGTAACCACGTCACAAGCTCATTGCGAATCGTTGGATCCAGAAAACAACGCTCCCGATTACGTAAAAATCAAATCATATAAATTATTAAACATTAACTTTTAACCATTGTCTATTCATTCTAATTAATTTCCATCAATTGCAAATTTAATTCCTTTTATAACGCATGTTTATTTTGAAATTCAAACATTGCTAATTAATTTCCTTTAATTGCTGATTTGATTAACATTGCTTACTAATGTTAATTAATTACCTCTAATTGCTTATGTCAATTAATTTTCTATCTGACGCGCGTCTATTTTGAAATTCAAACCTTGCTAATTAATGTGAATTAATTTCCTTTAATTGCTGATTTGATTAACATTGCCTACTAATGTTAATTAATTACCTCTAATTGTTGATGTCAATTAATTTTCTTTATGACGCGCGTCTATTTCGCGTCTATTTTGAAATTCAAACGTTGCTAATTAATGTAAATTAATTTCCTTTAATTGTTGATTTGATTAACATTGCCTACTTGTTATCCCGCTTTTTGGTCAAAGCCGGAATATCAAACAAATCGACAGGAAAGGATGGATATCAGGATTGCAAGTCGATTGGAAAAAAGGCTGCGATGGATGTCGTCAAAATTTAACCGGGCTCCGATCAGGACGAAATCGATTGGAGATGATGATGAGGACTAGGAGAGGCTACATTTCAAATTTCAGGTTAATCGGAGTTCGTATGCTCAAAATATGGATGGGTCAAATTATGTGAAAACAGGTTTGTTGGTTCGAATCGATGGAACTTCGTATCGATAGATGTTGGTTCGAATCGATGGAACTTCGTATCGATAGGATGGTGAAGGATGACAGCATGTTCGTATCGATCAGGTAGGAAAGCTAGGTGGATTTCGACTCGATGGTGACACACCCAGATTGGTAGGAAAGCACGCAGAGGTTTGTTCGAATCGATACGTTTCGTATCGATAAAGATGGATTCAGGCTACAGGCTTCGTATCTATATAGTTCGTATCGGAAGGGAGGCGAGGAGTAACGATGCAGTTCGTATCGATCCATGCTAAAATCGATACGAAGGACTCACATACGGATCGATTCGAAGAAGATCAAAGGCATACGAGAAGGATACGTTAGGGGACGACTTCGTGGATACGAAGTCGTGGATACGAAGTTGTGGATACGAACGAAACAGATTTTATGGATGCGAAGCAATGGATTCGAAGCACGCTACGGCTATAGATGGATGTGGACTGGGCACGAGGTATGGATGCGAGCGCATATCCAGGAAGGAAGCGTTCAACTCGGAGAAAAAGGAGGATCAACTCGAAGATTGCACGACACATCACCACGAGGGCGCGTGCCATGATCGATTCGAAAGAATCGATTCGAAGGAGATCGATTCGAACGACATGCACAGCCAAAAAACGTCATCTTGAATCGATCATAACTCGAGTTCTACAAGTCCAAATGCAATGAAATTTTCACAGAAGCTTAGACGCATGATGAAGATTGTCCACACCAAATTTCAGCTCGATCGGACTCTTTCTTGATCGATTCGAACCAAGGGTCGAATCGATCCCAAAGTGGGCCCGGATCTCCAGATTTCGGTCATGTGGGCCGCCTCACGTGCCAGAACTGGTCTCCCTTCAGTTTAGGCGAAATGTCAGCCTCCTACACCTATAAATAGACCCCCAGGTCATTCAGAAAAGGGGTCGGACAATTGTGAGAGCTAAGAGCGCCCGGACTCTGCCAGATTTACTCCAGATCACCATTTCTGCCTTAGATTCAGATTATAATCATAAAATCCGTTGTACTACGCGATAGGAAATTGTAATTTTCAAGCATCGATCAATAAAAGATAAAAACTTTGGAGTGGACGTAGGCCGGAGATAGCCGAACCACTATAAATCTTGTGTTTTTGTTCATTATTTCCGGATTGCTATTTGTGGTTTGTTTAGATCTGAGATTTGTGTTTGAATATTGCTGATTTTTATTCATACACTGGTGCTTTCACAACATTCGGGGTTTGTGACCATTTTTGGCGCAAACACTACTAATGTTAATTAATTACCTCTAATTGCGGATGTCAATTAATTTTCTATATGACGCACGTCTATTTTGAAATTTAAACGCGCGTTATTTCTTAAATTTGTATGCGCATATATTTATAAACAAATATATTTATGCATATTTACACGTATAATTATTTTTTGATACGGAACTTCGAACGTCAATAACTTTTTCATACGAAGTCCGTTCGAGGCATATTATATATGTAAATTAATCATAAAATAGCCAAGAACACAATGGTATAAGTTTCGAGGCCATATTCTTACAATTCCAAAAACGCTCATTTTCACTGTTTATAATTATTTGATTATTTAATTATCTAAAAATGCGGGATATTACATTCTCCCACCCTTTAGCAAATTTCATCCCTGAAATTCGACAAGGGTACAACTATGTAATTCCTCGCATCAATCACATCCATTTTGTGTACATCCAATTTTGCGATCATCCGTGTCCTTGTGCTAAGTGTCATTCAACATAAAATATATGCATGTAAATGAATTTCTAAGCGGTACCACCTATATGAATGCTTTTCTTCTTTAAAAACTCCTTTTTAAAATATGATGCACACATCCTAAATATACTTGCAATTTTTATATGAATGCAATCTTTTGAAAACTCAAAATGTTTTTAATCCAATTTTTCCCACACTCCTACTGAGTAGGGGCGTAGTTCAACGAATTTTACATCCAAATCCTACCACACAACTTTTAATATTCGAATTTCAGAAAAATCTAATTTTCCGAACTCGATTTCTTATGTTAGAAAGAAGGTAGAAAATTGTAACGACCCATAAATTTTAACGATTTTTAATAATGTATTTAACTAAATTTTTCTCGAAAATAAATAATTAAATTTGACAATGAAAATTTAATATTTGGTATGCGTCTATTTAAACATAGCAAATGGTAAATTTTCATTGAAAAATATGAAAGTAAGTTATGTTGTGTAATTTTCAATTTAAAAATCAGTTAATTTAATGATAATAAAATATTTTCGAAATCTGAATATTTTATATAATAAAAATGTAGATCATTTTCTGAGTGAGACGTCATATTTCGTTTCGCCAAATTTGGACTTCTATAGCCCCGTTTATCTTATTTTCGATAGATTTGCAGCAATTTAGCAGCGAAATATCAACTTTTGATAGGATGGTCATATCGCTGATATCTGTGTACCATTCTGTTCGTCTTATCGTGCTGATCTCCGCAGTATATTCATTTGTACAATTCAGTGTCCGGTACGCGACAGAATCGGCAAACCGATTAGCTGTATCGGTACCCATTTTGAGCCTTTTGGTTTCCATATGGCCATTCATATCCACCGTATAAAACTGAATGGCCCACTTAGCTTTTATTATTCCTTAATTCAGTAGACATGACTGTTGCTTGTGCTATGGTTTCAATATTTATTTCGGTTGGTCCTTTCCTATTCACTTTCATTCTGACACTAAAGAAAAAAAATTATATATTTTTTGCGTGCCTGCTTGTCTTCTCTTGCCTGCAAACTTTCAAACTCATCCCTCTCTCTTCTCAAATTCTCTCCATGCCTCACGCGTCCCTATCTTTTCACCTTGACCTGCTTATAACCCAACACCACTTCCAATCCCCACTACATAGTCGTACACCTCGTCTCCGCCTTGCATCACCACTCCTCTCCATGCAGCAAAACCCACCGAGCCACTTCAAACGGCCATGTTTCCATTCTACATGACCCTTGCCTGCCGATCCGCCTTCATGACCAAGCACAACTAGCCCGCCATCTCCACCCATCAACCATCGCTCACATCCCTCTCTCTCATCATCACCACCCTCCCAATGCACTACCGCCCATCTCCATCACTCAACCTACAACCTCGGCCTTCCCAAACTCCTCCACCAACCTTCTTCCCTCCGCCATTCACCTGACCCGCACCGAGCCTTCCTCTATCACCTTGCCATGCATGGCCACGAACATAGCCCAACTGAGCATCTCCAGCCTTCAAGCCTACTTCTTTCCCACTGCCTTGTCCTTTCGAACCACCTAGTAGCAGCCACATCTGACACAGCCTCGTCATCCGCCTGTTGCCATCACCTCGCCCACCTCAAATCCTCCTATTGCTCGCCACCTCGGCCCTGCAAAAATAGATAAGCCTCTTCTTTGCTTTTATATAAATAAAATAATAGATTTCACGATCTTTTTATATATATATACTAGTTGTTGCCATTTTTCTATAGATTTCGTGATAACTTTATATGTATGTGATATTTAAAACTATACACATATATTTGAAAATTTTGAAAGATATGTATGTTGTATATATTTTGTTAGCAACAGGTCCTATTATAGAAAAAAATAAGCAGTAAAATATGTATGTCATATTATATATATATATATATATATCTGTGTGTGTGTGTTTGATTTTGAAATCTATGTGTTTAAATTAAGTATTGATTTTAAATTTTATATATAAATATTTTATTTTATATATGTGTTTAAGCTGAATAATGAATTGAGATAATATGTATAGATTTTATGTTAATTTGTTTCCATATTGATTTTAAATTATATTTATAAAGATTTATTTTGGATATGGAGTCTAAAACATATGTATATAAAGATATCTAAATATGTATTTTAATTAAAATTTGTTTTAAAAGGAGGAAAAGAGTGCATATATATATATATTATTTTTGTTTCCATCGAATTTGAATTCATGTTATCTAGCTTGTCGCAGCCATCTTTTGCTTATCGCATGGCCGTGTGCACTAGTTCGTATCTGTATCCATGGATCATCGCATCTTGTCCTGGTCAATTGCTCAAAGCCCCGAAAAGGCGAGCGATTACTCACGATTAACATTCTTATAATTAGTAAATTTAATTCACCTGAAATGACGATTTAAATATGCTGTAAAATTTGAATTATTAAGTTATTTAATTGTTAAATTTGATATGCCATTATCTGCAATTGTTCACCAATGACATATGACACCATAACCTGTTGTATATATATTATATTTAAAATGTTACCGATGATATATGCATGTTGTTGATATTATTATTATATTTGTTCTCACTCTACAAGTTCCCTGTTAGTTTAGAATTCCCTATGGGTTGAAATGATACATACTCGAACGATATTATAGATTAGGGGAAAATCGTTATGGGTTGAAATAATAAACCTAAGCGATTTTCATTGGTTTTGAAATTTTGGGATTGCGGGTTGAAATCATATACACCCGTAAATATTAAATTATTGCGGATTGAAATGATAAATATCCGTATCACTTGACCATATGATAGAAAATTATATATGTACATCATTGGTCTATTTAGAAAAATGATTGCCAAAGTTTGAAAGGAAATATATGGATTTTATTAAATATTGATTTTTAGATTATAATATAACGAATTTATTTTAAAATATGTGTAAATTTTAGATTTTTAAAATTATATGTTTTGAAAATTTTAAATTTATAAGATAGTTTTGAAAATATAATTTTTAAGATTTTTCTTATAATTTTATTATTTTAAAAATATATAAAATAAGATTTAATACAAAATACATTTAATAATAAGATGTAATTTAATAAAATTTAATTTAATTGGTTTATAATAAGTTTAAGTATCTATTTAAATTTATATTAGTATTTTAAAAATAGATGTTTTATAACTTTGATAATAAAGGTTGGGAAGATAAATTAATGTTGACTTGGAATTTAAATTGGTTAATAATTGAATTTAAATAAGAATTGATTTGAACTTATTTATTTTGAGATTTTGGAAGATATGATTGATAACTTGATGGATAAAAAGGTGATTTAATGAATATTCTCAATTTTATATAAAACCGAGACTGAATATTTAATATTGATTTAAATTATAAATTAAGATTTAATTGTATTAAAATGATTAAGTGCATATTTTCTAAATTGAATAAAATTAAATTTAAATGTTGAAATATAAATGAAACTTATATTGAAAATGTTTGAATATTTAAACTTTGAATCTTATTGGAATTGAAATGATATTTCAACCCCGGATTTGAAATCGATAAAAATTGAAATGGTTTATTGAGAATTTGAATTGAATATTTAACCCTTTTAAATTGAAAATGTTGAATAGGGTTTGATTTAAATTGAATTTTGGAATTTAAGTTGATTTGAATCGATTTGTGGAATTGGATGAAACAATTCTAATTTGGAAATTATTCAGTATAATCTCTTTAAATAAATATAAACTATTTAAATTTACAACTATTCTAATATATAAATTATTTTAATATATAAATTATTTAATATATAAATTATTTAATATATAAACTATTTTAATTTACAACTATTTAATATATATACTATTTTCAATATCTAAACTGTTTAAGTTGGAAAGTGTTATGATTTCAAAAGTGTTATGATTTCAAAAGTGTTATAATTTTGGAAGTGTTACGATTCTGGAAATGAATATTATTTAAAGTGAATAATGATATCGAATTGATATGGTTTTGAAATGAATATGATATTTGGATATGAAGTATGAACTATTTGAAATGAAATGACCACGGTGTGAAATAAGCGTTTGGTTGTTAAAGAGACCGGGATCGGATATTGTCATACTCTCTACCAATACCGAAAACCACTTTAACAACTGTGCATGTAGTGGAGATTCTAAAACGAAGTAGAATGGTTTGGCGACGATTTTTCATGAGGTATTAATGTAGGCCTGACTCCTTTGAGTCAGCTTGATGTGGCAAAAACAGGAGCCATGTCGGGCCAAGTGAGGTCATTCCTCCTATCGGACACATTTCTTCGATACCATTCTATTACTTTGTGATTTGATTGGGTGCACCTGTGATTTGGGAGTGTGTCTCGAGGTGGGTGGTAGTAGCTGTTATGCGTTACCACCAGTCCGGATCTGCAAACGGTATATCTACCCTGGGCATTGCCTCGTGTGCCTTGTCACATGCCTTATCGCGCCTTCTACGAGTTTGGTTTGTGTCATACCTATGGAGTGCTCCCTGATAGCCCACCTGTGGATGGAGTTTACAGTATCTGTATAGACTACGGCATTATATAAAATGTGTTAAGCGGGATATGGGTAACGCCGTAACGCTATTTTAATACTTTACTTTACTATAGACATATTATAATAGCGTATATTACTACATAGTAGATAGTTCCACGGATCCTTAGAGGATGGAAATCCCTACTATCCTTTAAGTTACTTGTATTTCAGTTGACATTTCACTTGAGTTGAATTTACTGGTATAAGAATATTAATCCTGACTCGAGTGTTTTGTGTTTTACTTTATGCTCGGGTCAGACTGAGTATCACAGCATTTGAGACTCGCCTTTGGAGTTTGGAGCTTTGCTTGAAGATCCGTCTTTGTCTATTCAGCTTTCCAGCTACTTCAGTTTATTCTAGTTGTTTTGTTCAGACTTGTTATTGGCATTTGTATTAGTAACTCCTCTGTATTTAAGATTCTGTTATATTTTGTTTCATACTCTGATGTTTTATAGTAGCTTCATGAACTACTATTTATCTATTCCGCTGCTTATTATTATATTACTTTGTGTCTGTGATTCTATGATTGATTTTATTTACTATATATGCTGAGTTTTTCCAAATATAAATTAACAATGTAACATTTTGAGCAATTCAAGTCTGACATGTGCGGATGCGAATGGTTCGAAATACCGGGTCGTTATAGTTGGTATCAGAGCTCTGGTTTAGGCAAAAATTAGCATATGGAGTTAAATTTAGTTACAGAATCATATTCGTTCGAGCTTGAAATACTTGTTTAGGTTCCTCTCCTATTAGGATTTCTCTTGAATTTCGGAACTTTCCCTTTTGTTCTGAAATCCATTCTTGTCCTTTCCCATTCATGTTCTTCTTGATTCTGGAGCATCCCATAGCTTCACTTCGACTGATCTATGTAATGAATTTGAGAACATCTTGCCACCTTAATTGGCAACTTCGACCTTATATGTGTGCCTAATCCATCGGCGGTCCCGCCATCCTTGGTATGACTTGTAAAGGGGTGAAACTCCTTTACAACAGGTATCGATTCACCTGAGATTTCTATGTCCTCAGTTTTGATACTGTTATTTCTTGCAAAGCCCGAACCATTTCTCTAGAGGACAACTCGGGTAATTCTCTTCTGATCGAATGTCGATTGCCTCAGGATTTTACAGGTAGTTTATCTTTTCGTTTGATTCTCAGCTTAATGGTTCTCGACCCCACCCGATAGTCAAGGATTATCCTGATGTTGGGTGAAGTCTATTCTCTCCCTCCTTAGCAGGAAATTGAATTCCGCATCGATCTTATTTTTGGAGCTCGGACTGTCGTCCTCCCTCTCGGACGAATGGTTTCTGCGAATGGTTAGTCATACCCTTCAGATTGGCTAGTGCTCCCACCTTCTTCGTCGATCTCATGAATCGTGTTTTCCGTGATGTTCTCAACCAGTTTGTCCTGGTTTCCGTTAATGATATTTTTGTCTTTTCTATGCCTCGGTAGACCCGGTTAAGGTCGCCGTGATTAATATAGGTCCATCCATCTTTTCCCTTTTGTAATTCAATTATCTCATCTTCCTTTCGAGCATATCTTCTTGGTTAGAATTCTCTTTGATGAGGATCCCTCTAAATTTGATTCTCTATCCTTGTTTTAAAATCCATTCCTGAATCATCGCGTGAGGGAGTGTATTTGTTATTAATATAAAATATTTATATTATGTTGTTTGAGTTGTTAAGTTTGAATTTTGGGTTTTGATCGATTCGTCTGGCCAACGATATCGATAGGAATTCCAAAACACTTGAACAGAGCAAACTGACACAATATTGTTTTCGAAATTGGTAAATGAAATAATTTTCTGAAATTAGATAGTTAATGAATTAGTTTTTAGAAATGATAATGCTAGATTATGATTTATTGTTTTGTTAATACCCCTAACCCATTAATTATTGTTGTATGTCATAAGAAGTGGAATTTTATAAATATGGTTTATAAATCTGATTTGCAAGTGAAATAAATTTAATTTAAGAATTTGAGAATTAAATTTCTGGTACTTTTCAAAATTTTGGGCTTTAAAGGTTTTAAAGTATATTATTTGAAATTATTTCCGAATGGAATTTGTTTTCAAAGAATTTTAAAAGAAGTGAATCAGTACTCTCCTAATTTGTCACTGGAAAATAATTTCGGTAATGACTGCAACATCATCGACATTCATTTTCGAGTCTCAGAGTGGAGAGACCACTTGGTAGCTTTGCTGCATTTTATTTTGGAAAATAAATTTGATTTGAATTTCTTGATTATGATGATGTATAATATATATATGTATGTATGTATGTATTTACTCCAAATGTTTGGATTGAAACCAGAAATTTAACTCTTAAATTCTATGTTTAATAATGGTTTTCAAATTTTAAATGAAGTAAAATTTTGAATAATTGGAGTGTGTAAAATGAGAAATGAATTGAAAAAACTTGAAACAGTTGAATTAGGATAAATTTATTTGTATAATACTCAATTGAATTACAAAACATATATAACTTACCTAAAATATTCAGAAAGTTAAACTGTAATGTGAATATGTAATTGAATAGTATACAATATAAAATGCAAGTAATAAGATGTTCAAAAATAAAATTTTGTTAAAGGAATTTATAAATAAATTTGAGTGGTTATAATAAATGTTAATACACTTAATCTATGTGATAAGATATGTTGAGCGGAATAAATTGAATAATAAAAAGAAAATACTATTTAAGTAAATAAATATGGACTTAAGAATAGTTGAAATTGAATTTTAAGTGGAATTAACTTGAGTGAAGTTAAATGGATTTAATAAATGAGTTTAATAAAATAAATTTTGTTTTAAAAGAAAATTTTGTAACAATTGTTAATAAATTGAAATCAAATCTATTGATTGAATATATATTGAATTGAAATCAACCAAATTTGTTGAATATTTACTGATTGAATAAAATGGATTTAAACCAAAATAATTGAATATAAATCAATTTAAAAATTTATAAAATTTATATGGTTTTGAATCTATCTTTCCTTTCCGTTGCTTCTATTATCCTATCTCATTCCTTTCGGGGATGAAAAGTTTTGTGTGGGGGAGAGTGTAACAACCCGTAAATTTTAACGATTTTTAATAATGTATTTAACTGAATTTTCCCAAAAATAAACAATTAAATTTGACAATGAAAAATTAATATTTGGTATGCGTCTATTTAAACATAACAAATGGTAAATTTTTATTGGAAAATATGAAAGTAAGTTCTGTTGTGTAATTTTCAATTTAAAAATCAGTTAATTCAATGGTAATAAAATATTTTCGAAATCTGAATATTTTATACAATAAAAATGTGGATCATTTTCTAAGTGAGAAGTCATATTTCATTTCGCCAAATTTGGACTTCTTTAGCCTTTTCGACAGATTTGCAGCAGTTTAGCAGCAAAATATCAACTTTTGATAGGATGGTCGTATCGCTGATATTTTTGTACCGTTCTGTTCGTCTCATCATGCTGATCTCCGTAGTATATTCATTTGTACAATTCAATGTCCGGTACGCGACAGAATCAACAAACCGATTAGCTGTATCGGTAACCATTTTGAGCCTTTTGGTTTCCATATGGCCATTCATTATCCACCGTATAACACTGAATGTCCACTTAGCTTTTATTATCCCTTAATTCAGCAGACAAGACTGTTGCTTTTCCTATGGCTTCAATATTTATTTTGGTTGGTCCTTTCCTATTCACTTTTGTTCTAACACTAAAGAAAAAAATTTATATACATTTTGCATACTTGCTTGTCTTATCTTGCCTGCAAACTTTCAAACTCATCCGTCTCTCCTCTCATATTCTCACCATGCCTCTCGCGTCCCTATCTTTCCTCCTTGACCTGCTTGTAAGCCAACACCACTTCCAATACCTACCACATAGCCGTACACCTCATCTCCGCCTTGCACCACCACTCCTCTCCACGCAGCAAAACCCACCGAGCCACTTCAAACGGCCACGTTTCCATTCTACACGACCCTTGCCTGCTGATCCACCTTCACGACCAAGCACAACCAGCCCGCCATCTCCACCCATCAACCCTTGCTCACGTCCCTCTCTCTCGTCATCACCACCCTCCCAATGCACTGTTGCCATCTCCATCACTCAGCCTCCAACCCCGGCCTTCCCAAACTCCTCCACGAACCTTCTCGCCTCCGCCATTCACCTAATCCACACCGAGCTTTCCTCCATCACCTCGCCATGCATGGCCACGAACACAGCCCAACCGAGCATCTCCAGCCTTCAAGCCCACCTCTTTCCCGATGTCTTGTCCTTCCGAACCACCTAGTAGCAGCCACGTCTGACACAGCCTCGTCATCCGCATGCTGCCATCACCTCGCCCGCCTCAAATACTGCTGTTGCTCGCCACCTCGGCCCTGCAACAATAAATATGCCTCTTCTTTACTTTTATATAAATAAAATAATAGATTTCGTGATCTGTTTGTATATATACTAGTTGTTGCCATTTTTCTATAGATTTCGTGATAACTTTATATGTATGTGATATGTAAAACTATACACATATATTTGAAAATTTTCAAAGATATGTATGTTGTATATATTTTGTTAGCAACAGGTCCTATTATAGAAAAAAATAAGCAGTAAAATATGTATGTCATATTATATATATATATATGTTTGATTTTGAGATCTATGTGTTTAAATTAAGTATTGATTTTAAATTTTATATATAAATATTTTATTTTATATATGTGTTTAAGCTGAATAATGAATTGAGATAATATGTATAGATTTTATGTTAATTTGTTTCCATATTGATTTTAAATTATATTTATAAAGATTTATTTTGGATATTGAGACTAAAACATATGTATATAAAGATATCTAAATATGTATTTTAATTAAAATTTGTTTTAAAATGAGGAAAAGAATGCATATATATATAATATTTTTGTTTCCATCGAATTCGAATTCATGTTATCTAGCTTGTCACATCCATCTTTTGCTTGTCGTGTGTCCGTGTGCACTAGTTCGTGTCCGTATCGTGGATCGTCGCATCTTGTCCTGATCAATTGGTCTAAGCCCCGAAACGATTAACATTCTTATATTTAGTAAATTTAATTCACGTGAAATGACGAATGAAATATGCTGTAAAATTTGAATTGTTAAGTTATTTAATTGTTAAATTTGATATGCCATTATCTGCAATTGTTCACCTATGGCATATGACACCATAACCTGTTGTATATATTATATTTAAAATGTTACTGATGATATATGCCTGTTGTTGATATTATTACTATATTTGTTCTCACTCTGCAAGTTCCATGTTAGTTTAGAATTCCCTATGGGTTGAAATGATGCATACTCGAATGATATTATAGATTAGGAGAAAATCGTTATGGGTTGAAATGATAAACCCAAGCGATTTTCATTGATTTTGAAATTTTGGGATTGCGGGTTGAAATGATACACACACGTAAATATTAAATTATTGCGGATTAAAATGATAAATATCTGTATTACTTAACCATAGGATATAGAAAATTATATACGGACACCGTTGGTCTATTTTGAAAAATGATTGCCAAAGTTTGAAAGGAAGTATATGGATTTTATTAAATATTGATTTTTAACTTATAATATAACGAATTTATTTTAATATATGTGTAAAATTTTGATTTTTAAAATTATATGTTTTGGAAATTTTAAATTTATAAGATAGTTTTGAAAATATAATTTTTAAGATTTTTCTAATTATTTTATTATTTTAAAAATATATAAAATAAGATTTAATACAAAATACATTTAATAATAAGATGTAATTTAATAAAATTTAATTTAATTGGTTTATAATATGTTTAAGTATCTATTTAAATTTATATTAGTATTTTAAAAATAGATGTTTTATAAATTTAATAATAAAGGTTGGGAAGATAAATTAATGTGGACTTGGAATTTAAATTGGTTAATAATTGAATTTAAATAAAAAATGATTTGAACTTATTTATTTTGAGATTTTGGAAGATATGATTGATAACTTGATGGATAAAATGGTGATTTAATGAATATTCTCAATTTTATATAAATTGAGACTGAATATTTAATATTGATTTAAATTATAAATTGAGATTTAATTGCATTAAAATGATTAAGTGCATATTTTCCAAATTGAATAAAATTAAAGTTAAATGTTGAAATATAAATGAAACTTATATTGAAAATGTTTGAATATTTAAACTTTGAATCTTATTGGAATTGAAATGATAGTTCAAACCCGTATTTGAAATCGATAAAAATTGAAATGGTTTATTGAGAATTTGAATTGAATCTTTAACCCTTTTAAATTGAAAATGTTGAACTAGGTTGATTTAAATTGAATTTTGGAGTTTAAGTTGATTTGAATCAACTTTTGTAATTGGATGAAACAATTCTAATTTGGAAACTATTTCAATGTAATATCTTTAAATAAATATAAACTATTTTTAATTTACAACTATTCTAATATATAAATTATTTTAATATATAAATTATTTAATATACAAACTATTTTAATTTACAACTATTTAATATGTATATACTATTTTCAATATCTAAACTGTTTAAGTTGGAAAGTGTCATGACTTCAAAAGTGTTATGATTTCGAAGGTGTTATAATTTTGGAAGTGTTATGATTCTGGAAATGAATATTATTTAAAGTGAATAATGATATCGAATTGATATGGTTTTGAAATGAATATGATATTTTGATATGAAGTATGAACTATTTGAAATGAAATGACCACGGTGTGAAATAAGCGTTTGGTTGTTAAAGAGACCGGGATCAGATATTTCATACTCTCTACCAATACCGAAAATCACTTTAACAACAGTGCACGTGGTGGAGATTCCAGAACGAAGTAGGATGGTTTCGCGATGATTCTGTATGAGGTATTAATGTAGCCATGACTCCTGTGAGTCAGCTTGATGTGGCTAAAACAGGAGCCATGTCGGGCTAAGTGAGGTCATTCCTCCTATCGGACGCATTTCTTCGATACCATTCTATTACTTTGTGATTTGATTGGGTGCATCTTTGATTTGGGAGTGTGTCTCGAGGTGGGCGGTAGTAGCTGTTATGCGTTACCACCAGTCCGGTTCCACAAACGGTATATCTACCCTGGGCATTGCCTCGTGTGCCTTGTCGCATGCCTTATCGCGCCTTCTACGAGTTTGGTTTGTGTTGTACCTATGGAGTGTTCCCTGATAGCCCACCTGCGGGTGGAGTTTACAGTATCTATATAGACTACGGCATTATATAAAATGTGTTAAGGGGGATATAGGTAACACCTTAACGCTATTTTAATACTTTACTATAGACATATTATAATAGCGTATATTACTACATAGTAGATAGTTCCACGGATCCTTAGAGGATGGAAATCCAAACTATCATTTAAGTTACTTGTATTTCAGTTGACATTTCACTTGAGTTGAATTTACTGGTATAAGAATGTTAATCCTGACTCGAGTGTTTTGTGTTTTGCTTTATGCTCGGGTCAGATTGAGTGTCACAGCATTTGAGACTCAACTTTGGAGTTTGGAGCTTTGCTTGAAGATCTTTCTTTGTATATTCAGCTTTCCAGCTACTTCAGTTTATTCCAGTTGTTTTGTTCAGACTTGTTATTGGCATTTGTATTAGTAACTCCTCTGTATTTAAGATTCTGTTGTATTTTGTTTCAGACTCTAATGTTTTGTAGTAGCTTCATGAACTACTATTTATCTATTCCGCTGCTTATTGTTATATTACTCTGTGTCTGTGATTCTGTGATTGATTTTATTTACTGTATATGCTTAGCTTTGCTAAATATAAATTAACAATCTGACATTTTGAGCATTTCAAGTCCGACATGTGCGGATGCGAATGGTTCAAAATACCGAGTTGTTACAAAAATGGAAAACCTCACATTTACCGTTTTACTTTTGCGCACCTCTTTCTCCGTACTTGGAACTTATGCCATTATTCTATAAAATCTCTATTTTCTTTCCCAAGCACGGTTTACATAAGGAAAACTTTTCTTTTCAAACTTTTCCCAAGCTTAATTTATGGGAAAAATGTATTTTTCTTTTGTAATTCTCATTTATTTCTATGGACGTTTCTGTCGCTTTCTTTAAATCTTATTGTTTTTCTTTTAGTTACTTTTATCTACTTTTACTCTTTCTTTTAATATAGCAGCTAAACACAGCTATCATCTAGGGCTAGGAGGCTTTGGACCATGTCCACTCTGACATAGAAAGGTCCTACTCTAGGAATCCAAGTAACTCGTATGCTCCTCATGCCGCCTATTACTTGTTACTAACTTACGTTGTATTACTCACGATGAATAAGATCTATTTATCTCTTCTATTCCATACTCAAAATGGAATAACCAAGTCTCGTTTACTGCAATGAATAAGGATTTCAATCCATGCAGTCTCTATCTAAATGGGCAACTAAGCTTGGAGAAATTTCTCTTTACTTTTACCTTTCATTTTCCCCCAAATAAGGTCTACCTATCCCAAACATGTATGGCTTACCATTTTACTAATATCACTTCACTATTCTTCTATAGTCTACACACATGAAGCAACATTCCTAGGTTCTCACTACTGTCTTATACACCTTACAAGAATTTTTATTATTACTACTAAAAGTAGTCACTACTATAGCCTTACACTTTTCCCATCACACCTTGGGAAATGATTCCTATATACTCCATAATTAAAAGTTTGGTTTGGTATTAATCATTTCATTTTAAAAAAATTTTAAGCTTCTAAATTTTTTTGAAACATCAAATATCAAAATTCTTGCCTTTAAAAGTTTTACTTTGAAGTTTCTATTAAATTCAAAGGTACCTGGTTACTAAACACTTTATCTTTCTAGACTTGCATCTTTACAGTTCTTTGAATTTAAATTATTCCCCAAACCTAGAGAAGAAAACTTACAAATTCTAAGTTTAAAACTTATTCCTCTATTCCTTTTAAAGACCTTTACAGCTTTCCATAAAAAAAATTGGATTTTTAAATTTAACTGTTTACTAATTTTTATTTTTTTTCCAAAAACTTATTTGCTTTTTCACCAAACCATTTTTCTTTAAAACATGTCTCATCTTAAAACATTTTCCTTTTCTTCCAAAAATGTCCTCACATTTTTCAAAACATCTTCTTTTCATAAATTTTCAAATTTACAAAAAATGGAGTAGATAAGAACAATTATTTTATCAAAAATCCCTTAACTTTCCTACTCTTCCAATTACCTAACCTTGGAGGAGTCTCTAACTTTCTACAAATGGGGACTATCTACGAAGGCAGGCAACCAATGCGCATAATCAATGAAAAAATATGAAATTTCCATTGCTTAGCTTTCCAACTAAGGCTTTCTATAATATCCCTACTAACTAACACTGTCTCTAATTATTACACTTTGTATTACACCTAATGGATTTATAACTTAATGTATTAGAACTACTTTCTCTTATGAGAAACCATTAACGCTAAAACCTTCTATGAATCCTTTAAAAGCAGATTTCATGTTTATTTGAAATTACAAGGAACTTATTTTATAATTTATTGAAATAGGCTATACAAAATATGGTGCTTTCCATACCTTGTACATCTCTTTCACGTATTACTTAAAACTTGCACAAAACATTTTTATTTGTGATTTGGTTTCATAGAAAATTATTATCATTATTCATTTCATTCCAATAGATTAAAGTATGTGTAATCTATATTCACTTACAATAGACATTTCCTACGAAATTCACTAATTTCCTAATATTTAATTTACATTATTCTCAGAAGAACTTATTTTCAAAACTCATTTAAGATACTAGAAAATATTTCCATATACTTATTTAAATAATAAATGTACTTACAAAACACTTTATTTTTATACTTAGAAATTATCTTCAAAACACATTTTTATTTGAGTCAAAACTGATGTTGCGTAAAACACCGTTACTACAACCCAAAAATACTAGTATATGGATTCAGTCAAAATAAATATTATTAAATCCCATATGCTATGTAAAAACATTTTCTTTGGGAGTCACTTACTATAACAATAGTGTCATAGCCTATGCTTCCCTTATTTTTCACGAAACATCTATTACAACAATAAATATTGTAACCTACGTTTTCGATACTTAGCACACTCTAGGTTTCTATAGTCTTTGTTTACCTACAAAGAAACTAGCTAGCTATACATGCTCTATAATTCTTCAAAAAGAATTTCACTTTTAACAAAATTTACATCATATAAAAACCAATTTAAATTTCATACCTCTTTTTTTATAAAAAACCCAATATTCACTTCCTCAAACATATTAACAATTATATTTTTTCAACTTTTCAATTCCAAAAGTTCCATTTTATCGGACTAGACATAAAGTGGATTTTCTTCTTACTACTCTAGGAATACCCTTCCTAAACCTTGGAAATCTCATTTCTTTACTAAAACCTCTTATTCCTTTCAAAATAAAAACTCTCCCTACTATCCCTAGGGAACTTTCCCACTTCTTATAAAATATGGATACTAATCTTCTCTCAAAACATTGCTTATTGTACACTATAAATTGGTAATAACATAGGGCTCAACACCCTTAGTCATCCTAAACCCAACTAGCAAACTATGCACAAATGTACTTCTAAAAACTTTCGATATGTTAAAGTCTATAATTGGGGACCATTAGGATTTTAGTACATAATATATTTATATTTTATTCAAAAATACAAATACGTTCACTCACTATCTACCTAGGAACCCTAAACCTAGGCTCTGATACCAAATGTAACAACCCGAATTCCAGTGGGTCTGGATTTTTCACAAAAATACTAAAATCCAAGCCCACTGAAGCCCGAGTTGGGTGCCTGGTATCTTGCAAATAGGCAAAAACAAATATATCAGAGCTCAAAATAAATATCTCACAGCGGAACTGACTAAAATATAATAGTAAGTAAATACTCACCAAGATAATAACACTTTCTAAACAAGTGTCTCAAAGCTGGAAAGTCTCTGCCATCTATCTAACCTGTAGGATGTTATGAGGAGGGGGTCAGAACTAAAGTTCTAGTGAATGGACAAATTATACACTTCTACGCTTAATTCTACATGTACCGTTTTATTTCCATTTTCTGTTATATTAGGTTTACTGGATTTATAATACTCTCGCCTCAATGTGCGAATCGTACCCATCTTCTCCCTAGTAGATTAAAACCTAATAACTAATATATATGTAGCTATATACCCAATGACCGCATCGGTCCTAGGTACTACTCTTAGTACCTTATGTATCCTCCTTGAAAAGGACTCCATCGTTTCGCTACTAGAGCGTACTATAATTACATCTGTAAAAGACAGCTTCGTGAGGCCTACAATACAGATGTTCCGTCGTCTACTATGAAAACGTAAAACTATGTCCGCACTAGCCTATACTAATGCTGACATCCACAATGTACCACCCAGTGCATACCTTGAGGACTATATGTAATCGTTATGTATACTCCCTGAATCCCGCCAATAATGTCTACTTTGTAGGGAACTCAGTCGGGGATTTTCTATATCTATAGAGGACAGCTTTGTTAGGCCTACAATACAGATATTCTACTTGGTCTGTCTCTTTTCTCATCGTGGCTATGGCCCCATGCAGCCACCCTCAACTAATCGAAAGACCTCTAAAGAGCTAAGTGGTTGTGCCCTACTGCAAACAATCTAAACATCCAATTGGCTGCGCCCCTCATCCAATGTCTCGATAGTGAAAGAATCATTGGCCTATTGGTTTAACTCTAGTCTTTCCTGAACTCACTCTTGATTGATGATGGCTTAATCTCTACATGCGACTATCCTTTTGGGTCCTGCCCACTAAAACCTACTCGCAAGTCAGAGTACGGTGTCATACGAATATCCTACTCCATTTATCAACCTTTTGACCGCCTACAAAGGTCCGCTTCATTAGGCCTGCAATGCAAAAGCAGTCAAGGCATACTCTCTTGATGGAACACCTACAGACCTTGATGGAACACCTACACTTTTGAAAGTCTCATTGGAATGGTTCTCCTCCATGAGAGCACCCATGAGGTATTGTTGGAGGAAGCGAAAGTGGAAATTAAATCGAAGCTCTAACCGAAGTGCAAAAGCCTAGATACAAGGAAACATCGAGCTTATACATAGGAGAAGATGACCTGGTATGTCATTGCTATGGCATATGGGGGCATTTCACTATAAAATGTCATCCAACTAAGGCAAAGTGTAAGTGCTTCGGTTGCGAGCTTGATCTCTGGAAGAAGAATTGTCCTATGTTTTAGAGGGTGGACAAGGAATGATGACTTATGCCTTACGTGAATCACCTCATCCTAGCAGGCCTACTGCTCAGGAAAATGGAAGGAGCTTATGTAGTGAGTTATGCTTTGTATTTGGAGTATTCACTTCTGTTCCTTCCAATACTTGAGTTGTATATTCATCTACTGCTAGTTACTTGGTAGATTGGCTAAACTAGACACCTTTCATAGTAGGTAAATTCTTACGTCAAACCTTGTATGAGTAACCTTAGCTATTGAACTAAGGTGAAATGATCGAAAGCAATGCCATTTGAACTCGATGCATGAGCTTTCGAGTTGAGTAGGGTTGGCCAATGAGGTGTGACTTAGATTTGCATCCAAGTGAATTTCGGTGGTTGCTCGATAATGAGCGAAGACCGAGTGGATGACTTGTAGGCATTTACCTAGATTTGTTCATGTCAGAATTGTCTTTTTCTTTCCATCTTGTGTTAGTACACCTTAGGTTATGGGATTTATCCCATGTGCTATGCGGGTGTTTCTAAGGATCAATCCATTCACATGCTAGTTTCTAGTTCCTAGTTCGAGCATGGAGTCAGTAAGTGATTTCCATTAGTTGAGAAAGAGTTTTTCACCCGATTCTTAAAGCCTTGAGTCGGATTCTTGAAAATACTAGGAAATTTACAAAGCATTGAAAATACTATGAAATTTCCAAAGCGTGACTCTGGTCATACGAGGGAGTTTCAGTACTCAAACCAAGGAACCAGATCGATGTTCGCATGAGAGAAGTCAGGTGGTCAATCCTAGCTTAACAAAGGAACCAAGAGAGCGAACGTAAGATTAGATCAGGCATAGTATATTGTTTTGGATGACTCATACATGTTGTGCTAGTGTAAATAATTATTTTATAGTATAAGAGGCTTGGGATAGTCCGAGAGAGTACTTATCGACTAGTTCTGTGATGATTAAGAAAATCGTTTAAGTGGTGATATGATACTTGTCTAGGAAAGTATTGTAGTACATTTAGTGTATTATCCTTATTATCATTATGCGGTAGAGGTGAGTTTAAACTCGAGCAAACCGAAGCATTTGTTGATCATTATTTAATGATGATCTAATTAGGTAAGTTTTGATCTCTGGAGAATGAGTTCTGTTTGGAAGAAAAAAAGTTGAGACTTAGAAGGGTGTGATAGTCTTTCATGTGCCGCATTCATGAAAGGAGCAGCACCTCTTAGGCATTTAGTTCATCTTTGATGTTGAACAGACTCATGCAAGTTTATAGCTTGACATGCATGTTTGACTACTGATTAATTACCATGCGTATTGATAATAGACTCATTCTGTATGATAAATTTTTCGTATTTATTGTTGTTTGTTTTTATTTGTTAGATTCCTTTTTTGCCTGTTGATTGCTCAGTGATTTATATTATCGCTACTTGTTGCTAGTAGTTGATTGATTATTATTTCTTGTTGATGTTTGCTTTACATGTTGGATAGTTTATATGATATTTGTTGTTACTTATCATTGGTTGCTATTGATTGCAGTTACATTGTGATAATAAAAAATTACACGTTGAAGTATGTTAGGAAAGCGATAGCGATAACTATCTAAAATAGATCACATGTCATCCAAGGCCTTTTTAGGGGTCAAGGTGATATCTATACAAGTCGATTGCATTTTTGATGTGACTCGGAGTCTATGCTATATTTGGATACCGACTTATTTGAACTTTCTCTCCAATTGATAATCATGTATGGTAGTGATAGCATCGGTTACTACATCAAAACTATACATGTTTTAATTTCATGATTGTTGCATGAGAAATGGTAGTAACATGGTTTGATATGACATATTCATTTGAGATGGTTGCTATATATGATTTAGCATGCTTAAATTCATGGTCTAATGTTGTAATTGTGTTTAATCCTCTTTGTTGAGTACATGTTTAGGTACATCAAAGCAATTGTTGGCTAGTTGGATGCTTACTCACTTTTATTCGCATCTAAATGGTATGCTCTTACTATGAAAGAGGTATGTAAGATCTGTAGTGTAGACTTGGGTATATATACTTGTATGTCCTCAGAAATGAGATGCCTCAGATATGGGATGGCTCGAATATGAGATGTATATATATCTATGTTATTTTGGGATTTTTTCAGAGCTAGCCATGCAAAAGAGGTGCTACCAAATTTTTTCGAAACAAGAGGGGTTTGAAAGCCTAAGGGTTAGAAGACATTTTCCATACTTTTGGAATTTTAAGGACGAAATCCTTTTAAGAAGGGTATAATGGAACAACCCTCATTTTTAACGATGGGATATTTAAATAATCAATTTAAATATTGAATCGTTATTGAATTGAAGGTCCATAATATGACTTTTCTCATATAGTCGAATTTGGACTTGAGACTGCCTCTATTGAGTCCAGATCGACGTTGCGAATCAAAATGAGTATAAATATCACTATATTCGAAATCATGATATTTTTATGATTTACTTATTATTATACGTATTTTATTAAAATATGTGCATAGTCGAGTCCAATGGGATCTGAACTGAAGGCTTGTGTTTTTGGGATGAGAACTTCAATATGGTATGAACGATTGAATAATTTTTGAATAGGGTGATCCGATGGCAAAACAACCTCGAAATGCGTGAATTTATCATTCTGAAGCTCTATGTTGGATAGTGATGAAATTTATACTTTCGGGACCGAAAAAACGAGATGATGTGCGCTAATGAATTTCCCTGCAGTTTGATGTATTGTGTGATTGTACGGGCTTGAAACATGGAGAATTATTTGAAATATCAAATAAAATATATTTTTTTAAATATATAAAACCCCATACCACACACAAGACTTTTCCTCAATTCACTTTTTCCCTCTTTCACTTTTTCACTTCTCCTCCTTATAGTAAACTCAAGAAAAATCTTCCCCTCATTCATAAATTAAAATCGAGAGTTATAGGCCGTGAAAATTGAAGAGATTAGATCCATTGGACTCGAGGAGGCAAGGTCTTCAAATCCATGTATGCCGTTAGGTATGTAGTGGTGATGGCCGAAGTCAACGTGTTTTGGTTGACAAGTTGGGTTAGGGATTGTCAGAGATTGGAGAGCAGTCTTGTGCAATGGAGGGTACCAATGGACCTATCTTAGTGACGCGCTCCTTCCAGCATTAACGATTGGAGCTCCGACCATGAGGATGAAGTCGCGACATGTAGGAATAGTGCATGGTGGCTTCAGGTCGAAAATTATTTAGGGCACGTAGACATGAAATGGCAGGCATCGTCATGTTCGTCGTCGCTCCACAAGTTAAAAGAAAGTGGTGATGCGCGATTTAGTGGAGTGTAGCTTAAGTGGAGAGGAAAACGTGCATGTTAGGATGGGTTTTATGCACGGGAATGCATAGGCAAGTGGATGTGCAAAAATTGAGGAAGAAAGGGGATTAGTGATAATGAACATATAATTAGTGAATTAATTATGATTACTTAATTCAGTTAATTATCGTTTCATGTTTAATTTGCATCATTTTCATACAAGGTCCAATTGAGACACGATCTCTACTGTTGCACTCATAGTAAGGTAATCTACGACATAGTATGGGCTTTGACCAGATTCGAACACTTGGTAATTTATGGTTCAGGTGGGCAGAATTAATAATCTGAATTTATACTTCAGTATAAATCCATATATTATATATTGAAAAATATTACCTGGAAGAGGTAAAATAATTTATATATGTAATTATATTTGATTGGATTCATTTGAATAGATATTTGGGATATTGTACTCTATTCATATTTAATAGAGTTAGATAACGATGATATTAATTTATAACATCGTTACAAATTAATTAAACTCTAATTTATTGTCATATTAATGATAGAAATGTTAATAAACATTTTATTACTGATCGGAAGTAAGAATATGACTTTTAAAGATAAGCTAGTGGCCTTAAAATGATTTATAATAGTTATGCAATTTTATAAAATAATAGAATGATTTTATAAAATAACAGAGCAAATTGGATTTTAATTGAAAATGGTTTAGTAAATAAAAGTAAGATTTGATTATGAAACAATTGAATTATTCATTTGAATATATGTACACGTGTTTGGAAATATCCTTGTGGATATATTGTCAAGTTCTGAGTAATCTTATGTGGCTATAGAGACTATCTGATGTGCTAAGTTGCACGAGAAGGTACGAGGTCGAGTAAATGCTCTAGTGAGGTCCGAAACGTAATTTATACAATAGTGGTTTTTGTGTGTGTACATATGTGAAAAGGCATGCATAAATAGGTGCATCGACACACGTGCGGGCAACACGTTGGGAAAGAAGGGTGGTTATGTTATTTTGGTAGATTAGTGGAGATTTGCCCATTGAACTTTACACGTGCAAAGAATGAATTTTGGTATCGAAATCAGTTTACCTCTAAGCCATGTTAGTTGAGCAGGTTATGGTATGATTCCCTACCTTTGAATGAGTTTACTTCACTTGTTTATGGGCTGTTCGGATTTGTAACACCCCAAATTTTTAGTGACATTATTTAAGGTATTTAATTAGCTAAATTAAATAAAATAATGTGTTGATTAGGGGATTGAGATTTGATTATAATCAAGGTAGTCGTGCCATGTTAATGTGTAAATAAAAACGAGATAGCATGAATAAATTATGTAGGAAATAAGTAAGGGGTAAAATAAGAAAATAGGCATTCTAATGACCTAAACCCTTTGTCGTGAATCATCACTTCATTTCATTTGCAAAAAAATAAAAATTAAGGAGAGGCCGGCAACCATTTTCTAGAGCAAGAAAAAAGATAAAGGGGAAACTTAATCAACATCAAATTCATTCAAATCTCACTTCTTAATAACAAAGCTAAGGTGAATAATTACTACATCTCACTTTTCTTATGGTTTTCGGATTTAAGGATAATACGACGTGTTTTTACATGATAATGTCATGTTTTGATTGATTAAAAGTTTATATATGCTTGTTGATGATTTATGCATGTTCATATTGATTTTATGATATGTTTTGATATGAAAACCCTATTAAATGAAATCCAAATGCCTTGCGATTTTAGATATAGATCTGATAATATTTTAGAGATGGGTTTCAATTTTCATAATTTTCTGAATTAATGTGGATTTTATATTAATTTTCTAGTGAAGAAAATGATTATTTGGGTTTTAAATTATTTACGGCTAAATAATAAATTATTTGGGTCTGAAATTTATATATGTTAGAAAACATATTGAAAAGGATTTTCTAGAATTTTACAAAATATTTTGATGAATATATAAAATTATTTAAGGTATGGGACTTAAATGTTTTATATATTTTTTTAAGGAGAAGGGGTAGTTTGTAAAATAAAATTATTGTTTTTTCTGAAATATTGGCAGCACTTTTGAAAAAGGAATTTAGCAACCAATGAAAATTTGACAAACATAGCAGGTTAATTGAAAAGTGTTTCTATTTTAAGTTAAAAACAAAATTACTTGATTTTAGCATGTTCCGCCACTTTCGGAACCAAGGGTTCCGACTAGGACGTTTCGCCACCATGCTTTCGAAACCAGTGCGCATGGTATCAAGTTACTTGGTACAAGCGTATTGAATAGAGGGGGAAGGTACATAGTCGAAACGCTGGGTACCGACGGGGTTAAAGCTTGCCCTGGTTTTAATTAAAGGTAGCGCCTCCTTTGCTTTCGAAAGGTTAGCTTTCAACTCGGTTGGTTTTCGACTGAGTCAACTATTTTAAAAAGAAAGGTTTTGAATAGGTTGTGCTATTTTGTTTTAAATAATGCTTTCGAATAGGCCGAAAGCCCTAGTTGCTGCCTTTTTACCTTTCGAAGTCAATGGTTTTGAAAGGTATACTTATCTTTTAAAATTAGCCACTTCTCCAATGCTTTTAGAAGGGTGGTTTCGACACCATCACTTCTTTACTTAGGTATGCTTTCGAAAGGTATTCTTTCGACTTAAATGATTTTATAGACCCTTTTGCTCTGTTGAAGTATAACCCAAAAGGTTTCGAAGGAGATGGTTTAATGGTTTCAAAAGGTGTTTTTTCACATATTTTAAACTGAACCCAAATGCTTTCGAAAGGTTGTGTTTACAAAGGTTTGATGCTTTCAAAAGGTTTTAAAGAATGGTTTCGAAGGAGTGGTTCCCCAATGGTTTCGAAGGAGTCGTAAAGAATGTTTTTCTGATTGTTTCTAAAGGGTTGAAAGGAAAGGTTTTCCAAGGATTTCTAAAGGCAATGTTTTGATGTGTTTTAAGACATGATGTCTAAGGTTTTCAAAGCTTTCGAAAGGAAGATTTTCAATGGTTTCGAAATGGTTTTTAAGAATGGTTTCGAAAGGAATGTTTTGCCTTTCGGTCTAGATAAATGAAGGGTTTTACTTGGTTTTGAAAGGGGGACTTTTAATGGATTCGAAAGGGGTACTTTCAAAGGTTTAAATGTTTTCATCAACTAAGGTTTAAGTAAAGTGTGTATATATATAACATGGCAAAGTGATTTTGTATAAAGCATTTTGACTTGTGTAAGTTTGATTTAAAAGGTTTTTAATCATTTTGAAAAGGTTTTCAAGGAAAATTATAGGAAGGGATCCCTAAGTGAAAATGACTCAGATATTAGAATACCAGATGGGACTGGTATAGAGTTGCACCCTATACATTAGCTATTGGCTCTAGCTAATTTTGTCCAAAATTCTAGTGTGTAGGGCTTTGTCACGGGTAAGACTAAAATTATGATTACTCATAGAAGGGAATATATGTTTGTATACAGGTAGGTTATTGGTGAGCCAGCAAAACCATTAGGATCAGGTGACCTTGGGAAATGTTAAGTTAGGGACAGACCGTCCAGTAGAGAAGTATTTAATAGATAGTTAGGGACAGACCATCCAGAAGAGAAGTGTCTAACAGATGTTAGATAAATTTTGTTTATATTGTCTGGTAGGCTCGAGTCAGCCAAAGGTTAGTAGTTAGCTAAATAAAACTTTAGTGTTAGAACAGATAATTCATTTATTACCTGATATGTATGTTTACATAATGATGCTTTACAGTTTTAACCAGTTTTGGTTGCAGGAAAAGGTTTGCAAAAGAAAGATATATTTTAAAAGGATATTAGTGAGGGGAAACCCATTCCGCTAAGCGGCGTGGTCTCACTTAACATTAATAACCGAGATGTATAGTATTATTCACACCAGGATTTATATCTAACTCGAAGTTTATGTTTTTCCCCTTAAACTCTCGGGTGCTCAAAATTGATTTGAGTAGGCTGAGGGTTGAGGATTTTCAGGTTTTAGTAGGAGGACGAATAAAGCTACCGAAGGCGAGTAGGAGGCTAACGGATAGCTATTTAGGAGTTGCAGTTCTTGTTTTTTGTTGTTGTTTCTGTTGTGTGTCTTATGTCAATTATGACAATATTACTCTGGTCATCTAAGGGGGCATCATCATATGTCGTTCTTAGCGTATTTTGTAATAAGTATATTTGGTCATTGCTTGGGAAACGTTTTGGGATTGTGTAATTTGAATATGAACATGTGTTTTGAAATGTAATGGAAAATGCTATTTTGAAATATGTTATTTGTTTCATATTCAAGTGCTTATGATATTATAGTTACTATTAACATAGCTGTATTTAGTCGCCAGAAGTTAACACTATAAATGACTGCAGCATTTGTAGCGCTTAGGTTTGGGCCTCTAGATGGGGATGTTATAGGATTACTCCTGAGCCACGCTTATGGCGAGGACCGGTTGTGCCTTAGTAGCTTCCTATTTTATATATGTATATAGTTTTGATATATAGTATTTGAGGTAATTTCCCACATACCAGGTTTTACGCTTGACCCGCGTTTTGACTTTATCTATTTATGTCATGACAACTCTTGGGTATTTGATTGAGTAGTTTAAGAGTTAGGTGCTTTAAGGATACGCTAACAGGGTGGCACAGCTGGAGCTTTGGAGGAAAAGACGATAATTTGGATATATACTTAATGTTGTAGTAGTATGCGATAGATATGTTATTTATATGTACGTAAGACTCGGTGTATTAGATATTCTATTCTGGCTTCCTGTATCTATATTTATTTATCAATTACTTCCACCGGTGTAGTCTCTTATATATATTGTTCATTTTATTATGTTCACGTATATTCAGTATATTATATATTATGAGATTAGATCGTTATGCCTTGGTGGTGTTTGTTTTTGTTTTAAATTTTATTGCCCTGACGATTCGTCTTTTGTAGTATTCGGGAGCCAGACGTTGTCATTCGATGCTAATTTTAGGGTATTAGAAAGGATGGGTTGTTACACCTCACCGGTCATTAACATACTCTTGGTTTCTTTTAGCTTATATACTATATATTTCTAACATCTAATATACTACCAGTCTTTAATAGCCAACATATTCTCTATTAAATTTTATAGATTTAGCTATCAGTTATACCATTCTTCAACTTTTTCAGTCAATCTAACATATATCAATGACTAAAAATTTCATTATCAACAATTGACAATCAAACCCTAACTTATAGCTCATGACCATTATACGTTGGTCAAAACACACCAAACATTCATGTTTCTTCAGTCAACCTTACTATTATATCAAACGAAAACCATATAATGTATCCCTGGACATAGTGACTTCAATTTCTAATATTAGATGGACTCCATTTATCTTATTAATCCCCTGGATATAGTGAATTCAATTTCTAACATTATATGAACTCCATTTATCTTATTAATCAATCACTAATAGTATATCAAAATATATTAATAAATCTAACTCCATCATAGGCGAAATTAAACATCTATGGGATTTCATTAATAATAACATATCAATTACAATGAATTATCAAACAATTTAAAAAAATTATTATCCCAAATCATATACGAATTATCATAATAACGAATCTATGTCAACGATAATATACCAACGAATTTAAATCAACAAATCTCTATAATATACAACCTAATCAAATCATAGCAATGAATAAAAGATGAATTAGAGCAATAAATCATACCAATGGAGGGCGTTACTTGCGGTAGTTTACAGGCTTAGGCGATGCTTAGGAGGCGGTGGTTGGATGGCTGGTGGCATCTTACAGCCTTGTAGATGTGATGACTGAGAGGAGGCATTGGGCTTGGAGGCTTGGAAGGCAGTGGATTGCGAAGACGAGGTGTTGTGCTTGGAGGTGACGATCTTGGGAGGGGTTTGGCTTGTGGCGGGTTGGGAAAGGAGGAGGCGCTATGCATGGAGAAGGAGGCGGCATTGGGCTTGGGGAGACGTTTGGCTTGTGGGTGGCATGGAGGTAGGAGGAGGCGACATGATGTAAGGGTTTTTTTTAATTCGAAAAAGTGAATAGAGGAGAGAATGTTGGCTGGATAAGTATGGTTAGGGACGATGTCATACTGACGCCCCATCGACACCTTTGTGCAGATGTCGGCAAGATGTCAGTAAATTTTTGTTGGTAGACACGTCCTAAGGCTTTACCGACGCTCCATGGAAGCCATATTTTTCGATGTCAGAATGATGTCGGTAATACCATGTAGGTAGATAATGCATTTTCTAGTAGTGACGCTATATCATGCATTATTTGCATTGTCACCAAATTTGACTAAAACCCTTATTTTGATTAACATATGAGAAAATAAGTATTAATAAGTGAAATATGGGTACTGAAAGTCAGTTTGGTCATTTTAGAAATCAAGTTGCTTAATTGAACTTAAGAAATGGTGGATATGTAGATCACCCTTGGTCAATGGAAAATGTAACGACCTGAAATTTTCAACCGTTCGCATCCATACATGTTGGATTTGAATTGCTCAAAATATCAGATTGTTAATTTAAATTTGGCAAAACCTAGCATATACAGTAAATAAATAATCATAGAATCACAGACACAGAGTAATATAAATTAATGCAGCGGAAACAAAAGAATAGTAGTTCATGAAGCTACTATATATATATAACAGAGTTAAACAAGATACAACAGAGGTCTCGAATACATAGATATCTCAATACAATAGTCAAATACAAGATCTGAATACATCACTGGAATCAACTGAATAACTGAAAGCTAGATAGATTGCTAGATCTCCAAGCGAAGCTCCAACTCCAAAGGTAAGTCTCAAATACTGTATCACTCAGTCTGACCCGAGCGTAAAGCAAAACACAAACACTCGAGTCAGGATTAACATTCTTATATTAATAAATCCAACTCAAGTGATATATCAACTGAAATACAAGTAACTCAAAGGATGTTTGGGATAACCATCCTCTAAGGATCCGTTAAACTATCTATATATAGTAGTGTACGCTAAGTAGATAATGCATATCAGTAATATAAAGTATCAAAATAGCGTTAAGGCATTACCATTATCCCCCTTAACACATTTTATATAAGCGTCATAGTCTATACAGCACTGTAAACTCCACCGTAAACTAGTGGGCTATCAGGGAGTACTCCATAGGTATAACACGAAACAAATCGTAGTGGTTGCGCATAGGGATACGAGTATGAGAAGGCACATGAGGCAATACCCAAGGTAGTGAAACTACCGTTTGCCTGATCCGGACTGGTGAGAACGCATCGCCGCAACGATCGCAACACCGCGAAACAACACTCCCAATTCAAGGGTGCGCACCAATCAAAAACAAGTAATGAGTAGTTTACGAAGAAGTGTGTCCGCTAGAGGTAGCTAACCTCACTGGCCCGGCACGGCTCCTATTTAAGTCATTTCCAATTTGACACGAGTGTCAAGGTCATCCATTATCGTTCTCTTTCTTCAAATCCAGCAACGTCATCATTCCAACCACTTCATTCTGGATCACACTCCGCGTATAATAGTTATTAAAGTAGTTTTTGGTTTAGACAGAGAGTATGTCCCAAACCGATCCCGGACTCTTTAATAACTACGTAATTATTACACCGATTGGTCATTTAATAAACTTTCAAAATAGTTTATATTTCAAAATATCATTGCCATTTCAAAACCATATCAATACGATATCACTTCCATTTCAAAACTAAATACGATATCATTTCCATTTCAAATATATCCAACTCAAATATATCCATTTACAAAATCTTAGTACTTCAAAGTTATAACACTTTCTAAATCAAACACTTTGGAAATCATAATACTTTTGGAAATCAAAATTTAGAAATCATAATGCTTTGGAATCATAACACTTCCCACTTAACCATTTAAATATAAATAATAGTATATATAATAAAATAGTTTATAATTTAAAATAGTTTATATAAAAATAGTTATAATTTGAAATAGTTTATATTAAAAATAATTTATATTAAAATAGTTTATATGAAATAAATTTATACAGTAACATATATAAATAGTTTTAAATATAATTTAAAAATACTATATATAATAAAATAGCTTCCTCAAATTTCACAAATCAATTCCAAATCAACACCAATCCCAAAATTTCAAATTTAGTCAAATCTCAAATCATCAATTTCAATTCAATTCGGTTCTCAATAAACTATTATATCGATTTCAAATACAGATTTGAACTACAAATAAACCATTTAAATTTCGATATATTCCAAAGATTTAAATGTTTCACAATCTCAAGACTAAATTTGATAATTTCATATATATCTTAATTTAACTTTATCATTATTTAGTTTTGAAATATTCACTTAATAAATCCAATATTATTTAAATAAAACCCCAAATTACAAATAAACTAAATATTTCCTTCAACTTATTTAAACTTGAAATATTCATTTAAATCACCTTAACCAAAATCAAGTTATAAAATTTATCCTTTAAAAAATCTCAAATTCAATAAGTTCCAAATCGATTTCTAATTAAATATATTTCTTAATTAAATATAATTTCAAATCAATTTCAAATCTATCTTCTCAACCTTAATTTATTAAATCATTATAAACTCTATATTTAAATATAATTTAAATAAATACTTAACCATATTATATTTTAATTAAATCAAACTTTATTATTAAGCTTATTTTGTATTAAAACAAATTTATGCATAGCTTAAAATCAAGAATATAACTATAACTTTTATATAATATCTAAAATCCATATTTTTATAAAACCAAAAAATTCTTTCCAAAGACCATAGAAATCATTTCAAAATATTTATATATAGACCAACATTGTCTGTATATAATTTTCTATCAGATGGTCAAGTGATACAGATATTTATCATTTCAATCTACAATTTAAATATATACGGGTATATATCATTTCAATCTGCAATTTAAATATATACGGGTATATATCATTTCAACCCGCAATCCCAAATTCAATTCAATTGAAAATCGCTTGGGTTTATCATTTCAACCCATAACGATTTTCTCCTATTCTACAGATCGTTCGGGTATGTATCATTTCAACCCATAATGATTCTATACTAACAGGGAACTTGCAGAGTGATAACATATATGATAATTACATAACAGACATATATCATCAATATAAATAACAGATAATGGTGTCAGATGTCACAGGTGAACAGATACAGGTAATAGCATATATATAACAATGTAAATAACTAACAGCAGCATATTTCAATTGTCATTTCAATTGAAATCAAATTTAATATATATAAGAACGTAAATCGTGATTGATTGCTCACCTTTCGAGGCTAGAGATATTCGAAAATGAAATGGGTTACGAATCCAGGCACAATTCCAAATCAAAGCAGATTGGCACGAATTCGATGAATAGCTGATAACATGAATCGATGGAATAATTAGAATTAGTTTTGATGTGAGCTGAACTAAACATACTATATATATTTAGTTAAAATAATATATATGTATTTATATTTCAAATTAAAAGTTAAAGCCCAAAACGTACTATATCTATATAAAATCGAAAACCAAGTTCACATTTATATAACCAAAGTTTTTTTAAAAAAAAATGATAAAATATAAACACAATATGTTACATTTAAACAATGAATACACATACTGCTCAAATGTATAGGCATTCACTTTTAAACAATGAAATGTAATAGTTATATAATATAATATATTTTTCCAGACATATATATTTATTGTAACCATCTACTGTAAACATATTTTCATTTATAATATAAATATATACGAACAGCAATTTCGGCTATGCAAATAAACTTATACATATAAATCTGTTACTTCTTTCATCACATAATATATTGAATTTATTATATGCGGCAACATGTATACCTTAATATAAAGAACTGTATAACTTTATAACTTTGTAAACTTTGTAACAATATATATACTCAACAACCTTATATACAGCTGTATAAACAACAACTTTGTATAACTAGTTCAACCCTTATAGCAATAGACTATATAACATCTTTTATTATAAAATATATAGTGAACAGTTAAACACAGCAGCATATAATAAAATATATATACCTATATAACTTACTATCATTATATACGTATATAACTCAATATTTTTATTATGTAAATAGCAAAGTTACTACTAATAATATAATAAAATAAAACATGATATATAACAAATACATATGAATAGGAAGGGGACTCACGGCAGAACAAAAATGGAGTGCATGGCCGAGATGGGTGGAGGAGGCGTGAGCTGGCTACTGCGTTGGTCGGGAGAGTGGCCGCCGCTGTCGAACGGTGGAGGAGAGAGGAAAGAAAGAGAAAAAGGAATGGTGGCTTCGGTGTTTGGAGAGGGTGATGGCGGCAGATGCTTGGAGGTGCTGCTTGCGTGGCACGGCCATGGGCTCTCAGCATTGGAGGAGAGGCTGAGCAGGAGGTGTGGGCCATGTCAGGTCGAGGGGAGCCGGCTGCTCATAGGCCAGAGAGGGGGGGTAATACTACTGTGCTGTGCACGGAGGATGGTTGGTGGCCGATGGGAGAGTGGAGGTGAAAGGAGGCGGGTAGGGCGGAGCGGCTCGTGGAGGGGTGGAGGAACAGGGTTTGGCGACGTGAAAAAGTGGGTTGGGCTGCGACTTGCTATAAGGAAGGGAAAGAAACGTTTTGATGTGGCTGAAAGTAGGTGGAAGAAAGAATACTCAGTAAAAAAAAGAGGAAGGACAAAAAGATGGGTTTGCAGTAGAAGATGAACAACACACTGACATGTATCGTTTTGGGTAATATAAAAAGCTACTGACTGTTGGGAATAGAGAAAGGCGTGGATGCAAATTTAGGAAATATTTATTTCAAATAGCTGATGGCTGTTGAATTGATACGGTGAAAATTGAACGGTCAAAAGAAATTTGAAAGGTTCGAAACCGCACTGATACTGCAAATTGTTTCATCGATCTCGCGGCGAACCGAACTTCAAAACATAGAGTTGAATATACCGTAGAGATTAGCACGACGAGACGATCAAAACGGTATACAGATATTAGTGGTACGATCATCCGATCAAAAATTTATACGGACACTGATATACGTTGTTATTCCGTATGGAAAAATCCAAACGGAGCTAGAAACCTCTGAAATTTGTGAAACGAATTACGCAGTCTTATTCAAAGTATTCTAAATAAATTTTCTCATGTTGACATATTTAGGTTTCGAAAAACTTTTAAATTCAACAGTTATTTCGTCGAAATAAGATCGACGGAGCAATAACAGTCAAAATTTTGAGAAACGAAATGTGACGACTTGCTCAGAAGATGATTTACAATTTTTCTATAGAAAAATATTCAGGTTTGAAAAACATTTTATTATCATCAAATATTAACTGATATAAATTGAAATAGAATTACACAATAAAATAAACTTCCATATTTTCAAATGAAAATTTTCCAGTTGCTGTGTTTAATTAGGCGTATTCCAAATATCAAATTTATATTTCAAAATTTTATTGTTTAAAATTTCACAAAATTTCAATTAAATATATTAATAAAACAAATAAAATTATTAAAATTTACGGGTCATTACAGAAAACTTTGCTAGGCCATAAAAAAAATTTCTAAGAAAAGAAAAATAATACTAAACTAAAAATAAAATAAGGAAGATAGCTAGGAATATGTTATTGATTAAAACAAAGGTCTTTAATTGTCAATGTTACTACTATATTAATATAATAAGATGACACAATTCACCGATTCAGGTACATATAACTACTTGTTGTGCTTTACAAAATTATGGCAACTATCAATAATTATACTCCTATAAACACGATGGATATCTTCAATACTCATAACTCTATTTATATCATAATAAAACATGTCTGATGAAGTTCTTTTAGTAGAATGCCTACCATGTTACCCACTTTTACTTTCCAAAATAACCAAGTAGTATTTTCTCCCATTAGAAGATCAAATACAAATAATGACAATAACAATGTAAACAATGTTAGGTAAGTAGCATATTCTATTTACACATAGTATATAAATAATATACTATTTTGTTGGCATAATGTAGAATAACAGAAAGTTAGTAACCATTTTATCTATGTTTTTATTGTTAGAAATCTTATATAAGAAGTATATGAATAAAGATAGAATTAGTCCCACATTGGAAAAAAAAAGAGAAGTATACATGGTTACATATTCATTTCTTTCAATCTATATTGGACCCTTTGGGTCAGAGAATTTTGTGCATGGGGGAGATAAATGACAATGGATTAACACATGCACCGTCCGACTTGTTTTTGTTCAGGTCGGGTTCGGATGATTCAAAGGGACAGTATGCCTATAAAAAGATAGGGATACTGATCGCATTTCTTAGTCTTTTCAAGTCATTTGTTCCTCCACCTCCCATTCTCGCATAAAAGCAGTTTCATTTTATCATAGAGTGAAGCATATTCTTCATAATCGTAGGCATCTTTACCGTTCGTTTCTGTTCCTCCGAGTAACGAATGACATCTTGTTCAAAGTTTAACCTGTAAACTTGTATAGAAGTTTACTACTATTTATGTGATATGGTGAATAACGTCTTAAGAATTTTCCAATTTTTACTAAAACAGAAATGACAGATTCAGCAAAAATTGTTCATACCCATAACGAACCTTATGTGCTTAAAGGGGATGGCGATGACTTCAAAACATGGCAGAGTCAAATGCTCTTTTATCTCACCATACTAGGTTTGCGATAGATTTATCGCGGAGGATGAACCTACAACCAAAAGAAAGCAAGACTAAAGAAAAAAATGAAAATGTGTTTTTGGCTATTGATTCATAGAAGCATTCAGATTTACTATGCAGAGACTATAATCGGAATTGCTTAGACAAGATACTGCACAAAGTCTATCAGCCTCATCAGACAACAAAGACTCTCTGGATAGCACTCAAATACAAGACACATAATGTCAGTTTGAAGAAGTTCATATTAGACAAATTTATAGACTACAAGATGGTAGATTCCATATCTGTGATTACATAAATGCAGGAACTTCAACTTATAATTCATGAACTTGAATTAGAAGGACATCAAGTTGGAGAATCCTTTTTGGTCGAAGCAAACAACAAGAAAGTTTCTTCCATCCTGGAAAGACTACTGCAATTATCTAAAGCATAAGAAGAATGAAATATCCTTAGAGACCTCATCGTTAGACTGATGACTAGGCAGATAATTGTTAGGTAACAGAACCAAAAAGAGAGGAAGCATATATTAGGGTCGAAGAAGAATAAGGGACACTTCAACAACAAAGTGAAGCATTTTTCCAATAAGGAGGAATTAAAGCACCAGAAAACCAAACCAAAGATAAGCAGACAAGAAGTTTAATGGCCAGCGTCGGGTTTGTGCAAAGATTGAACAAGCCGCAAAAGACTGCAGAAACAAGAAAGATGGAAACTTAGTGGAAAATTCTGTGGAAAACATAAGTTCAAACATTGAGGGGTTGAACTTTTCCGGAGTTTTATTAAAATGCAACTTGGTTCAGAATCCGACATAGTGGTGGGCAGACAAAGGTGCTACTCGTCATGTATGTTCTAAAAATTCCATGTTCTCTACTTATAAAAAAATTGACCAGAAAGAATTTTTTTACATGAATGACTCTGCAGTTTACACGATTGAAGACAGTGGCATCGTCGTCCTTAAGTTTACTTTTGGGAAAACTGTTACAATGATGAAGTGCTTCATGTTGCAAATATCTGCAAGATCCTAATATCTGGACCTGTGGATTCAAAGGAAAGATTTCGAAATGGACTTCGAGTCAGACAATATGGCTCAGTCTAAGACTGGAATTTATATAGGAAGAGGATATTTATGTGATGGGCTATTTAAGGCAAATGCAGCCGTAGTTGGCAAAAATACTTAACACGTAGCTTTTGGATGAAAAGGCATGTTTGCGATACCTAAAAAGTTATACAATACACACTACATACAACTGTTTTCCTGAATTATTTTTTGCTCCCATTTAACTTCTTTTATTTTTCAAAGTATGCTTCCAACGACTTAGATTGCCTTTCCTTTCTTATATTATTGTTTGTGCCTTTTTTCTCATTATACATTCCATCTGTTTCTTTATTAATCTACTTCGGACATTACCCAATTACTATGTATTTATCTTATTGGTGCATACTGTCCTCTTTTCTAACTTCTCCTAGGTATTCTCTGCATATATATACATCCATAACACACCATCCATACATATATATTAACTATCCATACATACACCATATATATATATATATATATATATATATATATATATATATATATATATAAACACACACATACATACATATATATGTATGTATTTCACTTCTTAAAATATTATCACCCTGCCCAATAAGACCCAAGAAAGAGCACTCACAATATGAACTATAGGAGTTTCATCTGCAATGAGAAGGTTGTCTTTGTAGTTTAATGGGGTCAGCTGATTATATTGTGTTCTCCATACGTACAATATGTCATGATCAGCTGCAAAGTATCTGATTGTGATAGAGAGATGTGAATTCTCACAAAGGGTCTTTTATTACGTACAGCCATGACTAGGATACAACACTTGACTGAATCACTGGATTGAGTGGCAATCTTGAAAATATATCGACGTTAATATCAAGTGTCAATTTCTCCATCTAAGCCTAATTTTTTAATTCAAACTTACAGTTTCTAAATGTCTGCTCCTTACTGTCCATGATTGCAAATATACAAAATATAGTTGTTAGAGATGTTATTTAGATGTTACCATAACAACTAAGTTGAGAAACTAACAAAATGATGTGCTATAGCACAAAAAATACAATGGTTATCTCTAAGCTCTAAACATCTCACTATAATACAGTTTTAGTCCACTGGTATGTTGTGGTTTCGTGTGCTACAAACTGTGTGAATCAGGTGTTATATTATAACACATATTTACTCAGCTCGTATATTTGCAACAGTTATCTCTTTAGAGCTGTTTTCGGAAACAAGTTACCAAACATGGATATTTTAATGCTTTTTCTGCTTAAATAGGTAAATGCTTCCCAATTAGCGTGTTACTGCATGGTCGATCATAGATTCATAATGCTGAACTAATTACCTTCTTTTTTTGCATCCAGAAAAGCCAACTTGCATAGTTTGTACACTCCAGCCTACTTGATCAAATTTAAAAGATAAATAATAAACATATATACTATGATAATATCTTCCTCTTCAGCTTTTTTTAGTCATTAACAACACATATTTACTTAATAAATAGAAAACATTCACCTAACTATGTTTTACGAATATTTTAATCAAGTTCATTCAGTATATACACAAACCCAACTGATACCGACTCCATGGAAACATCCAGTATCTCAAATCAGGATTAAAATGAAATCTGAACTCAAATTTTAGCAAATAGAAATCAGTAGAGTAGTTTTTTTTTCAATGTCGATGTTCTAGCTACAGATATAGGAAAAATTAATCAAATAATTCTACATTAAAAATGACATTGAAATAACCTACCAGATTAATCAAATAACACCACATAGTTGAGATTTTAAACAGCAAGTCAAAATAAATTCAAGCAATTTGAGTTAGTGTGATCACTTATTTTTGGTCATCTATATATAGACAACAAACTGTAAGTAGCTTATGATTCTTGAATTTTGCAATTACACTTCGTTAATACGACTGCTTCTTCCCCAATTTGTCTTTTACATGCTTACCACCTGCACAACATTTGTGTATCTTATACTTTACTACTGTCACTAAGGATTATTAACATGGGTCAACATGCACAAAACGTTGTTTTAGGTTCGGTCGATATGTATCTATATGTAAATAACTAGTACTGTTAGTAATTATCTCTCAAGCAGAAGTTGAGTCAACACCAAGAGATGCTGTTTGGGTGCAACATTATATAGCTGTAGGCGCTGAGCGCTCATTCAAACATTTCTCTGTTTGTTGCTCTGAATACTTACATATTTATTGGTGAATAAATTACTCGATTTCATACAAAAATCACAGCCCTTTTGCCACTTATTTGTCGTATGCCGCATAATTTAAACATATGTTTCATTTTACCATGGTAGAGCATTGAAATTTAGATTTGAAGAGAAAATGGAAGTTCAACAGCTACAGGTTATGGTAGTTAATGACATGAAGAATAGCATATATATATACTTGAATAATCACTTTAATATGCTTAGTGTATTTTGCAAATTCAACGTTTTGATATAAATTAATAAATAAATAACAGTAGGATGTATTTTGTAAATTCATGTTTCAAGCAGTTTCTTAGGCTTCACGTTGAAACGTTCACAACTATATATTGCAACTTTAGCATTTTGAATGCCGAGGCTATTTTAAACCGTTCTAAATGGTGTCTTGTATTCTTTAAAATTTAGGAAAAAAATAAATTTCAAAACTTTATGCATAGGAACTAACTGCACTTACCGAATACTAGTAAGAGATCTTGAGTTATCTTTAAAATTATTTTATCTATTCGCGTTTAAATATATTTACTGTATTATTCCAGAAGAGATTTATAGGTGATTAAATGAGAAATTTGTTCATTAATTAAATAGTCCTTTCTTATTTTTGTATCTAATAAGTTTAGTATATGATATGTCCCACATTATAAAATATGTGATACATTGCTTGTATATAACCCATTAGGCACCCTCCCTTTACAAGATAGCTTTTAGAGGTGAGTTCTACCTGTGCAATGTGATGCTATTATTCCTGTTTTTTGAAGGGCAACTAATGGTAGTTTCAAGGTCACCAGAGAAAAGTTTGCTCTCGTGCAACCCAATCATCTAAAGTTCCAAAAATAGATTCAACCTTTTAGGTCGCACAGCTAGAGTTTCAACATAGTAGTAAAATTAAATTTGGTTTCAACTAAATTGAATCTAAGCCAAGCTGTAGTACAGAAATGCAAGACCTTAAAGTATTGCCTCGTAACTAGTCTAGTTTAGATGCATGGTATTCTAGTGGACCATTAGTTTTATTCCATATCCCCTATTTTCTACAATTTAGAGGACAAAGAGGATATTTACATGCAGTGAATAATTCTATTATAAAAGCCTTGGTATGTTTTGTACATACAGAGAACGAACAAGCGGTAACTATGTACAGAAACATGTATCAGACGTTTTGATAAAAAAAAATCTGTTGTCGCTGTCTTTTCTTCCAGTCCCTTGCCTATCGAGAGATTTATGTGTATTCCGAACATCCCCTTGATGGTTATAAAAGAGATTGCAATATGATAGAGAGATTTTGTAATGAATGAATTGAATTATACACTTGATTATCAGAATATTACAAACTAATTGATACAGCACTCTATTTATACAAATAATTTAAGTGGGCTAGGCCCAGACAAGCTGGCAATCTGTAGCACTATGATTGGAGAAATAACAGCCGAAGGATCTTTGAAGATTTGATGGTCAAGAGAGAACCAGTGCAGAGTAAACTGAGTTATATCTGCGTTACTTCTAATTGCCACCCTCATTTTGACCTAGGGTTTCATTCTTTTCCTCTTTTATCCCAAATCTGCTCCCGACATCTTCAATCATCAAATTGGCTTTGAATCTTTCAAAGTTATGCTTCGAAAGAGCCTTTGTCATGATATCAGCAATCTGATGGCTTGTTGGAATATGATTAACGGCAAGTTCCCTTTTGATAACTTTTTCTCGAACGAAATACAAGTCGATTTCTATGTGTTTCGTTCGAGAATGAAGAACCGGATTTGCTGAGATAGAAATGGCTCCAGAATTGTCACACCATATCACTGGTTGATTAAAGGATATGACTTTGATTTCCTTGAGAAGAGATCTGAGCCAAGTGATTTCAGCTGCAGTGCTTGCCACGCTTCGATATTCAGCTTCGGTGCTGGAGCGAGACACGGTGGGTTGCTTCTTGGAACACCACGATATTGGGTTGCTTCATAAATAGATGCTGTAACCTGTGGTAGATCTTCTATCATCAGAGTCTGAAGCCCAATCAGCGTCAGCGAACCCTTTGATAGATAAGTCTTTACATGCTTTTAGCTTTAGACCTTGATTGATTGATCCTTTTAAGTATCTTAGAATATGCTTAACTGCCTTCCAGTGAAGATCTAAAGGTTTCTGCATAAATTGGCAAACTTTATTCACAGAAAATGATAATTCAGGTCTGGTAATTGTGATATACTGCAAAGCCCCTACAATGCTTCTGTAAAGTTTTTCATTATCAAAGGTTTCTCCTTTGTCTTTAGATAAGTGTAAATTACTTGACATTGGGGTAGGCATGGGTTTTGCAGCACTCATTTTGGCTCTATTTAGAACTTCAGATATGTATTTTCTTTGACAAAGAACAAGTTCATGTTCAGATTTTCTTATGACTTCAATGCCTAGAAAATATTTTAAATTCCCTAAGTCTTTTAAGGAAAATTTGTTGTTTAAGTGATCAGTGACATACCTGATTTCTTTTATGCAGTTTCCTGTGATTATGATATCATCCACATAAACAAGTATGAATACACTAATATTGTTATAATTTTTGACATATAAAGAATTGTCAGACTTAGTGGGATGATAATTGAGATTAACAAGAGTAGATTTAATCTTTTCATACCAGACACGTGGAGCTTGTTTGAGCCCGTAAATAGCTTTGTCAAGTTTGCATACCCAGTCCTTCTTGTTACTCTAAATGTATCCTGATGGTTGTTGCATATAAACTTTCTCATGAAGTTCACCATTTAAAAAGGCATTATTGACATCTAGTTGTTTTATTTGCCACTTATTGTAAAGAGCAATAGTGAGAATAACTCTTATAGTAGTGGGTTTTATGACTGGTGAAAAAGTTTCACTAAAGTCTATCCCATATTGTTGGGAGTAGCCCTTGGCCACAAGTCTGGCTTTATATTTGTCAATATTGCCATCAGAGTTTCTCTTGACTTTATACGTCCATCTACATCCAATGATATTTTTATTCTTTGGTGCAGGAACAAGAGTCCAGGTTTTATTTTTGATGAGAGCATTGTACTCATCATTCATTGCAGCTTTCCATTTCTCATCCTGTAAGGCTTCATTGAAGCAAACAGGTTCAAATGAGTTGCTGATGACATGATATGCTTTGGGTTTGAATATACCATGTTTTGATCTGGTCATCATGTGATGACCTGTTCCCTCCTCATTAAGATTATCTTGATGAGGAGTGGCATTGCTTTGATTTTCTTGAGCAGAGATAGTCTCTATGCGAGGCTCATTATTGTTGTTGTAGTCATTATTGGAGTTACTTGAATCTTGACCTGATTCTTCACCTGATGCTGTGAGTTAAGGTTCAAGTTGACTCTGATGTGTAGCTTCATCTATTTTATTGCGAGAGAGGATGGGTATTTCAGGTATAACATTTTTTGTGTTATACACCTTTTCAGTTGTTTTGATTTCTGTACTAGCAAATGGAAATATAGATTCATTAAATCCAACATGTCGAGATATTATAATTTTTCCATTACTAGTCAAGCATTTGTAACCTTTCTGATTAGAAGTGTAACCAATAAAGGTACAAGATGTTGATCTATTACTTAACTTATGAGAATTATATGGTCTCATATAGGGAAAGCATAAGCAACCATATGTTTTGAGGCTATTGTAATCTGGTACAATATTAAATAGTAATTCTAAAGGAGTTTTATTTTGTAGTACCTTTGTTGGCATTCTGTTGATTAGATGAACAGCTGAATTGAATGCATCAGGCCAGAACTTGAGTGGCATAGAAGCATGTGCCAAAAGAGTGATGCCAGTGTCAACTATATGCCTATGTTTCCTCTCTACTAACCCATTTTGCTCAGAAGTATAGGGGCATGTAGTTCTATGTATTATTCCTTTTTCTAAGAAATAATTCTTTAATGGTTTGAATTCTGCTCCTCCATCAGTTTGAATTATTTTTAGTTGATGATTTAGTTGCCTTTCTACTTGAGTAATAAATTGAATGACTGCTCTATGTGTTTCTATTTTAGTTTTTAGAAAATATATCCAAGTATATCTTGAAAAAGAATCAACAAAAGATATATAGTATTTGAATCCAAAATCAGAATTTATTGGGGCAGGTCCCCATAAATCTGTAGCAACCATCTCTAATGGTTTGGTATATTTAGTTGATGAATCAAAAAAGGGTAATTTGTGATTCTTTCCTATTTGACATGCAGAGCATATATAGGGTAGAGATATATCATTAATATTAATTTTATTACTCTTCAACACAGATTTTACAGTATTAATACTGGGATGACCCAATTTACAATGCCAAAGTTCAAAGATTTTGTTATTTTTGATATCATTTTCAACATTGTTGCACCATTTTCCAGAATTGGATACCCTATTATGCTACCTCAGATTGAATGAGTATAGACCATTTTGCACATTACCCTGCAATAAAATTTCTCTGGTTGATGCATCTCTAACTAAACAGAGTTTTGGATAAAATTCAAAGTATACTTGATTATCTTTGGCAAATTGAGAAACACTTATGAGGTTTTTCTTTATTTGAGGAACTCTAAGTAAATTATTTAAGTGTAATCTCTTTTACCAAAGATTTTAGCATTCCCAGTGTGTGTGATTCCTATATATCTACCATTACCTAAAAGAATAGATTGTGTACCTTTGTATTCTTTGTTTCCTAGATTCAGATTTTCCAAATTGTTGGTAATATGATTTGTAGCTCCTGAATCTAGGTACCATTCTTCATATGTTGCATCCTCATTCTTTGAGTGTTGTGCAGGGTTTTGATTGCTAGTATCCACTTCTGTATGTGCCATGTTAACATTTGGATTGATTGATCTCTGACTGTTGTTGTTATTGTTGTTGAGAGAATAGTTCTGATCAAATCTGAAATAGCACTTTGATGCTGTATGTCCCATTCTTTCACAAATCTGACACTTTGGTCTATTAAAATTGTTCCATCTGCCTCTTCCTCTACCTCTGTTATTTTGATTTCCTCATCTAAAGCCTCCAGTTTGATTTCTATTTGAGTTTTGAGAGGTGTCTTGATTTTTCTTTTTATTGACAGAAGCATAGTTGATAGAGTAGTCAGAATTTTGTGCTTTCTTTTGATCAATTCTCCCTTCATGTGCCAGAAGGGTTGCATGTACATATTGAATGTTAGGTAAATTCTTTTTAGCTGAGATGATAGCTACTATGGATTCATAATCTTCATCCAATCCACTCAAGATTGTGAGAATCTGCTCAGTTTCAAATACTTTGTATCCTGCTGTGCTGAGGAGATCACAGTAATTCTTGGCCTTTGTTAAGTATTCCCTCATTGACATATCATTCTTTCTTAAGTTCTGCAATTGTCTTTTGTAGTGTATAATTCTTGCAGAAGATTGAGAATTAAAGAATTGTTCAATGGCTTCCCAGATTTCTTGTGAAGTTTTGCATCCAACAATATGAGATAAGATGCTTGTGCTAATTGAGGACATTAGCCATGTTGCAAGAAGATTATCTTGTCTCTGATAGAATATGAATTCTTGATTGGGGATCACTTTTTCTTGATTATCAGTTATCATCTTGGGTGGAATGGTCAGAGTACCATTAATATATTCTTCTAACCCATGGCCTTTTATTGGTGTTTCAGTTTGATATTTCCACATGATATAGTTGCTTTCATCAAGTTGTACTGCTGTCTGACCTTTTAACTTTATTATTCCAGAGAAAATGGCAGCTTTGTTGGCTCTGAATTCTAATGTAGCAACGGTTGCACTTTCTTCAGTCATGATGAAATGAACAGAAACTGGCGAGGCAGGTGTTTACTTTGCAGCCAGATATTGATCCAAGAAAGTGAATCTTGAAAAGAAAAACTGATAAGATCAGATATGAGAATTGGTTTAGGGTTAAGAGAGAATGGAAGAAGGGTAACAGAATCAAATGATGAGATGCTTCATGAAAAAAACTGAGAGCAACCGAAAGTTAGATTATGAATCTTTCTTTCTGGATGGCTCGATGATGAACATGGAGCTAAATCTGATGATCAGTCGTTTGACTATAAGCTCTGATACCATAAAAGAGATTGCAATATGATAGAGAGATTTTGTAATGAATGAATTGAATTATACACTTGATTATCAGAATATTACAAACTAATTGATACAACACTCTATTTATACAAATAAGTTAAGTGGGCTAGGCCCAAACAAGCTAGCAATCTGCAGCACTATGATTGGAGAAATAACAGCCGAAGGATCTTTGAAGATCTGATGGTCAAGAGAGAACCAGTGCAGAGTAAACTGAGTTATATCTGCGTTACTTCTAATTGGTTATGCTACAAATATGTATGATAAGGTAAATTTATTAGTACGGATAGTGTTTTTCCACAAAAACGTCTACTATAAGTTTATTTTATAAATAAGCTGCCTATTATAGGCTACAAAAGAAACATAAAGCAATGCAAGAAACTTGCTAAACACAAGATCAGAATCCAAAGGGCTCTTCAATACCCCTCTTCGATTCTCCGACATCTCCTTATCTTCCTTCTTTCCCAAATCAAAAGAATAAGCCCCCGACCAAGAAAATGAAGGATTTCAAATGGTTAGAAACCACCGAAAAAATCTGCTAGCAAAATTCAAGAGGCAATCTCAAAGATCTATAACCTCTTTCCGGTGAGAACAACACCAAGTGGGCTGAGTATCAATCAGAGAAGATATAATCAGCAACCGGTATGGAACAAGTAGGCTTGTAATGCCTAAAGAACCTCAAGAACTCACTCATTTGAAACGACTAACATAGTAAAACCATCATCTACTTAGGTGGATCTGGTAGGAAAAGATGGGCTTAATTCCAATGTCGTCTTGGGTTATTCTGTACTAAAAGAATAGTTGTTGTTAAGAAAGAGGTTAGTCAAAGAACCAAACAAAAATGGAGTAATTAAATAGGAGCTTATGTGTTTGGAACACGCCCCTATTATCATCACTTCAGAGATTTGTTGTTAAAACATGGAATCCAATCGACAAATTTAATATCTATAAGCTTATTATCTACTTATCCAATATGGATAAGATTGCCAAAATTAAATCTCAGACTCTGGGATAGAGAAGCTTTTGTAGCAGTAGCTAGTGTTGTAGGCATTCCGGTAAAGATGGATGAGCCTACGGCCAATAAGACCAGGCTCAGCTATGCCAGAATTTTAGTAGAAATTAAAGCCAATGAAGATTTTCCAGATGTTGCCTACATCACTATGCATGATGGAGAAAATATTACTCAGAAAATAGAATACGAATGGATTCCACCAAGATGTATGAAATGTGATTGTTTTTGACATCTCACAGAAGCTTGCTCATCAAGGCCAGTTTGGAAAGAAAAATATAATGCAAATTTCAATATAGCTTCGAGAAAATTACCAATATCAGATAAATCAAGAAACAAGCAAGATCCTCTAAATCAAGAAAAGAACGAACAGGTAAACCCTGTAAACTCTGAAAATGATGTTCCTTCTGAAGATCCTATCATTCCTGATAATAATCTAGTTTTAAAAAAAATTCAATTCTTTGAAGAAAAACAAAAACGATTTGGGTTTGAAAAAGACAATGGATGTTATGGAAATTATGTGCGATGATGAGCAAATAGAGAATTCTTTTTCGTAAGCAACTTCAAAAACTACCAAGGATAATGAAACAAGCATTAATATAGCCAGCGGAACTACACAACAGAAACAGAAAGATGGTCCTACTGTTGAAATTGTTTCCGATGGCAATATGAATGGAAATCCAGAGATTATACAAAAGTGTTCTAGGGATCAATGTGTACAGTTCAGGGTTCTTCCCCCCAGCAGGAAGAACCAAGTTTATTTATAGATAATTGCATCTCAAATGAAAAACAAAAGAAAAATTCGGTAAATATGGCTAAGAATAGCCTTCATAAGGCGTCTACTATCTCTAGGTCACTGATTGAGAATGGAGGCCTCCTCCTATCTTCATCTTCCTCGCCTGTCAATAATAAAGGAAAAGAATAGAAAAGGAGTATATATGAAATTATGGACAATGATAATAATGATATTACAAACTCAAAAAGTTTTGAGAAGAAGTATAACATCAAAAATCCAGATTGAGAAGAATTTCTAAAAGTCAAAAGTAAGAAAGATTGCAAGAAAAGGGGGGGCATCTGAAAGCATAGAAGTTAGCAGCAACCTATCTCTATAGTTGCAGGGATATCCTTTCAAATATCCTTTATAATATTTAATTACTATGTCAATAATTACTTGGAATGTTAGGGTTAAATTCCCCTGAAAGAAAATTAGATTTTTCAAAGCTATTAATGTCCTATAAGCCTAATATTTTTGGTATATTGGAACACAAATTTGTTGACAATAGTTTAACTGATTTTCAAAATAGATTTTAACTAACAGGAATGTTATTAATAATAATTCAATGGGGGACAATGGTTGGATAATTGTAATAAGGGATCCCAATATTTGAAAAATATATCAGTTTACTCTTAACTTGCACTATATTCATTGTAGTTTTAAAAATAAAGGAAGTTTGTAATTAAATGTGACTTTTGTTTAAGCCTCTAATTTTGAAAAAGATAGATCTTTATTGTGGAATCATTTGAATAGTTAAATCATGATATTAACAATTCATGGATTTTAGTAGGTGATTTTAACACAGTAATAAAAGATTTTGAAAAAAGGGTAGGAATTCTAATTCCTTTTAAGAAATTAGAGTTCCTCTCTAATTTTATGTTAAAAACAGGTTTAATTGAACCTCCTATAAAAGGAAACAAATTTGTTTGAAAATCAAGAGAGTTTAGAAACATACATTGTATGTTAGACAGAATTATTATCTATCAATCTTCTGCAAAAAAAATTTCTAGCTTCAAATGGTATACTTTACCTCAAGCAAACAGTGATTATACCCCATTACAACTAGTTTTTTCTCAAGAGAATATAATTAAGAATAATTTTCCTTTCAGATTCAAAAATGGATGGGTTTATGATAAAGAACACGGACTAGTTGCTAAAAATTGTTTTCAAATTCCGATAGAAGGTTCAGCTCAATACAAGTTTAGAAAACTTTTGCAGCAAAATAAGGGAAATATGAAAAAATGAAACAAAAATGTAAACAACAATGATATCAATCAAATTGGAGAGTAATGTGCAAGATTGCAAGACAGTATTGATCTAGATTGCTCAAACACTATACAAATTAATAATTTTTTTCATTTGCAAAAAAGTTTAGCCAAGTCATTGCATGTTGAAGTGGTCAACGTAAGGCAGAAAGCCAAAATTGATTAGCTTACTAGTGGTGATATGCCAAGTAAAGTTTTCCATGCCAAGATGTCAAGTAGGAAATATTGTAATGACATCGGAAAATTACTTAATGACAAGGGGGTTACCATCAATGACGCTTCACAATTAGAAAAGGAAACTATTAAGTACTTCCATGATTTGTATAGTTTTGATGGGAGTCCAAGTATTTATCCAAACATTACTACTAAATACTTATTACATGAGAATAGTGATGAAATCTTACTTGCTCAAATTTGTTTAGAAGATATAAAAAAACCATTTTTAATGCTAAAGATGATAAAAGCCCAGAACCAGATAGCTTTGGGGCCAAATTCTTTAAAACTCATTGGGAGGAGTTAAAAAATATTATATTTGAGGCAGTTAATGAATTTTTCTCCACTAGAAAACTTCTGAAAAATCTTAATCACACTTTTATTACTTTGATGCCAAAAATAGAAGTGCCTAACTGCCTTGGGGATTTTAGGCATGTTGCTTGTTGTAACTTCTTTTACAAAATTATTGCCACGACACTAAGTAATAGAATAAAAGCATTTCTAAAAATTTTAATTTCAGAAAACCAAAGTGCTTTTATCCCAGGAAATTGAAAATACTCTACCGACACATGAGTTATTAAGAATTCAATCAGGCTAGGAAAAATAAAATGTGTATCGAAATTGATTTTCATAAAGCAGTTGACAAAATAAATAGGAATTTTATTATATTCATGATGAGACAACTAGTTTTCAATTAAAAATTTTGTAACCAAGTAAAATAATGCATATGTAATGTAGTATATTCCATCCTTATTAATGACTCCCCTTGTGGGTTTATACATAGCAATAGAGGAATAAGACAAGGAGATCCTTTATCTCCTTATCTATTTACTTTAGCTCTGGAACACTTTACACTACAAATGGAAACGGAACAATCGAATAATAATTTAAAACCAGTTAATTCAATTATTTCTTGTATTACTCATCTAATTTATGTTGATGATTTATTAATATTTTTGAATGTAGATGCTTAAAATGCAGAGATCATAGAGAAAATATTTGACAACCTCAAACATTATGCAAGACTCCAAATAAATGAAAGTAAGAGCAAGGTGTACTTCAGTAAAGCATGCAAGAGTAAGGAGATACTTAATATTTTAAAATTTCAACAAAGTGAACTACCAGTCAAATACCTGGGACTCCCTCTCAATTGTAATCAAATAAAGGATAAGGACTATGCTAAATTACATGATATTATTCAAAGCAAATTTGATAATTGGTCTACCAAATTACTATCAATTACATGAAGAATAAAACTCACCCATACGGTCATCATAGCCGTAGTCATGTGCCGGATGCAATCTCACAACATTCCAATAAAAGCAATGGAAAAAAATAGAAAGATTGTGTGCAAACTTCATTTGTAGTGGGAAATATCATAAAGCCTATTGGAATACGTCACAAAACCAAAGAAGACAGAAGGTTTAGGAATATGATATTTCGCAGAATGAAGCTTGCAATTAAAAATAATTTTGGAAATTTATTGAAGGAAAATCACTTTGGGATAAATGAATGAAAGCCCGATATGTTAAAAAAAGAATTTTTGGTCCATGCCAGTGGAAAATCATCACTTTCATACATGGAAAAGCATTCTGAAATGCAGAGAAATAGGCACAAAATTAATAGAAAGAAAGTTTAAAGAAGATAAAAAAACTAGTTTTTGGTTTGATCCATTGATCAATGGAAAATCCTTGATCAATTTACTTGGCTGGAGCAATCTTTATCAGTTTGAGAAGATAATAAAAAAGTGGAAAACATTATACAAAATTCATTATGGAGTACTCAAATGCAACTAGCAACATCCATATTCAATTCTACAATAAACAAAATAGAAATAGATCAAGCCAAAATGAAGGCAGCTGGATCTGGAAGCTATCATCAAAAGGAAAATTATTTAAAAACACTTGGGATTTCATTAAAGAGGAGGAAATGGAAGTGGGTGGCACAAAACAATCTAGAATACAGCTAATTGTCCAAAAATGGCATATTGCACCAATTTTGTTGTATTAAATCGACTACCAACAAGAGACGGATGTGCAAAGTGGAATAAAATAAAGGAAACATCAATTGTCTATTATGCAAGAAAGAAGCAGAAAATATTGATCATCTTTTCTTTGATTGTTCATATTCAAGGTACATACGGTTCATAGCGAAGAACAAACTAAATCTCAATCAACAATTGGTTCTTCAAAGCATTAGAGAAAGTATTCAACATATTCAAAAGGTATTCAAGGAAAGAAAAAAGAATTCAACAAAGCATGTGTAGTTCTAACCACAATAGTATACTTTATATGGAAGGAAAGGAACAGTAGACTGGACAAAATATTGAAACGGACAGTCTACAATTATAGAAAGCCAATATTATATTCCAAAAAGCTTGAAAATCATCCAACCTCTGCAGACAAAGTCATAACGTATGTAATTCAAACAATTATGAAGAAAGAGTAGAAGATTACTTATAAAGGGGGAAATTCTCCTTTGAGAATCCCCTCCAATTTAGTAATAGCCAATGGTCAAATGAGCAATAGTTCATCATGGCAACAATTGTAATCGAGTTATAGCTGAAGGAGGCCATACCAAAACCCAGACTAGAAATGATTCATATAAGGGAAGTAAATAGAATTTTGTTAAATATAAATTAGATAAAGATATTAACATTAAATTAAAGAAAAAAATTTGTACTATACTTCACTTTAATATGGAAACAGTTGATCGTTGAAATGATAATTGATATGACAAAAGAGGAAATTCTGATAATTTGTTTTGGCTACCTGATTTGAATCAGAGCTAGTGCACACTCAACCGCGAGCTCGAGCAAAATGGAAATTTGCGATTGACAAGCAGTGATAAAAGGTTAAGTGCTAATCAATTAAAGAGCAACTTGACTATAATAGTAATCACTTATCTACTTGGATTCAAGGGAAAAGCACTTGCAACATAACCGATTGGCGGCTTCTCCAAAATTCAATTCAAGAACGATTCCTGCAAGGGAAGTAACAAGGCTATAATTAGAAATAAATTAGTTAACACTACATGTTCTAATTCTAATCATAATTTATTTCTACCTGAATTGAATAAGAGCAATGTGCTTTCAATAGCAAACTTGAACAAGGTAGAAAGTTCCAACTGGCAATCAATGACCAAAGATCAGGAAGCAATCTTTATAAAAGCAAGCTTAACAATCAAGTTTATCACTTATCTATTTGGGAAAGAGGTGAAAGTAGCAAGATGCATGAGCTAGAGAATCTATCAATCATTGGAAAAAGTAGCAAACTTCAAAGACAAGTGAAGTTAATAGCTAGGACAGAGATATATTCAAATCCAATGGCCTCTGAATATAATTATCATAATCGAAAGGCCGCTGAAGTTATTCGAGAGACCCAAATAGATCTGAACATCAAGGTCCTAGATTTCGAAGCTTCTGTTAATGATGCTTTAGATCTAAAGCTCGACGAAGTTACTATTAGCAAAGCAGATCTCTTTAAGGTTGCTAAAATAGAAACTACACATCTGAGTAATTTTTGCTCAGATACAAAGTTCCAAGGAGTGAATAAAATTAAATTGAAGACATGGAAACCTCCTTGAATCTTCTATTTGGATTAATTTTGAGGTTTGATTGAGTTTACCTCAATTTCGTATACCCAAGCTGTTGAATTTGGATGATTCAAATATCTGTTAAAGAGGAAAGAAATTGATTAATTGATTCAATCAAATCAATTAATTTAGTTGGTATATGGAAGGATATTTTGAAGGAAATCAATTAATTAGTCAATTTGTTATATGAAGAAAGAAATTGCTGATGGAGATTCAATCAAGGAAAACTATGGAAACCAATCACCATTTACGTAGAAATTAAATCATGGATATTTGGAAAGGTTTTAAAACATAATCTGTAAATTATTTTTTCTTAATCCCTAAGTAACTCCTTCATTGAGTCTATTTAAATGAAGGAATTATATCTTCATATGTACAAGTAAGTGTAGTATCCACCATAATTCTTTCTTCTCTTGTACTCTTTTTTTTAGTGAAATAAAAAGTTGTTGGGTCTCTGTGGACGTAGGATATTCATATCTGAACCACGTTAAATCTTTTGTCTCTTATTTCTGTTATTTTTCTATGAGACTGCATAATTCTTTTTTAACTGTCTTTGGTATCTAAATAGGCAATACTAGATCCTGAACAAATAAACCGCTTCCGCTCAAATTAAATCAAAATTCACTACAGTTTGGTATCAGAGCTAGTGTTATTGTTCCTGTTTGGATATTAATGGCTACTTCTAGTAAGTCTGTTGGTAGATCTGGTGTCAATTATGGAGTAACACGTTTTGACAGAAAAGGAGATTTTGGTACTTGGAAGATAAAGATGGAGGCTGTATTGAAGAAGGAGAAGACTTTTAAGATAACTTCTGCGCCTGAGAAGCTGAAAGAATTAGATAGTGAAACTTTAGAAGAGATGGAAGATGAAGCCCTAACTACCATCCAGCTAAGTCTTTCAGATGAGGTTCTTAGAGAATTTTCTCAAAAGAAAACAGCAAAGGAATTATGGGATGCATTATCTGATTCATATCAGGACAAGTCTCTCACTAACAGAATAATTCTGCAACAACAACTCTATTCGTACAAAATGAAGCCTGGAGCTGATCTCATGGGGCATGTGGATGCCCTAACCACCTTAGTAATGAATTTGAAGGCAGCGGAAGTTGAAATTACAGATGAGGCTCAAGCAGTAATCCTTTTATGTTCCTTGCCTAAGGAGTACACTGCTTTTGTTAATTCTATGATTTATGGTCGTAGTAAAATTAGCCTATCTGATGTTAAAGCTGGACTTCATAATGAAGTGTTGAGGGATAGATTAGCAAGCACTAGTTTAGACAGTGATACGGAGGGCTTATCTGTTCAGAGAGGAAGAAGCCAAAGCAAGTCAAAATATGGTGGAGGTCGACATAAATCAAGGTCTCGGTCTAGGGGGCTAATAAATTGACTTGCAATTATTGTAAAAGGCTAGGGCACTTTGTAGCAACTTGTCCCAAGCTTGAAGGTAGAAGAAGAGACCCAAAGCAAGATTCATCATCTACCGCTGAGAAGTCAGATACAGAGAGTGATAACGATGTGTTTACAGCTTCTGGCTCTTCTGGGAAGAGCAACCTATGGCTGATTGATTCTGGCGCATCCTATCATATGACACCTGATAGGAACTGTTTCTCCACTTACCATGAGATTGATGGAGGAAAAGTTCTGATGGGCAATGATGCTTCTTGTCGTATGATTGGTGTTGGTAGTGTGAAGGTTAGAATGTTTGACGGTGTTATTCGTACTATTACAGATGTTAGACATGTACCTGATTTGAGAAGAAGTTTGATATCTATTGGGGCTCTGAGTTGGCTTGGTTTGAAGATTGTAGTTGAAGGAGAGAAGATGAAAATATCAAAGGGTTCTATGATAGTTATGAAAGGAGTAAGGGCAGGAAATCTTTATCTTTTGAAGGGCACTACTGTAGTTGGCGAATCAGCATCTGTTACTTTTGTTGATTTGGACTCTTCCAGATTATGGCATTTACGGATGGGTCACATTGGTGAGCGCAGCATGGATGAGTCGAGAAAGCGAGGTTTGATTGATGGTGTTCATCATTCAAAGCTTGGCTTTTGTGAAGAGTGTGTTCTTGGGAAGCAGACGAAGATTCCTTTTGGTACTGGAGAGCATAAGGCAAAGGCTGTCTTAGAGTATGTTCACACAGATGTTTGGGGACCTTCCCCTTGCCCCTCCTTAGGTGGAGCCAGGTTTCGAAAGTGGAAATCTACAGTTGAGAAGCAGTCAGGAAAGAAATTGAAAGTTCTCCGTTCAGATAACGGCGGTGAATTTGTATCACAGGAATTCATCGATTATTGTGAGTCTGAAGGTATTAAGAGGCGTTACACCACACCTGGCGACCCTTAGTCTAATGGAGTTGCTGAAAGAATGAATCGGATATTATTGGAGAGAACTCGTTGCCTCAGATTGACTGCAAAGTTGAAAAAGGGATTTTGGGCAGAATCTTTATCTATGGCGGCTTTCCTCATCAACCGCACACCTTCTACCGTCATAGACATGAAGATCCCAGAAGAAGTATGGAAAGGAGAGCCTGTTAGCTATTCATTCCTCAAAGTGTTTGGTTGTCCAGCTTACGTACATGAGAGCAGAGGAATGCTGGAACCTAGAGCTCGCAAGTGTATCTTTCTAGGTTATAGAAGAGGAGTGAAGGGATATAGATTGTGGTGTCCTATTAGCAGGAAGATTGTTACCAGCAGGCATGTGACTTTTAATGAGAAGGCTATGTTGAAGGTGGAGCCTTCCTCATCAGATGACAATGAGAGGACAAATGAAGAATACCAAACACAAAGTAAGTCATCTACTGTTCCTTTTCATAGAAATTCTGAAGGTGTTTCCGATGACACCGTGGTTGATGAGGAAAGTACAGAGATTAGTATAGAGGATCAGACTCAAGGTGGAGCTAGTTCAGAGATCAGACCTGTTAGACAGAAGAAGAAGCCTAATTGGCTTAATGATTTTGTTGGATTGAGCATCGAAGACATTGACTTCAATGACATGGCAACATATGCTTTGAATGTTGTCCATGACGAACCCAGAGATTATAGAGACGCTATTGCTTCAGTTGACAGTTCCAGTTGGTTAGTTGCTATGGAAGAGGAGATTGAATCTTTGCAGAAAAATCATACTTGGGATTTGGTGCCTCTTCCCACCAACAAGAGAGCTATTGTTTGTAAGTGGATCTATAGAGTAAAAGACTGCGGCGATGGAAATTTCATATCTAAAGCAAGGTTAGTAGCAAAGGGGTATGTTCAGAAAAAGAGAGTTGAGTATCATGACATTTTTGCTCCAGTTGTTAGGCATACCTCCATTCGCATTCTATTGGCATTAGTGGCTCATTATGATATGGAGTTGGAGCAACTAGATGTCAAAACTGCATTCTTGCATGGTGATCTGGATGAAGAAATTTATTTACGGCAACCAGAGGGGTTCATTGATAGTAGCAGGCCTGACTATGTTTGTAAACTTAACAAATCTCTATATGGACTAAAACAGTCACCTAGACTATGGTATAAGAGATTTAATAAGTTTATGCTTTCACAAGGATATTCTAGAAGCTTCAAAGACCAGTGTGTTTATTTCAAGAGATGTGATAATGATTTAATATATCTATTGTTATATGTTGATGATATGTTAATTGCATCTCGGAGTATGGTAAGAATTATGGAGTTGAAAACTGAACTTAGCAAGGAGTTTGATATGAAGGATTTGGGAAAAGCACAAAGAATATTGGGTATGGAGATTTGTAGAGATAGAAAGCAGAGAGAGTTAAGGCTCACTCAAACGCAGTACATCGAGAAAGTCCTCGCTCGATTTGGAATGGAGAAAGCCAAACCGGTTGGCACTCCATTAGGCTCTCATTTTAAGTTGTCAAAAGACTTATCTCCCTCATCGGAAGAAGACAAGAGGTATATGGCTGATATACCTTATTCTAGTGCTGTTGGTAGTCTTATGTTTGCGATGGTGTGCACAAGACTAGATTTGGCCCATGCAGTGGGTGTTGTGAGTTGATATATGTCTAACCCAGGCAAAGAGCATTGGCAAGCTGTGAAGTGGATTCTTAGATATCTTCGAGGCACTTCTTTGGTGGGCTTGTTATATGTTGGAGTGGATGGTGACATCTTTCTTAGAGGATACTGTGATTCTGATTATGCTGGGGATAGAGATGCTAGGAAGTCAGTGTCGGGCTATGTTTTTACACTTGGAATAGGCTCGATTTCATGGAGATCAAATCTGCAGTCTATCATAGCTTTATCGACTACCGAAGCAGAGTTGATATCGATTGTGAAAGCAACAAAAGAAGGATTATACTTACTTCAGTTGTTGGATGATCTTTCAATGGTGCAGCGGACAGTAGAGCTATTTTCAGATAGTCAGAGTGCGATTCATCTTGTAGAAAATCAAGCTTATAGTTCACGGACGAAGCACATTGATGTTAGAAGTTTCTTTCTTATGCTTGAGGTAGAACGAAGCAAGATCAAATTGTTGAAAATGAGTACTTTGGATAATCCTTCAGATATGATGACAAAGTCACTTCCTAAGGACAAGTTTGAGCATTGCTCAAACTTGATCAGTTTGATACCTGTTACTTGAGCGCCATGGGGCGCTAGACCCAACAACTTATATGTCGATTGCTTGATGATAAGATGATGAAGAGAGATTGTTATATTTGAATCAAGGTGGAGTGTTGAATTTGGATGATTCAAATATCTGTTAAAGAGGAAAGAAATTGATTAATTGATTCAATCAAATCAATTAATTTAGTTGGTATATGGAAGGATATTTTGAAGGAAATCAATTAATTAGTCAATTTGTTATATGAAGAAAGAAATTGCTGATGGAGATTCAATCAAGGAAAATTATGGAAACCAATCACCATTATCCATTTACGTAGAAATTAAATCATGGATATTTGGAAAGGTTTCAAAATATAATCTGTAAATTATTTTTTCTTAATCCCTAAGTAACTCCTTCATTGAGTCTATTTAAATGAAGGAATTATATCTTCATATGTACAAGCAAGTGTAGTATCCACCATAATTCTTTCTTCTCTTGTACTCTTTTCTTTAGTGAAATAAAAAGTTGTTGGGTCTCCGTGGACGTAGGATATTCATATCCGAACCACGTTAAATCTTCTGTCTCTTATTTCTGTTATTTTTCTATGAGACTGCATAATTCTTTTTTAACTGTCATTGGTATCTAAATAGGCAATACTAGATCCTGAACAAATAAACCGCTTCCGCTCAAATTAAATCAAAATTCACTACACAATCTTAGTCGCCATAGTAGAGAAGTTTTATGCTTGAGGAATTTATGCGGCTAGGTTTTCTATTTGTATTGTTTTGTTTTGAGATCTCGGGTAGGGCATGCCCTTTTGTACCCATTAACAATCTTGGGCTTTGGGCCTTGTATTTCTCATTTTAAAAAACAAACTAAATATCACAAATACCGAGCCTGATGTGCTTTTTTGATCATCTAAGTCATCTACGTTGTTAGCACAATCACTATCAGTGAACCCATTTAAACCATCATATTCCTCGTTTTAAAGAAAATTCTAAAAACAAAGGCACCTTTTAAATATCGTAGAATTCTCTAAGAATTACTCACATGATTTTTGTTTACAATTTTCTCTAACAGATTCTTCAATTCACCTAGCATTCACATGAAAGGTATTCGCAACCACAATCAATTCTTAGAGTAAATACAACTCACAACTTCTTTTTCAACGAGTGTTTTAAAGCTTTCAAAGGCTAAAAGTGGTTCATAATTTGGCTGCATAAAATATATCCATGTTTTGCTACTATAATTATCAATAAACATGATAAAATATCTCTTACCACCATTGGATTGCAAATCAATAGTCCCACATAAATCTGAATGAATCGACTCCAATGTCTTTTTAGCTCTCCATTATTTACCTTTTGGAAAAGCATCTCTGTGTTGCTTGCTTACAACACACCCTCACATTTGTCTTGAGGATGGTCAATCAAAAGGAGATTTGTTACCATTTATTTTTGTGAATGAGTTCTTAAACCAACAAAATTTAGATGCTCAAAATGAAGACACTCCATTCCGTTGATGGCTCTACAACTTCAATTTCGACTAGACGACAATACTCTTTGGACCTAAAGAAGTCCTCCTCCATCAATAAACTCCAATAATCAGAATGACCATTGAATCGTAGTATAGTAGGTGGCACAAAGTTCTCCAATGCCACGTAGTAGATTGAAGATGAAAAGATGAGATGTATGGCTCTGATACAAAAATGTTAGATAATGGTGCTTTCAAAACAAAAGCACACACTATCACTTTATTTCATAAAAGAAACGCCTATTATAAACTACAGCAGAAACTCAAAGCAACACAAGAAACTTGCTTGAACACATGATTACAAATACCTCTTGTACCATAAAACTAGCACACATGACACATGCCTTGATGTTGGAAAAATTCAGAATAACACCACAACACAGTGAAAATTATAGAATCGTGTTGATGATGAGGTAGAACAAACAGAAATTTAATATCACAAAATAAGTAACCACATATCATAAACAGAAAAGAAAATCATACACATGATTCGTAGTGGTACACTATCGTGAGTTAGTGTATGTCCACATTGGATAATTTCATCACTTGTTATCATGTGTGCTAATTTTACAATAGAAATGCTAAACACAAGATTACAACTACCATAAGATCATCACACATGATGCATGCCTTGACATATTAAACAACACTAAATTATTAAAACTACTACCAAAATTCAGGAATGCAATCCAAAATAAACCAAACACCATTAATACGCTTTATCTTTCTGGATAATGGTTGGCGTAGAATTATAAAATTCATGGAAAGTGGGTAATAGATTTAGATTTTATAACGATAAATTAACCATAATAAGTCAATTATAACTATGCATGTTTGAACATATACAAAACTAGAAAGAGAAACGATAAAGATTATGGTGTAACTTTGCTTTTTATGAAAAGAAAATAAAATTTTCATCCCGGTGAAATATAATATTAAAAGCATGTTTAGTTAAATATGTATCTAGAGACATAAGATTGTTGACCTTAAACGCCACCGCTCATATATAGAAATGCAAATGGGGTCATATATCTACCTTTTAAAAGGGATTGGTCAAGTGGATGCCTTATTATGGTTAAGATTAGTCAATTAAACGATACATTCAAAGCGAAAAGGGCTGGACTATGTTGAGTGTTTTGAACTTTTATGAGTTTGGATAAGCGGATGCACCATGTTATGAGAACCATTGGACAAGAATATACCCAAAGGTGCAAACGTAACAATATAACATGAAATGCCCATAATCCAGTTGTGACATCCACTTGATTTATTTGGAGGAGGAGGTCATAATAGGCTCTTTAATTAAATGACTTCTCCTACTGGCCTTCATCTTTAAGTTAGAGCAATTGATATTTGTAATAAACTTGTATTGTGTTTAATCCACCGGCTTTGGAGTTTGGACTTGGACTCCAACATCTACTGCTACCCCCGGAACCGGTATCCTTCTCATGATCGAAGTCATCATAGCTTCGAACATGGCTGCATAGTCAGCAGCCCCCTCAGTAGCACAGCCTTCCCTAGCAGCTGGTCTCCCTCTTCGACTCATTCTCAATATCTATAAAAAGGAATGATCAGAACATCTAGAGAAACAACTGCATAAAGGACTCAAACTCTACTAAGCTACTATATTATATATAGTAATCATCCATCAAAATACAATTACGTCTCTCATACGTAATTATGTCAGCGAGCGTTGGGTAAAATCGATTAACCAATGCTCTGATACCAAATGTGACGACCGCCCATGACCCCTGCACCTAAACCTAGAGATAGTGCACTGTAAAGTGTGCCAGGCGACCATGGACGATTGCCAAGGTAGATTAAACATCATAATCTATCGTATTACTCACAGCGCACAGACAAAATACAATAGAATACATATATATAGAAGCTTCACAGAATAGAATGTCATCATATAAAACTTCATAATAGTTGAATACAAGCATCAGAATAGTCAATACAACAAGCCTCACTACATATCACTCAGAGAATACAAAGCAGCGGAACATCCAGTACATATAGTAAGAAATAATATGCAATACACCAGCTCGTCTTCGATATCAGCACCGTGAAAAGCTAGAACAGCACCTGTCACCTGCTACCTAGTCTGCCCGTCCCAAAATGGACGAACAGCCCAAGGCAATAAGAATTAAAACATAAAGCCTTGAGTCAGACAACAGTCTTAGTGAGCAGTAAATTAACAATCAACATACCAAAAGAGCATAAAGGAAAAGGAATAGGAATACAACCCTCCCACTCCAACCTCTTTCTACAGTGATAGCCCCCAGACACACACTAAGCAGAAGCAAACATAGCAGAGCATACAATGCAAAGTAAAGAAATTATCACTCGAGTCAAGGGCGATGTTTTCCAAGCACAAACCCCCAAGGCCTAAACCAAGATCAGATAAGCACCCAGAAAACACTGCTCTTGAGACCGAATGACGATACAACCAAACATCCATGACTCTGGCTATCACTGTTATCACTGCTTCGGTTTCACCGTTAATTGAATGACCGGCACATTCTTTCAGCCGTTTGTCAAGGGCTAATGGTAACCCCGGTTCTAGACATATCTCCCGCACGTCATCGTGACCCGTGCCTAGGACTATCGAATCTGCCCAGAGTACTCGACCATCAACAGTTGGTCGTTGGGACTATCGAATCTGCCCAAACGTACTCTTGCTTAGAGCATGCTAGAACCTTCAACAACGATGAGACCCAAGCCTCCTAGTCATCCTCCTTGACGACCATTTCCATAACCATCCATTATCCTCAACTCGAAACATTCCACCGAGTTATCAACATGCTTGGGATGATCCCGTCTGGATTAAACCAAGTCTTCATCACACGATGCCTCGCTTCATCACATCCTCGTTAAGCCTCATCTCAACATCACATCATCAAATCTATGCATAAGAGCTTCATCATCCCGCTACATATGCCACAAGCAGCTTTCCCAATTCAAGAGCCTTTCCCTTAGCCTTTGAATCATCTTTGGTCTAAATCAAATCATCAATCATCTAATTCATAGCAATCAACCAAGTCAAACATTAATCCAAACAATCAAGCATTCAAATATGATCTAAGTAGACAATTATCACAATAATGGCAATTTCGTAATTAAAGAGTTGAAAGTCTAACAAGCATGAAATCATGAGAAATATCTCTACAATCTTGATGAATGAACTTGCATAGGTTAACACTTAGTAAAATGGTTGTCATACATCATGAACAATGGATCTACATGGATCTACACTTAGGATGAAGAAAATGCATGAAAATCACTATTTTAACACCAAATCGAGCCAACAATCCGATATACTCCTTTGGATCCGTGTGAGAGATAATAACCACTCACCAAATCACCAAAACAACCTCAAAACAACACGCTTCAGATCTGGACAGCGAAGGATCAAGCTTAATCTATCACGAATCCGCTTCAAACGAAGAAATCTCACTTCAAAGGATGAAGATCTTCAATCTAAGCTCTTGAACCTTCAATTTGATCTTCAACTTGGATGGATGGAAGCACTAGATTAGAGTGGAGAGAAGAAGTGAAAAAGTGTAGAAGTCGAGCTCTCAAAATGGCAGCACTTCGTCGCTTTGAAATCCGGATCCCAAAAATGAAGCCAACCCCCCTCTATTTATAGCTGAAAATTCACTAAGTCGTAACTCGGCTATCTCCATAAGTCGTCTCCGACTTACGACCTAAGACCCCTCCGACCTAAGTCTTCACCGACTTAACACTTCTGCGCATCCAAGCACCCAGCGACCTAACAGCTACGACTCCTCAGCGACCTATCGCTTGCGCCTCTTCGACCTAAGACTTAAGAGGATACGACTTAGCACAACAGCGCCTAACAACCTAATGACTTAGCAGAGGCTCCGACTTAACAGCTCTACCGAGTTACGCCTTAACAACATAACAACTACGACATAACGCTATACCGTCTTACGACTTATAACATAGCAGCTTTGCCGATCTATCAGGATAAGACTCAACTCCTAAGTCGTCAATGTCTTATGCCGGCCACTACCTTAACTCGGTCACGACTCAACTGAGTTACAACTTAACTTCTAGACTTAGGTCGCTCACATCCTATCTCCAAACTCCTAAGTCGTTAACTCGGTCAGCCGACTTAACACTTAACTCAAAATCTTAAGTCGTCTACAATCCTAAGTCGGCAACTCGACCCAGACTTATCCCTTAACTCGTCCAAACCGACTTAGGACTTAGAAAAATTCTAAACGACTTATCAACAATGCAACCAATTGTCAACTGTTTTACGATGTTTCGATCCGAAAAATACGGGTCATTACATTCTCTCCCCCTTAGGAATTTCGCCCCCGAAATTCCAAACAACAAAGCAATCAAAGATTATTCTGCACGCCTAACATCCATAGAAATCAACAAACTATGCATCCAATTCTAGCTTAGCATGCAGAATTCTAAAACTAGAACAAGTTACAATACCGTGAGATGACATGACACCTTAGGGCCATACCTTGAAGAGTTCAGGATGAGCTGCCTTCATCCTCTCTTCCAGCTCCCACGTACAGTCGTTATCATCATCACTCCATTGTATCTTGAGCAACTTAACTACCTTCCTCCTAAGCTGTTTCGTGTCGGTTTCAACAACACGAAGCGGCTTACGAGGTCTTCTATCGACTGGATCAACTTCGAAATCTTCACAGCTATCGGCAGAAACCACTGTATTCGAGTCGTGCACATACTTCCGTAGATACGATACATGAAAAACATTGTGCACACTCGACATCTTCTCTGGTAACTCCAATCTGTAGGCGAGCTTTCCAATTCGCTCGATGATCGGGAATGGTCCAACAAATCTCGGAGTCAATTTTCCTTTCTTCCCGAATCGAATAACATTCTTCAGAGGAGAAATCTTCACAAAAACCATGTCACCAACGTCGAATTCCAAATCCTTACGACGCTTATCGGCATAACTTTTCTGACGATCTTGGGCTGCCTTCATTCGTTGCCGAATGATCTCTATACAATCCGAAGTCTGTCGAATCATCTCTGGCCCAAGTATCAACTTCTCTCCGGTCTCTAACCAACATGTCGGAGAGTTACACAGTCTTCCATACAATGCCTCATACGGTGCCATACCAATGCTTGACTGGTAACTGTTGTTGTATGAAAACTCCACCAAATGAAGGTGATCTTCCCATGATCCTCCAAAGTCCAAAACACAAGCTCTAAGAAGATCTTCCAAAACTCGGTTGACTCTCTCGGTCTGACCATCTGTTTGAGGGTGATAAGCTGTACTCAAACACAACTCGGTTCCCAAAACTTCCTGGAAGCTCTTCCAAAATCCACTAGTGAACAATGGATCTCGATCGCTCACTATACTCTTCGGAATACCATGGAATCGAACTATCCACTTAACATACAACTCAGCCAACCTTGATGCAGTCCTAGTCGATCGAACAGGAATGAATCGTGCACTCTTAGTCAAACGATCTACGATGACCCAAATCCCTTCATTTCCCGTTCTTGTTCTAGGTAATCCATCAATAAAATCCATCGATATCTGCTCCCCCTTCCATGTAGGAACTTCTAAGGGTTGAAGCAATCCACTTGGCTTCTTCTGTTCGGCTTTTACCAACTGGCAGTTCATACACTTGGAAATAAAATTTCCAACATCCTTCTTCATACCTTCCCAGTAGTAGGTTCTCTTCATATCCCGATACATCTTATTTCCACCTGGATGAATTGTCAGCTTCGAGTGATGACTTTCCTTCAGAACTTCACTCCTCAATTCATCTATATCGGGAACAACTAGTCGTCCTTGCTTCCGAAGCCAACCCTCTCGATCGACCTCGAATCCTTTATCCTTTTCTGGATCCAATCCAGATTCCAAATCACGGATAATCTTGACAAGCTTATCATCTCGTTTTTGGCTCTCGCCAATCCTTTCCACAAGAGTGGGTCTTATCGATAAGTTTGCCAACATCTCAGGTTCCAATTCACATCTAGGCCTGAAGTCAAATCCAGCTAAATACTCGAGACTCTTCCATTCTGAAAACATGGCTCCCAATCCTGCATGTCTTCGACTTAACGCATCTGCCACTGCGTTACCTTTTCCCGGAGTATAAGCTATACCAAAATCATATGATGCCAAAAACTCTAGCCAACGTTGCTGCCGAAGATTCAAATCCTTTTGGGAGAAAAGATACTTCAACGACTTATGATCCATAAACAACTCGAATCGAACTCCCAATAGATAATGTCTCCACATCTTCAGAGCAAAAACAATCGCCGCTAACTCCAAATCATGAGTCGGGTAATTCCTTTCATGCGGCTTCAGTTGTCGACTTGCATATGCAACAACCTTATCCCTTTGCATCAGCACTGCTCCAAGTCCAGTACCACATGCGTCGGTGTAAACCACCATCTCATCATTCCCACTTGGAATAGTCAAAACAGGAGCACTCGTCAATCGCACTTTCAGGATTCCGAAAGCTTGCTCACACTTAGCATCCCATCTGAACACTTGGTTCTTTTTCGTCAATCCTGTTAACGGTGCTGCTATCTTGGAGAAGTCTTTGATAAACCGTCGATAATATCCTGCTAATCCAAGAAAACTTCTCACATCAGATGCATTCTTAGGTCTCACCCAATCCTGGATTGCTGCCACCTTAGCGGGATCAACCGCTATTCCACTTCCAAAAATCACATGGCCTAAGAACCTCACTTCACTCTTCCAGAAGTGACACTTTGAAAACTTAGCCTTCAGCTGATGTATCCGTAAGATCTCCAAAACAATACGCAAGTGCGTCTTGTGTTCTTCTTCAGTTCTGGAATAAATCAGAATATCATCCACGAACACAAGCACAAACTTGTTAAACTGGTCTCTGAACACTCTATTCATAAGATCCACAAAATAAGCTGGCGCGTTAGTCAATCCAAACGGCATTACCAGCCACTCAAAGAAACCGGATGGTGTTCGAAAAGCAGTCTTCGGCACACTATCCTTAGCTACTCTCAACTGGTGAAATCCCGTTGCCAAATCCATCTGAGAAAACACCTTAGCTTTGTGAAGCTGATCAAACAAGTCATCTATTCTCGGCAATGGATACTTGTTCTTCTTAGTCACCTTATTCAGCTCACGATAATCCACACACAATCTCAACGACCCATCTGCCTTGGTTGCAAACACCACTGGTGCACCCCACTCGGACACACTACGCCGAATGAATCTTTTCTGCAAAAGATCATCAACTTGCACCCTCAACTCTTGATGTTCCCTAGGCGCCATCCGCCTAAGAGGCATCACAACAGGTCTGGCTCCTTCAACTAGATCTATACGAAACTCGATCTCTCTATGCGGCGGCAACCCTTTGACTTCGTCAAAGACATCCTCGAATCCATTCGCGATTGGCACTAATGACAGTCCATCCCGTGGAACAACTAGCGAATACATGAAGCTCATGAAGACGCCTTCTTCATGCTTACATCGTATCACAATCTTTCGCCCCTCCACATTCTCGACTGTCACTTCCAGCCTCTTACAATCAACCTTTGCCGCATGCCTCCTAAGCCAGTCCATACCCAAAATAATTCTGAACCCCGCAAAGTTCAGAACAAAGCAATCACAAACAAAAGAGAAATCATGACTCGATACAATCAGACCACGGCATAACATACACAAACAAGACGAACCCCCAACTGGATTAGTCACAACCAATGGCCTATCAACAATATCCGGTTCCAAACCCAACCGGCCTACAAGTTCGCTGCAAACAAACGAATGCGACGCCCCAGTATCAAACAGAACTCTAACTGGAACACCACATAGGAAAAGAGTACCTTGAACCACCACACTCTTTCCCTTCTCTTCAGCGGTAGGAGCTTTCGAAGACGACGGAACAGCTCCCAAAGCATAAGCTTGCACAATCTGCTTGTCCCTCCTCGGCTCTGGACAATTCTTCCTGAAATGCCCCGGCTTGTCACAGTTGTGACACTTCATCGGTGCCTTCGGATTCTTACAATCCTTCGAGAAATGGCCCTTCTGCTGACAATTGTAGCAAGTCACCTCGCCTTTCGGCTTCTTCTGGCCATCCTTACCCTTCTGCTGCTGCTGCTTCCTCTTCTGGTTTCCACCCTGCTGTGGTTTAGACTCTCCCTTGGTCACAGCAACAACAGATCCTTCCTTAGGAAACAGACTCTCATGCCTGAGAGCTTTCTCCATAAGCTTCTCAAATGAATCGTCCAAATGATCCACTAACTGTCTCCCAAGATAACTATCCAAGCCTGTCACGAACTTCTCATTCTTCTGATAAGCGGATTCAATATACGATCGGGCATACTTGGACAAAGCTTCAAACTCAGAAACATACTCAAGAACTGGTCTCCCTCCTTGCTTGAGCTCCACAAACTTCTTGAACAGAACAGACTTCTGAGCTGTAGAAATGAACTTTGCTTCAAATCTAGCTTGGAATTGCTCCCAAGTAATCTCTTCCTCCGGAGTATTGATGGTAATAGAGTTCCACCAATCAGAGGCTCTCCCTTGAAGCTGCCTTGATGCCAACTTCCTCTTAGTTGCATCATCAATTCCCAAATCACCAAAGATCCTTCTACAAGCATCTATCCATCTCTGGACTTCGATAGTTGATTCTGTTCCCAAGAAAACCTTTCCTCCAAGAGCAGTATAGTCCTTACACAACTTAGCGAAATCCACCGGCTTTGGAGTTTGGACTTGGACTCCAACATCTACTGCTGCTCCCGGAACCGGTATCCTTCTCATGATCGAAGTCATCATAGCTTCGAACATGGCTGCATAGTCAGCAGCCCCCTCAGTAGCACGGCCTTCCCTAGCAGCTGGTCTCCCTCTTCGACTCATTCTCAATATCTATAAAAAGGAATGATCAGAACATCTAGAGAAACAACTGCATAAAGGACTCAAACTCTACTAAGCTACTATATTATATATAGTAATCATCCATCAAAATACAATTACGTCTCTCATACGTAATTACGTCAGCGAGCGTTGGGTAAAATCGATTAACCAATGCTCTGATACCAAATGTGACGACCGCCCATGACCCCTGCACCTAAACCTAGAGATAGTGCGCTGTAAAGTGTGCCAGGCGACCATGGACGATTGCCAAGGTAGATTAAACATCATAATCTATCGTATTACTCACAGCGCATAGACAAAATACAATAGAATACATATATATAGAAGCTTCACAGAATAGAATGTCATCATATAAAACTTCATAATAGTTGAATACAAGCATCAGAATAGTCAATACAACAAGCCTCACTACATATCACTCAGAGAATACAAAGCAGCGGAACATCCAGTACATATAGTAAGAAATAATATGCAATACACCAGCTCGTCTTCGATATCAGCACCGTGAAAAGCTAGAACAGCACCTGTCACCTGCTACCTAGTCTGCCCGTCCCAAAATGAACGAACAGCCCAAGGCAATAAGAATTAAAACATAAAGCCTTGAGTCAGACAACAGTCTTAGTGAGCAGTAAATTAACAATCAACATACCAAAAGAGCATAAAGGAAAAGGAATAGGAATACAACCCTCCCACTCCAACCTCTTTCTACAGTGATAGCCCCCAGACACACACTAAGCAGAAGCAAACATAGCAGAGCATACAATGCAAAGTAAAGAAATTATCACTCGAGTCAAGGGCGATGTTTTCCAAGCACAAACCCCCAAGGCCTAAACCAAGATCAGATAAGCACCCAGAAAACACTGCTCTTGAGACCGAATGACGATACAACCAAACATCCATGACTCTGGCTATCACTGTTATCACTGCTTCGGTTTCACCGTTAATTGAATGACCGGCACATTCTTTCAGCCGTCTGTCAAGGGCTAATGGTAACCCCGGTTCTAGACATATCTCCCGCACGTCATCGTGACCCGTGCCTAGGACTATCGAATCTGCCCAGAGTACTCGACCATCAACAGTTGGTCGTTGGGACTATCGAATCTGCCCAAACGTACTCTTGCTTAGAGCATGCTAGAACCTTCAACAACTATGAGACCCAAGCCTCCTAGTCATCCTCCTTGACGACCATTTCCATAACCATCCATTATCCTCAACTCGAAACATTCCACCGAGTTATCAACATGCTTGGGATGATCCCGTCTGGATTAAACCAAGTCTTCATCACATGATGCCTCGCTTCATCACATCCTCGTTAAGCCTCATCTCAACATCACATCATCAAATCTATGCATAAGAGCTTCATCATCCCGCTACATATGCCACAAGCAGCTTTCCCAATTCAAGAGCCTTTCCCTTAGCCTTTGAATCATCTTTGGTCTAAATCAAATCATCAATCATCTAATTCATAGCAATCAACCAAGTCAAACATTAATCCAAACAATCAAGCATTCAAATATGATCTAAGTAGACAATTATCACAATAATGGCAATTTCGTAATTAAAGAGTTGAAAGTCTAACAAGCATGAAATCATGAGAAATATCTCTACAACCTTGATGAATGAACTTGCATAGGTTAACACTTAGTAAAATGGTTGTCATACATCATGAACAATGGATCTACACTTAGCATGAAGAAAATGCATGAAAATCACTATTTTAACACCAAATCGAGCCAACAATCCGATATACTCCTTTGGATCCGTGTGAGAGATAATCACCACTCACCAAATCACCAAAACAACCTCAAAACAACACGCTTTAGATCTGGACAGCGAAGGATCAAGCTTGATCTTCACGAATCCACTTCAAACGAAGAAATCTCACTTCAAAGGATGAAGATCTTCAATCTAAGCTCTTGAACCTTCAATTTGATCTTCAACTTGGATGGATGGAAGCACTAAATTAGAGTGGAGAGAAGAAGTGAAAAAGTGTAGAAGTCGAGCTCTCAAAATGGCAGCACTTCGTCGCTTCGAAATCCGGATCCCAAAAACGAAGCCAACCCCCCTCTATTTATAGCTGAAAATTCACTAAGTCGTAACTCGGCTCTCCATAAGTCATCTCCGACTTACGACCTAAGACCCCTCCGACCTAAGTCTTCACCGACTTAACACTTCTGCGCATCCAAGCACCCAGCGACCTAACAGCTACGACTCCTCAGCGACCTATCGCTTGCGCCTCTTCGACCTAAGACTTAAGAGGATACGACTTAGCACAACAGCGCCTAACAACCTAACGACTTAGCAGAGGCTCCGACTTAACAGCTCTACCAAGTTACGCCTTAACAACATAACAACTACGACATAACGCTATACCGACCTACGACTTATAACATAGCAGCTTTGCCGATCTATCAGGATAAGACTCAACTCCTAAGTCGTCTATGTCTTATGTCGGCCACTACCTTAACTCGGTCACGACTCAACTGAGTTACAACTTAACTTCTAGACTTAGGTCGCTCACATCCTATCTCCAAACTCCTAAGTCGTTAACTCGGTCAGCCGACTTAACACTTAACTCAAAATCTTAAGTCGTCTACAATCCTAAGTCGGCAACTCGACCCAGACTTATCCCTTAACTCGTCCAAACCGACTTAGGACTTAGAAAAATTATGAACTACTTATCAACAATGCAACCAATTGTCAACTGTTTTATGATGTTTCGATCCGAAAAATATGGGTCGTTACATTCATGTTTTTGAAAAATAATTAAAGCACGAGAAACAATTCATCCTTCCGTCGTCCCCTCCATCGTCCCTCAATTTTTCTTTCACCACCTCCATCATTACTTCACTACTCTCATATTTGACATACATATCTAAAAATAGAAAACTCAAAATTTGTTTTTAAACCAAACACTACCTAAGCCTTTGGTAGTAACTACATTAGTATTATAAACTTTATTTGGATAGTACCAAGAAACAACGTATTAAGGGAAAAAATATATGCTCCAAAATCATAAAATTAAAAAATAAAAAAATAAAAAAATAAATTTTGTTAAATCCACTTGCCAATCATTGTCAAATCATTCGGTAGTAAGTAAGTGATGCACTTAGTTAAACCTCCTTTTGCTCCATTATCCTTCATTGAATCGCGAAAACTCATCAGGGGTTATTCTCACTCTTTTTAGGTGGGCCGGGTTTCCATTTCGAACTCCAAATGCTTTGATTCACATTTAATTGCAATTTTCTCCCGCTTTATATTCATTTTCGATTCTATCTCTATATCGCCCTATTTTCCTCAGTCTCCCACTCTCGTTGCACATAATCCTTTCTTTAATATCCGACTCCGACCCCGACCTCGACCCCCACTGTAATCAGCTGATCTCGAGCAAAGATGAAAAGGAAATTGAATAAAGGTGGTGAAGAAGCATCTTCTTCCGCTCCTCTTCCGCGCCAAGATCGCTCAAAAGCGGTAATCCCCAAAAAATCTCGTACTAGCAGGACTTTTGTTGGGCATGTTGTCAATCCAAATTATCAAAGGTTAGACGTAGAAATTGATAACAATGTCGATGAAAGAGCCGGAGAAACTCAAGAAAACCAAAATGATGAAGATAACGAAGAGGGATTAAATGAAGAAAGTGAAACAACGGAAGATGAAGATGAAGCTGGTTCTAAAAAAAGGAATCCATCATTCCATCCAAGAAAATATGGTAGGGGCAAGTCAAAAAAATGCCTTAATGCTGAAAGGTACAAACGGGCTGAAACCCAAATGGTTGATCTCTTGTGGGCTATGAGCGGTCAAAAGTACGGCGTTGCTGTTAGTAGAGACCTATTGCGACAAGCAGCTTTAGATAACGGAATAAGAAGCACTGCCATAGTTGACAGTCTACTGGTTGATATGGTGAATAAATCATATAATGGTCGGAAATTCATAAGATGCTACGATCAATTTGATGGTTCAATGTTTTTCTTGTTAGAAGGACCGCTTGAGGAAGGAAAGTTGCAAGACAGTAACCAACTGAAACAGAAACTTGACACAGCCAATAGTCGGATAATAGAACTTGAAACCCAACTAAAGGTGGAGGATGAGGATTCGACAAAACAAAGGAATCCTATTTCTTCAGGTTTATTTTTCAACCTTGTCTACTGATTCTGTTTTTGTTTGTTGAGTACAATGCTTCTTCGTACATAGTAAATTGCGTAAATGGTTCTGTGATTCAACTAATTTCTCTATGGATTATGAAGCTAAAGTAAGTTATTCTAAAATATTCTTGTAGTCATCAAATTGTCCCTTCCACCTACTAAATCTTTTTTCAACCAAATAGTGGTTGCATTTCCATTTCTAGTGCAACCTCCACAACATGATCACAACTGACTCATGACCTTCCTCCCTACACTTGTGGAAGAATGATGATAAACCATTTGGTCGATCAATAGCAGTGTTAATAGGTATATCTTTAGATTGTGTATTCTTGCTAAATTAACAGCAAGCAATGTTTCGAACCATGCATATAATCCTAATAAATTTTGGTTGCTTTTACACTATCGATCCTGCTTTCCCATCTAGTTTAAATATTGACTATACTGTCAAAAAAGTTAAATTATTTAATAGTGTTTTCCACTTTTGATGCCGAAGAAAATATTGTATAAATTAGTTGTACAAGTCTAAAGAAGGATATAGCTTTTAAAGAACAATTAGCCATCCCGCACATTACTAAGTTAAATCTATTACAACCATATGGTGTATAAAATGCTCTTTGTTTCTTTTTTTAACAGTTTTCTTTGTACATACATTTCATATTAGATTCATTATCATATCCTTGCTCCTTAATATTACTTCTTACATGTCATCGACTTTATAAAACTTTATAAAATGTTCCGTTGTAATCGGGTTTGTAAAAATGTTGATGCTACTTAAAATTAAAAGCATTTCTTCTTGATGACTTATGTCAGGATGGCAATCAGGAATTATAGAAAAATACTCGGCGTCTTTTACTTTCTTAACTATTGTATTTTTTTTACATACTAATTGTTGTATGATTGAATCAACTAGTTTTACATACCATGCCCAAGATAATGATTAGGAAAGTTAACTTTTTTTTTGAATAACATTCTGTTCTCACTCTCTCCCTCTCTCTGTTTTTTCATTAAGATCGAATTCAACTATCATTTCAGTTGAATCAAAAAGCTCTCACTGTTATTTTCACATATTATTCTTTTTCCTTGACTATCTTACTTTCATAAAGGTTTTTTTCATACATAATAAGCACTCTTATCAATACACTTCTTCTGTATTTTTCCTTTGTCCTTGTAGGTAATAATCAATTGTTCTCTCTTTCTGTCATCTTGATTTTAATTAAAACTAAAGATTAATGTTTCGTTTTCGCTTTGTTTTTTATCTTTTTATTTTTATTTTTTTGATATCTCGTGTTTTCCAAGTTTAAAACCAATATTTCCCCATCATTACTTCATTCCTTATTCAAGAAGTAGTTTTAAATTTTGAATTAAAAATAATAGCAATAAACTTTATCAAACTCTTTGTGATATACCAAATACTAATCATCCTCGATTATGCTTTTCCCAATTTGCAAGTACTTCAACGTAAAAATAAATTGAATATCTATTTCCGAGAACTTTTGTAAACTATCGTCTTTAAGTTTCAAAATACACAGTCGTTCCTCATCAAAAACATGTTACTAAAAAATCCATAGTTTTAACTTTCAAAAAATTTGCAGAAATTTTGCAAATATTCGTAGAGAAATATGCAAAATTTTAAAATCTCTATACTGTGGATATTTGTAGAAAAACTGTACAAATATTTGCAGATCTCTGTAAATATTTGCAGTTTTTCAAATAAATTTAAAAAAGATCAAAAAAATAAATTGTTTTGATCATTAAAACATGCGAGTAATGTTCAATTTTTAATTCCGAAAAAAATGAATTTTATTTTTACCAAAATTAAATATAATGGAATAATTTAAAACATGTTTTGATGATGGTATTTTCATGTATCAAATCTCCAAATAAGGCGCATAAATAAATTCCCGCTTTCTATTATTTATAGAATATTCCTAAATATTTCTCTAATAGGACCATTTTCTATTATTAATTTCTTAACCATATATTAATTTGTTTCCATTTTCCTGGATCATGAATATTCTAAAGAGAAGAATACTGAAATTTATTTAAGTTTTCACCATTTCAATTTCTTGTTTATAATTCTTTGGATGAATTATTATCTTCTATATTATTTAATTAATTAATATATCTTCTTGTGAACTCTCTTTGTTTCTAATATTTTCTCCAATATAGCAAAAATAACATACATTTTATTATTTTATTCCACCTTTATTGCATAATCATTATCGTCGACTTCTCGGTTATTTGTTCAAATTGTTCTTGTCTACAAATTATTTAAACCAATTATTTCAAACAGGAAATTATTGTCAAGGACAAAATTTCTCAACATTTTAGCCTCAAGGACAGACCTTCGGTATTTTAGCCTGAATGACAACTTTCTTTAGGTGTCAGTTTTTACACTTTTTAGTTATCAATTTGTAGTTATCGGTAGCAGTTTTTAGGTATCAGTTTTTAGTTCGGTAGCAGTTTTGGAAAAATGTCTGTCCTTATGAATAATTTTGAAAGAATGTTTGTTCTTATGAATAATTTTTAGTAGAATGTTTGTCCTTGTGGTTAAAATATTGAGGTCGTGTCCTTGAGGCTAAAAATATATTTTTTTTTGTCCTTTAAGTTAATTTTGTCTTATTCCAAATTGTTCATCTTTTTTTTTTACAACTTAATTATTGTCTCCCTTTTGCAATGCAACTAAATTGTCTATTCTTTTATAGTTGACATAATATATTAATATGCAACCAAACCTAATTAATTAAGAAATTTGTAATTCGAATTAAAGGAGTACTAATTGTAATATGAAATTACACCTTAAATGTTCCAAATGATCAAGTAAGTGCACTACAACAAAAATACCCTTTCACAACTGCCAAAACAGTTGTAATAGGTCTATTACAACTGGCAATCGCCAGTCTTTATATCAGCAGTTGTAATAGAGCGGGATTATTTTACAACGGATACGTAAAGTTGCATGTGCATTTGTAAAAAGTCTTTTTACAACTGCTCCTGGTAATTGTAAAAGAGTTATTTACAACTATTTTCGGTAGTTGTAAAAGACTTTTTACAACTGCTATTTGCACTTGTATTACAGTTTATCGCAATAGCTAAAACCAGTTGTTATAAGACTCTTTTGCAACTGTCAGCAGCTCCTGTAATAGTTGTAGTAGGATCTACTACAACTAGTGATGACAGTTGCAACAAATATTTTTACAACTGCTACAAACTACTATAATTCATCTTTTCATAATTGTTATTAACCATAAATTTCATGATATTATAATTAAAACCAATATTTTGTTAATATTAACCATAATCATTCAAATACTTGAAACAACACGAGCCGTTCACATTAAAAACCAATTCAAGTTTACATCATTTATGAATTCTTAACTCTATTCCAAAACATAACTAAATCCATAATATAAATCAGTAAAAATACATATATGTACTAATCAAAAGAGATAAATTCTTTGCGCCAAGCAATAGACGTCCCAACCGCTTGTCCAATCGTATAGATATCTGATGTAGGCCTAAATAGAAAAGCTTCGAGATCCACCACCGCATCGACCCAAACTTTTCAAGTATCTGCTCCTAGTGGCACATGATGCACTAAAACAGTAGGGTCGGTAGATGCGATTGTTGCTTCTGCGACAACATTCCTTTGCCGACTCAATAATTTGCACTTTCTAGGCTGCTGCAGAATTGTATATTAAAACCAGTTGTGACGTTGTTGCTACTCCAATGAGACTGCAAAAATAAAGCATTATGGTTGAAAAAAATAAAGCAAAGGTAATGGTGCATGGAAATTCTATAGGAGACATTGATTTCAACAACTGCATTGTTTCAGCCAACTCAAATTATATAGGAGACAAGGATTAACTCAAGAATTAATGTGCACTTCTAAACAACAAGTACGCTAGTCCCATTTTTGTAGACTAAACAAATCAAATCTTTAAATTTCTGTGGTTGGGTCACAAAAACAAAGGCTACACTGATTAAATTTCTGTGGTTGGGTCACAAAAACAAATTCGCTAGTCTCTGTCCAACCGTGCTTTGGTTTGATTCTTCTGATAATAGACTATGGTACCATCTACCTGCTATAACAGTGAAAGTTTAATGATACAAATACGAACACAAAAACAAAGGCTGTAGTGATTAAAAAATTTACTTTGAAACGATATACTGAATATACTTTCTTTAGTAATTTTCATACTGCAATAAGTGTAATACGCATCAAAATATGAAACACTTTGTTTTATTATTCTATTATTTATTTACTGTTATATGCTTTGAGGATCATAGAATACTCTTTTGGAGTACTGTCTCATTTTTTTTAATCTCAAAATACAATCAACCAAGACTAAAACACCATGATTAGGAGCACACCATATTTTTATGACAAATAATCATATATGTGTAAGGGTATCCAAGGATTCAAACTTTTCCATAAATCAACAAATTTGAACCAACTCTCCCAATCACTAAATATTTAAAGAACGCATATGTTGACCTAATTTAATTATATCTATATAGTCTAGTGTCTAGACAGTAAGAGTACCTTTCGGAACAAACTCCCAAGTATTTTTAACTAATACGCGAAGCATTTCTTCTACTTTTAAATAGGTGTTATCCTCTGTAGTTTTACAACCAAGTAAGGACTAATGAGCAAATCAATTCTTTTGCACAAGTTAATCGGACGAAAGTTTGTCACAAAATTATGAATCAAAGAATTGATTTACCAATGTATTTCTAACCGTAGTTAACATTCTCTGTCTAAGTAGTGCTCTTGTACCTAAAGAGAAATGGAGAATCTACATTTGTAATAATTGGTACATGCTACTTAGCTAAATAGTAATGGAAAACACATTGGTACATGCTACTTAGCTAATTAGTAATGGAAAACACATAACGTGATTTGGATGGAATATGGGCATGTGTCTGTGCATATGTAATAATTAGTGTATGCTCTTAAATTCAATATTGTGGTAGTAATTGCGAATGACCTGCTTGACCTCAGATAATAGACAATCTGAGTGACAGGCAGTTCTCTGAGAATTTGAAGTTTCAAACGAAGCCCTTTCTTAACCCATTCCACCATCTTACCTCAGCAAATTATTAATAATATAACAGGTGAATGACTTGGTTAGGAAGTTTATGTTTATAAGCCAAATGGTTTTAAGCTCTTACAAAATCAATAAATGCAAGAGATAGTTATAGAATAGAACTAGTAATGACTTCAAATGAATGCACTAATTAAAATTACTGAAAGTAGATAAAAGCAAAATAAATGTGTTAAGATGGTATAAGATGGATACCATGGCATTACAGGAAGTAGGTGTTAGTGCTAAGCAAGCAAATTAGATTCTTTGATTTGGATAATCTTGTTTAAGTTATCTTAAATTAGTGACGTTAATAGAAAGTTCATGAATTCACTAGCGACTAAGGGAAAAACTAGTATTGACTTGCAATATAATGTATATGAACAAATGGACAAAGAACATGGCATGTGAACATAATTGAAAACAACATCCGTACTTGCAATATTTGGATATTCATGTCTTGTGTATATGCAATATTTGACTTAGCTTAGAATGTTGAAACCGAGGAGGAGTTATCGCTCAATTATTCTAAACTCGGCCAACTATTAATAGAAGTCAGCAGTTTATCCAAACTTTTACCGTTGGAGAATAACAAAATTGTTTAAGAAATTAATAATAATAATAATAATAAAAGATATATAACTAGAAATTAATAGTAAATAAGATAAATATAGTTGTTTTGTTGTAGTGGGGGTTAAATTGGTAGACAAAAATTATTGAACATCTTTATTGTATGTGCAAAAATGAAACAATTAAGTAGTCAGAAATTAAAACTGCCCAAGCCGGATGGCCCAGACCGGTAGTAAATTTATTCCGTAGTACATTCAAAATTCCGACAAAGATAACACACAAAAATGAAAGACGGATACATATTGTAATAATTTGAATCCACAAGTTGTACAAGGCTGTTTACACTGTGTAGTTCTGAACAAACACCAAACTGACTCTTTAGAAATTGTATGTTGTTAAAATTTTATTCAAACTTTTTTATGGGCAATAATATACCAATTTTTATGAAATGCAGAGTTGATGTTACTGGGATTTATATCATTCATTGTACGATAATTCTTTTTATTTATATATTTTCTTTGAATTGATTCAATGCAAACTAAGCAATGCCAGCAAACAATACAAGCATGTACTATAAGTAGGCATAGCATAAGTTGACACAGTATGCATACTATGTTTTTTTTCTTAAGTAGACAATTAAATTTTATAGAGATCCACTTCATCCAGTGTGTGTATTCTACTTCAATATTGCTTGGTTTAAAATACATGCAGTCTAAGTTGTTAACCTATATAAATTAATCAATGTCCCACTCTAATACTTCAACAAATTTTAAATCTTAATTTTTTTTACCTAAATTGTTTAATCTAAGACCTATATTGCAGTAAAACCAGGTTCATTTTCTTCCTTGCTGTTGACGAAACAGTAAAGGTTGGATTACAATTGTCATCGCTTTGCCAAAATGTTAGTGATACTTGCTCTACTTATATTAATCAAAATGGTATGTTCTTATATTAATCAAAATAAAACATTCTTTTGAAAGAGTAAAGATATCATATTAATGAAAAAAAGGTTAATTTATTGCAGAATATGATAATGTAAACATGCTGTCAATCTTCTAGGGTGAGCTATTACTTTTCCAAATAAACAAACAAAATTTGCACGATTCAGAGCACAACAAATAAACAAACAATATAAAAAAATGAACAAAAAGAAGTAAACAAAAAAAACCTACTTTAGTATCAACAGATAAAGAAATCAACTCGGCTGTAAACTTGCCAAAATCATAAATAAAACCGCTCTACTCTACAATAAGAAAAAATAAATGAGTAAAACGAACATGCTTACGTTACTGATATCATAAATTAGTAATAGTCAATATTTTCTCAAGGATATTAACATGAAGATTGTAATTTACCTATAGTATTCTACGCTAGAATAGAAACATACTGTAAATATGCTAAGTTTCCTCATATTAAAAAAACAGTCCTATTATAGAATTGGTAACCAATTAGAGAAGCTGCACATTATCCACAAATTGAAAGAAATATTAAGTTTCAATAATATAATCTTTATAATACATATTTTCCTTACATTTTCCTTTTAACATTATTTATCTATAAAGGAAACAAAAATATAGCCAAATAATAGTTTGGGAAGTAACAACTCCATGATCTATGTTCCACGTAGAAAAAAGGCATTATGGGAAAAAGTATTTATCAATTTTTTCGGTGGTCGAATGGATTAAGTGATGATTAACACTTTGCCATTGCCTAAGGCTAAAATCAATACAATAAAAAGACTCAATTTAGTATCCGTTACCTTCTAAAAAAACGAATCAGCAGAGCACAAGATCATGTAGCTTTTACTGTAAAGTAGATTCTCATTCTCTTTTCTGTAAAGCCAGTAAATTGACACAACATACCAAAACAGCGGCAGCCCAGAAAAGAACACAGCCAGCAAAGCAAGCACGAACTGCGATCGCCGACGACGACTACGAGCGGCGACGACGACGACGTGCGGCGATGACGACGACGAGCGGCGAGTTTGCGATCTAGGTTTTTATAGGGGTTTCTAGATCGAGTACAAGCGGTGAGCACGAGTGATCTAGGAGTGCTAATTGCGGTCTGCGATCGGCGATGACGATTTAGGGTTTTTTGGATCGTAGAATCTGCGATTAATTTGGACTAAATTATTGAAAGGAGGGAAAATGAAATGTAAGGAGGGAGAGCGATTTAGGTTTTTTTGCGTCTGGCGGCCAAAGAAATGTAAGGAGAGAGATGGAAAGTCCTGGTTAACCTGATGAAATATAATATTTGTTAAAACGGTTGAAAACAGTTGTTATAAATAAGTATTACAACTGTTGTGCAAATAAAGTTGTTAAAAATGCCTTTATTACAACTGCTGAAATAAAACAGTTGTTAAAAAATACCTATTACACTTGCTGAAATAAAATAGTTGTTAAAAAATACCTATTACAACTGTCAATTTTTGTTGGTTGTAAATGAAAGGTTGTAATATGGTTGTTCTGTTGTAGTGGTGGGAGCAATCAACATGACAATTAATCTAGTACCAAATAGGTCTAGAACAATTAAGCAAATGAGCAACCAATGCAAAATCTTGAAGAATCGATTCGATGTTGACCTCGATGTTGACCGTTAAGATCTAGTCATTCAAAGAGCACAAAGATTGTTTTCTATCAAGATCGTAATACTCATCCTCATTTTACAATTTGGGTTTCCTATCAAACTTTGTTAATTTTCCTGGCCCTGCGATCAATCTACTCGGGTTTCCCATCAAGCTTTATTAACAATCTTCCATCAGGCTTTGAATAGTTTCACTCGAATCTCCCTTTGAGCTTTGGCAAGATCTCACATCTGCCTTAGATCATGGAGCATGGTTATGAACGACGCATCAAGGCGCAATATATAATGTAGCACGTCGATTGCGCCACTTGGCTCAATGGTGCAGTGCTATTGAAATGGCACACTAAGTGACGCACATTGTAAAAATATCATACCTTTTTTAATTTTTTTATTTAAAATAAGTTGTAATATATAGTTGATCGTGCATGTACAAACTAATATTTATATTTGAATGTATTATACATCATTTGTCATATGATGATGTGGTAAGACTTTCTAATTCACATACGTTTACATCTGGATAAGTTCACACCTAAGTTTACATTTCTATTGCTTGATATGATAAAAAAAACATAATAAATAACTGATAGAAAAATTAAGTAAAAAAGCATTGCATAAATTAATAAGCTTATTAGAATAACACAAAACAAAATAATATACCATAATAACACTTCATAAAGCAAAATAAAATAAAGTATCATATCCCTTCATTTTTTTTCTTCCTCTTACTTAAGACATACAAGCTACAAGCTTACAACCATAATTTAATTGCTAGACAATAATTAAAAGCTTTAACTCAAAATTTAATTTTTGGTAGGGAAAAATGGCTTGCAGTGTTAATTTATCTCAAATCTATCTCAATGAAATCCCGTAAAGGACTTGATATAGATGAGATAACACGAGAAAGCCAAATAATCAAACTCAATCCAACAATCCACAACCAAAGACACGCAAAATTGGAAAAAAAGAAGCAAAATGTAAATAGGACATGAGATTTATTGTGATTCCACCATCAATCGTGTGATAGTGTACATCGACTTTAAAAAAGAAGAATTTTATTATTAATTCCAAAAAAGACAACAAAACATTGATGTATTATATATGTATCATAAGCAATGTTCTGAAGACCGAACCGTTAGTCGAACCGCGATGACTCAAGGTTTAAGGTTCTGAAGGTCCGACCGGTCGAACCGTCGGAACCGTGCATTTTTTAATTTTATTATTTTTTATTATTTATACATGTTAAATAGATGAAAGTACTATGAACATGAAAGCTGCATTTTTACAATTAGCTAAAATTCCAAAACTGAAAAATAAATGAATATTTGGGAGGTTACATGAATGCACGAACACAAATAATTGGTAAATAACAAATGTATTCAGCATTAACATATAAGGTTCCCAGTATATCATATACCATTGCAAAGGCACCATGAAAGCATGAACATGAAAGCCTCCCTTTCAAGTAAGTACAACATTCCTGCAATATAATTGCAAAGGTACCATGAACATAAAAGCACACTCAGACTGTATATACACATATAAGAAGCCAACTATAAAAATAGTTGTAACAACAGGCTTACACAAAATAAAATACCATCTTGAAGAAAAAAACCATTAATTTGACTATGGTAGATCGATCATCAATTATCATACCTGCAGCATGTATGAGCTCCTACTGCTGCAAGCAGATCAATTTGACTATGGTGTTCTATCATTCAAAAAATAAGCCAACTGAACATAAAATCAAACACCTTTCTTATCTAATCTTAGCAACAATTTGAGTGAGATTATTTTGCCCACGGTTCAAGTTCAAGTCTAAGATATAAAGCCGCAACTCAAAATCAAACCTAAGGAAGCTTGCTGCAATTTGGCTTATCAATTTCATCCAATACAAAAACTAAATGATTATACCAGAAAAAGCAAACAATGCAAAAAAAAAAAAAAAAAAACTGATGTACACATACAGCAGTAGAAGCTTCCGAGTCGATAAGCACAGATTCATTGCAGAGCTTAACATGAGAGACGACTACGAAGGTGGCTACGGAGGTGGTTGCGGAGGCGGCGACTGCAACGGTGGTTTTAGAGGCGGCTACGCAGAAAACTAGGGTTTTTTGTTTTGGTAGAAAAATGAGTTACGGGACTGAGGAACAGGAAGGAGAGAAAGAAATGCGGCTCACGGCTCTATGAGCGATTCAATCGGCGGTTCAAAGGTTCCACTGCAGGTTCTGACATGTCGACGGTCCGACTTACTCCGGACATGCAACTAGGCAAATGAATTGCCTCTCGTTCTGTGCGCTTATAGAACAAGCTCCAAGACCTTGATAGCACATACTCCCTTCTCACAAGTTTATAATTTTGGTACCATGCTCCCAGTTAAGTTAGAAATTACCTCTCATCGAATGTATTATTATAATATGCGGTAGAATTTAGAGCTCTGGGAGGAGTCGGTAAATTTGTTACTCGAGCTCCAGGACCAAGCCGCTTTGAGAAAAACAAAGTATATTCAGAAAATGACCCGATACTACAACTGTAACAACCCAAAATTTAACCCGTAATAATTAATTCGTTAATTAACTAAATAATAAAATAACTTTATGAAATTATCAGAATTGAGCTAAGGGAGCTGCACCATTGTGTCCATGGTAATTTTCTAGTCAATTTCCATATATAGATCATCAAAATCCGAGCTAATGTGAACGAGTTACAAAATAAACAAGAATCAGAAATATATATATATATATATATATAATGCCCTAGGTCGACCGGCCGGTTGACCTGGGGGGAGGGGTGGTAGACCCACCTTCCCTAATGAGCGAGCAGACGAACGTTCGTTCGTTCAATTGTTGTACGCATGTTTTGCATTATTTGGCTTCATCTGGTCCTTCTATTCTTGCATCCGATGGCTCCTATTCAGCATATGACGTGGTATAAACTAGCGAAGAGTTCTTTCTTTGTGTATATGTTGAGGGACACATTGTCTGTGCATGCATGTATGCATGTATGTATGGGTGTGCAGCAGATATAAGTGTATGTATGTATGCAATTAATGCATGCATGCATGAACGATGGATATGAATGAAGCAAACAATTAGAAGAAGGTAGGAGATATGATGGAATAATACCGTGCCATATTCGGGCGAGAGAGCAGAGGAGATTAGCATGGGGCCAGACTAAAGGTTTGCTGTACAAAATAAGCAGTTTGTCTAGGCAATAGGGGGGCTGATCAGTCCAAACTGGTGAAAAAGTGCGACGTCGAAGGTTATAAGCTACAATCTTGGTGGGTATATGCAGCACCAACATGTCATCTTCTCCCTCTTCGTCAAGAATGCTAGTGACAAAAGACATAACCTCCATTTGATAGACCCCATAGTTCCTCGAACGGTGGTAGTCATCCAGTTGCGGTACTCCCTCGGTGTTTGGGTAGAGCTGAGGCACAAAAGAGGTTAGATCAACGCGGTGCAATAAAGACCAGCCGGATGAAACGTCGTCGATGCCGTAGATGCTATAGTCAAATGACACTTTGGATGGTGGAGCAGATGCCTTTGCTATGCAAATTAGGCAGCCTGATCTCAATTCCAGGGTCACACATGTGATCATGCTCCTTGTCTCTAGTGGTGGACCTGGCATAGCTGAAAACTTCTCCAATCCACTTTTCGTAACGTCGTTCAGAAGAAGAAACCTTTCATCGTCCCTCCGATGTGATCTCCAAGTCTCCCAGCACAGCTTTCCTTTCCAATACAGGCTGTGTGGGTTTTCCAAGGGTGATAACAAACAGATTCCGTTGTAGATCCTTTCCCATCCTCTTTCTCCTTGCGAAGAGGAGAATCGGTACACGCGCTGCTGCTGATGTGTACGAAAAGCATGTTTCGGATATGGATTTGTTATTGCGTAGATTTTGAAATGCAGTGGTGACATGGAAGGGTCGAACGCTAGGTTGTAGGTGTAGGAGAACCACGGGTACTGAGGACATGGAACGACCACACGCTCTCTGGTCGTTGGATTGCATACAAAAAGCAGGAAAGGAGTAGCCAAGCATTGACAGGCGACAAGCCCATTGCACGAGTGCACCACTTTCACACCACCATCCCCGTACTTGTCCATTAAACCCATTGAACGCCGACCCAACACTGTTATTGAAGATGAACTTGGCGGTTTGTTTATCCTCAACAGCTCTATCTCTGACCAATTCCTTATGATACGGCAACCCTGCACCTTGGAGTATTTCGATATGAATTTTCGGTCGCTTGAGATCTCAAGCCATTCTTTGCAAACGCATCTCAGCCTTCCTACTGACTTCACTGGAAGTCTCGTCTTTATTTCCGCTATAATATCCCTTCCCACTACGCCACCACCACCATACTTAATTTGTTTACCACCCATTTTTTCTTCCTTTTATTTTCTTTTACTTACTTCCACCAACTGCTTTTGATTTTTTATTGTTTTATTTATTTTTATAATTGCATCGCATAACATAATTAACCGACCTCCAAATATCTATCTTTGTATTAAGAATACTTCTAATCTGATCTGAGAATATTTCCAACTTTTTCTCCCTTCTTTTCTCCTTAGCCCCAGTTATTTCAAACGTCCCATATGTTCAAATATTTTATAACTCGGAATAATTGAACGATTCCAACGTATGTTCAAATATTTTAAGGCCTTACCCACATATGTTTCAGATACGTCTGTCGCACAAGATTCTTAAAACAATATATTGATTCCAACGTAAATGAATTACTTTCAACAAATTAGCTTTATAGTTTCTCGCAATCTAAGCTTCAATCATATACGATTTTGCTTAACATTTTTTTTTTTTTTTTCAACAAAAAAACATAAATATATAGGGAGAAAAACCGCCTTTCTCCGGTGGCTCACAAAAATAGGCAAAGCATATGAAGACCATATGCCTCCCAGACAGAATTAAAAAATCGAGAATCAGTACAAAGAGCAACAGAAGGAAAAACCAGCAGAAATATGAATACAGCTAGCCAAAGAAGTCCAGCAACAACCACCAACAAAGCAATCCGCAAACCCGCCTGAGCTCAGAAGAGCAGGCCAGACCTCCAAACCATACCACAGAACCAGAGACGAGACCTCAATGGAAATCTGGAAAAGGATGGAAACAAGGGGAAGCGACGTCTCACCAACAAGGACGAAAACATCAACGAACAAAGTCGACCCAAACAATAACCATGCGCCAGAAGAAGTAGTCAATGCGGATAAGAGAAGACAGGTAACCCCCAACCAACCCAACAACCAAGCCAAAAACAAAGAGAGGAACCAGGAGCCGCCTCCCAGTCGGTAGCACTGACCCAGGTCAGACAAAGATATCCGCAAGACCAAAGCAAGCCAAGGCCACCTGAACTACAACACTAGCAAACAAAGTAATACCAAACAAAAAGGGGGGGCGACGGGGACGATGAGAGAAAACGACACCCAGGATAAGAAATCAACCAACTCCTTGACGAGCATAGGTCTGGCCACAAGAAATAGACAACAGACCCACCAATCGCCTAGACCGATGGCTCAAAATTCCCCTGAATGGTCTACCTCGAAATGCCAGGAAAACATCATTCCTAACACGCCTAATAATGGATGGGGGATCCATAGGGGAATTCTCAAAGATGGCTTTATTCCGAGCGCACCAAAGGTGCCAGCAGATAAGGCAAGGAATCAAACGGAAAACGGAAGAGCGGAGAGATTTGCCGGACATCCCAGACCACCAGGAAAGCAGTAGGTCAAAAGGAGATCTGGCCATTCGTCTTTCACCCACTAGGTTGCCGAAATAATTCCAGCAAGATCTAGCCGATACACTATCGAAAAACAAATGGTTTAAAGATTCCGATGCCCCGTTGGCACAACAGCGGCAACGCGAAACAAAAGGGATGCCAATAAGCTGAAGGTTAACGTCGAGAGGCAAACCATCGTGCATGATGCGCCACATCAGAATAGAAATTTTCGGCGGAATACGGGAGTCCCAAATGAAGGAGAAAACTGGACTACTGGGACTCGGAGATCTGCAGGATGACCACGCTTTCAGGATGGAGAAAGGCGTGCCATCCCAGCCAGAGGAACCTCCATGAGAGTCGGAGAACGCTTTTACCGACTGCATGTGCTTCCAGGTTTCGCTAGCATAAGACGGCGATCCTGAAAAATTAGAGATAGCAAGCCTTCGATATTTTGCGTGGAGGAAAGATGCCCATAAGGAATCATTCGCACCGAACCTCAGCCACAGCTTACAAGCAAAAGCCACACAAAGATCCTTGGGATTACGAAGACCAAGACCACCCTCGGATTTGGGGCGACAAATCGTTTCCCATGACACCCAATGATGTCGGCGAGCATCTTCCTTTGAACCCCAAAAAAAAGCCGAGGCCAAAGACTTATAAGCCCGGAAGAAGGAAGAGGTAGGGGACATAGCAGCGAAAATATGAGTTCCCATCGAATCAAGAACAGATTTGATAAGAACCAGTCTGCCTGCCTGGGATAGGAGACACGCATTCCAACGTAAAATCTTACCCCTGACTTTGTCCGCCAATGAATCGAAATAGGCATTGAGCTTCCTACCACGATAGAGGACAATACCAAGATAGGGGAGAGGGAGAGATGCCTCTTTGAATCCCGAGACGGACTCAATCCAGGCAGCACGAGATGGGGACAAGTCTTTAGCATGGACGAAGCAACTTTTCGAAGGGTTAACGAATTGGCCAGAGGACCTCTCATATTGATGTAGAAAGCTAAGGAGTCGCCGAACGGAGGAGCGACTACCGTTAGCAAAAATGACAATGTCATCAGCAAAGGATAAAGAAGAAATAAGAGGGCAACCTCTCGGAATACCGAATCGTTGAACTTGCCCATAAATAGTCAAGGAATGGAGACCGCGGATCAAAGCCTCAGCCGCGATCACAAAAAGGGAAGGCGAAAGAGGATCCCCTTGGCGAAGCCCTCTTCCCGCCCTGAAGTAACCTTGGGCCGATCCGTTTATAAGCACAGAAAACCAACAGTTAGAGATGAGCCTCCAAACCAGGTCAATAAGGAATTCCGGAAAACCGAAGGCCCGTAAAACCTTGATGATGAAGAACCAAGACATGCGGTCATAGGCCTTGGCCATGTCCAGTTTGAAGACAACATTAGAGCCTCTAACTTTCCGATCAATTTGGGAAATAAGCTCCTGGGCGAGAAGGACGTTGTCGGTGATCAAACGACCTTTGACAAAACCTGCTTGCGATGGAGAGATAATACGATCAAGAAAAAGGGCCAAGCGAGAGGCTAAGATCTTGGAGATGACTTTATTAGAAAAGTTGCACAGACTGATAGGCCTGAAATCCCCGCACGATCTAGGATTATCGCACTTAGGAATGAGGATAAGGTTGGTGGAGGTCCATCCGGCAGGAAGGGAATCCCCAGAGAAGAAGGACTGAATAGCAAGACAAAAATCAGCCTGAATAATAGGCCAGGAGCACCGATAGAAACTGCCGTTGAAACCATCCGGTCCAGAAGCGCTGTCCTTGCTTAAGGCAAAGACACAGTTCCGGATTTCCTCAACGGTTGGCATCTCAGAAAGAAGGGCACAATCCGACGAAGAGATGACACTAGGGATGAAGGCTAAAAGAGCCGGATCAGTAACCGCAACTGACTCAGAGCCAAGAAAGGATTGAAAGTGGGCCAAAATGGTATCTTTTACTTCCTCAGGAGAGGAAGCAGTAGAAAGGTCAGGCCTCACAATCTCACGAATCGTGAGAAGGTTATTCTTCTTACGAATAGAAGAATGGAAGAATTTGGAGTTCGTATCGCCTTCGACTACCCACTTGATCCTAGCTTTTTGACGAAGGAAGTCATTTTCGATACGAAGTACCGAAGAATAAACGAGTTGCGCAAGCGACCAAGCCTCCTTGTTAGCCGAAGACGGATCATCGTCAAGCAAAGATTCGGCTAAGATTAGAGACTCTTCAGCCATTCTAACGCGATCAAAAATGTTCTTAAAGACGAGACGATTCCAGACCTTAAGGCTCTCCTTGAGACGCTTAAGTTTACGGCTGAAAACAGCACAAGGAGGGCCAGCAGTCGGAGTTACCCATGAATCTTCCACCTCCTTAATAAAGGAATGATGAGAGATCCACATGCTCTGGAACCGGAAGGAAGAAGGACCCGAAAGGGAGAAAGGGGAGCACCGAACAATCATAGGAGCATGATCAGAGAAGGAGCGGTGAAGGTGAGCGATGGAGAAGGAGAAGGGAAGGCGAAACCAATCCTCCGATCCAAAGACACGGTCGAGTCTGGAAAGAATACGGTTCGGACCCTCTTGGTTGTTAGACCAAGTAAAAGCCGAACCCGTAAAAGGAAGCTCGGAGAGGCCAGAGCTGGCAATGAAGGAATTGAAATCCTCCACTGCAGAACGGTTGACGGCCGCCCCGCCCCGTTTCTCTGCTTGGCAGGCGACGATGTTAAAATCCCCACCGATCACAGAGGGAGCAATCCCCGAAGACCCTAGGCCCAGAAGGGCTGACCAAAGGTCTAATCTAATCGACCGATCGCAACTGGCGTAGACCGCCGAAAATAAGAAGGCTGAAGGAAATGAAGGAGACGAACAGGACAAGGAAAGGAGCTGAGGGGAATCAAAAACGGGGGAGACCGAAAAGGATTTGGACCATAAAATCCAGATCTTTCCCGAGATGTTGGCGTACCCGCCACCATATCCTAAGGAGCAGATGACAGAAGAAATTCCTTCTGGAGCAATGAGAGGTTCCATAAGAGCAATCAAGCCAACAGAGTGCTTTCTGACGATGCGTTTTAGTCTAGCCAAAGAAGCATCGTTGCCAATTCCACGGACATTCCAAAAGAGAATGTTAGCCATGAGGAAGAGGAGGAAAAACGAGGAAGACAAAGGATACAAGCGGACAGCAGGAAAAGGAGACAGAAGGACTCAAATAAGATACAACGAAGATCGAGAAGATCGATCGATCTGCTCGGACGCCGCTATAGAGCGTGTGCGGATGGTGCGAGGAGTAGACGGGACCCTACGCGAGGCGCGTCGAGTCGAACGAGGAGGAAGGGCAGCGGGCTGGAGAACAGACACATGCGACTCCTCAGCAGCGATCTCCCTCAACAACGACGTCGAAGGAATAGACCGCGACCGCGAGAAAGAGGGAGAGGAGTTCCTAGTTAAGCGATCAAGACGCTCATTAAGGAGCGCAATTTCCTCCCTACTCATAAGAGGGATGGAGATGGATAAAGAGCACGAGGACGAAGTGGAAGAGCACGCCGATGAGCAATGATCAGTAGGCGGATCCCGGCTATCCGGAGGCTCGACCGGCGTGCTAGAGAAACAAGGAATAAGACGATTTTGCTTAACATGGTAAACAGAGTTTCACTGTACCTCTTTCCGGTGTACCCATTAGTTTACATTTCCATGATTTTTCTAATACATAATTCAAACTTCAACGATAATTTGTACATATGTTCTAATATACCTTAAGATCATTTCCACTGAAATAATTTAATTTGAATACTCCTAATATACTCAAAGTGATATTTCAAATCGAGATTAAAATAAATGTTTAATGGTTGATATTGTTTAAATATTTTGAACCTGATAGAAACTTTTGAAATGCTTCTAAATTTTGTGGACATGATATTCCTAGTATAGATTGAAATCCTTATAACTTCATCCTATTTCGAAAGCACTAAAATTCATAGAGGTGGAGTGTGGTGGTTCCTTCGTGACATTTTTACATCGTGATTTGTGCTCAAATTGTGCTTCATATCTATGGTTATCTGAATCCGCTCAAATTTTTTACAAGGTAAATAAACCATCTAAAAATATTTATATTACACAAGGCATGAATCAGTGATTGGCTCAATCTCAGAAGAAAAAAAAGACAATAAACAATTAAGTTTTTTCAATAGAAGCAAGGTTCCACATTTAATTTTCTTTGCAAGAGTTTCAACATTCTTTTGATTCTGGTTCCACCAACTACCTCTCTGATCATCTCCTCTCTTCTTTCATATTGCACCTCTTGCATCTTCGATACCATAGGACTCTCCGTAAGAAACTGTTCCCAAAACACATCATTTGCACCCGCAGTAGAAGGCTTAGCATTAACATCAATTTGCACTACCTAACTTGCTTTATCAATTGCAATTTCAGGACTCCCTTGATTGCTAGTGGATGAAGATATCAGAGATGGAAACTTCAAATTGATATTTGTATCACCGAATGATGTGTTTAACTCAGTAATAACAAGATCGGAAGGTAGAGGTGGAGTTATGTTATCGTAACGCGTGTCTTTGATAAATGATTGACTCAGCTTCATGAAAAAGATTTTCCAATGAATTTAAAGATGACTCCATTTCTCAAACGCATCGATGTTGCTCAAATGTGCACTTGTACTGTCATCCTTTGTTATTATTCTATTGCCCTCGAAGATGAAATCGTATTTTCTTTTCTTGCCGTGGAGATCGAACGTGAATGCAACATTGGATAGAAAGCCTGGTTTATGTACGTACGTAGTGATTTAAATTGGAAATAAGATGATAGGAAATAAGATGGTTTTGACGGAGTTTGACGTCGAGTAATCTTAATTCCAAGGACTGCATTTGGTTCTCTATCATGTCTTGATTCTACGAGTGTTTTTTGAAGTCGAGTAGTAGAATGTTTTTATCGTGGATGAGTCCATCAACCTTTTCTTGGAGTTCTTGCCTTTCGGAATTCGAGAGTGGACCCGAGCCTTGAGCTAGGTTTGGCTGTGTAGTGAGTGGTTGTAGATTGGTTTGCGTCCGTGGATGTTTCGTAGAAGATGTCTTTGATTAATAATTCCCATCTATCCGGATCAATTTTTTTGAAGATCTGCAAATGGATATGGAATAATTGGTTTGTCGCAATTTATTAACATTTGTCGCAATTTATTAACATTTGTCGCAATTTTTCGTTAGTTAGGACTAGACATATAATACCATTTGGAAATTATGTTGAAGGGCTTCTCATTCTAGGGTAATAAGTTTTAAGGACAACACATATGAATAATTAGTTTTAAGGACAATTTACAGGCAAATGGTAAATTTATCATTTTAAGTTATACAGAAAAATGATAAATTCATTTATCGTTATTTCTGTATAACTGAAAATAATAACTTCGTTTATCTTTTTCCCATAAATTGTCCTTAAAACTAATTTTTCAAAAATGTCGTCCTTAAAACTTATTGCCCTGCATAAAGAAGCCCTTTGAGTGAAAATCCCCTAATACTAATATGTTCGACAAATAAACTTAACAAAAAGTAAAAATATGAAAAAGGTATAGTAGAAAGGCATTAATAATTAATTATTGGAAATAATACATATACATACATACAAATATGCATATGTTATAAGATATATTAATAAAACTCTATTAATAGTGCATAATTAATACGAAGATTTCTCTAACCATATGATGTGGCAGCCTGATGTAAAGGTATGGCATATGAAACCAAGTTGGTTGCTATCTCTTCAGGATTATGGAGGAATACCCTATTCGGGGACGATCTATTGAGGTAAGAATACAAATCCTTGAACAAGTTCATTTCCGAGCTCGAGGAGAAATTCGAATTGAGGAATAAATGGGAACTATTAAAAAGAATCCAGAATGGAGTGGTGACAACAAGAAGTTCACTTCGGCCAAAAGATTTAAGAAGGAACTCCAAGTAATGGAAGTCTATCCCCTAATCATTTATATGCTCAAATCTATGCCATGACTCGAGACCGACTTTCATATCCTCCGAGAAGAGGAAAGGAACCAGAAAGTAACCGAGGAGGAAAATACCACGACAGAATGGACATAACACCGAGGAATTTCAGTTTTTAAAGTCCTTCATCAACAGGCTTATCAGAGAAGGACAGTTAAATGAGTTTCTGGAGAATGATAATATTCAGGAAGCCACCATTCTAGTAGGAAGTAAAGGTGAGCAACCCAAGCACAGGCTTCGAGGTCTTTACCAGCCCCTTTGAACTTTGTTAGCATCATTTTGAGAGGACTCTACATTGTTGGGCAAGTAATGGTAGTTGGAAAAGGTACATTAATGAAGCCAAAAGTGAAGATGTCTCAGTGTACAAGATGAAAAGAGTTGAGAAAAATTAGAAGGCTGGGCCGGAGATTACATTCCGTGACTCCGATAAGCGAGGTGTTTGCAACCTCCACAATGACCCACTTGTAATTACGGCTCAAATTGAGCTTTTGGAAGTTGGAATGATAATGGTTGACACTGGTGTTGTTGTTAACGTAATCTTTAAACATACTTTCAATAATGTGGGGCAACTCAAAAGTATATTCAAATCTAGTCAATCCCCCATATATGGGTTCAATGATGAAGGAACCATACCTCTCGTAGAGTATAATTTGATGGTTAAAATTGGAAGTGGCCCTCACCATAAGATCTTCGAGACCACCTTTGTTGTCATGGACATCCCTTTAATATACAATGCTTTCTTTGGAAGACCAGCTCTCGATGCTATGAACGAGTATGTGTTGACTAAGCATTTCTAAATTTTACCACCGAGATAGGAGAAGGGCATGAAAGGGAAGATCGGTGGATCTCAAGGCAATTGTATTATGCAAGTGTTGACGTGATCAATAAAAGGAAAACTTTATCTTATGAGAACAATGTCAAAATGAACCAACTACTCCCCCCGAAGTTAAGGAAATAGTTAATACCATGAGTTCTAAATTCATGGAAAACCGTAGGAAACACTTAAGAATTTTCCCATGGCAAGAAGATTCTATGGTTCGGGAATTAATATACATATCAAGCTATCAAAGAGAATATAATGAGATAGAATGTGGGCAGAGTAGTAGGTTTACTTGGAAAAAGAGAAAGATTGTTCATGATATATAGGAAATTCTGAGAGAAGAAGAAATTGAGCTTGATCTCAATCCTAGACAAGAGACCAAGACAACTACAGCAGCCGAAACTCTAGAAGAAGCGTGCCTTGATGAAAATGACAAGTCTAAGACAGTTAAGATGGGGACATATTTTCATCCATTTGTTTGACAAGAACTAATTTCCATCCTCATGCATAACCAAGATGTATCGCCTAGACTTATGATGATATGGTGGGAGTCAACCCCTTGATCATTTGCTATTACTTGAATATGGTTTCAAATTTTACTCACGTAATGCAAAAAAAGGAGACCTTTAGACAAGATCTGATATATGGCCTTACAAGATGAAGTCGAAAGGTTACTAAAGAATAACTTCATTCGAGATGTTTACTATCCATAGTGGATTGCTAATTCGGTGTTAGTAAAGAAACCAAATGGGAAGTGGAGGACTTGTATTAACTTCACTAATTTAAACAACGGTTTCCCAAAGGATTGCTTCCCTTTGCCTAGAATCGATCAGTTAGTAGATGCTACGAGTGGGCATCAATTGCTTTCGTTTATGGATACTTATTCCGGATATAATCAAATTCCAATGTTTAAGCCGGATGAGGAATAGACGAGTTTCATCACCAACATGGTTTTGCTTTGTTACAAGGTAATTCCATTTGGTCTTAAGAATGTAGCGGCAATATATCAAAGGTTAATCAACCAAATGTTCACCAATCAGATAGGTCGGAATATGAATGTGTGTATTGATGACATGTTGGTTAAATCTAAGTAATCAGAGAATCATATTTCAGATCAAGCCAAGATATTCGAAGCTCTCTGGAAATATCAGCTGAAGTAAAACCCTCATAAGTGTACCTTCAGAATACAATCCAGGAAGTTTGGAGGCTTTATAGTAAGTAATCATAGTGGAAATTAATTACTTTGCAAAATGGGTCGAGGAAAAACCCTTAGCTATCATAACCTCCCATCTAGTAATAAAGTCTATGATGAGGAATATTGTATATAGATTTGGTCTTCTGCATAGGATTATCACAGACAATGGCACTCAATTTAAAAGCTAGGAGTTTGTAGAATATTGATGAGATCGGGGTATTATCAAGAGTTTTTCTTCGGTAGCCCATCCACAAGAAAATGGAGCTATAGAGGCAGCCAACAAAACTATTAAAGCCAGTTTGAAGAAAAGATTAAACAAGGCCAAATGCAACTAGGCAAATGAATTGCCTCTCGTTCTGTGCGCTTATAGAACAAGCTCCAAGACCTTGATAGCACATACTCCCTTCTCACAAGTTTATAATTTTGGTACCATGCTCCCAGTTAAGTTAGAAATTACCTCTCATCGAATGTATTATTATAATATGCGGTAGAATTTAGAGCTCTGGGAGGAGTCGGTAAATTTGTTACTCGAGCTCCAGGACCAAGCCGCTTTGAGAAAAACAAAGTATATTCAGAAAATGACCCGATACTACAACTGTAACAACCCAAAATTTAACCCGTAATAATTAATTCGTTAATTAACTAAATAATAAAATAACTTTATGAAATTATCAGAATTGAGCTAAGGGAGCTGCACCATTGTGTCCATGGTAATTTTCTAGTCAATTTCCATATATAGATCATCAAAATCTGAGCTAATGTGAACGAGTTACAAAATAAACAAGAATCAGAAATATATATATATATATATATATATATATATATATATATATATATATATATAATGCCCTAGGTCGACCGGCCGGTTGACCTGGGGGGAGGGGTGGTAGACCCACCTTCCCTAATGAGCGAGCAGACGAACGTTCGTTCGTTCAATTGTTGTACGCATGTTTTGCATTATTTGGCTTCATCTGGTCCTTCTATTCTTGCATCCGATGGCTCCTATTCAGCATATGACGTGGTATAAACTAGCGAAGAGTTCTTTCTTTGTGTATATGTTGAGGGACACATTGTCTGTGCATGCATGTATGCATGTATGTATGGGTGTGCAGCAGATATAAGTGTATGTATGTATGCAATTAATGCATGCATGCATGAACGATGGATATGAATGAAGCAAACAATTAGAAGAAGGTAGGAGATATGATGGAATAATACCGTGCCATATTCGGGCGAGAGAGCAGAGGAGATTAGCATGGGGCCAGACTAAAGGTTTGCTGTACAAAATAAGCAGTTTGTCTAGGCAATAGGGGGGCTGATCAGTCCAAACTGGTGAAAAAGTGCGACGTCGAAGGTTATAAGCTACAATCTTGGTGGGTATATGCAGCACCAACATGTCATCTTCTCCCTCTTCGTCAAGAATGCTAGTGACAAAAGACATAACCTCCATTTGATAGACCCCATAGTTCCTCGAACGGTGGTAGTCATCCAGTTGCGGTACTCCCTCGGTGTTTGGGTAGAGCTGAGGCACAAAAGAGGTTAGATCAACGCGGTGCAATAAAGACCAGCCGGATGAAACGTCGTCGATGCCGTAGATGCTATAGTCAAATGACACTTTGGATGGTGGAGCAGATGCCTTTGCTATGCAAATTAGGCAGCCTGATCTCAATTCCAGGGTCACACATGTGATCATGCTCCTTGTCTCTAGTGGTGGACCTGGCATAGCTGAAAACTTCTCCAATCCACTTTTCGTAACGTCGTTCAGAAGAAGAAACCTTTCATCGTCCCTCCGATGTGATCTCCAAGTCTCCCAGCACAGCTTTCCTTTCCAATACAGGCTGTGTGGGTTTTCCAAGGGTGATAACAAACAGATTCCGTTGTAGATCCTTTCCCATCCTCTTTCTCCTTGCGAAGAGGAGAATCGGTACACGCGCTGCTGCTGATGTGTACGAAAAGCATGTTTCGGATATGGATTTGTTATTGCGTAGATTTTGAAATGCAGTGGTGACATGGAAGGGTCGAACGCTAGGTTGTAGGTGTAGGAGAACCACGGGTACTGAGGACATGGAACGACCACACGCTCTCTGGTCGTTGGATTGCATACAAAAAGCAGGAAAGGAGTAGCCAAGCATTGACAGGCGACAAGCCCATTGCACGAGTGCACCACTTTCACACCACCATCCCCGTACTTGTCCATTAAACCCATTGAACGCCGACCCAACACTGTTATTGAAGATGAACTTGGCGGTTTGTTTATCCTCAACAGCTCTATCTCTGACCAATTCCTTATGATACAGCAACCCTGCACCTTGGAGTATTTCGATATGAATTTTCGGTCGCTTGAGATCTCAAGCCATTCTTTGCAAACGCATCTCAGCCTTCCTACTGACTTCACTGGAAGTCTCGTCTTTATTTCCGCTATAATATCCCTTCCCACTACGCCACCACCACCATACTTAATTTGTTTACCACCCATTTTTTCTTCCTTTTATTTTCTTTTACTTACTTCCACCAACTGCTTTTGATTTTTTATTGTTTTATTTATTTTTATAATTGCATCGCATAACATAATTAACCGACCTCCAAATATCTATCTTTGTATTAAGAATACTTCTAATCTGATCTGAGAATATTTCCAACTTTTTCTCCCTTCTTTTCTCCTTAGCCCCAGTTATTTCAAACGTCCCATATGTTCAAATATTTTATAACTCGGAATAATTGAACGATTCCAACGTATGTTCAAATATTTTAAGGCCTTACCCACATATGTTTCAGATACGTCTGTCGCACAAGATTCTTAAAACAATATATTGATTCCAACGTAAATGAATTACTTTCAACAAATTAGCTTTATAGTTTCTCGCAATCTAAGCTTCAATCATATACGATTTTGCTTAACATTTTTTTTTTTTTTTTTCAACAAAAAAACATAAATATATAGGGAGAAAAACCGCCTTTCTCCGGTGGCTCACAAAAATAGGCGAAGCATATGAAGACCATATGCCTCCCAGACAGAATTAAAAAATCGAGAATCAGTACAAAGAGCAACAGAAGGAAAAACCAGCAGAAATATGAATACAGCTAGCCAAAGAAGTCCAGCAACAACCACCAACAAAGCAATCCGCAAACCCGCCTGAGCTCAGAAGAGCAGGCCAGACCTCCAAACCATACCACAGAACCAGAGACGAGACCTCAATGGAAATCTGGAAAAGGATGGAAACAAGGGGAAGCGACGTCTCACCAACAAGGACGAAAACATCAACGAACAAAGTCGACCCAAACAATAACCATGCGCCAGAAGAAGTAGTCAATGCGGATAAGAGAAGACAGGTAACCCCCAACCAACCCAACAACCAAGCCAAAAACAAAGAGAGGAACCAGGAGCCGCCTCCCAGTCGGTAGCACTGACCCAGGTCAGACAAAGATATCCGCAAGACCAAAGCAAGCCAAGGCCACCTGAACTACAACACTAGCAAACAAAGTAATACCAAACAAAAAGGGGGGGGGCGACGGGGACGATGAGAGAAAACGACACCCAGGATAAGAAATCAACCAACTCCTTGACGAGCATAGGTCTGGCCACAAGAAATAGACAACAGACCCACCAATCGCCTAGACCGATGGCTCAAAATTCCCCTGAATGGTCTACCTCGAAATGCCAGGAAAACATCATTCCTAACACGCCTAATAATGGATGGGGGATCCATAGGGGAATTCTCAAAGATGGCTTTATTCCGAGCGCACCAAAGGTGCCAGCAGATAAGGCAAGGAATCAAACGGAAAACGGAAGAGCGGAGAGATTTGCCGGACATCCCAGACCACCAGGAAAGCAGTAGGTCAAAAGGAGATCTGGCCATTCGTCTTTCACCCACTAGGTTGCCGAAATAATTCCAGCAAGATCTAGCCGATACACTATCGAAAAACAAATGGTTTAAAGATTCCGATGCCCCGTTGGCACAACAGCGGCAACGCGAAACAAAAGGGATGCCAATAAGCTGAAGGTTAACGTCGAGAGGCAAACCATCGTGCATGATGCGCCACATCAGAATAGAAATTTTCGGCGGAATACGGGAGTCCCAAATGAAGGAGAAAACTGGACTACTGGGACTCGGAGATCTGCAGGATGACCACGCTTTCAGGATGGAGAAAGGCGTGCCATCCCAGCCAGAGGAACCTCCATGAGAGTCGGAGAACGCTTTTACCGACTGCATGTGCTTCCAGGTTTCGCTAGCATAAGACGGCGATCCTGAAAAATTAGAGATAGCAAGCCTTCGATATTTCGCGTGGAGGAAAGATGCCCATAAGGAATCATTCGCACCGAACCTCAGCCACAGCTTACAAGCAAAAGCCACACAAAGATCCTTGGGATTACGAAGACCAAGACCACCCTCGGATTTGGGGCGACAAATCGTTTCCCATGACACCCAATGATGTCGGCGAGCATCTTCCTTTGAACCCCAAAAAAAAGCCGAGGCCAAAGACTTATAAGCCCGGAAGAAGGAAGAGGTAGGGGACATAGCAGCGAAAATATGAGTTCCCATCGAATCAAGAACAGATTTGATAAGAACCAGTCTGCCTGCCTGGGATAGGAGAGACGCATTCCAACGTAAAATCTTACCCCTGACTTTGTCCGCCAATGAATCGAAATAGGCATTGAGCTTCCTACCACGATAGAGGACAATACCAAGATAGGGGAGAGGGAGAGATGCCTCTTTGAATCCCGAGACGGACTCAATCCAGGCAGCACGAGATGGGGACAAGTCTTTAGCATGGACAAAGCAACTTTTCGAAGGGTTAACGAGTTGGCCAGAGGACCTCTCATATTGATGTAGAAAGCTAAGGAGTCGCCGAACGGAGGAGCGACTACCGTTAGCAAAAATGACAATGTCATCAGCAAAGGATAAAGAAGAAATAAGAGGGCAACCTCTCGGAATACCGAATCGTTGAACTTGCCCATAAATAGTCAAGGAATGGAGACCGCGGATCAAAGCCTCAGCCGCGATCACAAAAAGGGAAGGCGAAAGAGGATCCCCTTGGCGAAGCCCTCTTCCCGCCCTGAAGTAACCTTGGGCCGATCCGTTTATAAGCACAGAAAACCAACAGTTAGAGATGAGCCTCCAAACCAGGTCAATAAGGAATTCCGGAAAACCGAAGGCCCGTAAAACCTTGATGATGAAGAACCAAGACATGCGGTCATAGGCCTTGGCCATGTCCAGTTTGAAGACAACATTAGAGCCTCTAACTTTCCGATCAATTTGGGAAATAAGCTCCTGGGCGAGAAGGACGTTGTCGGTGATCAAACGACCTTTGACAAAACCTGCTTGCGATGGAGAGATAATACGATCAAGAAAAAGGGCCAAGCGAGAGGCTAAGATCTTGGAGATGACTTTATTAGAAAAGTTGCACAGACTGATAGGCCTGAAATCCCCGCACGATCTAGGATTATCGCACTTAGGAATGAGGATAAGGTTGGTGGAGGTCCATCCGGTAGGAAGGGAATCCCCAGAGAAGAAGGACTGAATAGCAAGACAAAAATCAGCCTGAATAATAGGCCAGGAGCACCGATAGAAACTGCCGTTGAAACCATCCGGTCCAGAAGCGCTGTCCTTGCTTAAGGCAAAGACACAGTTCCGGATTTCCTCAACGGTTGGCATCTCAGAAAGAAGGGCACAATCCGACGAAGAGATGACACTAGGGATGAAGGCTAAAAGAGCCGGATCAGTAACCGCAACTGACTCAGAGCCAAGAAAGGATTGAAAGTGGGCCAAAATGGTATCTTTTACTTCCTTAGGAGAGGAAGCAGTAGAAAGGTCAGGCCTCACAATCTCACGAATCGTGAGAAGGTTATTCTTCTTACGAATAGAAGAATGGAAGAATTTGGAGTTCGTATCGCCTTCGACTACCCACTTGATCCTAGCTTTTTGACGAAGGAAGTCATTTTCGATACGAAGTACCGAAGAATAAACGAGTTGCGCAAGCGACCAAGCCTCCTTGTTAGCCGAAGACGGATCATCGTCAAGCAAAGATTCGGCTAAGATTAGAGACTCTTCAGCCATTCTAACGCGATCAAAAATGTTCTTAAAGACGAGACGATTCCAGACCTTAAGGCTCTCCTTGAGACGCTTAAGTTTACGGCTGAAAACAGCACAAGGAGGGCCAGCAGTCGGAGTTACCCATGAATCTTCCACCTCCTTAATAAAGGAATGATGAGAGATCCACATGCTCTGGAACCGGAAGGAAGAAGGACCCGAAAGGGAGAAAGGGGAGCACCGAACAATCATAGGAGCATGATCAGAGAAGGAGCGGTGAAGGTGAGCGATGGAGAAGGAGAAGGGAAGGCGAAACCAATCCTCCGATCCAAAGACACGGTCGAGTCTGGAAAGAATACGGTTCGGACCCTCTTAGTTGTTAGACCAAGTAAAAGCCGAACCCGTAAAAGGAAGCTCGGAGAGGCCAGAGCTGGCAATGAAGGAATTGAAATCCTCCACTGCAGAACGGTTGACGGCCGCCCCGCCCCGTTTCTCTGCTTGGCAGGCGACGATGTTAAAATCCCCACCGATCACAGAGGGAGCAATCCCCGAAGACCCTAGGCCCAGAAGGGCTGACCAAAGGTCTAATCTAATCGACCGATCGCAACTGGCGTAGACCGCCGAAAATAAGAAGGCTGAAGGAAATGAAGGAGACGAACAGGACAAGGAAAGGAGCTGAGGGGAATCAAAAATGGGGGAGACCGAAAAGGATTTGGACCATAAAATCCAGATCTTTCCCGAGATGTTGGCGTACCCGCCACCATATCCTAAGGAGCAGATGACAGAAGAAATTCCTTCTGGAGCAATGAGAGGTTCCATAAGAGCAATCAAGCCAACAGAGTGCTTCCTGACGATGCGTTTTAGTCTAGCCAAAGAAGCATCGTTGCCAATTCCACGGACATTCCAAAAGAGAATGTTAGCCATGAGGAAGAGGAGGAAAAACGAGGAAGACAAAGGATACAAGCGGACAGCAGGAAAAGGAGACAGAAGGACTCAAATAAGATACAACGAAGATCGAGAAGATCGATCGATCTGCTCGGACGCCGCTATAGAGCGTGTGCGGATGGTGCGAGGAGTAGACGGGACCCTACGCGAGGCGCGTCGAGTCGAACGAGGAGGAAGGGCAGCGGGCTGGAGAACAGACACATGCGACTCCTCAGCAGCGATCTCCCTCAACAACGACGTCGAAGGAATAGACCGCGACCGCGAGAAAGAGGGAGAGGAGTTCCTAGTTAAGCGATCAAGACGCTCATTAAGGAGCGCAATTTCCTCCCTACTCATAAGAGGGATGGAGATGGATAAAGAGCACGAGGACGAAGTGGAAGAGCACGCCGATGAGCAATGATCAGTAGGCGGATCCCGGCTATCCGGAGGCTCGACCGGCGTGCTAGAGAAACAAGGAATAAGACGATTTTGCTTAACATGGTAAACAGAGTTTCACTGTACCTCTTTCCGGTGTACCCATTAGTTTACATTTCCATGATTTTTCTAATACATAATTCAAACTTCAACGATAATTTGTACATATGTTCTAATATACCTTAAGATCATTTCCACTGAAATAATTTAATTTGAATACTCCTAATATACTCAAAGTGATATTTCAAATCGAGATTAAAATAAATGTTTAATGGTTGATATTGTTTAAATATTTTGAACCTGATAGAAACTTTTGAAATGCTTCTAAATTTTGTGGACATGATATTCCTAGTATAGATTGAAATCCTTATAACTTCATCCTATTTCGAAAGCACTAAAATTCATAGAGGTGGAGTGTGGTGGTTCCTTCGTGACATTTTTACATCGTGATTTGTGCTCAAATTGTGCTTCATATCTATGGTTATCTGAATCCGCTCAAATTTTTTACAAGGTAAATAAACCATCTAAAAATATTTATATTACACAAGGCATGAATCAGTGATTGGCTCAATCTCAGAAGAAAAAAAAGACAATAAACAATTAAGTTTTTTCAATAGAAGCAAGGTTCCACATTTAATTTTCTTTGCAAGAGTTTCAACATTCTTTTGATTCTGGTTCCACCAACTACCTCTCTGATCATCTCCTCTCTTCTTTCATATTGCACCTCTTGCATCTTCGATACCATAGGACTCTCCGTAAGAAACTGTTCCCAAAACACATCATTTGCACCCGCAGTAGAAGGCTTAGCATTAACATCAATTTGCACTACCTAACTTGCTTTATCAATTGCAATTTCAGGACTCCCTTGATTGCTAGTGGATGAAGATATCAGAGATGGAAACTTCAAATTGATATTTGTATCACCGAATGATGTGTTTAACTCAGTAATAACAAGATCGGAAGGTAGAGGTGGAGTTATGTTATCGTAACGCGTGTCTTTGATAAATGATTGACTCAGCTTCATGAAAAAGATTTTCCAATGAATTTAAAGATGACTCCATTTCTCAAACGCATCGATGTTGCTCAAATGTGCACTTGTACTGTCATCCTTTGTTATTATTCTATTGCCCTCGAAGATGAAATCGTATTTTCTTTTCTTGCCGTGGAGATCGAACGTGAATGCAACATTGGATAGAAAGCCTGGTTTATGTACGTACGTAGTGATTTAAATTGGAAATAAGATGATAGGAAATAAGATGGTTTTGACGGAGTTTGACGTCGAGTAATCTTAATTCCAAGGACTGCATTTGGTTCTCTATCATGTCTTGATTCTACGAGTGTTTTTTGAAGTCGAGTAGTAGAATGTTTTTATCGTGGATGAGTCCATCAACCTTTTCTTGGAGTTCTTGCCTTTCGGAATTCGAGAGTGGACCCGAGCCTTGAGCTAGGTTTGGCTGTGTAGTGAGTGGTTGTAGATTGGTTTGCGTCCGTGGATGTTTCGTAGAAGATGTCTTTGATTAATAATTCCCATCTATCCGGATCAATTTTTTTGAAGATCTGCAAATGGATATGGAATAATTGGTTTGTCGCAATTTATTAACATTTGTCGCAATTTATTAACATTTGTCGCAATTTTTCGTTAGTTAGGACTAGACATATAATACCATTTGGAAATTATGTTGAAGGGCTTCTCATTCTAGGGTAATAAGTTTTAAGGACAACACATATGAATAATTAGTTTTAAGGACAATTTACAGGCAAATGGTAAATTTATCATTTTAAGTTATACAGAAAAATGATAAATTCATTTATCGTTATTTCTGTATAACTGAAAATAATAACTTCGTTTATCTTTTTCCCATAAATTGTCCTTAAAACTAATTTTTCAAAAATGTCGTCCTTAAAACTTATTGCCCTGCATAAAGAAGCCCTTTGAGTGAAAATCCCCTAATACTAATATGTTCGACAAATAAACTTAACAAAAAGTAAAAATATGAAAAAGGTATAGTAGAAAGGCATTAATAATTAATTATTGGAAATAATACATATACATACATACAAATATGCATATGTTATAAGATATATTAATAAAACTCTATTAATAGTGCATAATTAATACGAAGATTTCTCTAACCATATGATGTGGCAGCCTGATGTAAAGGTATGGCATATGAAACCAAGTTGGTTGCTATCTCTTCAGGATTATGGAGGAATACCCTATTCGGGGACGATCTATTGAGGTAAGAATACAAATCCTTGAACAAGTTCATTTCCGAGCTCGAGGAGAAATTCGAATTGAGGAATAAATGGGAACTATTAAAAAGAATCCAGAATGGAGTGGTGACAACAAGAAGTTCACTTCGGCCAAAAGATTTAAGAAGGAACTCCAAGTAATGGAAGTCTATCCCCTAATCATTTATATGCTCAAATCTATGCCATGACTCGAGACCGACTTTCATATCCTCCGAGAAGAGGAAAGGAACCAGAAAGTAACCGAGGAGGAAAATACCACGACAGAATGGACATAACACCGAGGAATTTCAGTTTTTAAAGTCCTTCATCAACAGGCTTATCAGAGAAGGACAGTTAAATGAGTTTCTGGAGAATGATAATATTCAGGAAGCCACCATTCTAGTAGGAAGTAAAGGTGAGCAACCCAAGCACAGGCTTCGAGGTCTTTACCAGCCCCTTTGAACTTTGTTAGCATCATTTTGAGAGGACTCTACATTGTTGGGCAAGTAATGGTAGTTGGAAAAGGTACATTAATGAAGCCAAAAGTGAAGATGTCTCAGTGTACAAGATGAAAAGAGTTGAGAAAAATTAGAAGGCTGGGCCGGAGATTACATTCCGTGACTCCGATAAGCGAGGTGTTTGCAACCTCCACAATGACCCACTTGTAATTACGGCTCAAATTGGGCTTTTGGAAGTTGGAATGATAATGGTTGACACTGGTGTTGTTGTTAACGTAATCTTTAAACATACTTTCAATAATGTGGGGCAACTCAAAAGTATATTCAAATCTAGTCAATCCCCCATATATGGGTTCAATGATGAAGGAACCATACCTCTCGTAGAGTATAATTTGATGGTTAAAATTGGAAGTGGCCCTCACCATAAGATCTTCGAGACCACCTTTGTTGTCATGGACATCCCTTTAATATACAATGCTTTCTTTGGAAGACCGGCTCTCGATGCTATGAACGAGTATGTGTTGACTAAGCATTTCTAAATTTTACCACCGAGATAGGAGAAGGGCATGAAAGGGAAGATCGGTGGATCTCAAGGCAATTGTATTATGCAAGTGTTGACGTGATCAATAAAAGGAAAACTTTATCTTATGAGAACAATGTCAAAATGAACCAACTACTCCCCCCGAAGTTAAGGAAATAGTTAATACCATGAGTTCTAAATTCATGGAAAACCGTAGGAAACACTTAAGAATTTTCCCATGGCAAGAAGATTCTATGGTTCGGGAATTAATATACATATCAAGCTATCAAAGAGAATATAATGAGATAGAATGTGGGCAGAGTAGTAGGTTTACTTGGAAAAAGAGAAAGATTGTTCATGATATATAGGAAATTCTGAGAGAAGAAGAAATTGAGCTTGATCTCAATCCTAGACAAGAGACCAAGACAACTACAGCAGCCGAAACTCTAGAAGAAGCGTGCCTTGATGAAAATGACAAGTCTAAGACAGTTAAGATGGGGACATATTTTCATCCATTTGTTTGACAAGAACTAATTTCCATCCTCATGCATAACCAAGATGTATCGCCTAGACTTATGATGATATGGTGGGAGTCAACCCCTTGATCATTTGCTATTACTTGAATATGGTTTCAAATTTTACTCACGTAATGCAAAAAAAGGAGACCTTTAGACAAGATCTGATATATGGCCTTACAAGATGAAGTCGAAAGGTTACTAAAGAATAACTTCATTCGAGATGTTTACTATCCATAGTGGATTGCTAATTCGGTGTTAGTAAAGAAACCAAATGGGAAGTGGAGGACTTGTATTAACTTCACTAATTTAAACAACGGTTTCCCAAAGGATTGCTTCCCTTTGCCTAGAATCGATCAGTTAGTAGATGCTACGAGTGGGCATCAATTGCTTTCGTTTATGGATACTTATTCCGGATATAATCAAATTCCAATGTTTAAGCCGGATGAGGAATAGACGAGTTTCATCACCAACATGGTTTTGCTTTGTTACAAGGTAATTCCATTTGGTCTTAAGAATGTAGCGGCAATATATCAAAGGTTAATCAACCAAATGTTCACCAATCAGATAGGTCGGAATATGAATGTGTGTATTGATGACATGTTGGTTAAATCTAAGTAATCAGAGAATCATATTTCAGATCAAGCCAAGATATTCGAAGCTCTCTGGAAATATCAGCTGAAGTAAAACCCTCATAAGTGTACCTTCAGAATACAATCCAGGAAGTTTGGAGGCTTTATAGTAAGTAATCATAGTGGAAATTAATTACTTTGCAAAATGGGTCGAGGAAAAACCCTTAGCTATCATAACCTCCCATCTAGTAATAAAGTCTATGATGAGGAATATTGTATATAGATTTGGTCTTCTGCATAGGATTATCACAGACAATGGCACTCAATTTAAAAGCTAGGAGTTTGCAGAATATTGATGAGATCGGGGTATTATCAAGAGTTTTTCTTCGGTAGCCCATCCACAAGAAAATGGAGCTATAGAGGCAGCCAACAAAACTATTAAAGCCAGTTTGAAGAAAAGATTAAACAAGGCCAAATGCAACTAGGCAAATGAATTGCCTCTCGTTCTGTGCGCTTATAGAACAAGCTCCAAGACCTTGATAGCACATACTCCCTTCTCACAAGTTTATAATTTTGGTACCATGCTCCCAGTTAAGTTAGAAATTACCTCTCATCGAATGTATTATTATAATATGCGGTAGAATTTAGAGCTCTGGGAGGAGTCGGTAAATTTGTTACTCGAGCTCCAGGACCAAGCCGCTTTGAGAAAAACAAAGTATATTCAGAAAATGACCCGATACTACAACTGTAACAACCCAAAATTTAACCCGTAATAATTAATTCGTTAATTAACTAAATAATAAAATAACTTTATGAAATTATCAGAATTGAGCTAAGGGAGCTGCACCATTGTGTCCATGGTAATTTTCTAGTCAATTTCCATATATAGATCATCAAAATCCGAGCTAATGTGAACGAGTTACAAAATAAACAAGAATCAGAAATATATATATATATATATATATATATATATAATGCCCTAGGTCGACCGGCCGGTTGACCTGGGGGGAGGGGTGGTAGACCCACCTTCCCTAATGAGCGAGCAGACGAACGTTCGTTCGTTCAATTGTTGTACGCATGTTTTGCATTATTTGGCTTCATCTGGTCCTTCTATTCTTGCATCCGATGGCTCCTATTCAGCATATGACGTGGTTGCATCCTATTCAATTCCAAAATCCAACGGTCTGAGATCCACTTCTACCCCTTAAATAAGACTTTAGGCCTAACACTTTTTCTTATTCTAGATTTTCTCCGCTTTGGTTCACCTTTTCAGGAAGGACCCTAAAAGGAATAATTTCCCAAGGAGAGAATCTTTTTAATAAAAATATTTTAACAACCCCAATTGTATCCATGAAGGACTAAAGGGAAGAGCTAAGGACCAGAGGTGAGTGATTATAATTATTTTAAGATTTCTTTAAGTAATTTAAAATAATAGGGTTTTTAATAGTTGTAGTTTTACTACGATTTTTGGAATAACCTTTTTAACAGTATTATTTACAGTTTTTAGAATTATTTTCAGTCTATTTCTTTCTAGCTATTCTTTTCAGTTAATTTTAGTTATTTCTGTTAATTATAGCTTTTTCATTTATTTACAGTTTATTTACAGTATTTTAGTTTATTTATAGTTATTTACACGTTATTTACATCTTCTTTCTACGCTTTGGATTTTCTTTTATATTCAGTTTTCTTTTATTCCTCCTTCTTCTTCGCGTATGGATTAGAATTGGATTAACGCAAATATGGATTAAATTGTAAGAAAACCGAAATAATGGAATAGAAGATGTAAGTTTCAAAGACTGTAATATAAATGGAATTTGACTGAAATTACGCCTAATTATGACGTTAATTGGACTGAATTAAAAAGAATGGCCTAGTTATAACTTAGAATTATAACTTAAAAGAGTAAAAGATGAAAGAAGCTTATTTTCACACTTAGACCTTGGGTTAAATAATAAACACGATTATAACGTAGGTTATAATAAGAAAAAGAACATAATAAGGCTTACTTTAAGACTTAGGAGAAATTAATAAGCACAGATAGTAGAGAAAAATGTAAAGGCTTATTTAAATAATTTACCTAAATTAATAAGCAAAGATGAAAGTATGACCTGTACCAAATAGCATTCCCTATTAGACAAAACGGTGGTCCCATATTAGCCTGAAGTGAGACAGGGGCACGCTTATGCTAAGAATGGTAGTAATTGGTCAAATAAAATCCAAATCACAGGGGATTTGGATAAGGGGCGCGACTAGATATTGTTTTGATGACAGGCCAGTACCAACAACATTTTCCCTATAGATTCTATGGACACACGGTGATCTCACATTAGCCTGAAGTGGGATGAGGGGCATGCTTTTGCTGGAGTTTGAGGTAATAAATAGACCCAATAAGTGAAGTAAAAGGTAGCATGAGCATGGTGGCAGTTACGACTGCAACTTCCATTCGGGTGCTCAGTAATAGCTATGAGTTCCAAGCGCTTAGTATGGGTGTCTTTCGTAGACACCATTGCCCTCTGTGTAGGGAGCTATATATGTCTTTTGGATCCACAGTGGTTGCTCTGTGCATCTTTCGTAGATACCATTGGCTGCTGTATAGGGAGTTATATAGCGTCTGGTCTGCAGCAAGGTCTATGGAGTAGCATGTCGATCAAAAAGGGTAGAATTAGGGTTACATCCTAATTATAGGATTATGAATTCAACCTAATCAAAGCAGAAATCAAGGATGCAAGGAATCAAAGTTAACCTATCTTATAAATTGAGCAATATTTAATCGTATTTATTTCCAGTTTATCCTTATTTATGCTAGAACTATTGTAGAGTCTATTACTTGTAACTTGCTTAAAGACTCTAGTAATTACTATCATTCATCAGACTTTTAGTCTAACCCACTCCTCTATTTCCCCCTTTTTTCCCCCATAGGCAATCAAGGGAGAAGTCAGTAGATTATTGTTACTTAGAGTTTTCTTGGAGGAGATTTCTACCATGTATTTCTTTTATTTTCAATTTTTGTTCTTTCTATGTACGGGCTTATTATGAGGGATATTATGTACTCTAATTTTTGAGACTATGAGTTTTTGTTCGTGAGACATATTGGATTTTTAGACACGTATGTGGTATTTGGTATTTGACTTATTTATGAAGAAATTATGAAGTTTTGTTTTAGTTAAGTTATTATTTTAAGTTTTCTCTATTTTTATCTATATTTGTCTTGTGAATCTTAGTCTCTATTAGCTTTAGTTATAGCTGCAACGCACCACACCTTTTAATGTGTCCTTTTGGGTATGTTAAGGGGTTTTGGGTGTTTCACTTAGTATCAGAGCCTAAGGTTACAGGATTCCTAAAAATTTATTTTAAAAGTAAAGTATTTTCCAAAGTAACTTGTTTTAAAGGTATTTTTCAGAAAAGAACTCTTAGAAATAGTTTTTAAGTATAAAAGAGTTTTTATAAAAATCCCCTCAAAGTCCAGTTCAACCTTCTTTCGATTATTTCGAGCCTAAGTTTCCTTTTCTTTACATAGCATGGCTAACTGGTTCCGTAGAGCTACGGTACCAGAGGTGCAAGGGCAAGCGCCCAATACAACACCGTTAGGTGGAAACCCTTTTAATCCACCTACACCAACCGATTTTTCTAAGGTATGCAAGGACTTCACTAGCATAGGGGCGAAACGTTTTCTGGCACGAAGGATTTCAAGGGGACACAAGCTAGGTTGGAAGATATGGAGCGAAAGTTTAGGCGGTTAGGCTTGGAGGACCGACAGCGAATTCAACCTACTTATCGAAAGCCGAAGGGAGAACTTAAGGAGGTTCCTACAAGCTCTAAGAAATAGTGGTGGAAGGACACGAAGGATAAGAGGAAAGAAAGGGGACCTCGGGAGCGAATTAAGAAAATTGGGAAATATAAGCGCTGTAGAATGAACGGTTATTACGCAAAAGACTGTAAGAAGCCAGGAATGGAGGGAAGGTGTTTCAATTATGGCGGCTTGGTCACTTTAGTAAGTTTTGTCCTCAGAAGATGGAGCAGGGTGCGATTGCACCTGTAGCACAGATTCAGGCTTTGGATGTAACACCTTCCAGCAGCGAAACGGATCGAGGTAGGATAATTTGGTTTCTATTTCTAATTTTCCCATTCAGACTCTTTTTGATCCTAGAGGATCACACTCTTTCATCTCTAGTTCTTTGATAGATTGTTTGCACTTAGACATTTCTTTAGTAGTAGACTTCATCTTTGTTTCAAACCCCATAGGAGGTTTGACACTCTTGTCTATGGTTTGTAGGGGTTTGAAATTTTTTTATCCTAGGCGTAGAGTTCGACTGTGACGCCTATGCTTTGGGATATTTGGGGTATGGGATGATTTTGGGAATGGATTGGCTATCCACATATGGAGTTATATTAGATTGCGAGAGGAGATTCGTTAGACTAGAGGCAGCATCAGTAGGACTCTTGAGATTTCTTGCGACCCGCAAGGGTCAGTTATGTTGAGCTTCCTTTATTCCCTCGATTCATCATCAGAGTTAGATTCAGTTCCTGTCGTTAGAGATTTTTCCAGACATCTTTGAGGAGGTTAGGGGACTACCCCCCCTAAGAGATAGATTGACTTTAGAATTTATTTTGCTAGCCAGTAGCATTACCCATTGGGCATATGGCGCCTAGGGAAAGGAAGGGATTGAGCAAGCAGATCCGTGAGCTTTGGAGAAAGGTTTCATAAGAAGAAACATATCTGAATAGGGAGCGCCAATCGTCTTCGCTATCGAAGTAGGTGGTTCTCTTTGACTTTGCTTTAACTATAGAGAATTGAATAAGCTCACAAAGAAGGACCATTATCCACTCTCTAGGATAGATGATCTTTTCAACCAATTAGTTGGCTCTTTAGTATTTTCCCAGCTTGATTTAGCCACTAGATTTCATCAGCTTAGGGTCGCTGATGATAACATTGATAAACCGCATTTAGGACACCAGACGGATCCTTTGAGTGGTTAGTCATGACTTTTGGACTAACCAATGTCCCAGCCTATTCTATAGATTTGATGAACCAAGTTTTTAGAGATGTCCTAAAATAAAGTTCGTGGTTGTATTCGTGGTCGACATTTTGGTGTTTTCCAAGAAGTATGGAAGAGCATGTTATTCATCTAAAGGAGGTTCTTTGTATGCTTCGTGTTCGTGAGCTGAGAGCAGAGTTCTTGAAGTATCACTTTTGAAGTGCGTTTATTGGGGCATAGAGAATGTCTACGCATGATAGGGATTTAAGAAACGGTTTTTTACATTTAGGATTGGGATTATGGAAATCCAAAGAGAGGTAGGCAAAGGTTAGAGATGTACAATAAAATTCAGTAGATAAGCAGAGAAGAAAGGCCATGTGTAGTTAATTGCAGAAATTATAATTGTCTCAAACTAGTGGATTTGACGGTGATGCCTTAGAATAAATATGAGTATAAAAGAGGAATAGGAGTAAAAGCCTTTAGTTTAGGAAATGTACTCCGAGGGTAGTAAGTAGGAAGATCCACTTTATACCAAGCCCAATAAAATGAAATTTTTGAAATTTAAAATGATGAAAAATGTAATTGTTAGAATTGAAAATTTTCATTGTTAATATTTTCTTTCAAAAAATAAACATGCGGTTTGTGATGAATGGTATGAATTTTAAGTTGGTTTTTATATAATGAAAAATTGGAATTCTTTTTGAAGAATTATGGAGTGTCTGTATATATATAACTCACTAGTTTCTTTGAAAGTAAACAAAGATTTTAAATATAAAAACCTAAAGTGTATCTAGTATCGAAAACGTAGATTACAACTTTTATTGTTGTAATAAATGTTTTCTTGAAACATAAGAGGAGCATAGACTATAACACCATTGTTATAGTAAGTGACTCCCAAGAGAAATATTTTTACATAGGTATATGAGATTTATTGGTATTTATTCAATTGAATCCATATACTAGTTTTTTTGGCTTGTAGTAACGGTGTTTTACGCAACATCCGTTTTAACCCAAATAAAAATGTATTTTAAAAGGTAATTTCTAAGTATAGAAACAAAATGATTTGTAAAGTACACTTATTATTAATAAGTATAAGGAAGTGTTTTTGTAGTTATGGAAATATTAAAACAGTTTTGAGGATGAGTGTGTAAGTTAGATATTAGAAAATATTTATCATGAAAGAATGTAATTTAAACGTATTTTAATTTATTTGAATGAAAAGAATAATGATATGATTTTCTATGAAACTAATAAATTGTTTTGTGCAATAAATTGTTTTGTGCTAGTTACAAGAAATACATGAAAGAGATATACAAGGCATGAAAAGCACCATATTTTGTTCATAGAAGATTTTAGCGTCAATAACTTCTCATAAGAGAAAGTAGTTCCAATACATTAAGATATGAGACTGTTAGGTGTAATAAGAAGCTGTTTTGAAAACACATAAAGGATTTTTAGAGATATTTTAAAAGAAAATGGTTTGGTGAAAAAGTAAATAAGTTTTTGAAATAAATAACTTAAAAAAAGTAAAATTTGAAAATTCAAATTTTTATAGAAAACTGTAAAAGTCTTTAAAAGAAAGAGAGATATAAGTTTTAGACTTAAAGATTTGGAAGTCTTTCCCTCTAGGTTTGGGAAATAATATTAAGTGACCAAGTATTTTTGAAATTAATAGAAACTAAAAATATAACACTTTTAAAGACAAAGATTTTGGGATTTAATGGTTTAAATTTTTTAGAAACCTTAGTTTTTAAAACAAGGTGATAAATACCAAACCAAACTCTTAAATGTAGAGTAGATAAGAATCATTTCCTAGGAGTAACGGAAAAGGTGTAAGGAGATAGCAGTAATTACTTTTAGAAGTAATAATGGAAGTTTCCGTAAAGTGTATAGGACACTAGTAAGAACCTAGGAATGTTGATTCATGAAGAACAGTAAGATGAAATTGGTAGGATAGTAAGACAAGCATGGTTGAGAATGAGTATTCTTGATTTTGGAAGAACTTGGGAAAAGCATCTTTCTTTAGTGGAATTCATATGGTAGTAGTTTTCAAGCTAGCATTGGAATGGCACCTTTTGAAGCTCTTTTTTGGGAAGACCGTGTAAGACGTCTTCATGTTGGTTGGAGTTTACAAAAAGGTTGCTTCTTGGTTCCGACATGGTTAGATAGATTTCAGAGAGAACCAATCTGATTAGGAGAAAATTCGTATCTCATATCCATGTCCCTTTGATAATAGGTTTTAGAATTTCCTTTTTCCATCTTTAGTTTTGAATAGGTTCTTTCCTTTATTATCCTTTGGGAGGGTAGAACTTAGGATTTAACCTATGGATGTAGGATTTGATGTAAACATGTTAATAGAACATGTTATGAATGATGTATGCTAGTGATTGCAAGTGTTTGCTAGTGGATGCTAATGGACGCATATAGGTACACTAGGCACTATTATTCTTTAGGGATCAGCCTAATTAGGACACTAGAGCATATACATATGGATGTGTGTGCATTTTTAATTTATTTCTATGGTTGCTATAAATGGATGTTTACCACATGATTGTTGCATTTGGATGATGTTTGTAGCATGCATATAGAATTATCAATTATCATTAGGAAATTTCGCATTCATTTGGATACATGGCACAGACATGATTGCATAAAAGGAGGTCAACTGAATCAGTGGACCGTCTAATCTTTTGCATTAGTTAGACACATTTGCACTACACTAATTGCATTAGTATCATAAATTGCATTAGAAATACTTAAGGATAATGGATGAATGGTTGATGATTGTGTAGTTGGTTGTAGAATTGGATGAAAACATTTAGTACATTCTTTTATCCTAAGAGATTTCGGGGACGAAATCCCTTAAGGAGGGGAGAATGTAACAACCCAAAATTTAACCCGTAATAATTAATTCGTTAATTAACTAAATAATAAAATAACTTTGTGAAATTATCAGAATTAAGCCGCGGGAGTTGCACCATTGTGTCCGTGGTAATTTTCTGGTCAATTCCATATATAGAACACCTGAATCCGAGCTAATGTGAACGAGTTACAAATAAACAATAATCAGAATATATATATCTATATATATATAATGCCCTAGGTCGACCTTGGGGGGAGGGGCGGTCGACCCGCCTTCCCTATTGAGTGAACAAACGAACGTTCGTTCGTTCAATTGTTGTACGTGTGTTTTGCATTATTTGGCTTCATCTAGTCCTTCTATTCTTGCATCTGATGGTTCCTATTCAGCCTATGACGTGGTTGCATCCTAGTCAATTCCCAAATCCAACGGTCTGAGATCCACTTCTACCCCTATAAATAAGACCCTAGGCCTAACACCTTTTCTCATTCTAGATTTTCTCCGCTTGGGTTCACCTTTTCAGGAAGGACCCTAAAAGGAATAATTTTCCAAGTAGAAAATCTTTTCAATAAAAATATTTTAACAACCCCAAGTGGATCCGTGAAAGCCTAAAGGGAAGAGCTAAGGACCAGAGTTGAGTGATTGTAATTATTTTAAGATTTCTTTAAGTAATTTAAAATAATAGGGTTTCCAATAGTTGTAGTTTTACTATGATTTTTGGAATAACCTTTTTAACAGTATTATTTGCAGTTTTTAGAATTATTTTCAGTCTATTTCTTTCTAGCTATTCTTTTCAGTTAATTTTAGTTATTTCTGTTAATTATAGCTTTTCCATTTATTTACAGTTTATTTACAGTATTTTAGTTTATTTACTGTTATTTACATCTTCTTTCTACGCTTTGGATTTTCTTCTATTTTTAGTTTTCTTTTATTCCTCCTTCTTCTTCGCATATGGATTACAATGGGATTAACGCGAATACGGATTAAATTGTAAGAAAACTGAAATAATGGAATAGAAGATGTAAATTTCAAAGACTTAATATAAATGGAATTGGACAGTAATTACGCCTAATTATGACGTTAATTGGACTGAATTAAAAAGATTGGCCTAGTTATAACTTAGAATTATAACTAAAAAGTGTAAAAGATGAAAGAAGCTTATTTTCAAACTTAGACCTTGGGTTAAGTAATAAGCATGATTATAACGTAGGTTAAGAAAAAGTACAGAATAAGGCTTATTTTAAGACTTAGGAGAAATTAATAAGCAAAGATGGTAGAGAAAAATGTAAAGGTTTATTTAAATAATTTACCGAAGTTAATAAGCAAAGATTAAAGTAGGATGTGTACGTAATAGCATTCCCTATTAGACAAAATGGTGGTCCCACATTAGCCTGAAGTGAGACGCGGGCACGCTTATGCTAAGAATGGTAGTAATTGGTGGAATAAAAGTCTAAATCATGGGGGATTTGGATAAGGGGCGCGACTAGATATTGTTTAGATGACGGGCCAGCACCAACAGCATTTCTCATATAGATTCTATGGATATAGGGTGATCTCACATTAGCCTGAAGTGGGATGAGGGGCACGCTTATGCTGGAGTTTGAGGTAATAAGCATACCCAATAGGTGGAGCAAAAGGTAGCATGGGCATGATGGCAATTACACGTGAGACTTCTATTCGAGTGCTCAGTAATAGCTATGAGTTCCAAGTGCTTAGTATGGGTACCTTTCGTAGACACCATTGCCTTCTGTGTAGGAAGCTATATATGTTGTCCGGATCCACAGTGGTTGCTCTGTGCATCTTTTGTAGATACCATTGGCTGCTGTGTAGGGAGTTATATAGCATCTGGTCCACAGAAAGGTCTATGGAGTAGTAGGCCGATCAAAAGGGGTAGAATTAGGGTTACATCCTAATTACAGGATTAGGAATTCGGCCTAATCAAAGCAGAAATCAAGGACTAGTGTAAGCAATCAAAGTTAACCTATCTTATAAATTAAGCAATATTTAATCGTACTTATTTCCAGTTTATTTCTTTCCTATTTCCTTTGTTATCCTTATTTATGCTAGAACTGTTGTAGAGTCTATTACTTTTATCTTGCTTAAAGAATCTAGTAATTACTATCATTCACCAAACTTTTAGTCTGACCCACTCCTCTATATTCCCCTTCTCCCCCATAGGCAATCAAGGGAAAAGTCAGTAGATTGCTGTTGCTCGGGGTTTTCTTGGAGGAGATTTCTACCATGTATTTCTTTTATTTTCAGCTTTTGTTCTTCTATGTACTGGCTTATTATGAGGGATATTATGTAATCTGATTTTTGAGACAATGAGTTTTTGTTCATGAGACATATTCGATTTTTAGACATGTATGTGGCATTTGGTATTTGACTTATTTATGAAGCAATTATGAAGTTTTGTTTTAAGTTATTATTTTAAGTTTACGTTGTTTTTATCTATATTTGTCTAGTGAATCTTAGTCTCTGTTAGCTTTAGTTATACCTATGACGCACCATGCCTTTTAATGTGTCCTTTTGGGTATATTAAGGGGTGTGGGGTGTTTCAACAACCAAAAAGTTCAAACTAAATTTTTTGAGAAAGGAGGCCTTATTCTTCGAAATATAATGCCAAACACCGAGAATCTGACAAATGTATCTCTCGGCACTAAATGGGAAGGACCCCTAATAATTCATGACATCATCCTTCCGGGAACGTATAGATTAAAGAGGCTAGATGGCAATATAATACATCGAACTTGGAATGTCGAGCATCTGAAACATTATCATAACACAAGGTTGCTATTTGAATAAAGACTTTATCAAAAATTCAAAACAGCAACCAACCTTTTAGCCATAACTATGGTATGTTGCATGAGGCTCTATTTTTCTTATGTTTTAAGCATTTCAAACATTCCATCAAGTGTTTTAGTCGTAATTATTGTCATGATCAAGTAATATCACACAACTTCTAAAAGTGCATTAAATTTAATCATGATTATTGCCATGATCAAGCAATATCACGCAACTTCCAAAAGTGCATTAAATGTTTTAGTCGTGATTATTACCATGATCAGGTAATATCACACAACTTTAAAAAATACATCAAAACGTCTTAGTCGTGGTACTACTCCAATCAAGTAGTATCATGCGAATTTCAATGCCATGCTTCACCCTCCGGGCAAGAAAATAATTTCTTATCTCGATAAATACTCAGTTTCGCCAAGTAAATGATTCCGCCTCATGGCAATTACTCAATTTCACCAAGTAAATGATATCGCCTCATGGTAATTACTCATTTTTGCCAACTAAATGATTTCGCTTCATGGCAATTACTTAATTTCGTCAAGTAAATGATGTTGCCTCATGGTAATTACTTAGTTTCATCACTGGTAAAAGGATTAAAGATTATAAAATTAGGTAGATTCCCAATATAGTGAGCCATGGTCAAGTAGTACTATGCATTGGGTAGATGTCCAAGAAGATTAGAAAATTGGGTTGATTTACATATAGTGACGGTCAAGAAAAACCATGTGTTGGGTAGATTCCCAATAATAGTGAGCCACAACCAATCGGGTGGTGCAAAGAGTAGGTCATGGGAAGTCGACCGTGTCAAACACACCTAGTGAGCCACAACCAAAGTGTTGTGCAAAAGAGTGAGTCATGGCTGAATCGTGTCATGCAAAGAGTGAGCCATGATCAAAAGTATTGTGCATAGTGTTGTATAGTGAGGCACGTTCTTATAATAGAATGCAAAATATAGGAATTAGACCGCCACTAGTATTTTTCAAAGCCGATACCTATGTAAGACCAAGTCTAGATGACTAAAGCATGGTGTAGAGTATTTTCGCATCTAGGCACTCATTTCTAATTATTTCTGAAACCCTGTAGATGATGTTAGATTTTAAATTATTTTTGAAATCCTCTAGATGATGTTAGATTTCAAATTATTTTGAAACCCTTTAAATGAGGTTAGATTTTAAATTTTATTCAAATTCCTCTCAATGAGGTTAGATTTCAAATTGTTTTCAAAACAATGTCGGATCTTCACAAGTTGTCTTGGTAAAGAAATACAACAGAGAGTTCTCAAGATAATTGATTCGCCTGAAGGTTCCGGATCAACTTTATATTGGGAACGAGACAAATAAACCAAGTACTAAGCATGATATGACACCATTCTTTCCAACGCCTACTTTATACCAACCGTATGAGGTAAACTTTGGGGGGTAGGTGTTACACCATAATTTCGACAAAGTGAAAATTGCGAACATTTGAGAAGAAGATTCCTTGGCTTGTGGCCAATTGTTTAGTTTTAATTGAGAGTTTAAGTATCAGGCTAGTATTCGAGAGCATGTGTTCCGAGAACATAAGTCAAAGCAATAACTAAGATCGAGACCATTGTCCAACTTGGATAATTAGATTATCTGAGAACAACAACTGTCGAAACCAAAGATATCTCAACAAGTCTTAACAACCAACAGCTCAGATAGCCTAAGCCGAGATCAATGGTCGGGATAAACAAAAGAATCTAAGGAGCTATATATAAAAACGCTACATCAGGGATCCACGCCAAAGCACTTTTAATCAGATAATGATAAATGTTTAAATCAATGCCGCCTAATAGCAAGCCAGTTCATCAATCCAAGTGAAAGCGCCTAGACTAATGGGAGAACCTTAAATTTGCTATAAATAGAGGACCACTTGCTACTTAAAAGGGGTTGGCTGAAGATTTTCTGACATTCTACAATCATTAAATGTTCCTTACTTTTTTTAGAAAGCTTTAATCAAAAGACCATTAATGATGGATTTGGTTATAAATGTACTTGTATGCCAAATTAAGGAATAAAGCTAAAAGCAGAACCTTTAAAGTGGATGTAGGGATCTCGATCCCAAACCACTATAAATCTTGTGTCTTTTTTACCTTTTAGCACCTATTTCCTATATGATCTCGGTATTCACTTAACTTTCTTATATCTCTTCAAAAAAAGCTCTTGAAAGCTTTGAGGTGTTAGTCAGATGAAAACTCTGTCTAACACCTAGTAAACACAGTCGAAGCTATAAATAAACACAACATAAATGACAATCAAAGTAGACCATGTTGATTATACAATGCAAAAAATAAACAAAAGGAAACGCTGTCAACATGTTAGTGTTGCAAACTCATAATGCAATGGAAAGTACATAAAAAAGCAAAAGATTCAACAAATGAAATATAATAGTTGTATAAAATAAAAAAGAAATTAGAATAAATTATAAAGAATTCATGGAAAAGATAGTAAAGAAAACAAAGAGAAAATAATAAGTCAAAAAACTTAACTAAAAATATGTCATGTTATATATAAACATTAAATCTAATGGTAAAAGATGTGAAAATGCATTATTTATTTTTAGATCAAAAACAACATATAATTTCTTAAATTCTGTTATTTAAATAAACATCCAAACTACCATTGGTAATATGTATAAATATACGCTTTTGGATAGACATTTTAAGATTTCATCCAACATGAATCTAGATTCGGTTAAGTACTAAATGGATGAGAAAGACGAAACGGTGATCCTTTGCTTTTTTTAACTCATGAAATCGATTTAAACTACATTCTTTTAAATGTTATAAAAATTTGCACTATTCAGAAACAATTACTCAAATAAGTGTAACTAAATTTTTTGAATGCTAGATCGCACTATTTAGAAACTCGAGCTTTGCTATATATAATTGAAAAAAAAATTGCATTTCTCTTTCGAGAATGCAACTTATACACACAGTAATGTAATCATGCCCAGTCAAAATGCAAGTCAATGGTAATAGTGGTAATAACCGATTCTAATTTGTAGCTAGTGTAATCTAATAATTAGTAATAAGGCTAATAGGATCATTAGAAGTAACATGCCATGTTTGTTGGATAAATGTATGGACACTGCCAACAAAAGTATTAATCGATGTCAATTTCATAACAATAGCTAATCCAAATAAAGAATAGTTTAGATAACAAAGGTATAAATCAAAAAAAATGTTCTCAGCTTGGTGCGATGAGCGTCTTAAGAGTCCTCAAGTAGATATCATAAAGAGCTTCATTATCAAGAACCATGCACTCATCATCATTTTCAACAAGTTGTTGAATATGCAAAGTTGCATTGCAAGGTTCGGCAAGAGTATTAGAAGTCTTATGAAATTGAAGTAAATAAAAGTAACCATCGTTCTGTTTGGGTACTTCTTATTTTTGAGACGAGAAGAGTTCTCGTTACTTATGATGTTCTTCCTCTAAGAGAGTGGTGTACTTGAGTATTTCAGCTATATAATTAGATTTTATTGTTCTAGTTGTACATAGTTTACCATTTCATTATCTCTAAAATTTCCCTAGATAAAGAAAGTCAGAACCAAATGAGTATTGTTAACATCGACTACTAAATTAATGTGATTAGAGTAAAATGCCAATTAATAGACAAATAGTTTATTCTAAAAACTATTATATTCCATGCAGTCAAGACCAGTAGTTTAAAAAGATCTAAAAATCAATTTTTTACCTATTTGTGAGATTGCTCTCTTGATCACTTGCAATCTTGCACAATTAAAATGCCATAACTTTTTATTGGATCTCGTTCAATTCCCCATTCATAGATAATTACAACAGAAGACAATGAAAAATGATTAGAATAATTTATCAAGCCACTTCTCATTTTTGAAATTTTAAATTGAACTATGAATATAAAAAAAACATCTTTGTGTTATTTTAAAGTTGCCACATAATCACACTTTCTCTTCGTTAAAGATAACATCAACTAAACTATATACATTTTAAGCTTTTCAATGGTTGAAAAATTCAAATATCAAATAAATAGGGGTGAAAAAAGAATTAGAAATAAATATCTTTTCCTGAATTTTGTACATATTTTATACAAAATTATATCATAATGTCCATTTTGATTGATGAAGAATATGATATATGGGAAACACATCTCATTTATTTCAAACAATAGATTCACAATTCAAAGTAGATATTTTGATATATACACAGGAGAGTACAATATGAATATATGGGAAACATATCTCATTTGTTTTAAATATTAGATTTGCAATTCAAAGTAGATAATTTGATAAAAATACATGAGACAAGTAACAGTAATAGATTATTATAAACTAGTATTATTGAAGTACCAAGGTGTAACGACCCACTATTTTGGAACATTCAAATCGACAATAATCCACACATGTCAGACTTGAATAATTCAAAATAATAGATTGTAATAAAATTTGGAGCAATTAAAATCATTCATAGAATCAGAGACACAGAAATATCAGAATAACTCGCAGCGGAAATAAAATACCATAGTAGTTCATGAAGCTACTATATACATACTCTCAAAACATATACAAAATATCATAGTTTAAAAATGGATACAATAGAAGTCTGGATACATGACTCACTAATACAGAAGCAATACCGAATAGGAGATAACTGGAGAAGTAGACGAACAGATAGTCAGATAAGCTCCAACAATTCTCTAGCTCCAGAAGGTGAATCCAAAGCTGTGATTCTCAGGCTGACCCAAGCGTAAAGTAAAACACAAACACTCGAGTCAGGACATACATACTTATACAATGTAAACCAACTCAAGTGAACTGTAATAGCAATGAACAATAACTTAAAGGATGCTTGGGGTCGCCCATCCTTTAAGGATCAGTCAAACCATCAATTAAGTAGTAATAAACAATATCCTAAAAATATCTGTATCAAAGTAAACACTGCAAATCAGATTGTTATTGTGACTAGGGTAGCGTAGAGCTGCAATTACCGCTCACCTCTAGCCACACTCTTAAAATCAAAGGAGTGCATCAAACAATCACAAGGAAATCACATGACACATAAAGCAGTGTACCCGTGGTTATAAATTTCAAAATGTTTTATAATTCCGAATTAAAATCATTCATTTAAACTATTAAAAAGTGAGGTCATTATTCCTTCAAATCAAATATTCAATTTCCAAAAATTTAGCCTTTTCTGAGTTCATTTATTCAGTTAAACACTTCAAATATTGAAATTTCAGCTTTTCGCAGCACTTAAAAAATACTACGGTAAGTTATAATTGAAAACAATTCAATTCAGTAAAGACTGCATTTAAAACTGCTGTAATAGTTCAGTTTTAGTTGAAAAATAGTTTAATTTAGCAAAGACAGCAATTTACAGAACTGCTGTAATAGTTCAGGTTCAAATTAAAAGATTCAATTCAATTCAGCCAACTGCAGCACTTAACAAGTGCTATTGTAGCCCTTCTATTAGTTTTAGATTTAAATTTAGCTTCTGCAACTGCAACACTTAACAAGTGCTGCAATAGCCCTTAGTTAATTTAGCCTTTAGTTCATTTGCATCAACTATAGCACTTACAAAGTGTTGTAATATCCTTTACAACAGAATTTAAGTTAACTTCAGGAATGATAGCATTTCTGACGTGCTATAAATTTAATTTCCAGATTTTCAATGTAATTCCAGCAACAACTAAACTTTGATTTTAGCCCTTTAAACATTATAAAAATCATATTTTAACACTCAAAACCGTTCATTAAAATACCTTTAACTTATGATTTTTATAAAGTAAATTCTTATAAATAAAATCAATTTTTCATTAATTCACTTAACAAATTCAGGTGTACAATTTTCTATTCTTTTTTTTTGGCAAGGCCGACGGGGTTGGATGGTCCCCGACCATTTTATTGCAGCACCAAAAAGAACAAAACACATACAACAGAGAGCACAACTCAAAGAAAACAGAGGAAAACATGATGCTACAAGCACAAAGAGAAACAAAAAATAAAAAAAGAAACTAAAGACAAATTATAACATTTGGAAGGACACATATATTCCTAGGTCAAAGGAGAAGGAAAGCATCCCTAGCGAATGTTTTATCTCATGAATTATCCACAGCTTGAATAAAGCATCAGATTTCACAATGATGGCATCAAACACTCTAGTGTTTCGTTCTCTCCAGACAGCATTGATGAAACTCTTCAACATAGTGTTAAATATTCTCTTTCCTTTTTGCTTGTTCCCTATTTTTGCATGGATTTGTTCCCACTCGACCTGATTATCATGCGATATACTATATCTATGAAGCTTCGACATCACTACAATCCATACTTGCATAATAACTGGGCATTCGAAGAACAAATGCTCAACTGTCTCTGATTGCTCACAACAGAAAGAACAGTAAATATTAACACTCATGCCCATGCAAGCGAGTTTTGCTTTAGTCAGGATAGCACGATTAAGCACTTTCCACAGCATTAAGTTTTCTCTCATACTACTGTCCATATTCCACGTTTGCCTCCACCATTTCCACGTTGGATGGTCACTGTTCATCATCAGGAACTCATAAGCATCTCCTATTTTAAATTTTTCCTTTTTCTCTCCCCAAACAAGACCATCAGATGCAGAAGATAGCAGAGTAAACTTTCTAATCATATTCCATATGTTCTGTATTCTCTGATTGGAAGAAAAGGAACATAAACTATGAGAACTATAGAGAACATCCCTAACTTTAGCCGCCGAGTGTATTCCGGTTTGCTGTATCTCACTGTACGTTAGCCGACGTCCAAGAATGAACCCCTTTTCAAGCCAAGGATCATCCCAGAAACTCACACAGTATGCAGGGTTGGAGTTCATTTGTATTAGCGGGAGAAAAATCTCCTTTATCTTGAATATACTTTGCCATGTCCAGCTCAAGTTCCGAGGCTTTGTCATATTCCACTAACTCCTACCCCTAATCACATTTCTTTGAGACCATTCGGCCCATAGACTGTCAGGACAGTTAAAGTAGGTGTCTACATGCTTCGCAAATGCTGCCTTATTCCATTGTTTTAAGTTAAAAATACCAAGACCTCCCTTGTTCATAGGCCGCTCAACTCTGCTAAAGTTTATAGGAGCGATGTATCTGCCCGTAGTCTTGCCCATCCATAGAAATTTCATAAAGGCACTTCTAATCATGTTAATTAACTTAAAGGGTAGAATGAAAGTTCTTGCCCAGTACTCTTGCATTGCAAAAATAACCGACTTAATTAGAGTTAGTCTTCCTGCTTGACTTAGTTTTCTTGTGGTCCAGCAATTTAATCTTACTGTAATCTTCTCAAAAAGAGGAAGACACTGATTAGTTGTAATCTTAGATGTTGAGAGCGGTAGACCCAAGTAAGAAATAGTGGTAGGGTTAAGAGATAGACCAGTAATAAGAGAAATTTGAGCACTCTGTTCCATATTTACACCTGCCAGTATGATATTTGATTTGAGGAGGTTAACCTTTAATCCCATCATAGCATAAAACTGGTCAAGAGTGAGCATTATATTCTTGACAGTGTTGATTTCTGGAGTACAGAATACAACTAAATCATCAGCAAACATTAAAGCAGAGATTTGAGGGTCATTGCATGCTGGATGAAGTTTAAAACTTCCTTGGTTTATTAATTTGTTCATCAAACACGTTAGAAGTTCCATAATCAGTATGAAGACGTAAGCTGATAACGGATCTCCTTGCCTTATTCCTTGCTTACTTACAAAAAATCCAGCTGACATTCCGTTGACATTGACTGAATAAGTCGGAGTGGAGATACATTCATAAATCCATGAAATAAAATGCGATGGGAAATTCATGTATCCCATGATTCGAACGATGATATCCCATTGCAGCATGTTGAAAGCTTTCATGATGTCAAGCTTCATCATAGCTTTCAGTGGAGCATTCTTACATTTATATCCTTTAAGGAGTTCGTGAGAGAGTAGGGTATGATTCAGAATATTCCTTCCAGGAAGGAAAGCAGCTTGATTTTTGGAAACAAGTCTTGGAAGCACATACTTTAGTCTCGTTGCAATAACCTTCGAGATGCATTTATATATAGTATTGCAGCATGAAATAGGACGGAAATCGCTAACACGGTGAGCATTCTTGATTTTGGGGATTAATGCTATATTGGTATAATTAAACGACCTAAAGATTTTACAGTTTTTGAAGAATAGAGTTATGGCATTGCACACATCAGTTGATACAAACGACCAACAAGAAGTGTAGAATAGAGCATTTAATCCATCAGGACCACCGCACGAATTATTATTAAGAGAGAACATAGCTTTTTAAATCTCTTCAGGGGTTACTTCAGTGCATAGGAAGTTATAATCGTCTGCATTAAGTCTAGGCAGGATATCAGTAGGAATCTCATCAATACTCGGAATGAAATTGTTAGAGTTGCCATACATGGATGAGAAGTGATTAACAAAAGCATCCTGGACTTCAATAGCAGTAGTTTGAAGAACACCATTCATATCATTGATTGTTGCTAAATTTTCTCTTCTCTGTTTATTCTTGAGACTTGCATGGAAGTATTCACTATTTCTATTCTTCACATTTAAACAAAATTACTTAACACTTAAATTTTTATTTCCATTTTCCAAATATAACTTAATTTCCATTTTATTTATATAACTTAAATTCCATTTTAATTTCTTAACTTAACATTTAATTTCAACCCAAATTTCACATTTCCAAGTTAAGTTAAATTCCAAAATTTCCATTTAACTATCCATTTATTTAACATTTTAAACTAATTACATAAATTCAAAATACACTGTAAGTTGCTTAACTTTATTTTTCAAATAACTTGATATTTTCTTTTACTTTATTTTTATCCAATTCATACATCAATTATATTAATTACCAAGTTAAGCTTATAATTCCATTTTTACTTAAATTCCTATTATTAAGTTAAAACAAACTTTCACACTACAACTCAAAACATCTATTAACTTATAACATTTAACCTTTTAGAAAATCACTACCTAACCATTTTAAATCCAATATAAGTCAAATTTCATATTATATATTTTTCTTTCATTTACAATACATGAAATTTATAAGAAATCATATTTTGAAATCAACCACGGGTCCGGAAAATATTTCACACCTAAATCAAGTGATACGGAAATTATCATTTAAATCCGTAATCAGTAAAATTTTTGGGTTTTGATTATTTCAAACCTGAAATCCCAAGACAAATACAAATAAATAAAAATCACTCAGGTCTATCATTTCAGCCCATAATGATTTTTCCCTATTCTAAAGTCCGTTCGGGTATGTATCATTTCAACCCATAGATTTCTATACTAACAGGGAACTTGCAGTGATGATCAAAATAAACTGAACAGTAACACATATAGCAGTATCAGATAATAAGACAGATAATTAAATAGGGTTAGCATTATATAATTTATAACACAGGCAGGTATAACATGATAATAAAATCTACAGATTCACATGGTGTCAATTTACTAATTATATAAGTACAGATGTCATACGTGAATTACTCACCTCTTTACGCTGGAGTTAGCAAACAACACACATAAATGGAAAATCCAGAAAGCACGATAGCACGACTTTTGATTTGAGTGGAAAGAGATCCAAGATGTTAATCTTGTATTCAACAACAAAACAAAGCAAAATATAAATATAATTCAATACTAAAATTATTGGAACAAAATGGAAATAGAGTTTACAAAAGACAACACCAAGTTTTCAATTGATTTTGCTTGACCACAAATCACATTTGCTCGGCCACAAAGCTACATAGGTTCGACCTTGGTGATGTTTTGACTAGAGTACGGATCTAGTTTGGACTCATATAGGCACGGATACAAGTAAAAGTGAAGGGGTAGGAGTTACTAGTAAAGGAAGATAAAAGGTTAAGGCAAAAAGAGGAGTTTTGGTGCAACTTTTAGGCTTGGCCATGCATGAATTGGCTCGGCCTTGGAATGTACAGACCTGGTGGTGGCTGGAGTGAAGGCCAAGGGTGGTGAACTTGATAGTGGTGGTGGCTAAGGGGGTGGTCAAAGCAACATATGAAGGGTATGGTGAAAACTAGCTAGGCTATGCATCTTTTCAAGGGGTTTTTTGCAACTTTTAGTGGTGTTTGCATCATGGAATGGTCATGGCCAGTTTTGGTCAGAGGAGGAGGGTGTTAGGCCGTGTATGGTGATGGGAAGGAGGTGATGTGGTGGTGGGTGAAGGTGGTGAGGGGTTTAGGCCGAGCAAAGCACATGAAGATCAAGCAAAACAATGGAAAATTCAATAGAAAAGTGAAGAGAAAAGTAGAAAAAAGAGAGGAAGTCATTACCTTTTTTCTCAGATCTGAAAATAGGCGTGAGAAATAAAAGAATGAGATGTTTTCTCACGTGAATTTCAAAATAAAACTCACGGCTATCAAGGAGAAGTTATGGTAGAAATCGATGGATGGAAAGATAAAGAGGTAATAAATCAAAGTGTAACGCATGCCTTTAATTAAAAATAGGTAACGTATCTAAATTTGATTTGTTTCCCATCTATTTAATAAAATATATGCCAAAGAAATAATTCAATACATACATATCGTTTATATAAACACTATATAAATAAATAAGAAAACGGTTATAGAAACGTATAAATTAATTGCTATTTACATCTTTGTATGTTACTTAATTTACAAAGTACATATCCAAATTAAATGAAACAAAAACGGACAAATGTTGTAAATATATACATAACATGTAATGTTACATATATATACACAATTATAACATGATATATCAACCAAAAATATTACTTATATTAATTAAAATAAACATTTAAAGGTATGCCTTTTAAAACAATAACGTATATATATATATATATATATATATATATATTTGAAATTTCTTTCCACGAAATAAATAGGGATCTAAATACTTATCCATTTAATTACTAAATGAATGTATAAATAAGAAAAAATAAGGTAGAGATAGATATTATGAAGGATAAATAAATAGTTTTAGGAAAAGTAGGAAATAAATAAAGAAAATACTTTATTTAATGGAAACTAGAATTAAAGATCGAAAACAATATACAATCAACATTTGAACATTATAACTATACTTTAAAAATATTTTAAAAATAAAATATATGCAAAACATATCATGTTACACAAATTAGAACATGATTTTACAAAAAAAGATATTATTTATATAAATTTAAAATAAACAAATTTGTTAAATAAAACAATTTACACACAATATTGTAAAAAGCATAATTTTCACAATATTAACCCGATTTCAACGAAACAGAAAGCAGTATTTTTGAAATTAAATCTATTTTCAAAATAAAAGATAAAATTCAAAATTTCAAATATTTAAATTTTAAAGGCAAAGTTTGACCATTTTGACCAAATCCACTTTTTTTGGAAATATTCCATTTATCCAGGTTTGGAATTATAATTCACACCAAAATCAAAATTTTATTTAAAATAACAAAATTTATTCTTTAAATAAATAATATAAAGTTTTTAAATCAGAAAATTCAATTTAAAATAATTACAAAATACAGGGTTGTTACACTCTCCCCCACTCAAAACTTTTCGTCCCCGAAAAGGAAGAAGACAGTAGAATAGGAATAGCTAGAAGGGAAAATAGGCGGGTAGGAATAGCTAGGAGGGAAAATAGATCGAAAGACAAGGATGAGCCATTAATTAAAATTGTTGGTTAAAGAGGTAAACAATATTTTAAAGCACTTTAAAATCTTTTAGAAAGGAAAATAACTGGTCAATATATCCTTTATATAATACTTTGTCAAAATACTTTTATAACTTGATGTCTTAACAAGTTTATCCTCGTTCCTGCAGACTCTGGCAGTGCGTTGATCAGGCGCAAAGCTAGAATTCTCCAGGTACTTAGTAGACCTGTTTCAACACCTAGTGAAAATACTGGAAAACCTTTTTTTTAAAACAGATATGGAAAGTACAATCCAAACAAAACAACCAAAACCTTTGTCTAACCATGGTTCGCAGATACACAATGGTTACGCCTGGATCCCCCAGGAAACAATCCATATCCGTAAGCTTTCTCAGCCCTGCGAGTTACACCATGATGACTAGTAGAATTCAGGATACACAATGGTTACACCTGGATCCCCCAGGAAACAGTCAGTACCCCTAGGCCATCTCAGCCATGCGGTTTCGCTACTAATGCGACCTATATAGATGCAGGATACACAATGGTTACGCCTGGATCCCCCAGGAAACAATCTGTACCCCTAGGCCTAGGCCATCTCAGCCAGGAAGTTTCGCTATGCAGTCGTGCTCGTAAGACCATGGGTAACGCCATGGAATTTGATGGAAACTCGAATATCATATCCGGAAAACCAAAAATCAGAGAATATCGATAGAATGAATCCATAATGTGGCCACAAAGCAGATATCAAGCAGAAGGCACTTTCCATATCTTTACTTCGAAAATATGTATCGTATAGTACCTTTTTAAATCACTTTCAAATATCATACTTATATAAAGTCCATTCTATATAAGATTTTATTTCAAATCAAATACCTTTCCAAAATCAAAAGTATATCAAATCACACTTATATAGACTTCAATTATATAAGATTTCACTTTTCAAATTGAGTACCTTTTCAAATCCATAGTTTTCGAATCAACTTCATACTTATAAAAATCAATTTTATATAAGTTCGATAACTCCCAAATCAAGTATTTAGTAACACAAGGTTCTCAAATTTCAATTTGTTTCAATATCAATTCAGTTTCAAAATCATATACAATCCCACCAAATTATTTCTTCTCAATTTAAATATCTTCAGTTTCCAAAATAATAGGTTTGGAGAATAATCCAAGTTTCTAAATCAATATAATTTAAGTCAACCAATTCATTTCCAAAATCAATGATTTTTAAAATCATCTTATACTTACATAAGGTCCATCCTATATAAGGATCAAAATTTTCCAAAAATAAATTTCGTTGCATGAAGAGCTATATGGGATTGAACATCTTTGCTTACTAAAAGGTTTTGAATTTAGAATAGTTTGTATATAAAAATAGTTTTGTAAAATAGTTTTGTATATAAAATAGTTTTGTAAAATAGTTTTTTTAAAAAAAATGGTTTTATATTAATAGTAGTTTTGCATAAAAGAAATTTTCTAATTTAAATTACAAGGATATCTAACCCGACAACTTTCAATTTCAGCGTCAAAATATATCAATGATATTAGAACATAAGATGTACATACGTCATCATTTCGCAAAATCATATTCGATCGCTCGCTCGATCATACAAGTTCGCTTTCGAACTAGTATTGTCCATTCGACTTCCCTAATGCGGATTTCGATATGGTTTCTCGACTAGAAGCCATCAGTCTCCTTGCATAGCCATATACTATGATAGAGAATTCTAGAATCAGTCCAAAATCCATATCAATTATTCGCCATCAAGAATCGAATGAAAAATCCTAACACGAAATGGTGTAATTCACCTCGAACTTGTGTACTCAAACTTGGATCAAATTATTTACGCGAATAAAACAGCATGCGTACAACTTATGTATCTATTCCAACTTGTTAAATATATATTTTCATAAAGATGTTACCCAGTTAAAACATTTAAACTAAATTTTATTCAAAATATTTTGAAGACCAAATTCTTTTCAAAACATTTCAAATCTAAATTTCATATTAGAAAAATTCAAAGTAGCCTTATTTGTTTACTTAACAAAACAGTTTCAACTTATTTAAATCATATTACTACATACTTTAAACATACATACCAAACTTATATACTTTATACTTTTCAAAATTTCTTAGCTTTGAAAAGTTAACCTTGATTTGGAAGTGCTCGAACCTTCAAAATAGTCGAAGAAATCATATTTTCAATCTAAGAGTTGGAAATCACCAACAAATCAGTAAATCAATTCCAAAAGATAGGGTTATATCAAATCAAATCCAAAACTCAAGGACTGAACACCGGCTCATTTCAAATTGTTTCAAATATATATACATATATCTTTCGGATATCAAACCATCTTCGGAATTTGAAATCAAAAATTGGTTTCACAAATCAATCGCATAGCAAAGCTACCGAAGTGGCCTCTCCCTCATTCAGAAACTCGAAAATCAATGTCGATGATGCATGCATTCATCACCGAAATTATTTTCCCGCGACATAAGTGGGTTCTAGACTTCTATTTTCTCAAACTCCTTTTTAAATTTCTTCGAAATCATTTGAAACTCATTAAAATCATTTGAAACATTTCATATTCGGAAAATACTTTCAAATCATATTATTTATTATTTAAAAATCTTAAAACCAGTTCCAAAATGCCGGAGTTCAATCACTCAAATTCAGATTCAAAACCTTCAGTTATAAATTATTCTATATGAAACCATTTCTTATATAAATTTCAAAATTTCAAATCCATTAAAAACTTTAAATTCTCAATTTTAAAATGGTATATAATCCTTATCGAAAACATTTCTCTTTTATATAAAATATGGTCATCCTTATCAAAATAACAATTCCGATGTATACGCAATTTTCAAAAGACAGTCAACCATCAATTTTCCAAGGGATGATTCAAGGATGGATTTCAAAACAAAACAGAGATTCAAATTTAGAGGAACTCCAATTAAATAGAATTCTGATTCGACGATAAGCTCGAACGAAGATGAGATAATTAAATTACCAAATAGAAGATGGATAAACTCATATAAATCGCGGGCAACCTTAACCGGGTCAACCGTGATTTCAGGAATATAATCAATGCGGGGCAAATCGACAATCGATCGCCGGAGATAGCATCTAAATATAGCAGAAGATAAATAGCATCATAAACCGAGGATACAGAAATCTCCAGTGAATCAATGCCAATTGTAAAGTAGTTTCACCCCTTCACAAATCATTCAAAGATTGGCGGGATCACCGGTCTTTATAGAGGTCATTCAAAGTGGAGTTATAGAATGCTCTAAAAATCAAAAGAATACAGTTAGGGGAGACAGGAGTGTATTTCAGAACAAGTGGGAGCATTCCAAAATTCAAAGGAATCCTAATCGAAGAAATCCCAACCAAGATAGAAGTTCAGAATTTTAAGGAAATCCTAATCAAAGAAATTACTAACAAGGCGGATACGAAAGGGATAAAGTCCGGAAAATTTTACTTTCAAAGCAAGAAAATTTGTATCAAAATAATCTTTGAAAATTCTTTAAAAATCATTTTAAAATCATTTTATACTTCGAAATACGTTCTCTCACAAAGAAATGATTCTGAGATTGATTTCACTCATTCTAGGGTATTTCTACCCTATCTCTAATGAGTTTTTGCTCCGCAGGCTAAGGTTTGCCTAAAACCTAAGCTCTGATACCAAATGTAACGACCCACTATTTTGGAACATTCAAATCGACAATAATCCACACATGTCAGACTTGAATAATTCAAAATAACAGATTGTAATAAAATTTGGAGCAATTAAAATCATTCATAGAATCAGAGACACAGAAATATCAGAATAACTCGCAGCGGAAATAAAATACCATAGTAGTTCATGAAGCTACTATATACATACTCTCAAAACATATACAAAATATCATAGTTTAAAAATGGATACAATAGAAGTCTGGATACATGACTCACTAATACAGAAGCAATACCGAATAGGAGATAACTGGAGAAGTAGACGAACAGATAGTCAGATAAGCTCCAACAATTCTCTAGCTCCAGAAGGTGAATCCAAAGCTGTGATTCTCAGGCTGACCCAAGCGTAAAGTAAAACACAAACACTCGAGTCAGGACATACATACTTATACAATGTAAACCAACTCAAGTGAACTGTAATAGCAATGCACAATAACTTAAAGGATGCTTGGGGTCGCCCATCCTTTAAGGATCAGTCAAACCATCAATTAAGTAGTAATAAACAATATCCTAAAAATATCTGTATTAAAGTAAACACCGCAAATCAGATTGTTATTGTGACTAGGGTAGCGTAGAGCTGCAGTTACCGCTCACCTCTAGCCACACTCTTAAAATCAAAGGCGTGCATCAAACAATCACAAGGAAATCACATGACACACAAAGCAGTGTACCCGTGGTTATAAATTTCAAAATGTTTTATAATTCCGAATTAAAATCATCCATTTAAACTATTAAAAAGTGAGGTCATTATTCCTTCAAATCAAATATTCAATTCCCAAAAATTTAGCCTTTTCTGAGTTCATTTATTCAGTTAAACACTTCAAATATCGAAATTTCAGCTTTTCACAGCACTTAAAAAATACCGCGGTATGTTATAATTGACAACAATTCAATTCAGTAAAGACAGCATTTAAAACTGCCGTAATAGTTCAGTTTTAGTTGAAAAATAGTTTAATTCAGCAAAGACAGCAATTTACAGAACTGCTGTAATAGTTCAGGTTCAAATTAAAAGATTCAATTCAGTCAACTGCAGCACTTAACAAGTGCTACTGTAGCCCTTCTATTAGTTTTAGATTTAAATTTAGCTTCTGCAACTGCAGCACTTAACAAGTGCTGCAATAGCCCTTAGTTAATTTAGCCTTTAGTTCATTTGCATCAACTACAGCACTTACAAAGTGCTGTAATATCCTTTACAACAGAATTTAAGTTAACTTCAGGAATGATAGAATTTCTTAAGTGCTATAAATTTAGTTTCCAGATTTTCAATGTAATTCCAGCAACAACTAAACTTTAATTTTAGCCCTTTAAACATTATAAAAATCATATTTTAACACTCAAAACTGTTCATTAAATTACCTTTAACTTATGATTTTTATAAAGTAAATTCTTATAAATAAAATCAAATTTTCAATAATTCACTTAACAAACTCAAGTGTACAGTTTTCTATTCTTCACATTTAAACAAAATTACTTAACACTTAAATTTTTATTTCAATTTTCCAAATATAACTTAATTTCCATTTTATTTATATAACTTAAATTCCATTTTAATTTCTTAACTTAACATTTAATTTCAACCCAAATTTCACATTTCCAAGTTAAGTTAAATTCCAAAATTTCCATTTAACTATCCATTTATTTAACATTTTAAACTAATTACATAAATTCAAAATACACTATAAGTTGCTTAACTTTATTTTTCAAATAACTTGATATTTTATTTTACTTTATTTTTATCCAATTCATACATCAATTATATTAATTACCAAGTTAAGCTTATAATTCCATTTTTACTTAAATTCCTATTATTAAGTTAAAACAAACTTTCACACTACAACTCAAAACTTCTATTAACTTATAACATCTAACCTTTTAGAAAATCACTACTTAACCATTTTAAATCCAATATAAGTCAAATTTCATATTATATATTTTTCTCTCATTTACAATACATGAAATTTATAAGAAATCGTATTTTGAAATCAACCACGGGTCCGGAAAATATTTCACACCTAAATCAAGTGATACGAAAATTATCATTAAAATCCGTAATCAGTAAAATTTTCGGGTTTTGATTATTTCAAACCCGAAATCCCAAGACAAATACAAATAAATAAAAATCACTCAGGTGTATCATTTCAGCCCATAATGATTTTTCCATATTCTAAAGTCCATTCGGGTATGTATCATTTCAACCCATAGTGATTTCTATACTAACAGGGAACTTACAGTGATGATCAAAATAAACCGAACAGTAACACATATATCAGTATCAGATAATAAGACAGATAATTAAACAGGGTTAGCATTATATAATTTATAACACAGGCAGGTATAACATGATAATAAAATCTACAGATTCACATGGTGTCAATTTACTAATTATATAAGTACAGATGTCATGTGTGAATTACTCACCTCTTTACGGTGTAGTTAGCAAACAACACACACAAATGAAAAATCCAGAAAGCACGATAGCACGACTTTTGATTTGAGTGGAGAGAGAGCCAAGATGTTAATCTTGTATTCAACAACAAAACAAAGAAAAATATAAATATAAATTCAATACTAAAATTATTGGAACAAAATGGAAATAGAGTTTACAAAAGACAACACCAAGTTTTCAATTGATTTTGCTTGACCCCAAATCACATTTGGTCGGCCACAAAGCTACATAGGTTCGGCCTTGGTGATGTTTTGACTAGAGTACGGATCTGGTTTGGACTCATATAGGCACGGCTATAAGTAAAAGTGAAGGGGTAGGAGTTACTAGCGAAGGAAGATCAAAGGTTAAGGCAAAAAGAGGAGTTTTGGTGCAACTTTTAGGCTTGGCCATGCATGAATTGGCTCGGCCTTGGCATGTACAGACCTGGTGGTGGCTGGAGTGAAGGCCAAGGGTGGTGAACTTGATGGTGGTGGTGGCTAAGGGGGTGTCCAAAGCAACATATGAAGGGTATGGTGAAAACTAGCTAGGCTATGCATCTTTTCAAGGGGTTTTTTGCAACTTTTAGTGGTGTTTGCATCATGGAATGGTCATGGCCAGTTTTGGTCAGAGGAGGAGGGTGTTAGGCCGTGTATGGTGATAGGAAGGAGGTGATGTGGTGGTCGGTGAAGGTGGTGAGGGGTTTAGGCCGAGCAAAGCACATGAAGATCAAGCAAAACAATGGAAAATTCAATAGAAAAGTGAAGAGAAAAGTAGAAAAAAAGGGGAAGCCATTACCTTTTTTCTCAGATCTAAAAATAGGCATGAGAAATGAAAGAATGAGATGTTTTCTCACATGAATTTAGAAAATAAAACTCACAGCTATCAAGGAGAAGTTATGGTAGAAATCAATGGATGGAAAGATAAAGAGGTAATAAATCAAAGCGTAACGCATGCCTTTAATTAAAAATAGGTAACGTATCTAAATTTGATTTGTTTCCCATCTATTTAATAAAATATATGCCAAAGAAATAATTCAATAAATACATACCATTTATATAAACACTATATAAATAAATAATAAAACGGTTATAGAAACGTATAAATTAATTGCTATTTACATCTTTGTATGTTAATTTACAAAGTACATATCCAAATTAAATGAAACAAAAATGGACAAATGTTGTAAATATATACATAACATGTAATGTTACGTATATATACACAATTATAACATGATATATCAACCAAAAATATTACTTATATTAATTAAAATAAACATTTAAAGGTATGCCTTTTAAAACAATAACGTGTATATATATATATAGATATATATATATTTGAAATTTCTTTCCAAGAAATAAATAGGGATCTAAATACTTATCCATTTAATTACTAAATGAATGTATAAATAAGAAAAAATAAGGTAGAGATAGATATTATGAAGGATAAATAAATAGTTTTTGGAAAAGTAGGAAATAAATAAAGAAAATACTTTATTTATTGGAAACTAGAATTAAAGATCGAAAACAATATACAATCAACATTTGTACATTATAACTATACTTTAAAAATGTTTTAAAAATAAAATATATGCAAAACATATCATGTTACACAAATTAGAACATGATTTTACAAACAAAGATATTATTTATATAAATTTGAAATAAACAAATTTGTTAAATAAAACAATTTACACACAATATTGTAAAAAGCATAACTTTCACAATATTAATCCGATTTCAACGAAACAAAAAGTAGTATTCTTGAAATTAAATCTATTTTCAAAATAAAAGATAAAATTCAAAATTTCAAATATTTAAATTTTAGATTTAAAAGGCAAAGTTTGACCATTTTGACCAAATCCACTTTTTTTTGGAAATATTCCATTTATCCAGGTTTGGAATTATAATTCACACAAAAATCAAAATTTTTATTTAAAATAACAAAATTTATTCTTTAAATAAATAATATAAAGTTTTTAAATCTGAAAATTCAATTTAAAATAATTACAAAATACAGGGTTGTTACACAAGGTGAAAGAGCTTTGATTGGAGGAGTGCATAGGTGAAATAAGCTTTGACTGGAGGAGTAGAGCTATTGGAGAGCTGGAGGATTGTAGAATAGCACTAGAAATTGGATATGGTCGCATGAGCGTCATATCGTTCAGAATCACCAATGTTGTAGATACAAACGGTTTATGGTGGAAAGATCAATTTGGCAATTGATGAAATGGATGAAGAGGGCAAAAGTTAGAGTTTAAAATGGAAATTTTCGAAGAAAAAATAGGTAGGAACATTTGTGATGCTAGTTTGATCATTTTGGAAAGATCGATTTGACAATTATTGAAATGGATGAAGAGGGCAGAAATTAGGGTTTGAAATAGAAATTTTTGGAGAAAAAAATGGAGAGAAACATTCGTGACGCTGTTGGATTTGCTGTCCAAATAAACTTGGCTTCAGACTATTTTACTTTTGCTCGCTTACACTAGGCAAACATCTAATGGTGGGTTTGATTAAGATGTCTACTATTGTTTATATATATAACTTCTAATATGTGATTCAGATATCTTCATATTCAAATGAAAACCTAATTTCACTGTTCTTGTCAATATTAATAGGCATACGCACCCAATATTCCATTTTCTAGAATTTATTATATAAGTTATCGACTATCAGTTATTTAAATTTATGAAGTAGTTCAAATTTATGATTCTGTACTTAACTTGGATATATAGATTTTTTTCTTGTACATAACTATTGTTACACCCTGAAAATTTTCAAAATAAAACTCGGTAGGAAAAAGCTATCGAATGTCAAATGTAAAAGCTATCGAGTATGTAACATCCCTAATTTTTTATAACATTATTCAGGAGATTTAATTAGATAAATTAAATAGAATAATGATGATAAGAGTTGGGATTTGAATAAAACAATAAGAAGGCCATGTTTAATTTATTTTAAATGGGCTTAAAAGAGTTTATAAGCTAATTAATTTACATAAGGCCTTATTAGTAAAAATAGATGCACCTTTTATTCACGGCTATACATTTGCATTTGCCCATTCATGTTCACTTTATTTCTCAAATAAAAAACAAACGTAAACCTAAAGCACCGGCCATTACAAGGAAGAAGAGGAACTTAATCAAGCTAAGGAATTAAAGCAAGGGGATTAATTTCAAATCAAATCTCAAAGCTCTTATAATATTTAAGGTGAATAATAATTTATACCATCTCTATTTTTGTTTTATAATCATATGTCTTCGTATTTAGGTCTAAATTCGTTTTTATGTTGGATGATGATATGCTTGAATTATTATGTGTTTGATTTAAATCAATTTGTTTACATAAGAATCTACACGTTTTTAGGCCAAAACCGATAGCGAATGATTTTATAATGCCTTGGAAAAATTATATGTTAGGTAAAACATGATTTTGAAGATGAGTTTTAATTTTTGTAATTTTCCAAGCTATGGAAAATTTATTATGAATTTCTAAAGAAAAATATGACATAATCGGGTTTAAAATTAATTTCGATTATTTCAGGAAGAAATTGGGTCTGAAATTTTAATATGTTTGATAACATGATGAAAGCGAATTTCTGTAAGTTTTGGGGATTTTTCCTAATTAATTAGCTATGGAAAATAAATTATTTTAAAAGAAGAACTTATGTGTAATATTGGTTTTGCTTAATGGAAGGGCCTAAATGTTAATTTTTCTTTGGTTTAGATCTGACAAATGCGGCAGTTATATTTGTAAAGTTTTGAAAAGTTTTAAGACAACCAATCAAATGATTACAAATAGTCAGGTAGTTATAAAGCAATTACTAAAAGTAGCATAATTTCAGCCTTTAATTCAGAAAAGTTGGTTCCGCTTCCTTTAGTAGTGTGTTTCGACCCCAATGCTTCTGCTCCAACTCAGTCGAAACCAACCTAGCCGAAACTCATCTAGTTGAAACCAATACACAAGGCCTCACTTAGATGATACATAGTGGATAGGAGAAAAGGCGGAAGCCATGGTGTCGAAAGCAATGCTTCTGAATGGGTGGAAACCTTAGTTTGTTTTCAAATGTTAAGTGCTTGCTTTGTTTTTCTTAGAGCTTTCAACATAGTCGAAACATATGATTTCGAAAGGGGTTTTCTAAATAGCTTTCAAAGGAGGTTGCCATATTATGTTTAAAGTATAAGCTTTTGAATGGATTATTTTGTTTTAAAATATACGCTTTAGAAAATACTGGATTTGACCTAATCGAAACCCAGCCACTGTTCTTTACCTTTTGAGTGTATTGAAATCATCAATACTTTCGAAGGGTTGTTTTTACTATTAACTTAAGCTAAGCCACTTCCTAAATGCTATCGAAGGGGTCGAGGGTTTTGAAGGCAATGGTGTCGAAAGGGGGTTTCGACACTACCCTTCTAAGTTTTACTCAAAGGTTTTGAGCTATCAAATAGATAGTTCCGACACCATCAAAATTTTCCCCAAAACAATTCTATCAATGGCTTCAAAGGGGATGCTTTCTCCTATATTCACTTTGACCTAAAAGATGTTTCTAAAAGTAAACCCAATACTTTCGAAAGGGGTACTTTCCTTTGTTTCGAAGCTACGTTTCTAAAGAATTTTGAGTAACGTTTTGATACCTTCGAAAGGTATATTTGGTTTTGAAAGAGATGTTTTAAAAAGGTCTTCGAAAGGTATATATATAGTGTTTTGAAAAGGAATTTTCTTTGCTTTCGAAGGAGGTTATCCAGGGGTTTCGAAAGTAATGTTTTATGGTTTTCAAAACAAATTACCCAATCTCATTTTACGGAAAAAACCATGGCATAAACAAATTAAAAAGTTTTGAAATAGAAGAAGTTTTCCTTGATTTATAGGTTAAATGGATTAACCAAGTTTTACATAAATGATTTCAAGGGTATTTAACCATAAGTGTTTGTATTATTATGTTGATTGCTTCTTCATATATTTATTCACATTGTTATGAACCCATAACGTACTTTGGGGAAGGGAAGAATAACCAGTTAGGTTGACCCTGTAGTGAATATAAGTTAAGGAAGCTAAAATATTAAATAAAGATATTTGCAGGGGCCAATAGGTTCGCAGTAAGGCCATGAAAATTGTGTAAAGGAAAAGATATTGGTAGAGGCCAATAGGTTCATAGTCAGCCCATGAAAACTATGATTTGATAATGGCAGGGGCCAATAGGTTAATAGTTAGCCCATGAAAACTATACCGGATTAAGATATTGACAATTAGTCAATAGGTTCCTAGTTAGCCCATGAAAACTAGGACAAGGGAAAGGATATTGGAGTTACCAATAGGTTCGGGGAGAATCCATGAATAATAAAGATATTAGAGTTACCAATAGGTTCTTAGTGATCCCATAAAACTATGAAATCGAACAGGCAGTCCATAAACATTTAATAGGTTATTAGTGAGCCCATGAAGACTAATAGGTTAATTGTAACCCTAGAAACTATATTTGAGACAGACAGTCAGGATGAATGGGGATGGGTAATCCAGAATTAACTTACTTGTTTGCATTTCATCATATTATTTTGAATTGTTTTAATCATTGTGGATGCAGGTGCATAGTATATGGTTTTATAAAGGTTTTAAGATACTAAAGAGGGGAAAACCCGTTCCGTTAAGCGGCGTGGTCTCACTAGATGTTTAAATGATTTGAGATGGTAGATTATTATTCATACCAGGCTTTATGTCTGACTCGAAATTTTTATTTTCCACTTAAACTCTCGAGTGCTCAATTGATTTTGAGTAGGTTGAGAGTTAAGGTTTTTAGGTTTCCTTTTTAGACGAATAAAGCTTCCGAAGACCTGTAGGAGACAAGCTAGTTAGTAAGAGTTCTTTTATTTTGCTGTGTGTTTTGGATATATAGGCAAACTTGTTTTATTGCCTTATTATATACTCTGATCAACCAAGGGGGCATCTTCATATGTCGCTCTTGGAGTATGTTGTATTTATATTTTATTTGAATGTGATTTGCGTATTCGGATTATGTAATGAACATGAATTGTTTTAAAATGGAATATGGAATTTGTTTTGATGTTTTAATTTTTTTTCCATATCCATATGTTTCTGTGTATCAATGTAACTTACATTGTCGTATTTGGTCGTCGAGATTAATAACTATGGATGACTGCAGCATCCGTAGCCATTAGTTTTGGGCCTCCAAGTAGAGGATGTTACAAGTTGGTATCAAAGCATAGGTATATGAAACTTTTAAAAAAAATTAGACCTAAAAGATTTTTCAAAACATAATCCAATGAATCAAACAACAAGATTGGGGTTTGGGTTAACGCTATAGTAACATACTTGTATTTGATATATAGTTAATATATTTATGTACATATTCCTCGTTCTCTTAGACTGTTCCTCTATATCTTACTAAGGCTCGTATGTAGATTTACGAGAAAGGAGATATGGAAGCAGGAAACTAAAGAGGACATCTAGGTGGAGGAAGCACCACAACTAATGGAAATGCTCAACCCACCACCAGGAGGAACCCGAGTCTACCGGCTAATGCTAATAACCAAAATTTTGATGCCAATGTGGGTGCTGGAAATCCACCAGTAGATATGGGGGCGATGTATCAGTTCTTCATCAATATGATGCAAGCAGGAGTTGCTGGAAACGTTGGAGGAGCTAATCTTGTGGCTCCAGCTGGGAATAATTCTGCTAAGTTGAGTAGAGACTACACCAGTCTTGGTGGGAGGCCATTTATAGGGACGGAGAATGCTATTAGGGTAGAGAATTGGTTGTTGCATTATGAGCGTACCTTCGCTGATTTGGGTTTAGATGACGGACAAAAGAGAAGGTTGGCCTCTAGGCAGTTACAAGGGTCATCGCTTCATTGATGGAATAGTGTTACTGCCGGAGTTCTGAAGGAGCAGTTTACTTGGGCATATTTTAGAAGGAGATTTGAGCAAAAGTGTATGTCTGAATTTTCTAAGTCATATATGAGGAAGTTTATGGATTTGGAACAGGGAGAGATGTCGGTTGTTGAGTATGCCACTCAGTTTAAGGAGTTGTCCCGTTATGGACATAATATTATAGACACTGTCATCGAAAGGAACGAGAAGTTCATTAGGGGACCGAGGCCCGAGATTGCTAGGGCGACCCTGCCACATCTTCATGATCCTAGTAATTTAGTTGTGGAGATGGCCATTTCCTATGAGGAGATGCTGGCTAGTTGTTCCAGAGAGAAGCCGGTGGAAATTCAGGGTGCTCGGGGGAAAAAGAGAAAGTTCTTTAAGAAGAAGGGAGCCCAGAATAGAGATACTATCAAGAAGGCAAAGACAGAGTTAGTTTGCTATAAGTATGACAAGAAAGTTCATTATGCGAACGAGTGCCAATCAGGTAATGGGAGGAAGGCTGCAAATAAGAAGAATGTGAAGTGCTTCAACTATGATCAAGTTGGGCATTACAAGAATCAGTGTCTAGAGCCAGGCAGGGCAGACAAAGGAAAGGTTTTTGCTATTGGACCAGCTAGGCCTACTGCAGCTGATAAAGGGAATACTGTGATGTAGGGTACGCTTTTGATTCAAAGTATTCTAGTTAGGGTATTTTTTAATACCGGTGCATCACATTCATTTATATCTCAGTATTTGGTTGATAGATTATACTTAAAACACACCTACCTTATTACTTCCTTAAGAGTTGCGAATCCAGTATGAGGATATGCAACTCTGGGGATGAGATGTGACCAGTTAGAACTCGATTTGTTAGGTCATAAGTTTACTTGCAGCATGTATGTTATTGATTTCGTGGGTATGAGGCTAGAATATTTTTCCAGGATAGGGAGATATCACTGAGACACCTTGATAGTCATAATCAAATAATATTTTCCGTGGAGAGTTCTGATTGGAGTATTAGTACCTTGCTTAGTGCTATGGAGGCAGAAGATGAGTTAAGTCACGTTCGAGTAGCAAGAGGAGTATATAGATGTCTTTGAGCCAGTCACATGGCTACCTCCGAAATGAGATGTTGAGTTTTGGATATACCTTGTGCCAGGAGCCGAACCTATGAGTAGACCACCTTGTAGGATGACACCGGTTGAGATGAAGGAATTGAAGGTGCTATTAGTGGATCTTGAAGGAAATAACTTTATTAGACCAAGCAGTTCGCCTTGGGGAGCGGTTGCGGTGTTCGTGAAGAAACCAAATGGGTTGTTGAGGATGTGTATCGACTATCGTAATTTGAACGAAAGGATGATTAAGAATAAGTATCATTTGCTAAGAATAGATGATCTGTTCGATTAGTTAAGTGGAGCCAGAGTGTCTTCCCAATTGGATTTGGCGATAGGTTTCCATCAGTTAAGAGTGGCAGAGGATAGTATTCCATTGACTGCATTTTGGACTAGGTATGGTTCGTATGAGTGATTAGTGATGCCATTTGGATTGAAAAATGCACCTGCTTTCATCGTGGATTTGATGAACCGAGTTTTCCGAGAGTACTTGGATAGGTTTATGTTGGTGTTTATAGATGGAATTTTATTATACTCTAAGGATGAAAGAGAGCATGGAGTCCATCTTAGAGTGGTGCTTGAGACGCTGAGGTAGAATCAGCTAAAGGCGAAGTTTACCAAGTGTCATTTTTGGAAGAAAGAGGTTAAGTTTCTTGGTCGTGTGGTTTCAGAGAAAGGCTTGTCAGTTGATCTAGATAAGATCGAAGCTGTGAATAATTGGAAGAGACCAGAGACGGTGACTGAGATTAGGAGTTTTCTTGGACTTGCTGGCTACTACAGGAGATTCATCATGGATTTCTCGCGAATAGCAGCACCTTTGACTAAGTTAACCAGGAAGGATGTGAAGTTTGTCTGCTACAACAAATGTGAGGAAAAATTCCTTAAGTTAAAGCATTTGTTGACCAATGCACCGGTATCAGTAGTTCCAGAAGAAAACCAAGGGTTAGTGTTGTATACTGATGCATGCGGAACTGAATTAGGAGCAGTGTTGATGCAGAAGGGTAAAGTTATTGCCTACATATCCTGACAGCTTTGACCACACGAAGTAAGATATCCTACTCATGATTTGGAGTTGGCAGCCGTGATCTTCATGTTGAAGATTGGAGATATTATCTATTAGGGGAGAGATGTGAGCTATACATGGATCATCAGTCTTTAAGATATTTATTCTCTCGGACGGAGTTGAATATGAGACAGCAAAGGTGGCTAGAGTTTTTGGCTGCTTATGATTTTGGTATAGAATATACATCAGGGAAAGGTAATAAGGTAGCAAATGCTCTTAGTAGAAGAAATTAGAATGTGGTGTTAGCTATGTTAGCGGAGTGGAAGAATTTAGAAGCTTTGGCCAGTTATGGTGTATAGTTTAGGTTGACTGCTAGTTCCAGTCAGAGTACTGCTATGTTATCCTGTTTGGAAGTTCGACCAGTATTGATCAAAAGGATTGCTTCTAAGAAGAAGGAGGATCTAGTATTGGCTGAGAAATTAAAATGCTTGAGGTTGGAACTGAGATCGATGATCTAAAAGATTTTAGTCTTGACCAAAGAGGATGGTTGAGAAAGAAGGGACGATTGTGTGTTCCGAATTTGGAGGACTTGAGGAAAGAAGTTATTGGAGAATGTCATCGGTCTAAGTTTACGAGTCATCCTGGAGGGACCAAGATGTATCAGGATATGAAGAGGAGCTTCTATTAGGAAGGTATGAAGAGGAATGTTGGCTTGTAGGTTAGGCAGTGAGCAAACTGTCAACAAGTGAAAGTCGAACATCAGAAACCAATTGGGTTGCTTCAACCTTTAGAGATTCCAGTTTGGAAATGGGATTCAACATCCATGGATTTTATAGATGGGTTGCCAGGGTCAAATAGAGGAAATGAAAGCATATGGGTCATAGACAGACAGACCAAGAGTGCCCATTTCATTCCAGTTAAGTCAACCAGGATGGCACCAGTTTTAGCTAAGTTTTTCATGAAGAACATAGTTAGACTACATGGAGTTCCTAGTAGTATGGTCAGTGGTAGAGATGCCTTGTTCACTAGTGAATTTTGGAAGAGTCTATAGGAGGTATTAGTACCAAGCTTAATATGAATACTGCATATCACCCTCAGACAAATGGGCATACAAAGAGGGTTAATAAAGTACTCGAGGATTTGTTGAGAGCTTGTGTATTGGACTTTGGTGGATCTTCGGAAGACCACCTACATCTGGTTGAGTTTTCCTATAATAATAGATACCAGACTAGTATAGGAATGACGCCTTTTGAAGCTTTTTATGGAAGGCCATGCAAATCAGTAGCATGTTGGTTAGAGACTAGAGACAGATTAGTCTTAGGTTCAGATTTGGTAAGAGAGGCGTCAGAGAAGATTGAGTTGGTCCGAGAAAGGATGAAGGAAGCTCAGTCCAGACAGAAGAGTTACGTAGACAAGAGGCGTAAAGACCTAGAATTCTCAGTTGGAGATAAAGTTTTCATCAAGGTATCACTGATGAAGGGTGCGGTACAATTTGGAAAGTCGGGGAAGTTGGTTTCGAGGTATGTTAGTCCATTCCAGATTTTAGAGAGGATCAGGAAACTTGCATACAGAGTAGAGTTTTTTTTTTGAGCGACACGGTTGTGTAGCGTGGCACTACACAGCCGATTAGATATCATATAAATAGGTAAATAGTGCGATCAACAAGCCTGATCACTGGCCAAAAAGTAGTCAGAAACAGTAAGCTAGTCTTTGTGAGACAGAGTTTTATATACAAAATACATATAGTGAACAACAGGAATGAAAATACCAGAGCTAAATTGCGGTTAGTGGTGCCCACGATGCCTGTCAGGAGGAACTGCTGATGTGCTGCCCGAGGATTCAGCTTGTGGAGAACTGGGGTGTGGCAGTCTCAGCCTGAACGGTGCGGAGAAGCTACGACCTGATATAGATGAGAAATAGTGAATAATACGTCTACAAGTTCCTTCAAAGTTGGATATGGGCTTGCAGAATACACGTGCATTGCGCTCGGCCCAGATACACCAACTGAATATAGCTATCATGAGATCTAAGTGATAGTTGGGGGGGTTGTTCTGCCAGTGGTCGAAATATGAGGTGAACGTGGGAATATGTCCGAGGATGTGAGCCGTCGTCGCCGCCCAGACCCTGACAGCAAAATCACACTCGAAGAAAAGATGTTGTAAACTTTCTGTTGAGGTGGAACATAGGACGCAGCTGGGGTCTACTACGATGTTATGGCGGAGGAGTCTGTCTCTTGTGTTAATTCGCCCCTGAATGAGGCACCACTGTAGGAAAGCGAAGCGGGGCTGGATCCTGCACTTCCAAAGTCTGGGGAAGGTGAAGAGGCGTCCAGGGTTGTTTAGGTGAGCATAGCAGGAGGCAACAGAGAAGCCGGTTGAGGGGTTGGGGGCCCAGGTGAAAGAGTCTGGCCGGGGGTTGAGGTGGGTGTTACGGAGAATTGAGGAGACAAGGTGAATCTCGGTGAGGGTGGAGAGGTCGAAGTAGGAAGCCGGGAGAAGCTGGGCTGGGCCCGAATTGGAAATGTCTAAGGTGGAGGTGAAGATATTAGATGCATGAGCGAAGAGGTTGGGAAGGATGGAGGAGAGGGGAAGCTGATTATGCCATGTGTCCAACCAGAAGAGGCAATTAGCCCCGTTGCCCAGGTTGACATGGAAGAGCCTTTTGACACGTGGTAGGGTTGAAACTACTCCAGACCAGAAGGGGGATGGTTTGATGCCGGTGGGGGCATGGAGGACTAGGTGAGGGTTAGAGTGATAGTGTAGGGAGGTAATCCAAGATTTCCAAAGGGAGGGGCCAGAGGTTAGGAACCGCCAGAGCCATTTGGCGAGGAGCGCGATGTTGAAGTCATGTAGATTAATGATTCCAAGGCCGCCGTTTTTCGGGGGTAGGCAGGCGGTCTGCCAGTTTACGAGCCTCTTTATATTACTACCATTCCAAAGAAAGGAGCTTCTGATTGAGTTGTTTTTTTTGATTACCCAAGAAGGGAGTTTGTACAGTTACATCCAGTAAGTGGGAATCGATGATAGAACAGCTTTAACGAGGACTAGGCGCCCTGCTGAGGACAAGGAGTGAGCTTTCCATGAATGAAGTCTATTTTCGATCTTGGCGATGAGGGGGAACCAATCAGATCTATGTAATTTGGTTGGACGGATAGGGACTCCGAGGTAGGAGATAGGGAAGTGTGCGATCTTACAGTTAAGCGGGCTGGAACAGGTTTGCCCGAGATGGTCAGCTTTTCCGAGCATGATGATGGAACTTTTGCTAAAGTTGATGGACAAGCCCGATATGAGTTCGAATGAATATAGGGCTACTTTGAGGCAGTGTATGTGGTTGAACGTGGGTGATGCGAATAGAATGGTGTCGTCGGCGAATTGGAGGTTGGATATGGCTAGGTTAGAATTGGGGAGGTTGATGCCCTGAAAGATGTTGTTCGAAATTGCTAATTTGATCATGCGATTGAACACATCGGCCACCAGAACAAAAAGCAAGGGTGAAAGTGGGTCACCTTGTCGCAGTCCGCGGGCCGATTTGATTAGACCCCCCGAGGCCCCATTGATGACTATCGAGGACAAGCTTGAGTTGAGTATAGAGGATATCCAGTTGCACCATTTTGTGGGGAAGCCTCTGTGTTCCATTAGCTCCACAATGAATTGCCAGTTAACTGAGTCAAACGCTTTTGAGTAGTCTAGTTTGAGAAGCATTCCTGGTGTTGAGGTAGAGTGGCAGAAGGATATGACCTCCTGGGTCATTGCTACGCAGTCCATGATGTTACGGCCCAAGATGAATGCAGAATGCTCAATTCCAATAAGAGGGGCTATGAAGCCTTGGAGGCGGTTGGCCAGGACCTTGGTTATGATCTTAAAGGTTGTGTTTAGGAGACTAATGGGGCGAAAGGACGAGAGGGAGGTGGCGCCTGGGGATTTTGGGAGAAGGATGATATTTGCGTAGTTGATGCGGGCCACAGATGTTGGATCAGTATGAAATTCAGAGCACATTTCGATGATGTCGAATTTGACGATTTCCCAGTAGTGTTTGAAGAAAAAGGGCCCGAAACCATCTGGGCCAGGAGCCTTATCATCAGACATGCTTTTAAGCGCTGCCCAAATTTCTTCTTCAGTGAAGGGATGGTCAAGGGGGATGAGGGGGTTAACCGGGTAGAGCGGTTTCCAATCAATTGGGGGGAGAGGAGGGTGGTGAAAGCCTAGAATGGATCGGTAATAGTCCATAATGTATTTCATGTGTCTCATCTTCACAAATATATGCATGATCCAAAGACTACCATTCCTCCGATAAGGTTGTAATATTTGATAGTAGATCCTATTTGACTTTTGTTAGACAACCAGTTCGGGTTGTAGCAAGAGATGAGAAAAGATTGAGGAACAAGATAGGCAGGTTGGTGAAAGTTCAGTGGAGCGACAACAAAAAGGATTGAACTTGGGAGGTAGAAGACATGATTAGAGATACTTATCCTGACCTGCTTTAAGGGTATGACTATATTAGATTTATATAGATAGTTGCTAGTCATGTAGGCTAGTATGGTTGTTAGGAGTTGTTACAGATGCTTGATATGTTTAGTATTTAGTCCTTACTAAATTTTGAGGATGAAATTCTTTAAGGGGGGAGCCTGTAACATTCCTAATTTTTTATAACATTATTCAGGAGATTTAATTAGATAAATTAAATAGAATAATGATGATAAGGGGATTGAGATTTGAATAAAACAATAAGAAGGCTGTGTTTAATTTATTTTAAATGGGATTAAAAGAGTTTATAATCTAATTAATGTACATAAGGCCTTATTAGTGAAAATAGTCGCACCTTCTATTCATGGCTATACATTTGCATTTGCCCATTCACGTTCATTTTACTTCTCAAATCAAAAACAATTGTAAACCTAAAGAGCCGACCATTACAAGGAAGAAGAGGAACTTAATCAAGCTAAGGAATTAAAGCAAGGGGATTAATTTCAAATCAAATCTTAAAGCACTTATCATATTTAATGTGAATAATAATTTATATCATCTCTATTTTTGTTTTATAATCATATGTTTTTGGATTTAGGTTTAAATTCATTTTTACGATGTTTTGGGTGATGATATGCTTGAATTATTATGTGTTTGATTTAAATCAATTTGTTTACATAAGAATCTGTACGGTTTAGGGCAAAACCAATAGTGAATGATTTTATAATGCCATGGAAAAATTATATGATAGGTAAAACATGATTTTGGAGATTGGTTTCAATTTTCGTAATTTTCCAAGCTATGGGAAATTTATTATGAATTTCTAAAGAAAAATATGATATAATTGAGTTTAAAATTAATTTTGATTACTTCAAGAAGAAATTGGGTTTGAAATTTTAATATGTTTGATAACATGATGAAAGTGAATTTTTGCAATTTTTGGGGATTTTCCCTAATTAATTTGCTATGGAAAATAAATTATTTTAAAAAAAAGAACTTATGTGTAATATTGGTTTTGCTTAGTGGGAGGGCCTAAATGTTAATTTTTCTTTGGTTTAGATCTGATAAATGTGGAAGTTATATTTGTAAAGTATTTAAAAAGTTTTAAGGCAACCAATCAAAGGATTACAAATAGGCAGGTAGTTATAAAGCAATTTGTAACGACCACCTTTTTGGACGGTTTAAATCGACAATAACCACACATGTCAACTCAAACCATTCAAAAGGGAGGATTGTTAATGGGGTAAATAAGAAAATAAGATAAAAGAAAGAAAAAAAATACAGAATCTCAAAGAGGAATGACAAAATATAATAATCAAATAAACAGTTCATGAAGCTGTTTTACAAATAACATTTGATTACACTTCTACAAGATATCCAGCAGGAATAAATAATGTAGTGGAACAACATGATACAATGGAATAACAATAACAATAATATAATACTAAACTCCGTCTTCGTCCTCCAGAAATAAGGTCTTCAACACTGAAATGCTCAGGCTGACCCGAGCGTACTGAAAAGTCAAAACACTCGAGCCAGAACTAAAAGACCTTATATAAGTTAAATCAAAATAAGTAAATATGAGTGTAACGGCTTCAGAGATGTTTACGGAATTTTACATCTCCTATCCAGTGTCTAACGTGCGTGAAATAACTTAAGAGATGTTCGGGATTCCATCTCCTAAGGCTCCATTAAACTATCTACATATATAATACAATACGCTATTATAATATGTCTACAGTAAAGTAAAGTATTAAAATAGCGTTAAGGCATTATCCATATCCCCCTTAACACATTTTTATATAAATACCATAGTCTATACAGATACTGTAAGCTCCACCAAACCGGTGGTTTACTCAGTGAGCACTCCATAGGTACGATACAAACCAAAGTCGTAATGGGCTCGATCAAGATAAATATGACAAGGCACGCGAGGCAATGCCCAGGGTAGGATTCTACCATTTCGTGGATCCGGACTGGTGGTAACGCATAGCAGCTACTACCGACCACCTCGAGACACGCTCCCATAATAAAAAATCGAGGGGTGGCCACTAATCAATCACAAAGTAACATATTTGGTATCGAAAAAATGTGCTCGATAGGGGGAGCGACCCCACTTGGCCCGACATGGCTCCTGTTTTAGTCATTTTAATTATGACCCAAAAGACAAGGCTATCCATCATCGTTCTCTTACTTCATTTTAGTAGCGTTCATCAAATCATCCTACTTCATTCTAGATTCTTCACTACGTGCACAGTTGTTAAAGTAGTTTCGGAATTGGCAAAGAGTATGACAATATCCGTCCCCGGTCTCTTTAACAACCAAACGCTTATTTCACACCATGGTCATTTTATAAAACATTTTTAACAATAAATCCCAAAAACAATTTATACCTTCATATCAAGATATCCATATACTTATTCCAAAAATATAAATATATTCATAAATGCCGAGGAAGATTTCTTTCAATCAATTTCGAAAATAATTTATAAATCTTACTTAAACCATTTATAAATTATTTATATGCTTTAAAATCATTTATAAAGCTATTTATAAATTCCAAAACAGTTTACAAGTCTTCCCCTTTTTATAACTTTTACAAAAATTCCTTTAAAACGCTTCCAAATCTCTTTATACAAGTTCTTTTATAAACCCTTTATAAAATCCTTTAAAACCTTTATAACTCCTTTATAAAACCATTATAAAACCTTTATAAAAATCTTTTATAAAATCCTTTTATAGAATCCATTATAAAATCTCTTACAAAACTTTTAATGAAAGTCTAAAATCTTTTACAAAAATCTTTTATCTATTAAAGTTATTATAAAAGTCTATATTCATTATATTAAATTAAGTTTCTAAATAAATCTTTAAAGCTATGTTATATATTTTATTAAATCTTATTTTATTATATTAAATTTTTATTTATTGAAGTTATTGTATAAAATCTATATTTGTTATATTAAATTAAAACCATATTTTTTATATTAAATTAAAACTAAATTTGTTATATTAAATTAAGACTAATATATTGTATTAAATAAAACTAAATTTATTATATTAAATAAAAACTAAATTTATTATCTTACAATTATATTAAATATTTTATTAAGTTAATATTTTTAAATTATTTAAATTATATATTTAAACTAAATAAAATTATAAGTTAAAATCTTAAAATTACATATAAAATCATATATTAGCTTATAATTTTAAACTTTAAACATATAAAATAGTTTATTTTCCAAATATAAGTTTCAAATAAAATCATTAAATAAAATCATTAAATAAAATTTAAAAATAAAATTTCTTCAATCAAACATACTTTATAATTTTTAGAAAATAATTTAATATCCGACCAACGGTGTCCATATATAATTTTCTACCCTATAGTCAAGTGATACAGATATATATCATTTTAACTCGCAATAAATTAAATTTCCGGATATATATCATTTCAACCCATATCCCAAATCACAATTTTCCAAATCCATAAAATCGATTGGGTTTATCATTTCAACCTATAACGATTTTTCCCTAACCTTTAAGATCGTTCAGGTATGTATCATTTCAACCCATAGTGATTTTCTTAACAATAACTAAGGGAACTTGCAGTGTGATAACAACATGTAAAATGAATATAATATCAAATCATCCAAAAGGTCAACAAATAAACATCCATCACAATCAACATCCAAATCAGTCAATAAATCACAACAATTAACTGGTTATCATTTTCGAGTATTTAACTAACAATTTAAAATTCAATATTAATTTAAATGGCAATGTAATTCAATGAAATTCAATTTCAATTAAAATGTCAAATTAAATAACCAAACAACAACCAATAAAATTCTTATCACATCATAAATTTAATTCAACTAACATAAGATGATTTAGTATTTGTGAGTGGGTTAAATCACTCACCTTTGATTTATCGACGATTTAAAAATCCAAATAAAGCCATAAAATTCAATAGTCTCAGAATCCAACCAAACTAGTTCCAGTCCAGAATTTCGATACGATCCCAACGGAAGAAACCGCGTCCAAATACGAATTAGTATGCGAAAATTATGATAGTTAGAATTATTTAAATTTCAAAATTTATAAAATAAAAAAACAATGGCATAATTGTAAATATATTATCTCTTTACATCAGAAACCCTCATCCACGTACAGCACGTACGAGAACCCAATAGCCGCTACTTCTCAACCTCCCAACGCCGACCATCCACGCGCCTCGACCATGATCTGAAACTATCAGATCTTCCCCCACGACCAGGCGCAGCCACGCAACCCCCCCCCCCCCCACGTCAGCTCCGCCTCCCAAAAACGCCCCCACCGCCGCCAAGTTAATGGCCAAATTATGGAAACTCGTCGACCATAGCCATGAACGAAAGCCAGATCCGAGACCTGCTTTCCCTCCTCTTCCAAACGCCACTCCCCGATCGTCGAATGGTCGACGATCCACCATTGGATCGACAACCCTAGAACGAACGGTCAAGGATAAATTGATGACTTCTGGCCAAACCATGACTTGAATCGAAAAATGAATTACAGCAGTAGATTGCGCTCGTCGAGAGCTTTCCAACGATATATTATATGACATAGTTTGAGGAGTTAGAATTTTTCAATTTGATTTTGGATTGAAATTAGGGTTTTGGAATTGGGAATTAGGTTTCTACCGAGAAGATAGGAATAAGCAGTACATACAGAAATAAAAAAGGCTGCTAGGGTTTCAGAAAAGAAATTTATTCATATATACAGATGGATAAGAACGAATGGATAGATCGAATTGAGTCGAAACGATAACAACGACCCGAAAAACCCGTTTAGTTTTCGACACGAAAGTGGGTCATCCAATATATCGAAATATAGGTTTTCGATATTTTTAAACTCAACGGAACTAGTTTCAAAGCCTAATTCCATTGTATGAAGAAGTTAGCTTTTAAAATCAAATTATTTTAATTGAATTTATTAAATTGATTTCTATGCGTTTCAAGCTCGCACGATCAAACGATAAGTCCGATCGTTACAAAACTTGAAATCCTTCAATAATTCACTATTACGGATCCGATGAAATTGGTTTCGTCGAAATCCAAGACAATGGCCAAAATGGCTATTTTCACATGTTAATTGATTAAATTGTTATTAAATTGGTTTAATCACTTTTGAATTCAAAATTAAAAGTTTACCAATTTCAACATTCTGGATTAAACAGGAATTCATAGTCTTTTAAAATAAATTTTCCATATTAAATCCATTATTTAAATATTGCACTAAATTCAGTGTTCAGTTACAACTATAATAAAATCCCAGTTAATTAAAATTTAATTTCAATCAAATTCTTTTATTTTGATTTTCACTCTTATTATTCAATCAACTATTACCCTATGAATATAATTAACATTAGTTTACAATTTTATTACATTCATATTTTACAATTATCATCTTAACTCATATTAATTGAAATATTTAATTACATTAATTTTATCGATTTCCAAATTAATTTCAACGGATTAAATAATAAGGTGATAAATAAACAATTGTTACAACTTACAAATTTGAACACACTTTGAGGTTAATTTTCAACAAACAAAGCTAATAATTTATGTACTAATAAATTTGATTCATATTCTATAATAAACACATTTCAATTAATAACAGATAAATTCAACATTGAATCCAATGCTTAATTTATTCTTTATTTACAATTATAATCAAATCAACTTTACAATTATTTTCAATTGATTGAAATTACATTAAAATAATTATTAATAACATTCATACAAAATTATTAAATCATATTCTAGTTATTTTCTCGTTAATAAATCATAAATCTAAATTTCTCACAATATTCAATTCTAAAATCTTATTTAATTTAATAGATTTAATTATCAAAAACATGGGTCGTTACACTATTACTAAAAGTAGCCTAATTTCAGCCTTAAATTAAAAAAGTTAGTTCCGCTTCCTTTAGTAGTGCCTTTCGACTCCAATGCTTCCACTCCAACTCAGTCGAAACCAACCTAGCCGAAACCCACCTAGTCGAAACCAATACATAAGGTATCACTTAGATGATACATAGTGGATTGGAGGAAATGAGGAAGCCATGGTGTCGAAAGCAATGCTTCCTATGGGGTCGAAACCTTGGTTTGTTTTCAAATGTTAAGTGCTTGCTTTGTTTTACTTAGAGCTTTCAACGTAGTTGAAACATATGATTTCGAAAGGGGTTTTCTAAATAGCTTTTGAAGGAGGTTGCCATATTATATTTAAAGTATAAGCTTTTGAATGGATTCCTCTGTTTTAATATAAACGGTTTCGAAAGTAGTGGTTCCGACTTAGTCGAAACCCAGCTGATATTCTTTACCTTTCGAGTGTATTGAAGTCATCAATACTTTCGAAGGGTTATTTTTGTTATTAACTTAAGCTAAGCCACTTCCTAAATGCTATCGAAGGGGTCAAGGGTTTCGAAGGCAATGGTGTCGAAAGGGTGTTTTGACACTAACCTTCTCAAAGGTTTTGAGCTATCGAATAGATGATTCTGACACCATAAAAATTTTGCCCAAAACAATTCTATCAATGGTTTCGAAGGAGATGCTTTCGTCTATATTCACTTTGACCCAAAAGATGTTTCTAAAAGTAAACCCAATACTTTCGAAATGGGTACTTTCCTTTGTTTCAAAGCTATGCTTCTAAAGACTTTTGAGTAACGTTTTGATACCTTCGAAAGGTATATTTGGTTTTGATAGAGATGTTTTAAAAAGGACTTCGAAAGGTATATACATAGTGTTTTGAAAAGGAGTTTTCTTTGCTTTCGAAGGAGGTTATCCAGGGGTTTCGAAACTGATGTTTTATGGTTTTCAAAAAAATAACCAAATCTCATTTTAAAGAAAAACCATGGCATAAATAAATTAAAGAGTTTTGAAATAGAAGAAGTTTTCCTTGATTAACAGGTTAAAGGGATTAACTAAGTTTTACATAAATGATTTCAAGGATATTTAACCACAGGTGTTGGTATTATTATGTTTCTTGCTTCTTCATATATTTATTCACATTGTTATGAACCCAAAAATGTACTTTGGGGAAGGGCAGAATAACCAGTTAGGTTGAACCTACAGTGAATATAAGTTAAGAATGCTAAAATATTAATTAAAGATATTGGCAAGGGCCAATAGGGTCGCAGTAAGCCCATGAAAACTGGTTAAAGGAAAATATATTGGCAGGGGCCATTAGGTACATAGTCAACCTATGAAAACTATGATTTGGTATAGGTAGGGGCTAATAGGTTTATAGTTAGCCCATGAAAACTATATTTGGATTAAGATATTGATAGTTATTCAATGGTTCCTAGTCAGTCCATGAAAACTAGGATAAGGGAAAGGATATTGGAGTTACCAATAGGTTCGGGGAGAACCCATGAATAATAAAGATATTGGAGTTACCAATAGGTTCTTAGTGATCCCATGAAAACTATGAAATCAGACGGGTAGTCCATAACATTTAACAGGTTATTAGTGAGCCCAAGAAAACTAATAGGTTAATTGTAACCCTAGAAACTATAATTGAGATAGACAGTCAGAATGAATGGGGATGGGTAATCCATAATTAACTTACTTGTTTGCATATCATCATATTATTTTGAATTATTTTCACCATTGTCGATGCATGAGCATAGTATATGGTTTTATAAAGGTTTTAAGATACTAGTGAAGGGAAAACCCATTTCGCTATGCGGCATGGTCTCATTAGATGTCTAAATGATTTTAGATGGTAGATTATTATTCATACCAGGGTTTATGTCTGACTTAAAGTTTTTGTTTTCCCCTTAAATTCTTGGGTACTCAATTGATTTTGAGTATGTTGAGGGTCAAGCTTTTCAGGTTTCCTTTTTAGACAAATAAAGATTCCGAAGACGTGCATAAGGCAAGCTAGTTAATAAGAGTTCTTTTATTCCACTGTGTGTATTAGATGTAAAAGCAAACTTGTTTTATTGCCTTATTATATGCTCTGATCAACCAAAGGGGCATCTTCATATGTCGCTCTTGGCATATGTTGTATTGATATTTTGTCTGAACGTGGTTAGCATATTGGGATTATGTAATGAACATGAAATGTTTTGAAATATAATGTGGAATTTGTTTTGATGTTTTAAAATTTTTCCATATCCATATGTTTCAGTGTATCAATGTATTTAACACTACCGTATTTGGTCATCGAGGATTAATAACTATGGATGACTGCAGCATCCGTAGCCATTAGTTTTGGCCCTCCAAGTAGAGGGATGTTACAGAGTATCAAAGAAAAAAGCAATCCAGAATCAAGGTACAAGGAGGTGTCACAGACTAAGATTGATAATCAAGTATTAAGATAATGTTTGTTATCGCATGCCAAATCGCCAAGCCATAAAACTTATTATGGGTCAAAATCAACAAGCTACCGAGGATCTAAGGAGTGAAGCTATTGAGGATCTAAGGTCAACAATCAACCGAAGGTTTAAAATCTAGAAGCTATCAAGAGTCCAAATCGACAAACTATTGAGGGTTAAAGAATCAATAATGGTATTGAGTGTCAAGATGGAAGAAGTTATCGAATGTTAGAAGTACAAAAGAGCTATCGCATACTAAGGACACTCAAGCTAGTTCAAAATGAAAAGGGTTATCACATGAAATTTTTGATGCTAACGAGTGTAAAGGTGGAATGCCTATAGGGCTATCAAACGATAAAAGAATAGAGGCTATCGTACACAAGTTATCGAGTGTTAAGGAGCAAAGCTGAAGCAAGATGAAGACAGAAGTTATTGGATACTAAGTTAGGAAAAGCTATTCAATGTCAGGGTGCAAGCTATTACATACAAAAATACAAATCTATCGAATTAGAAGGAGAAGAGCTAGTGCACAGCAAAGAGCAAAGCTATCAAATGATGGAATATAAAGCGATCAAGTGACAAGAACTTGCTTGCTATTGCATGACTATGATAGTGCTATCGTGTGCCTAACATTTACTACTTCCGCACATCTAAAAATCAAGCACAAAATGTTCAATTAACCTTATGGCAACTTTTAGTTTCTCTAATTATATATTATCATCTCAAAGGAAGTAAAATTAAGCTATGTCGCTTGTCACCTCGATAGTGTGCCATGTTAGCAAAGTCTTGACCATTCAAATCTGATCGATGCCACGTGTAAAAGATCTAAGGATGCAATTTCTCTATAAATAGGCATGTACTCCTTATTAAGAAGAGGCAGATTCCATAATGCAGTTATTCTTCATTTTTATTTTTACTTGAGTATAAACAAAGAACTTGACTTTGCAATTTTAACGGTCGATCAAATCCAAATTGGGACTTTCTGACCAAGCACTTGCATAATTATTTATTGGTATATTTGACCATTTTATGACATGATGACTTACATACTTGCCCAAGACTTCGACCTTCTGCCTAAGTACCATTAACTTTGTTGACTAAGCATATAAGTTAGGCCCAAATTAGGTCTAACATTCTTGGTACTTTCATCAAGAGTTGAAATTAGGGATAATTACCTATTTACCTTCATATTCTCAAGAAAAAGGGGAAGAGCAACATGGAAAATAAAAATTTAAGAACAAGAAGCCTTGCATCACAATAATCTAAGGGAAATGTGACTCCTCAATTCAACATTGAGTATATTGAGGTAGGGCAAGCTTCGATAACAATGGTAACACGAACGAAGAAGCAAATATCATAGCCATGCAAAAGCAGCTCCAAACTATGAATGAGCCAATCCAGAAGTTCATCTCTCAAAAATCGTCAAGGAAAACATGAAGGATAAAGGGCAATAATAGAAATGAGGCTGAATCACATCAAAGGGATGTTGATGCAACACTTTTGAGGAGCAAATACTTTAGAGCGCCAAAAGAAAGATGGAGCTAGAAGAACCAAGGCAGTCACAACTCATATTAAGCCTAACTTGAACTTAGGAAAAGAAGGAGAAGCATATAATCGTGCAACTCAAAAGGTAACCAAAGAGCCAAAATCCCTACTTGTACATCGAGCTAGTTCAATTTCTCAAAAAGAATATAATCCATAACGACATGACTGTGGGGATGATGAAGCATACTTGTCAATTTAAGACAATTTGTTGCACTTTTGAGCATTGATATTCTTTGTTGGAAATGACCGAAACCAAAAAGCGAGTGGAAGCCAAATTATATAGGGTTGCTCCCGTAGGATATCTTCACATCTACTCTAGATTGGATTCGGTGGAAGCGCGTAGAGATGTGAAATACTCGAATTCTCGATAAAGTTTGGTAGGATCCGACTTGGACGTGCCCGAGAGCCATCGTAGTTCTCTAGTATATTTCAAGAGGTATACTTTGATGAAGGGGGTGCACCCTCCTAGTAATTATTGGAAAATTCATTTTCCTTGTTGTTGATTCAAATCTTTGGATTGTTTCCTTGGCTGCATCGAGAAGCGGTAGAGTTCTTCTCGATGTTTAATTATTTGTGTTTATTCTTTAAGTTTGGATTTTGACCCTGTTTATACCCATTCTTTCGAATTTGGATTTTTTTAAATTTGTTTCCATTCATTCATGTATGAAAGTTGTTTTTGTGAGGTAAAACCCATCCCGCGTTTAGCGACAAGGTCTCATACAATTATTATGTGGTCATCTCATTACTTGAGTTTTATCACGCTGGTTTTATAGACTGATCCGGGTGTTATTTTATTATAATGCTCGGGTCAGATCGAGTATTTTTCCAGATTACCGTTGGTGGGACATGGAGCTCATGGTGTAGAGCTAGATGTTCACCTGCCATAGTATTTTATTCTGTTGTATTATTATATATACCCATCAGGAATTCTAAGGTTGAGAAGTTATAACATTCCAGGATGATGAGGTTTGTTTTTAAATTCGATATACTATGTATTTTAGAGTGACAACATTTACTGTCTTTGTTATATTATATGTGATTGCTTCGCTGTGCGGTTCTATTTCTCCTATTCTGTTTCCTTTTCTTTTTCCTTTTACCATAATAATCTACCTTTCTGGCGATTGGATGTTTGGCATTTAAATACCGTGGATGTATTAGTGTCGAATTTCGATGGCAAAAGGCAGGTCGTTACAGTTGGTAATAGAGCTAAAGGTTAAGAGAGAACCTTGGCTTTGGTAGGATATAGCTCATTAGAGATGGGGTAGGTGGCACCCTAGAAAGAGTTTGAGGGTATTATATATATGAGAGCTTATTTGTTATTGTTATAAAAACATATTGTGTTAATTAGTCTATTGAGTTGTTTCTGAAGTTTTGTCGAGACGTGGGATGCCACAAGGTCGATAGAGATTTCTGAACAATCGAACAAGGAAAATGGACATGATATTGATTTTTGAAACTTGGTAATGAAATATTTTACTTTGGATCATATATTTTATATATATAAAGGAATAAGTTTCATATTTATATAGTTGGTTGAAAATGATAATATTTATACATTTACACTGTTTTTTGAGTAGTCGTGCTCGGTTAGTTTAGGAATATTGGCTTTTGTTTATTGATTGTTGAGTATTTGTGCTCAGCTTAATTATGGGCATTTACTTAATAATTATGAGTATATTAAACCAAACCCCTTGTGAATGAAGTTTCATAATTTGACTATAAAGTGTTCGGTGAAAATGCTAAGTTAAAAGTCATCTTTTAATAAAAGTTGTTTAATATAATCTAAATGATAAGATAAGACATTTAGAGGATAAATATTTAAGAAAAAAGAAAATTTTTAAAGGTACATTTTATATGAGTATCGTATATATAAAATGTTTTATATGATTATAAATGGTATGTAATAAGTAAAAAAAGAGTTTCTGAGAATTTAAATCCCGGTATTGTTTGAAATTATTTCAAAGGATTTGAGTAAGTAAAGGTAATATTACTTGTAAGTATTTATGGGAATAAATATTTCAAAGTGAAATTATATAAATGTAATTTATAAAAAGATTTTACAAAATAAAAAGGGATCTAAGTAGAGAATTTGAGAACTTAAATCTCGTTGTTTTCTAAAGTTGTTTTCAAAGTATAGGAGGAAATAATAATACTGTTATTTAAAAGTATTTGTAAATAGAAATATTTTAAAAAGGATTTTAAAAGAGATAAGAAGCACCGAACTCACTTCTATCACTGGATAATAATTCTGGTGATGACTGCAGCATCATCGGCATTCATTTTCAAGTTTGTAAGTGTGGGAAATGCTACCATAGTAATTTTCTATATGGTTGTTTTGATAGAAGATATTTTGTTTTAAATTCCAAAGATATGATTAGATATGCAAAAGGGAGATATGTATATTATTATTGTTTCAAAAATTATTTGAAATAAAAACCAGGTATTTAGTTCTTAAGCTTCCTTAAAGGAAATTGATTTAACATAAAAAAGTATTTTGATAAATAATTTGATAAATGCAAATTTTTTAACTCCTGAATAGAAAAGAGGTAATTTAACTCAAGTTTTAAATGAATTAAATTAAATAGGAAAGTATAAATAAGTGTTGTTTTGTTAAAACCATAGCTTTTGTTTAAACATCTAAGCTGTGTAAACTATTTAGTGATATTGGGCCAACCTATAAACATCTTTCCTTAGAACACTCTAAGATAAAAGGGTCTAAGGGTTGACTCGGTTTCAAGACCCATATTTTGTTTGTGTCTCCATTTGAATTATAAAATAAAACAAAATAATAAATAAATAAGTAAAGCAAAATTGATATTTTGTATATACTCTTAGGATGTAGAAGAGTATTATACAAGTAAATACAAGTTGAGTAAGTTATTAATTTAATGTTTAATAAAGTTGTGCCTTTATAAAATGTTTGTAAACTTGAGTGAAATTTGTGAAATAATTCATAAATAATTTTAGTATTGAACGAAATACTATAAATGAGAAATATAAGTGAAAATTTAAGTGATTTAGAAAGAGACTGGTGTAGTTAATAAATCAATCGGATTAAGTATGCAGGTTATACATAGATCATTTTATTTGCATGGATTTCAATCTAGAATTTGAGTACATTACTTCAGGGTGACTCATACCAGTCCAAAAAGGATTTCTCACTTGATTCTTGTCAGTGAACACTTGATTCGGTTTCTTGATACGATACTAAGGTTTTCTACCATAGCATATGGCTATGTAAGGAGAACGAAGGTTTCTAATCAAGGAACCTGATCGGACCTGCACTAGGGATGTTGAGTGAGTGATGCAAGTTTGGAAGTGAAGTTTACATATCCGAGCAAGTGGTCGGGTCAGATATTACATACGGATGATTTTTGTATATCCCACGGGCTTAAGTATATTTGTATACTTGTTGTGTGTAAGCAAAATTCTAAATATATTTTGTTAAGTCATTTAACATTTTAAATAATGTTAAGTGTTCGTTATATTCCCTTATGGAACTTGATTTGATTGGTAGTGTGATTTTATAGACTACGGTTTATAAAGTTGATTATTAGGACTTAAATCCCGGTGCTTTAAAAAGTGATTTTGAAAGAATTTAAGAAAGAAATAATAATGATAATAGTATTATTTTGAAATATTCAATGGAGTACTATTATTCAGAATATTTGAAGAGTTTTTGTGAAGTGATTTTTCAAATATTTGGTTATGACTAAAATTGGACAATTGGGGGTTTTAAGATTTTGGAAGGCTCGCCATGTATATTTGTTTTCTCTAGTTGTTGTTTTTGGAGGAACCAGAATACCAGTAGATGCTCTATGTTGTCTGATTCTAGAGTTATACAATGCTTCGGTAGGAGGAGCCCCCTCCTTGTCATAATTGATTTTGGTTTTGATATATATTTCTCTTTGGAGGAAATTTGAATATAAAATCCTAGGTATTTAGTTCTAAAATTTATTTTTTGAAAAAAAATTTGGATGCTTAGTATTCTATTACAGAGTATTCCTTATACTTATATTGCATGTGTTTGTTATATATGTTTATGGTGCTAGTGTGTTTCTCCTTTTATCAGCATGATTCTATTTTGAATTATGTAAGCATAAGGAAGCAAGAGATTGCTATTTGATTTCTTACACACCTGCATTTGCATCGATATAATAAGTTGCTTGCAAAAAAGTATAAATCAAACGCAAAAGAGGTATGTAGTACATTAAGAAATTGGTATTGGTTGATGATTTTATGCCCTAGATATGGGAGGCCATTTCTGTAACAATCCGCCTTTTCGATCCCCAGAAGTCAACACTAGTACATCCACGGTATTCACATATCGAACATCCAAGTGCCGAAAAGATAGATCGTTAGCGTGAAAGAAAAGAAAGATAGAGCAGAATCTCACAACTAGACGAGTAATATGTAATATACCAATGGTCTTTACAAAAGAAAACTGGACTTTAATATACATACATCACATTCGAGTAACTAATCTATCATCAGCTTGGACAATTATAACATCCCGTCCTTATAAATGTTGATAAATACAGACAATAAAAAACAGATGAAGATGAAATACATGAATACATTTTGGAGGATCTAGCACGTCTTCTGAAGCTCCAAAGTGTCTAGCTAAATCTGGAAAATATGCTCGAGCTGACCCGAGCATTATAAGAAAAATAACAGCGGATCAGTCTGGTAAAACAAGCATGAGAAACACAATCAAATGGATTATTTAATGTTATAAAAACCTTTCAAAAATAAAGGTATCTTGTAAGACCACATCGCACATAAACACAGATGGGTTTTATCTTACGATAACCAAATCAATTTTATAGAAAACCTTGTGATATAATAATAATGTCCAGGGGTTAAAAATAAATCTCTAAAATAGCTGAAATGCTTGCATCTCACATTTCAACATAGTTGGGCTCAACTAAGTCCGTAAGGGCATGTATTGGAGTTTGGATTTCCATCAAAGACAAGGCTATTGGGGTACAGCCTGCCCCAGTACACCTCTAGAAAAATGTGCCGAGGGCCTCATATGGACCCCCTTCCAACACAGAGTTGGCTGCTCCTTTAATATAAGATACCAGGTTACATCATTCCCCAGGTACCAAGGCTCCAAAAACAATATGCACCAGCCCTGTCCCTAATCTTTGGGCACATATAGAGTCCATATATCGATTCTAGATCAAGGAATAACTGCTCCTATTGGTAGCGAACCACATAGCTCTGCCATGTACCCTCTTTTAGTCATTACCGGGTTGTGAGGCTTGTGAGGTCATGATTACCTTTTTCCTCTATTAGAAAATTCCACTTGGAATGTTAACACTGCCTTCCAGGCACAAGCAATACCAGCATTCATCCATACAAGTTGTTCAGGATACGAACGACCCGAAGGCACCACTTCTACCACATCCATTTTGGGATCACCCTCGGGATTATTAACAAGTAGCCCTCGCACTTCAAAAAACTCCATCTTTGATCATCTCAAACTAGTCTTGAACCTCTTCCAAAGCGTCGACCACGCATATGGTTTTGGAGTGGTTATGGTTTCGAGTCATCTCATATAAGTACACTCCCCCGCTTACCGGTCACTCCAAAACCAACTTGATTGTTCCAAAAAAATAAATCTCTGTTCTTTTGGAAATAATCAGACAATACATAAAAACGGGGATCACCTCCTAACTGTTTTAAGTAGAGGAATTTCCTTATCATTTGTCCTAGGAGAACAAAACAAGATTCATACAAATAGTACAACATCATCGAAGATGTCTGTGCCATATAACTCCCGTGTTTCTCCTAGATATTTCCAGAGTTATATTTTTATCAAGATTTGATAGTCGGTTATTTAGCTATCAAATAAACAATCAAACATAGGTTTAATTCCATGCGGGATCCACTAAAACTTTATTAATTAATCTTTTATTGATTAAAATCTCTTTCAGTTATTTGATTCAAAATAAATTCACAAAAGATAATATTCACAAATCCTTTATACTCTTTCCAATACTTGTAAAATCATCTATATACTTATCTCGGTGGTATAAGTATATTTCAAACCATTATATTTTTAATACATAGAAAATAGCTACATAATTATCTCAATGGTATAAGTATATTAACAAAACTTAAGTAAGACTTTCTCTTTCCCAAATTCATATTTAAAGGGGTTAAAAAATATCATTTAAAACATTACTTACTATAAACCACGTCACTATCCTCCAATGTTAAGTATGGAAAAAATGTTTCCATACTACATAATTAAGAATGATTATTTATTAAATCTCATTCCTTATATAAATTCCATTTTAATAAGCCCATTTAATATTAAAAATCCTTTTATAAACCTCCAAATTAATTTATTAAACTTCTTGTACAAATCTTTAAAATGATTTATAAACTCCTTATAAAACTCCTTTACAAAATATCATTTGATATCTCTTTTAAATAAATCCTTTTATTAAGAAAAATTTCTTCTATAAACAATTTGTTATTTATAAACACCTTTATTAAATTAATTAATTACCTTTTAAACATTCTACATAAATAATTAATTACATTTCAAAGAGCATTAATAAAATAAATAAATTAACTATAATCATCCTTAATAAAACCATAAATTAACTTTACACATCATTAATTAAATCAATTAATTTACTTAAGCCAAAATTAAGCAACAAACTAACTTAAACAACATTAATAATATAATTAAATATCTTTGAACAACATAATTAATATAATTAAATATCCTTAAACATCTATAATAATAAAATTGAATAACTTTAAAATATCATTAGTAAAATAATTAAATAAACACTTAATCTCAAATTGTTATAAAACTGAAGTTACTTTAAATCCATAACTTCACAAATTTGGTAAGAAGCTTAGCGTCCACAATGATACTAAATCAAGTTACCATTTATATAAATTTGACTTTTCAAGTCATATAGCTAATATTTACATAAGCAACGTATGTAAACCAAATCTACCATCAATAGTTAACACATCACTTTTTTGATATTAATTAACTGGCACCTAAATAAATGTCCAAATTAATATAATAGCAGAACGAGGATTTATTCTGCTAAATAGATGGTATCAAAAATCTACAAAATTTATTAATAGTAGAACGATGTTTTACTCTTCTTAGAAGATGTCCAAAATAATCTATTCAGTTTAATTTAACAGATCGGTGTTTTTATTTGGCCAAATAGATATCACCAATAAATTGATTTAACTACGTTATTATTTAAAAAACATAATTAAATCCAGTCAGTATTATAGTACCATTAAATTATACTTCGACAAAACTACCAACTATTTATGCCAAAGTGTTCTACTTGTCAATACGAGCCTAACACAATATTCTAGGGGACAATTGGAATTATAATGACCAAGATATCGTATTTTTGAAGTTAACCACTTATTTATATACTTTAAAAAATAAATAATATACTCTCACCCAAACTTTAAAACAAAGCCCAGCCCATCAACCTTCAAACCTGACATGTTCTCCACTACTTCTTTCTTCCTAAATTCGTATTCCCTCCTTCCATCAAAATACCCAAATCGACATGCCTGAACTCGTTGATGTGCATGGCGTGTACATGCACACGCCATTCTCTACACCATCCTCTACACCCAAGCCACATGCAAACTCCGCCTATCGTGCTCATCATGACCACCACCTTGAATTCACATCCAATGCCTCCTTGACGATTGCGACCTCCATTTACTACGCTCGACCATGCTAGGTCGCAACCCAAAAAATGAGCTGCACTCCACCAAATTAGCTCTACAAGTTTGCCTTGCATTCCCAAAGGAAACACCAACCTCTGATCCACCTCACTCTGCCTCCATCGCCACCCAAATGAAACCCTAATCTCCGACGATCGTCCACGACCATCGCAAAACTTCACCAAAAATCCTACACTACCCTACAAAGCCAATGGTGCAAACGACGTCGTTTAATTCCAGTTGAATCATGAGAAATTAACTTTTGAAATTCATGTCACGTTTTTCCATTGTACTGTTATTAAGTGATTTCTCTCTCGTCCCTTGATGAAATTTTGAGTGACCAATTTATACTACGGAGGATTATGAACAACTTTCATGTAGGAAGTCAGGGTTAAAAGTTGACGGATTGTGAGCTATTTATTTTTGAAGGGGGGAAATAGTTTTATTTTCATTTGCAGTAAGCAAATAAAGAGGAAGAAGACGAATGATTCCTATGTCTGAGCATGCCTGTGTACATTTCTTGTTCGTAGCAAGCAAAATATGAAATTTTCAAAGCAATTAATATGATTTAACAATATTTTTAAAGCAATTATAACGTTCTATAATTTATAATTATTAATACCCATGGATCTCGTATCAAATAAAAAAAATCAAACCTTTTACAACTTACACAACAATCATCGTTTCAAGGCACGAAACAAGGTTAGAGTTCTCACCAAAGTATGCAAGGTTCAAGTCTTTTATGCTAGCAACCAACCCCCCCACCCACCCACCTCCCCACCGGCTATAAATTAATCACAACTAGATTTTCAAACTTTGTTAAGGTAAAAGATGATATTTTTCTAACTTTTAAGAATGGAAGAGGAAGTGGAAATAAAAATGGAGTTAGGAAATAAAATGAAGATGGAAAACAATTGAAAAGTGAAATGAAAACTTTCTTTTATAAATGAAAGAAAATCCAAAAGACCCAAAAATACCCTTAAATTAAAATTTTGCAACTTCTCCATCTTATCACAAGCCATCAACATGGCATGCATTAGAAAGTATGGTGGATAATAGAGTGATTATGTACCTTTGTTAACTCCCTTACTTATGAAATCATTTCATTATCAAATCCATCATTTTATATTTTTCAAATTCAAAAATATTTTATAATAATTAATTTTTATTTTTATTATTATTTTATTTACTAAATTTTCATTTAAATGTTATTCCAATGTTGTTTTAATATGTAAACCAAGGTTAAACAACTTTCTACAACTTGTCGTTCGATAAAAAGTCGAAAATCCAAAAACAAGTTTCAGTCATATTTTATGTTTTTCATCAAACTACCTATTTTTATAAAAAAAATTCAAAAATGAATTTTCTATCATCAATTATTAATTAAAAGAGGTTATTTAATTAATAAAAATATTAATTGAATATTTAAAATAAATTAAATATTCACAAATCAAAACGATAAAATTCCGGGTCGTTACATTCTCCCTCGCCCCTTAAAATAATTTTGACCCCGAAATTTCATCCCAACAAATGAAGAAGGAAACCAGTTACTACAAAACTTAACAAATTTTCATCCATAACTGTTTATGGAAACATTTCAACAATCACCACTTAAGTTTTTAAAACTTGTATAATACCATACTATATCCTTAGGGTATATACCACTATCTAATTTCAAACTCTTTTACCTTGAAGTTATTTCTCTTATGTAAACTCCAGATCTAATACTCGGGTTTTATTCCAAAATCCCTTTTGAAATGAAACTATATATTTAACCATAGAAAATATATACATATAGCCCAAGTAACCCCAAAATGATACTAAGGAACTGGGTACTACCAAATAGTATCATATATTCCTGACCAAGAAGGGTAATACTTAAGAGAAGTGCTTATCATGCGAACACATCTCTTTTCCACTTTTATTTATTTTATGGCCACTCGAACTAGTTAACATAAAAATACTTCTTTTATTTTCGAAATTTCCATTTTTGAAACAATATTGTATATATTTCTAAAAAAATATTTTTAACCCAATATCAATAGCCAACTTACTTTTGGTTCGTTCGAACTCGAACTCGTTTCAATTGTAAAATGATAAAGAGAATAATTTACTAAGTGCACTACAACGTTCGTCTAGGAAAACATCCGATCGTCACTTGGAAGATTATTCAGATCACAAAAAAAATCGAGACTTATTTCCCAACCAAACCCAAGAAAATATACCTTACTTTAAAATTTCCTTCCTAAATTATTTACACTTGTAAAAACTTTCAAGTAATACTATTATTACTTTCTTAAAAAATCATTTGAAAAAAAATACCTATTTCCTTTTGTAAATCAAATCATGTTCTTGGCATTAAATACAAATTTGTTTTATCAAAACAATTCTATAACAAATTGCTATGGTAGCATTTTCCCACTTAGAAACTCGAAAATGAATATCGACGATGCTGTAGTTATTTTCGAAATTATTTTCCAATGACGGTAGTGAGTTCAGTGCTTTCTATCTCTTTTTAAAAACCCATGGAAATATTTCTATTCATAAATACTTTCAAATAATAATATTGTTATTTTCCAAAAGCTTACAAAACATTTTTCAAAAGCACCAGGATTTAAGTTCTCAAATTTTCTACTTAAATTCCATTTTTTAATATATTTATACACCACATTTTTATAAATCAATTTTATAAAATCACCTTCTTAAAATCATTTCTCAAACATTTATTTCAAAATATTCCAGTTTTCTCTTAATAAACATTGTTATTAAAATCCAATTTTTTAACCCAACGTTATCACCAAATTTTTTATAGTCAAATTGTGAAACTTAATTCACAAGGTGTTCATTCAATGTTTCCCCAATTTTTTATTTACCCAACCCACACTTTAAAAAGAAAAATTACTTATAAATTAAGAAACAATAGTTAATGCCCAAAACTGGATGATCATGACTAATCGAACCCTAAATAATAATAATTGAATATTATCATTTCCTAATAACCAAGCATATAAAAATAATTTTTGAAAAGCATTCTTTTATATATAAAAAACATAATCATAGGTAGCATTATTTCATTTACCCATTTCCAAAACCATACTGTGTCTTTTGCCTTGTTCAAGTGTTTAGAGATCCCTATCAATAATGATAGCTACTCGTATTGACTGAAATCCATAAGCCACTCAACATATCAACTATCACAACAAAAAACATTTTTATAACACTAATATTTGTGCAAAATCTCATCTACACCAATACCCCGAGGTTCGAAGGTATAACTCTGACAGTTGCTTGAGTTTTGGGTTTAGGGTTTAAGGTTACCGAGACTTGAAATAAATAAGTTAAAGTTATGGAAGGTTGAGCTATAAAGTCATGCTAGTAAACGAGAAGAAGATAAAGTGCATAAAGTAAATAACACCAAGGCTTTTTATAGAGGTTCAGGCCGAAAGTCTTTTTATCCACCGTCCTTTCCTCATTTAGTTACTCTTGTTTAGCCGAGAGGCTTATTACATTGAAACTAGACGTTTCAGCAATTAATGAGTTTTGAACAAAGCTCTAATATAGGAAAGGTGTAAGTTCTCTTTGCATCCAAAAATATCCCTTGTGCCTCATAATTTTCGCCTATTTATAGCTAGCAAGTTGTAGCGCCATTGATGGAGAATTCTCTCCTTGGCTTGCTGAGGTTGCTTGATGTGCAGCTACTATTGGAGTTTGCTTTAAGCCTTATATATCTAAGCTGCATTTTATCTCATTAGTCGTCTCGACCGTTGATTCCTTTTGCTATAGATTAGTGCTTTGTGCTTTGGATCTGCTAATAGGTGATTCCTCTTCAACCTGTGGTATTGTTCTTCTGAGATGGGTTCAACCCATTCGTTCTTTAAATACCTAAGTATCACAACTCTTGTAATACATATGGATATAGAATGTTGGATCTCCTTAGGAAGATAACCATTATTTTTATTATTGAGAATTTTTGGTATAACACTTGCCCCTCAAAGTTTACTACATATACAAAATATGGAGTGAACTTTGAGTGGTGCAAGTTTGGTTTATTTTTCTTGATTATCTTCTGAGGTCATCTGCAGAATATGTATGGAAGAAGTTACGACACTTGGAATGAGAGGTTAAAAATTTTCAAAATCATATTGGTTATGTGAAGCCATCTGGGCTAGATGATGGGTGAAAAATGTTCAAACGTCGAAAGGCAAAACCAAAATCGAGACCCTAAGGTCAAAGCTTTCGAAAATTATGCCTTTCACCTGAATTCGCCTGAACTAAGTGGTAAGTAAAACCGTTTTAGTTTCGAAAAGAAAAATCTAACTTGAGACCGTAAGGTCTAAAATTTTGAAAATCGTGCTTAACACTTGTAGCCATCTAGGCTAAGTAACAAGCGAAACTGTTTTTGTGCCGAGAGGAAAAATATAACTTGAGACTATGAGTTCTAAACTTATAAAAATCTTGCTTGATACTTTAAGCCATCTAAACTAAGTGACAAGCAAAACTGTTTCAGTGTCGAAAGGCAAAATCTAACTTGAGACTATGAGGTCTGAACTTTCAAAAATCATACTTGACACTTGAAACCGTCTAGACTAAGTGACACTGTTTCGGTGCTAAAAGAAAAAAATTCTAACTTGAGACCGTGAGGTATAAACTTTTGAAAATCATGCTTGATACTTGAAGCCATCTAGACTAGGTGGCAAGCGAAACTATTTCGGTGCCGAAAAGCAAAATCTAACTTGAGACCATGTGGTCTAAACTTTTGAAAACCATGCTTGAAACTTGAAGCCTCTAAACTAAGTGACAAGCGAAACTATTTCGGTGCCGTAAGGCAAAATATAACTTAAGACCGTGAGGTTTAAACTTTTGAAAATCATGGGTGACACTTGAAGCCATCTAGACTAGGTGACAACCGAAACTGTTTCAATGCCGAAAGGAAAAATCTAACTTGAGACCATGAGGTCTAAACTTTTGAAAATCATGCTTGACACTTGAAGCCATCTAGACTAAAGCAAAACTATTTCAGTGCCGGAAGGCAAAATCTAACTTAAGACTGCGAGGTCTAAACTTTTGAAAATCATGCTTGATACTTAAAGCCATCTAGACTAAGTGACAAGGGAAACTGTTTTGGTGTCGAAGAAAAAGTCTAACTCAAGATCATGAGATCTAAACTTTTGAAAATTATGCTTGACACTTGAAGCCATCTAGACTAAGTGATAAGCGAAACTGTTTCGGTGCCGAAAGACAAAATCTAACTTGAGACCATGAGGTCTAAACTTTTAAAAATCATGCTTTACATGTAAAGATATCTAGACTAGGTGACAAGCCAAACTGTTTCGGTGAAAAAAGGAAAAATCTAACTTGAGACTATGAGATCTAAACATTTCAAAATCATGGTTGACACTTGAAGCCATCTAGATTAGGTGAAAAGCAAAAATGTTTTGATGCTGAAAGGAAAAAATCTAACTTAAGACTGTGAGGTCTAAACTTTTGAAAATCATGGTTGACACTTGAAGCCATCTAGACTAAGTGACAAGCGTAATTGTTTCGGTGCCAAAAGGCAAAAGGTAACTTGAGACCGTGAGGTCTTGGATATACTAGTCTTGTGAGATTTAAAGGAAAGTCGAGGTTTGATCTTGGAAGGATGGGTCCTGCTTTTGCATTAAATGCCTTTGCCAACTTTCATGACCTTATTGGTTTCTCTAGAAAAGTGCCTCCTTTTTCTTTCTCCCATGTTGATTTGTATTCTGACACTGCCACATTTACCCTACGATTAGGATTTTGATGACTAGATAATCTCCACCGTTGGCTCTGGGTTTAAGTAAACCCTTTCTCTTTCCTTTCTTTCTTGCTCATATTACTAACAGTTGCCTCCACCATTAAATGCTTGGAAACTTTTACAGGTTACTGCAAACCTTCGACTAAAACAGTAACTTTTTCGATTTTTCCTATGATTTTATCAGTATCTTTTGCTGCTATCAATATTTGCGAGCATTTCCCTTTTTTGAATTTAGGAAGATTTTGATTTTGATTACCACTGCAAAGTTCGATCTTGATTTGGGGTATTATCCAATTAGTAAATCCATGATGCTATATACTAAACTAAGATTTTGTCCTCAGATCGAACCTTTTACCTACTTAAGTTGATAATTGCTTTATTGATAAGATGGTTCTTTGAAAGAGTTTAGGACTTTGAGTTTAGGCTATAGAATCTAGTTTTAGGCCCAATTTCCTTTTGGACTATAAGACTTTAAACTTATTCAGTAGGAGTTTTGAATTTTCTATCGAGTAAATAGTTTAACGTTGTCTCTTCTTAGACCTTTCGATGGACAAACTTATAACTAATCAAGGAGAGATGGACAATTGGATGGAGAGTTATGGGATTGAAGGATTTGAAGTCAAGCTCTAAGTATTGAAGGCGACTGGGGCAAACTTCCAGAAGGGTTATTTATCTGGATCTTAGAGCATTTGGTAAATGGGTTATCACTCCCTCTTGCTCCTTTATTTTTTAGTATCTTGGAGTTCTATGGAATTAGCCTAATTCAACTAGGGGTGGCCTCGTATAACACCTTGTCTGCTTTAGAAATCCTGTATTGGAAGAAGGGGTACCACAACATGACTATTTCCGAGATCTATTACTTACATAATCTATATAGGACATCTGATAGTTCTACAGTTCACCTATATTTCCTCCATTTTTGGAAAAAGATGCCATAATCAAGCCACTCAATAAGGTAACAACCACACATTGGTTTTTCGTTAAAAAAAATGATCCTTAAATTGTTACCGAACTGCTAGAGACTTGTAAGCTTTTGATTTTTCCTTATTTAGAATGCTCTTGCTTCTAAGCTTTGGTCACATTGTTCCGTAATATCTTTTTCTCTTTTATCTCCTTAGATAAACTTAGGAGGGAAAAAGGCCCAACCCTTAAGGAACATTTCGATGCTAGGTATGAAGAGGTCATGAAAATTTCGGAGGGGGAAAAGCTTAGACATGTTGTTCTTACCGAGGTTAATCTTAAAGCTTGCGGGTTACCATCATCATCGGCTAGTTTTCTTGGATACGGTTCCCCTCCAACTGAAACCATGCCACTAGACATGATTGATTTATGTAATCCCAAAGAATCCACTCACTCTAATCCTAAAAACATTAAGATCGAAAGACAAGATGCCACTCCTGAGGGTAGACCTCGGTTCTAAATATTTTATACCATGCGTTCTTGGATATAACTTTCATGAAATATAAGTTTGTTTATCTAACTTGCTTCTCTTTTCATGTGGTAGTGGATTTTGGAGATGAATCAAGATAGGAAAACTGCTATTGAACAAATCATCTTCTTCCACTTCCACTCGACCGAAACCAATTCTAAAGGACCCGTCCGCAAAAAGATATATAAAGAATATACTTTCTACCAAAGACATACCTACCCCTGATGCCCTTGTTCTATCTTCTTCTACCAAGGAGCAGGTGGACCAAGTGATTGAAATCACCCGTTCCTCTATTGATGATCATCTGCCCAAGGTTGTAGGGAACTCCCGAGTGGAGTTAGCTAAAGACATCGATAGCTTTGGGAGGATGATGAGAATGGAGATGGAGGACCACCTCAAGGTAAAAACTCTTCTCTCTTATGAAATATTCATATCTCTAGTTTTGTAACGACCCTCTTTTTTTCAGGTCCTAGCTGACTTCTCGGTTCTCCACCAAGGGTTCCAAAAGCTGAAGGGAGAGTTGGTGAAGTCTAATGCTACTGGGAGACAATTGGCTGAATACAAGGAAAAGGCTAAGTCCATTAGGAAGCGATTTGTTGAATATAAGGAGAAGGCCAAGAAGGAGGCCCAGGATAAGAGGGAGAAGAGGCTTAAGGAGGTGAAAGCTTCTGAGACCAAAATTGCAGAATTGGAGAAGGCCTTAAAAGATCAAAAGGCCATGCATAAATAAGAGTTGGTGGAAGCTAAGAAAGGGGTCTCATGGTTGGTCACTAAGGAAGAGGCCGATAAGGCGGATGCTGCTGAAGCCTTCAAGATTCTCTAAAATGCCTATGAATTTAACTGGGACAAATGCATAATTCTTTCTATGGGCTTTAATCCAATGGCAAAAGGACCGAAGAGAGTTTTTCCTAGAAGTGTGAAAAAGCTCGAGCCTTGAGGGGTATTGGATCCTCGGCTCCAGTGGATGAGAATGTTGATAAAGAAAAGGTAAGCCGTTGTTCTAATTCCAAGAAATTTGTTGCTGATAATGTTTGAGCTTGTGGTTTGTAATATTTTTAGTACATTTCATTCTTGTGTGTTTGTCTGTAATGGTTGTTGGCGTTGGTGGTACACTTATTCGATATTTGGATTTTTGGTGAACTATTTCCTTATTGACTCCATCATGTCTATTTTGAACTACTTATTCCTTTACCCATGTTTAAACAGAGAAAGTCGGGTTTCACTTCCCATTATGAAGTATTATGGAAGGGGAGTCAAACCAGAAACTCGAAGTTGTTAGTAACCATATGTGCCCTTAAATCCCACCTAACATCCAGTAGACTAAGGAATGTAAGCTTATCCAATAAGATCAAGTACACATGATCGAACTTGCACCACATCAATTAAATCCCTTAGGTTTAGGGCACTAAATTAATTAATCAAGTCTTGGATCTTAGGGGTAAATTAAAGCTTGCTTTAGATGATCGAGATGAGGTCTTTCAAGAGTTTTCCTGACTCTCTAAACTACATCCGAGAGACCTTCAATTGAAGAGTAAAAGGCTATCTTTCCTTGGGAGATTCTACAATCCAAGCTTAACTATAACTCCGGACATTCTATCCAGTTACCGAAGTGTAACTCCGTCTCCCATAGCTATTGTTGAAGGGAAGACTCCCGAAAGTGAATATGTTTCGAAATACGTTCCCCAATATGTTTCAAAAGCTAACCTTAATCTATCTCTTTTAGATTCTTATCCTTCAGAACTTTCTATACCAAATGGTGGTTTAGGGAAAGACATTTATTTCTCCAATATGGCTAGACCCTTGGGGTCCCTTGCTGATACTAGAAGTAGGGGCCTTAATTTTGGCTACTAAGGAGAAATTTGATCATCTTAAGGGACCATAAATTTTCTATCCTCTTTTTATCTGTACTAATCTTTAATAGAATGAAATAGAGTTACCACTACGATGATCTACCTTTATTGGTTTTAATTTGAATTTCTTTTAGGGGCAATCATGTCTTAATTGCTTAGAACTGGAGAGAGACTGTGCCGCCATACAATGGAGTCTCGATTATAAAATAGCTGAACTGACGAAGAGTAGCCCTGATCTCCGTACCAATATTCATGCTTTCTTGAAAGATAATGAATCTTTAAAGCAAACTCTTGAAGAGTTATCCAAGAAGATGTCCGCTATTTCGGAGCTAGTGTCGGTTACTGGTCAGGCTTCAGAATCTACGATTTCTAGTTTATGGGAGTCCATGTCTATTCTTCGATAACAATTGGACGAAGCTCGCCAAGGGCTTTCAACAATCAAATTACAAGAACTTGAAACTGAAAATAAGCGAATTAACGAAGTTACGGTTGTTCCCCTCCAGCTCGCAGAAGGGGTATAGGTTGATGTTGTGCCTGTATGGGACTTCCTTCTTCTCATAGAACTAGAATCATCCCTTCTGGGGCTTGTTCTCAACCCTAGAGGAGTTATCCCTTAGCCCCAGTACTTAATACATTAGACATTCTTGTTAGTAGTAAGGATGGTCAAAGAATCTCATTCAAGCAGGTTAATAAGGAATGGGTATCTAAAACATACGACAAGATGGAGGAGCACTTCGAATCTCGCCTGGAGAAGGCTGTTAAGGAGGCCGAAACTAAGGTCAAAAACATGTATGAAGGCCTATGAGACGTTGCCCCTTATCCTTTCCTTCTTGTATATGGTATTCCAGTTGTACTAATAACCATTTAATATGTCTGTAACAGTGAGGCCCACTTTTGTCTTTTTAGTTAACTAGTTTTTTTAACTCGAGCCGCTTTGCCTGTCCTTTATAATTCCATTCTGAATTTTTCTTGCCCATTGGCGTCTCGCCATATTAGGGTTTTCGATGTCTATCCTTACAGACTGGATTGAGGATCTTACCTAATACTCATTCTTATTTTGGAACTTTTCTCCTAAAACTCCAATCCTATTAGGATTTCTTTAGGTCTAAACTTTTGCATGATACTTCTCGATCTTGGCTCATTATGGTTGGTAATCTACCCAATGCATGGAACCTCTCGTCCATAGCTCACTCTCATTGGGATCTACTTGACACTTTAATCTAATTGGCAATCTACCCAACATTCTAATCTAATTGGGAGTCTACTCAAGTACCAATAGACTATGGCTCGCTATTATTGGGAATCTACCCAATGCATGGTACTAATAGACCATGGCTCACTATTATTGGGAACCTACCCAATATTATAATCTAATATGGAATCTACCCAACATTGTAATCTGATTGGGAACCTACCAACATTCTAATCTAATTGAAAATCTACTCAATGCACGATAATACTAGACCTTGGCCTACTATTATTGGGAATCTATCCAATATTCTAATCTAATTGGGAATCTACCCAACATTCTAGTCTAATTGGGAATCTACCCAACATTTTAATCTAATTGGGAATGGGAATCTACCCAACATTCTAATCTAATTGGAAATCTAGCCAACATTCTAATATTATTGGGAATATACCCAATGCATGGTACTACAAGACCATGGCTCCCTATTGCTGAGAATATATCCAATATTCTAATCTAACTGGGGATCTACCTAGTGCATGATTCCAATGACCATGACTCACTATCATCATGCATTCTACTTTTCGATGTCGTTTTAAATCCAGGTGATTACACTTTGTTGTGCATCACTATGGAGGTGATCTTATGGCGGGGTCTACCAACTTATTGTTTGTCCTAATCTACAACCACTTTTGGTTGGCATCAGCCATCTATAACCACTTTTGGCTGGTGTCAGCCATCTATAACCACTTTTGGCTAGTGCCGACCATCTACAACCAATTTTGGCTGCTGTCGGCCATCTAAAACTATTTTATGTTACTGGTTATACGGAAAGATAATTATAAGTTAGTAGAAGAAAAGTAGAAGTGCTTCCAGATTACTTTGTAAAATACTTTTGAAATTAAGTAGTTAATAGGCTTTATTGTTAGTTAGAAGACATATTTAATTTAAGTTTGAGAAAGAGAATTATCGAGAAAATTAACATTTTTAAGAAAAAAAGTGAAACTCTTTATTGACCTCGTTGGATCAATAAAAGAGTTTCGGTCCTTGGACTCTAAATGCATGTACTAGATAAAATGTTATGGGTACCGAGACTAGATTGTACTTACCGAGAGAAGAAAGAGCTAAACCCGAAAGGAGCGTCTTTAGTAAGATAAGAGATTTCTCCAAATATAAAGATCCATATAGCATTCTTTGACTTCGGAAGGGGACGTATATATATACTTGGTTGAATGAATCTACATGAATTTCCCTTGAAACATAGAAACAAAGTTAAACATTTATAAAGATGAAAAATTAAGTAACTATTTAATAAACTCAGTCAATCTCCCTTTTTATATGATTTTTTTATGGCTTGAGAAGGTCTTCGATACTTGTCCGTTGCATACCCATTTGCTTGATAGTAAACACGGTAATTCTTTCCTTTCATATCTTGTTTGATGGATGGGGGATAGTTTGGATAACGAAGTTCTCCACATTTTTTAAAAAGATCCGAGGTAGACTCTGATTGAGGGGAGTGAAGACTTGGTCTTGTTGGGCCTTCTTTTGTGGTCGAAGAGTAGAAGTGGCCGCGAGGGCTCTTTTAGCAGGAAGAGAGGAACCTTTGTTTGTCATTATCACAATAATCGGATTCTTAATTTTGTTCGCCATAGGCTTGGCTGTCCTTTGGACTAGAGAAGACTCTTGAAGAGACTCCTAAAGGTACTCCCGAAAGTTGTCTGATTGGAGAGCTTGAAGTTTATAAACAAGATCATATTCTTTACCATTCTCTTTCTCCAAGATGAGGGTAATAAATCTCTCATTATTGTCCTCTTCAATGAGCCAAATACGAAGGTTAAGGGAGCAACTCTGGGGTTAGCTTATCAAGGTTAGTCATGTTTGGAGGGACGATGTTATTGGATTTCTTGACAGGGAACAAATGATAGAGGTTCGGGCCCTCCTTCTAGTGCCAAATAAGTTAGTGTAGAATTTCATCTACATCAACACCCCAAGGTTCGAAGGTATAACTCCAATAGTTACTTGAGTTATGAGTTTTGGGTATGAGGTTGCCGAGACTTAAAATAATTAAGTTAGAATTACGGAAGGTTAAGCTATAAAGTCATGCTAGTAAATGAGAAGAAGATAAAGTGCATAAAGTAAATAACACCAAGACATTTTATAGTGGTTCGGGCTGAAAGTCCCTACATCCAATGTCTTTTTCTTATTTAGTTACTCTTGTTTAGTCGAGAGCCTTATTACATTAAATCTAGACATGTCCACCATTAATGAGTTTTTGAATAGAGCTCAAATATAAGAAAGTACTATATGATTTTGTAAGTTCTCTTTGGACCTAAAAAATCCCTTGTGCCTTGGGATTGCCACCTATTTATAGCCAGCAAGCTGTAGTGCCATTGGTGGAGAATCCACTCCTTGGATTGCTGAGGTTGCTTGATGTGTGGCTATAATTGGAATTTGTTCTAAGCATCCAGTGTTATTACTTAAGAGGTGCGGATTGATGACTTGTCTTCCTGTCTAAACGGCCTCTTGCATCTAAGCCGCATTTTTTCTCACTGGTCATCTCGACCATTGATTCCTTTTACTACAAATTGGTGCTTTGGGTTTTGGATTTGCTAATGGGAAATTCCTCTTCGGCTTGTGGTATTATTCTTCCGAGATGGGCTTATCCCGTTCGTTCTTTAAATACTTAAGTATCATAACTCTTGTAATGCATATGGATATGGAGCGTTGGACTCTCCTTAGGAAGATAACCATTGTTTTTATTATTGAGAGTTTTTGGTATAACAACTAAAAAATATGTGCTCTTATATATATATATACGCCCAAACTCATTCTAGGGTGTTGCTAACCCTATTCATAATGAGTTTACCCTACTAAAGCCAAGGTTCTTGCTTAACTTTCAGCTCTGATACCAACTGAAACAACCCACCTTTTCGACCCAAGAAGTAAACACTAATACATCTATGGTATTCATGTGTCGAACATCCAAATGCAGGAAAGAAAAATCATTTGGGTGAAAGAAAAGAAATATAGAACTTAATCTCACAATGAGATGAGTAATATATAATATACCAATGTTCTTTATAGAAGAATACTGGACTTTAATATACATACATCACATCAGAGTAACTAACCTGTCATCAGCCTGGACAGTTATAACATCCTGTCCCTACGAATGCTGATAAATACAAACAAGAACAAATAGCGGAATATAAAACACGTGTATACACCTTAGAGGATCCAGTTCGTCTCTTGAAGTTTCAAATTGTCCAGCTATATCTGGAAAATATGCTCGAGCCAGCCTGAGCATTATAAGAAAAATAATGCCCAGATCAGTCTGGTAAAACCAGCATCAGAAACACAATCAAATGGATTATTTAATGTTATAAAAACCTTTCAGAAATAAAGGTATCTCGTAAGACCATGCCGCACATAAACACAGACAGGTTTTTACCTTATGATAACCAAATCATTTCTATAGAAAAACTTATGATATGATAAAAATGTCTACGGGTTGAAAATAAATATATAAAAAAGCTGAAATGCTTACATCTCATGTTTCAACATAGTTGGGCACAACTAAGTCCATAAAGGCACGTATTAGAGATTGGATTTCCATCATTGAATAGGCTACTGGGGTACCGCATGCAATAGTACACCTTTAGAAAAATGTATAGAGGGCCTCATATGGATCCCCTGCCAACACAGAACTGGTTGCCCCTTCACATAGCATACCGGATTACATCATTCCCCAGGTACTAAAGCTCCAAAAACAATGTGCACCAGCCCTGGTTCCACTCTTTGTGTGCATACAAAACCCATGAATATCAATTCTAGATCGGGAACGATTGCTTCTAATGGTAGCGAACCACATAGCTCTGCCGCATATCCTATGTTTTAGTCATTACCGTGTTGTGAGGCTTGTGAGGTCATTATTACCTATTTCCTCTCTTAGAAAATCCCACTTGGAATGCAAACACTGCCTTCCAGGCACAATGCAATGCTAGCATTTGTCCATATAAGTTGTTCAGGATAAGAACAACCCGAAGGCACTACTTTTACCACCTCCATTTTGGAATCACCCTCAGGACTAGTAGCAAGTATACCTTATACTTCAAATAACTTCATCTTTGATCATCTCGAACCAGTCTCGAACCTTTTCCAAAGGATCAATTGCACATATGGTTTTGGAGTGGTTACAGTTTCGAGTCATCTCATATAAGTACACTCCTTCGCTTACCGGTCGCTCCAAAACCAAATCGATAGTTTCGGTAGACTCAACCTTTGTTCTTTTGGAAATAATATGACAACACATAAGAGCAGAGATCGCATCTTAACCGTTTAAGTGGATGGATTTCCTTATCATTTTTCCTAGGAGAACAAAACGAGATTCATATACACAGTACAACATCATCGAAGATGACTGTGCCATATAACTCCCGTGTTTCTCCTAGATATTTCTAGAGTTATATTTTTGTCAAGATTTGATAATCGGTTATTTAACTATCAAATATAGGTTTAATTCCATGCGGGATCCACTAAGCCTCTATTAATTAATCTTTCGTTAATTAAAATCTCTTTCAATTAATTGATTCAAAATACCTTCATTAAAGATAATATTCACAAACCTTTTATACTCTTTCCAATACTTGGAAAACATTCAAATACTATCTCAATGGTATAAATATATTTCAAACCATTATATTTTTAATACTTAGAAAATATCCATATACTTATCTCGATGGTATAAGTATATTAACAAAATTTACTGAAGATTTTCCTCTTTTCCAAGTTCATATTTAAATGGGCGAAAAACAAATATCATTTAAAACATTACTTCCTATAAACAAAAACACTATCCTTCGATGTTAAGTATGGAAAGAATGTTTCCATACCACCATAAATAAGAAGAATTATTTATCAAATTCGTTCCTTTTATAAATTCCCTTTTAATAAGCCCATTTAATATTTACAAATCCTTTTATAAATCTCCAAATTAATTTATTAAACTTCTTTTATAAATCTCTAAAATGATTTATAAACTCCTTATAAAATTCCTTTACAAAATATCATTTGAAGTCTCCTTTAAATAAATCCTTTTTACTAAGTAAAATTCCTTCTATAAACAATTTGTTATTTATAAACACCTTTATTAAATTAATCAATTACCTTTTAAACATCCTATATAAATAATTAGTTACATTTTAAACAGCATTAATAAAATAAATAAATTAACTTTAATCATCCTTGATAAAATCATTAATTAACTTAACATGTCATTAGTTAAGTCAATTAATTTACTTAAACCAAAATTAAAACAATAAATTAACTTAAACAACATTAATAATATAATTAAATATCTTTAAACAACATAATTAATATAATTAAATATCTTTAAACATCTTTAATAATAAAATCAAATAACTTTAAAATATCTTTAATAAATTAATTAAATAAACACTTAATCTCAAGTTGTTATAAAATTAGAGTTACTTTAAATCCATAAATTTACAAATTCGGAAAGAGGCTTAGTGTCCACAATGGTACAAAATCAAGTTACCACATATTTAAATTTGACTTTTCAAGTCACATAACTGATCTTTACATAAGCAACGTATGTGTAAATCAAATCCATAATTAACCATCAATAGTTAAAACGTCACTTTTCCTATATTAATTAATCCACATTAACTAACATGCACCTGAATAAATGTCCAAATTAATATAATAGCCGAACAGAGATTTATTCTACTAAATATATGTTATCTCAAATCTACACAATTTATTTATAGAAGAACAGTGTTTTATTCTGCTCAGTAGATGTCCAAAATAATTTATTCAATTTGATTTAATAGATCGTTGTTTTTATTTGACCAAATAGATATCACTAATAAATTGATTTAACTACATTATTATTTAAACAACGTATTAATCTAGTCAGTATTATAATACCATTAAATTACACTTCGACAAAACTACCAACTATTTATGCCAAAGTGTTCTATTCGTTAATACAAGCCCAATGCAAAAATCTGTGGGTCAATCAGAATTATAATGACCAAGATATAACATTTTTAAAGTTAACTGCTTATTTATATACTTTAACAAATAAAATAATATACTATCACCCAAACTTTAAAACAAAGCCCAGCCCATCAACCTTCAAACCTGACTCGTTCTCCATTACTCTCTTCCTAAATTCGGATTGCCTCCTTCCATCAAAATTCCTAAATCGACATGCCTAAACTTGTCGATGTGCACAGCGTGTACATGTACACGCCATTCCCTACACCATCCGTTGCATCTAAGCCACCCACAAACTCCGCCGCTTGAACTCATCATGACCACCACCTCGAATTCACCTCCAGTGCCTTCTTGACGATCATAACCTCCCCTTTCCATGCTAGACCATGCCAGGTCGCAACCCCGAAAAGCGAGCCGCACTCTACCAAATTAGCTCCACAAGTTCGCCTTGCATTCCTGAAGCTAACACCAATCCCTGATCCGCCTAATCTCCAATGATCGTCCATGACAATCACTAAACTCCATCAAAACTTCACTAAAATTCCTACATTGCCCCCACAAAGCCAACGGCTCAATCAGCGTCGTTCAATTCCAAGTGAATCAAGTGAAATTAATTTTTGAAATTCATGTCTTATTTTTCCTGTTTACATCTTGAGCGACCTATTTCTGAAATACTATGGTGGATTTTAAACAACTTTCATGTAGGAAGTCGGGGTTAAAATTTGACGGATTGTGATTTATTGATTTTTGAAGAGGAGAAATGGTTTTAGTTTCATTTGTAGTAAGCAAACAAAGATGAAGAAGATGAATGGTTCCTATGTCTATGTATGTCTATGTACATTCTTGTTTACATCAAGAAAAATATCAAATTTTCAAAGCAATTAATATGATTTAACAATATATTTAAAATAATTATTTACATTATATAATTTATAATTATCCATACCCATGGATCTCATACCAAATAATAAAAAATCAAACCTTTTACAATTTAGCTATAAATTAATCATGCTAATTTTCACTAAAGTATGCAAGATTCAAGCCTTCTGTGCTAGCAACCAACCCCTTTAGCTATAAATTAATCATAACTAGATTTTCAAACTTTGTTAAGGCAAAAGATGAGATTTTTCTAATTTTTAAGAATGGAAGAGAAAGTGGAAATAAAAATGAGTTAGGAAATAAAATGAAGATGGGAAACAATTGAAGAGTGAAATGAAAACTTTCTTTTATAAATGAAAGAAAAGTCAGAGGACCCAAAAATACCCTTAGATTCAAATTTCAACTTCTCTATCTTATCACAAGCCATGAACATGTCATGCATTAGAAATTATGGTAGATAATAGAGCGATTACGTAGCTTTGTTAACTCCCTTACTTAAGGAATCATTTCATTATCAAATCCATCATCTCATATTTTTCAAATTCAAAAATATTTTATAATAATTAATTCTTATTTTTACTACTAGTTTATTTACTAACTTTTCATCAAAATGTTTAAACATTCCAATGTTGTTTTAAAATGCAAATCAAGTTTAAACAACTTTCTACAGCTTGTTGTTCGATGAAATTTTGAAAATCCAAAAATGAGTTTCGTTCACATTTTCTGTTTTTTATCGAATTACCTATTTTGAAAAATAATAATTCAAAAATGAATTTCTATCATCAATTATTAATTGAAAGAGTGTTATTTAATTATAAGAACCATTAATTAAATATTTAAAATAAATTAACAATTCACAAATCAAAGAAATATGATTCCGGGTCATTACAACTTGACTTTTGTTTTCTTTTGGTTAATCTGGGCAAGTTGTGGTGGGTTGTAGATTTTTCGGATCAGCCGCGCAAGGAGGTACTGTCGAAATTTTCTATAAAATAAGGAACTTTAAAAGTTTAATAACTTATTTTAATTAATAGTTTTAAGGGTTTGGGAATATTTTCTTCCTTTAGGAATTTTGAGGATGAAATTCTTTTAGAGGGGAGAATGTAACACCCCGGAATTTTACCATTTTGATTTTGAATATTTAATTAACTTTAAATATTTAAATAATCGGTGTCTAAAAATATAAATAACTTATATTCAGATGTGGGGATTAATTATTTGAATTGTGAATTGAATATTTGAATGGTGGATTAAATATTAATTAAATGTATTTAATGGCCTTATTAATCCTTTTAATTAATATAAATAACAATGGTAAATTTATTTACAATAATAAATGGTTCGACTAAATAATTTGTTAATAAAACAATTTTATTTTTATTACAATATTTTAATTGAATTTATAGGGTTTTCCATAAATTTTAATTTGGAAAATATTTAAATTGTCGTTTGACGATTTTCGAAAAACGGCGATATTTTTGAGATTTTACAGAATATGATAACAAGTGTATATTATTATTGTTTTGTGATCGTATTGCATTTTTGTATGCGATCGTATTTTGGTTTTGTTGTTCGTAGTTCATACACGAACAAAATTCTGTGCGACGATGCACCGAAAATTACAAATAAACTAAAGGTCAACACTTAGATTTTTCAATAAGCTTACTTTTCTTTTTCTCTTTCTCTTTCCTTTTATAGCTTCATATAAATAGAAAATTAAGCATCTTGATTGTTAAAAGTTAAAATATCACAATCCATTAAATGAAAAAAATTAAAACAAGGATCTTTGGAACCGTTGTGGGTTGATCTACAATCCTACACCCGTTTTGTTGTACATGACCAAGTTTGGAGTATCCGATATTTTTGTCTTGAGGAGGCTTAAGCTAGGTTTGATTTTCAGAGAGAGATAGGTGGAATTAGATGAAATGGAGGATGTCATCGAGTTTGTGGTGCAAAATAGCATGGATGTAGGCGAAAAGGTGGTGTGCAATCATTACTGGGGGTTGCAACTTTCCTTATAGTCTACCTAAGAGCCCCAAGTCATTATTTTTGTGAAAGGTCGGGTTCGACTTCATGAGGTTGGCCGCGGAGAGATTTTGTAGTGGTTGAATGGCGAAGCCGTTCTTGATTTCGTGCACCGACAAGGGAATATGGAGGGAAGAGAGAGAGAGCTCGATTGGGGGCATGCATATCAGGTTCAGGTGGGAAGAAATTAAAAACAGGAAGAAGATATATGAGTAGGGTATTAGTTTTAATTAAGTAATTAATTAAATTTAATTATTGAATTAATTCGTTAGCTTATAAAAAATTGATATCTTGCTCATACGAGGACGGATTTGGGCGTGGTTTGTTGCATAAGATTCGTAGGAACGTTAATTAAGCATTAGAATTGGTTTCGTCGAATTTGGAGTAAGTGAAATTTTAGGCTAAAATCGAATGTCATTTGATTTTAGATCAAACTGGAACGTGAAAGCATCAACTAGAATTTCAGTGAGTTTACTCACTTTTAAATAAATTATATGATATCTATGTTTCTATAAATTATTATTAAATATTTAGATGATGGTTTATACTATTGTTTGGTTTAAATCCCGCCCAAAAAGTAGATGACATAAATAACCATTGTGTTGCAAGGAACAAAAACAAAATAAAAGTCAAAGTGTACGTAGAGAATAGGTCACTACGGAATACTTCGAAAATTCACATTCTTATATGAGATTTACAGGGGAATTTTTGTAGAGAGACCCTAAGGGATTTCTCACCAATATTAATTAACTTATATTCTTATGTCACTTATATTGTTGTTAGGTTGAAATATTTATGACATACTGTTTGATTCTGTAAGTATCATTACAGTAATTATCGTTGTACCGTCACTTATAAAATATCATCCCCATTTACCCTTGTTGTGCATCGAATTTGGGTTTGTATTTTCACATAATAAATGTTTGGTCGTATTTTTGCACTTTTTTTTGAAGGTAAACGAGGTTTTATACTGGCCTCTACCAGATTTAATTAAATGTAAGAAAATACATAATGAAGTTCAGTAAATAAAATTAAGTATACATGTAAAAGCAAAAGTAAATAAAAAAACAAATGCCGGTAATTAAAACAGGATTCAGGCCCATCAGAGCCCAAATACCATTTTAATTAATGCATCTAGTATGAAACAAGGCCGGTAGAGTGCAACCATCGCATATGTTTGTTAATTGCCCCCTTCATCTCTGCCAACAAGTCCCGCCTGGTTTTACTCTTCTGCTCAAATATACGCTTGTTTCTCTCACGCCATACAGTAGAAATGAAACACCTGAGAACCACAAGCATACGAATACCACTTTCGTCGCGCCATCTCGATCGTTTGAAAATCTCAAACCACTGTTTCCCCCGATGTGTGTTGCTGTAATATAGACCAGCAGCAAGAATAACAGCCTTCCATAATTGATAAGCCACATTGCAATCGAAAAAAATAGGGTCTTTGCTCTCGGGTCGGTTGTTGCAGAAAACACAGTAATTAGTATCTATGAATCCCCTCTCCAATAATTTATCTCTAGTGAGTAGCGAGTTGTGAATAGTTTTCTAGAGAATGAAGTTGTCTTTTTCAGAACCGATTTTATTCCATATACTCCGATACCAAGGATTTGTACAGGAATTATTTCCGGGAAGGAGAGCCTTGTATATAGTAGCAATCTTGTGTGTAGTGTATTTATCAGTCCATTGGATAGTATGCGAAGTGTTGAAGTGTTTAACGTGCATGATCTTCATCCAAAGACGCTGAACCACAACAGAGGCTGCCGTAGGCAGAATAATCTCACCATGGTTGATGAGTGTGTAATATTTGCATTGTCTGGAATGCCGGTGGATAGCTTTTGCATATTATTAAGCACATCATTAAGTATGATACCAAAGGAAGACCAAGGGGAGTGCCAGAATGATATTGGATTATCAAAGAAAATATTGCATTTAACATGAGGTAGAATGATATATCTGATGCTAAGTATGTTTCTCCAGAACCAACTAGAAGTGGCACTAGGAATCGTATTCCAGAATTGTTTACCGAAGAGGTAATTGGTTCTAATCCAGTAATTCCATAGAGTTTGTTTGTTGGAAAGGATATCGTTGATATGTTTAGAAGCCGTTGCGATATTCCAATATCTTAAATTTATTATACCCAATCCCCCCCTTTTTTTGTGGTCTGCATATCTTAGAGAAAGCGATCGGAATAGGTTTGCGAGACTGGCAATCCCCGTGCCATAAGAAATGGTTCATGGCCGCATTAATCATGGATATTAATTTCTTTGGTAAAATGAAAATGCGAGACCAGTATGATGTCATACCGAATATTATTGATTTAACGATAGTGATTCTACCTGCCTGTGATAGGAGATGTGAAGGCCAATTCCTAAGTTTAGCAATAATCTTCTCGTACAAAGGGATGCATTGTGTTGTATTAATTCTAGATTTGGTGAGAGGGATACCCAAATATACCGCATTATTTGGCATGGCATGAAGACCAGATAGACTAGTGATAACACTTTTATCACTCTCATTAAGCCCAGCAATGAGAATATGCGATTTATTTTTATTTATGTGTAGTCATGTGGCGTCGTTAAATTGAATAAGCGCGGCATTGATAGTAGAAATGGTACCAGAATCCGGCTTAGCAAAAATGACGATGTCGTCCGCAAACATGAGAGAGGTAATAAGAGGATTCTTACACTTTGGATGAGTCTTAAGAGCCTTAGATAAAGCATGATTAGTGAGGATAGAATTAAGAAGCTCCATTACCATGATAAACAGATAGGGGGAGATCGGGTCTCCCTGTCTAATCCCCCTAGACGATTTAAAATATCCAGCAGAGTGACCATTGATCTTAACTGTGTACAAGACGGTGGAAATGCATATGTAAATCCAAGCGATATAAGATTCCGGGAAGCCCATTCTAGACATTATGGCAACAATAGAGATCCATTCAACGGAGTCGAAAGCCTTTTGTATATCAAGTTTCATCATGCATCTTGGGGATATATTCTTCTGGTTGTATCCTCTAAGAAGCTCATGCGTCAACAGTATATTGTCGGTGATATTTCTATTGTGAAGAAAAGCGGTTTGGTTTGGTGATATAATTTTATTCAAAATCGGCTTCAATCTGTTTGCAAGGATTTTTGTGATGCATCTGTATATCACATTACAGCATGATATCGGCCTGAAGTGGGTAACAGAAACTAGTGTATCGATTTTTGGAATTAAAGTAATATTTGTGGCATTAACACCCCCGAGCAAAATATTTGTGGCGAAAAAGTATTGAATTGCCTTGACGAATATGGTATCAATGGTGGACCACGTACTAATAAAAAAATTTGTATTAAAACCGTCAGGGCCGCCCACACTGTTAGGATTGAGATCGCATAAGGCCATCTTGATGTCATCGTATGTAACCGATCTGATAAGGCAGATAGCATCTTCCTCGGATATCTTTGGAAAATTGATATGTGTAATGTCTGCAAGGTTTAGACTGTTATCAGTTTCAGTAAAACATGTAAAGAAGTAATTAATGAATGCCGTGGCGATATGTATATCGTCAGTTTGTAGATTTCCATCCAGGTCTTCAATAGATGTGATTTTTTGGGATGATCTTTTGATGCTTAGAGCTTGATGGAAAAAGGAGGAATTTCTGTCACCATGGAAAAAATAGTCTTTACCAAGCCTCTCTTTATTCATTTCGAGTTCATAATTAAGAGCTTCATGAAGTTGTTTATTAATGTAATTCTCTTTTTCAGAAAATTCTAAGTTCCCGGGATCGCCTAACATTTCCTGTTGAGCCTTATCAAGGTCGAGTCGAAGAAGATTTGATTTGGAAGAACCATAGCCAAAGGTGGATTTAGCCCATAATTTCAGACATTGTTTCACATTCTTTAGTTTTGACTGCAAAATATACATTGGGTTGCCATATGTACGAGTGTCCCATCCCTGCAAAAAAATATCATAGAATTGTGCATGTTTAGTCCAGAAATTAAAAAATTTAAAAGAGGCGTGGTATTTCGGTGGTTTCAATCTCCATGAAAGAATTAGCGGGCTATGATCAGAGATGCCAGGGTGTAGGATAGTGGATATGAGGTTAGGCCAGGAAGTAAGGGCATGGATGTTGAAGAGAGAATGGTCTAAAGTGCAAAAAGTACGTCTGTCTCTACGACGATTATTCCATGTGTACATGGGGCCGATAGAAGGAATCTTGTGCAGTGCAGTTCTCTGTATTGTTTGGGATAGGGGGCTAATTTCTTGAAAGGAAAGAGGGTTACCTCCATATTTTTGAGACGAAGCATACATGCAATTGAAGTCACCAATGAGAATCCATGGGATCGAGATATTATTTTGGGATTGAATGAAGTTGTGTAATAAAGATCTGGTGTCCTTGCTACAAGAAGCATATACAAAGGTGATATTGAAAATGGAGGATGAAGGTATGTGATTAACAAGAAGGTGAATATATTGATCAGAAGATGAAACGGTGACGCTGTTGTAAGTAAGTGGATTCCATAAAACCACCACCCGGCCATATTCAGCATGTTCTAAATTGTGAGCGTATTTCCATAGTGGGTTTATGTAAGTACACATTTTTTGAGTATAAGCCTCGTTGAGTTTAGTTTCCAAGATACCAATCATATGCAGATTGTTATTTTTGATCAGTTTTTTTGCTTCCAGTTGCTTTAAAGGAAGGTGTGCTCCCCTTAAATTCCATGCTCCTATGTTGTCAAGCATTTGAGTTGGTGTGTTTCTTCTTCCTATTGGATTTCCTTTGCCCAATAACAGTTGACTGTTTAGTTTGTATTTCATTATCATCCGAACTCATGCTGTTAATCTGTATATCTTTGATTTGGTATATATGCCCCTCATCATTATCCTCAAATTCCTCGATGTCCTTGTTTTTTTTGTTTTTATTATTTTTCTTGTTTTTCTTTTTCTTGGTCTGGGATTTATTTGGTGTTGAGTAAGCACATGGTGATTTGGATGTGGTTGGCTGGTTGTTGAGATGTAGGTCCTTGTTGGTCATGTCAGAAAATTCATGCTGAAATAGAAGTTTCAGTCCAGTATTTTGATCTTGAAAAGTATCATTCTGAATAATGTTGTGTTCGACGAGCTTCTTAGTAATATCAGGGGATAAATGGATGTGATCATATGGTAGAGCATGTGTGTCTTCAGCTGGTGGTTTATCAATAGTGACAGACAGGAGAGGTAAATTTGTAGTGTGTGCTTGTTTGGTTAGAGTAGGATGGAGGATGGAATGTGGTGAAAGAGGGAGGGTAGATAAAGTTGTGTCAGGTATGGTGTTAAAATCATTGAGAATGTCAAAGCAATTTGAAGTGGTAATATTTGTGAAAGGTTGCAAGGGTACGTTTGATTGGTCGGTGAGAATATGGGGGACATATGTGGAAAGTGTGTCATGATTAGTTTGGGAGGTAGAAGCAGGTTTTGAGGATGGAATAGCAGTACCAAGACTGTCTTGTGCATGCAACTGTGCATGTGTATCAAAGTTATCCTTCGTCATATTTGATTGTGATTTCTGTATCGGATGTGAAGAACTGGTTTCTGATTTTTTCCTTGTCCATTGTTTACGAGTTCTGTTAATCCACTTACCAATATCCTCTTTCTTTTGGTTTGTACCATGTGTATCATCTTTCTTGTGATTTGTACAATGTGTATCATCTTTTCCTACCACATTCGATATATGCTGAGTATCAGTGACGTTATTATCGTGTCTTATTTGTTCCTGACTCTAAGTAGCTTTGGATAGCAATTGTTTCTTATCGATGCATGTTGATATGTCGTGTCCAAAAGACTGATAGTGCACTTGGTCTCCAGTCGTAGAATACTTCGACATACACAACATCGTCCCCGTCTCCACATTTGATTAAATCAGGAAGTTCCTTATCCGGAGCAATTTTGATAAGGTATTTGGCATATTCAAAATGTTGCATTTTCTCAGTGGCTTCGTTATAACATACCAAATTACCCAAATGACAAGCAAGCCAATTTATTCCAAGCAAATTCCACGCAAGAGTCGGGATTTTGTGAAAGTGGACCCAAATAGGAACCGTTTTAATAAGCGACTGTGCATTTTTGAAAGTGGGTTTCCAAGAGGTGATAATAAACATTTTTCCACGTATGAAAATAGGATCACTCTCTAGTATATGCTGTCTATCAGATTCATTAGTGAAATCAAAGTAAAAATTAGAGCAATCAGACTTAACCTGATATGAACCATTAAGGCGCCATATTTTCTTCAAGTGGTAAATCACCACATTGTACGGCAAACACTCATCAAGGAAGAAACCAACCAAATGCTTGTTCCAGTACTTCGTACCAGCATCATGGACTTCCTTAGGCATCGACAATGCCTCACCTTTATATGACAAGTTGAAAAAGGTCGGAATGTATCAGCCCGCATTCCTAGGTTTGGTTTTGAAAAGAGAGACCCATGGAGTTGTGGAGGAAGGAAGGGTATTTGTGGATACAGGCAAGGATATAGAACATGGAATGGTTGGTGAAGTGTCTGGTGGTTCTGGTAATGGAGTAGTTATTGAAACGGAGAGTGGTGCTGGGTCAATAGAGGGTATGGACACGGTGGGTGGGTTGATGTCGGTCAGGCTATCGATGGTGGAAGGAGGTAGGTCTAGAACGGGTATGGTACTGTGGCCAAGAGCAGAGGAAGTGATGTGGGTATGGTTGAGAAGAGTGGTAGATGTGATGGGTACGGAAACAGGTATGGGGGGAGAAGAAACCATGGAAAAAAAATGCTTGTTCAAATGATTTTTGCACTTTGAAAGTGTTTAAACTATATTTTGAAATATTTTAAGAATTTTGAAAATAAGTATAAATATTGATTTAAAATTTATAGAAGAAGTTATAAATTCAATTAATTATCTTTTGGGATAATTAACGTTGTTTTAATTTATAAAGAGATTATAAATTTGATTAATCATCTTTCGAGATAATTAATGCCGATTTAAATTTATAAAAGGTTATAAATTGGATTTAATTATCTTCTGGGATAATTAATGTTATTTTTAAATTTATAAAGGTTATTTACCTTAAAAGTTTTGTATATTCTTTCCAAATAGGTAAAAATGGATTGTATAAGTATTTGAAAAGCATTAGAGGTTTAAATTTATTCTTAATTATTATTTAACTATAATAAGTTCAATTGATCATTTTAAAATAATAATGTTAAAAATTAATTAGCCATTTTTAATAATATTGTTTAAGATTAATTAATCATTTTAATAAATGATGTTTAAAGTTAATTGATTAGTTAAAATAAAGGTGTTTAAAATTAATTAACTAGTTTAATAAAAGCATTTTAAAGATTAATTAATTAATTTAATAAAAGCGTTTTTAAAGATTAATTAATTGATTTAATAAAAGTGATTAATGTTAATTAACTAATTTAATAAAGATGTTTAAAGTTAACTAATGGATTTATTAAAGGAGTTATAAGTTAATTAATTGTCTCTTGGGATAATTAACATGGTTTTAAATTTATAAAAGAATTATACAATTCATCTTTTAGGATGATTAACATTGTTTTAAAATTATAAAAGCATTTTACTTAATTTATTATCTTCCAGGATAATAAATGTTGTTTGAAATTTATAAATGATAGTTTATAAATGAGAATTTTTTTTTGAAAGGAATTGTTTTCAAAAATAAAGCTAAGTGTAAATTATTTTGGGTTTATAGTAAATAATATTTCAATGACATTTATTTTTTACCCCTCTTTTTATACACCTAGAAATATAAATTGCTCTTAAGAAGGAGTATTTTCAAGAGGGTTTTCAAAGTGTTTTACAAATTTTTGTGATGTGAAAACCAAGCACAAGTTCGGGTTTTAAAAGCTTAAAAGTTTGATCAGATTATGGAAAGGATAAGAAATTTAATTTCCATAAACGGTATCACTTATATGGAAAGGATTTAGTTGCGCCCGTAGCACTAAATGTTGAGGTACGGAAACTCGTTATTTTCTCGAAGGTTAAAATTGGTGTCAAGGCAATGCATAGAGGTAACACCACCTTAACTTGCCCGGCTTCATTTTCAACCGAGGGATGGTACAAGTTTGAAATCGATGAGTAATGGTAATGGCAAGAGATTTACTTTCCATATACGGTCATTTTGATTATTCTCGATAGTTGATTTATTGACTATCGATTCAGCTTTTTTCTTTGTGCATCGTCAATTTTAGATGATTTGTTGCACCTTTGAACATTGATATCCTTTGTTGCAAATGACTAAAACCAAAGAGCAAGTGAAAGCTAAGCTATGTGGGGTTGCTCCTATTAGGGATCTTCACATCTACTCTAGATTGGATTCGATGATATGCGCATGGAGATGTGAAATACTTGGATTCTTGGTAATTGGTGGGGTCCAGCTTGGACGTGTTTGAGAGCCATCGTAGTTCTCAATAATATTTCTAAAGATATACTTTTAGTTAGGGAGTGCATCCTCCTAGTCATTGTTGGAAAATTCCTTTTCCTTGTTGTTGATTCAAGTCTTTGAATTGTTTCCTTAATTGCATCGAGAAGTGACTGGTTTCTTCTCAATGTTGAATTATATGTGTCCATCCTTTAAGGTGGATTTTGTCCCTCTTTATACCTATTCTTTCAATTTTGGATTTTGTTTTAATTTGTTTCCATTCATTCATCTATGGAAGTTGTTCTCGTGAGGTAAAACCTCTTTCGTGTTTAGCGACGTGGTCTTACAATATTATTGTGTGTTCATCTCATTACTTGAGTTTTCTCACACTGGTTTTCCAGACTGATCCGGATGTTAATTAATTATAATGCTTGGGTCAGACCGAGTATTTTTCTAGGTTGACGTTGATAGGAAATGGAGCTCATGGAGTAGAGCTAGATGTTCACCTACCATAGTATTTTATTTCCCCTGTATTATTATATATACCTATCAGTAATTTTAAGGCCAGGAAGTTATAACTGTCCAGGTCAATGAGGTTTGTTTTTAACTCTGATATACTATGTATTTTAGAGTGGTAGCTTTTACTGTCGTTTTTATATAATATGTGATCGTTCCGCTGTGAGATTCTATTTCTTCTGTTCCTTTTCTTTTTCCTTTTCCTTTTATGCTAACATTCTACCTTTCCGGCGATTTGATGTTCGGCATTTGAAATCGTGAATGTGTTGAGTGTCGACTTTCGATGGTCAAAAAGGTAGGTTGTTACAAAAATGCTTATCCCAGCCTCTTGTCAGAGGTTACCAGGACGTGTAGCGATATCTAAAAGCAAAGTCATGCAATGGATAGGCTTTGTCACGACTTCCTCTATCGCGGTTGGACCGATGGATAGACTCCGAGTCACGGCCCCACTTTAATGATACATGCTTGGGCGATGCCTCTACTATCGAGACACATTTTCCTCCAAGGACTGAAACATGTATTTCCTCTCCAGGATCCCACAAATGAAATAGCAACAAGTTAGCTTCAATAAGAAATGGCATGAAATAGGTGCAGTGCATTGCATGTGTGTGGGTGTCCTAGTGTCACCCCACCGACTATGTGCTAGAGCTTTACTAATGGGAGTGATATCTCCCACGTTGATGGAAGGCATGTCGTCATGAAAGCAGATAGAGGAATCAAGACCCTCAAGACTCATGTTGTCAAGGTCGAAGGATTTAATCTCTATTGGAATCGGCCCTAAACCAGCGAACATGTCTTCAGAAGGGAGAGGAGTTTTCTTCGCACTTGTGATTAAAGGGGGCTGTGTAGAAGCCTATCCTTTGGAAATCTTTACAACCATTTTTTTCTTTAAGACAGACTGCCGGTCGTCTATGGGTTCCTCGGTTTAAGGCTTGTGGCCTACTTCAACATCATCGAGGTTGGCTTCATCACATTTACCCACAATTTCGCCTTCTTCGGCATGCTCTTGTTCTTCTTCAGCTTAAGCCCCTGGACTTGGAACAAGGAGCACATCAACACCGACATTCTCCAAGCGAGTTACTTTTATCTTTATCATCATCGTCGATGACTACTTGGATTTGACAGGTGCTACGGCTCGCTTCCAGCAAATTATAGGCAAAGAGATACTCATCGGTAAGAAGAACTCCAACTTCTCTATCCACTTCTAGAAGTGCCATAACAGTTTTGATGCATCCGCAAGTGCCATGCCACTGGGCCTCATCGGAATATTTGAATGACAAAAAGAATATGAGTCAAGCTTGTAGAATCGCAAGGCGAGTTCATACAAAACACAAGAAGTAAGACTTACTTATAGATAACCATCTCTGTGTGAACCCGGGTGGACAATGAATGTAGAACCATTCACTCTTGAAATAACTTAATTTATTCCAAGCACCAGTAGCCACTCTATATTGCTTAGTCGGTTCAAGATAAGTCAGAGAAGTGCTTCCTTTTCGTATATATATATATATATATCGGATTTTCTCGTCACTGACACACGATTCAAGTGTTGAGCGAAGATAATATAGGTGCCATGAAGGAAAGCATAACTATTGGGATATAGTTATGCCGAAGACAATCTCATGAAGTTCAAGATTCAACGAATAAAAGAATTGAATGGTGGAACACAACCTGCCATGCACATGTCTGGGTTGCAGGCTGTATAACCCTCTGGAGGATGGTGAGCCCTCTGATGGCATGTTGCAACTAGTATGTCCTTAAGTGGAATTCCATATTTATCGTAGATTCTACGAAGTGGTCCATCTTCTATCTTTGAAGCAATAGAATCAATGGGATCGTCTAAAATAACAACATCCTCAAGTGTGCCAGAAGCAACTTCAACTTCAAGGCCTTCTACAGGAATTTAAGGAACCTATAGATGAGGTTGATCTGCTTGGGGATTTACAGATTAGGGTATAGGCTGTATTGGCATATGTTGTGCGGAAGAAGTCATGGTCGAACACGACTTTGCATTAGATTCATCATATTCGGAGATTGATGGACATGAAGCTAAAGTGGCAAGAAAGTTGGAACTTCTATGCTCATTTCTATAGAAATTCAATAGATAATTAACATTAGATTAATTATAGGTCGTGCCCCCCATGTTAGAGTTAAATATAGTGCAGTATCGTGCAGTGTCATGTAGTGCAGTGCAGATTTCCGATATTGTACAATAGTTTTTTCTAAAATCTGGATGTTATCCTAAGTGACTGTCATCGGTGACCATCTCAACAAGCATCATGTTATCGACCATATTTTGTAAATGCTTTAAAACCAAAGAGAATAAATTTAGCATAAGTCAATGGTCCATAAGGCAAACTTTATAAGTGAACTTGGAGTTCACAAAATTCACCAAGTGTTGGATCGGTAGTGATCCAAACCCTTGGAGAAATTTTGTTCTCCTTCTCTATCTTATCTCCCGTTCCAAACTACGGCCGCCAACGACATGAACTTCATCTATGCCCAATCACTGCTCCACCACCTACCTAGTCATATGCATTTCAAGGCTCAAATCTAAGATTGGTTTCAATTGCGAAGTGAAGTCTCAGACTTGCATCGGTGGCTCAAATTTAAACAAAGCAAGACAGGCGACGGCAGGCTCAGGCGAAGGAGAGCGGCGGCGTTCTTAGATTTGCTGACAAGTAGGGGTGTCAATTTAAAGGTTGAAGAACCTCAATGGCGGACGTGAAGTTTTGGTGCGATGGCAAGAATATAATGAGGAGGAAGATAGAAGAGTTGGGTTATATAAACCCAAACCCAAATTTCCAAGCAAAAGAATAGAGGACTTTTCTATGTCCTAGATTGGTATTGATCTAAGGACTTGGATCGGTACCGAGTCTAGCAATTTTAAAAAAATATAAGAGAATGATGATGATGGTGCTGACCTATATATACCTACATAAGCATGTTCATATGCTTGAGATCCAACAAGAATGTGCATATATATATATATGTATGTATGTATGTATGTATGTATGAGTGTACATATACAACATTCAGCGACTAGAGTCAAAGAGAAGTCGATTCAAACCTAAAAAATCTAGGAAGAAACCAGTTAAAAATAATTAAGCTTGGAATGATAGTTCATGAGAGCGCATTCCAAATTTATAGTACCAGATGCTGGTAAAGCATCACAACGAATATCTAGAGATGCAACTCTTCACAAAAGCGATCCAAAAAAGGAAAACAACCATTTAAAGCATAGAGTGGAATCCTTTAAGTAATCCTGACTTGTCTCAATTCAAAGCACATCATGTTTGAAACAAGATATACATTGGGGCGCAAGTGTTATCCAACATTTTGACCAGACAGTATTTGGATAGACTGGATGAGTTGAGCTTGGAAGCTATCAAGGTAGGAAGCCCGGACAGATAGCTAGAGAGTGCAGAAACCAAGTGCAAACAGAGCCATGAGGTGAAGGCTAAACCATCACAAGAAAAAAAGCCGAGATCTAACCATGTGTTGGATCAATACCGATCCAACTCATGGATCAGCACCGATCCACCATATTCATCCATTTAAGCCCAATCTCCTCCTACATGTAAGTCTTGATGCTAGAAGCCTATTCTAAGTCTTATTGCATGGATTCCATGCAATCCTCTATCGATCTCCTCAAGCATCTGAAATCAGCAACTCCATTCTTACACTGATCCATCATTTGGACTTAGAAACAAGCTAATAATGATGCAAAAAGGTTTGGAATCATGAAGCCAACCATGAGTCGAGTCTAAACAAAGCATTCACAATGATCCATATGAAGGTCTTATGGATCGGTACTGCTCCAAGCCCATGGATCGATATTGATCCACAAATATTGATGAGGTGTCCCTCATTTTTCTCAGAAGAATTGGTCTGAGCGTGGAAAATAATGTGGAGATCATAAGGCGAGTTTCAGGCAACCTACAACTATAAATAGGAGGGCAAGGGCTCATTTTGATGGATCTTTTTTGCTCTTTTACTCTCTTACTCTAACTCTTATAATCATCCATGGATTTATATCGATCCATAAGGACTTGTAATTGCAAGTCAGTGATATAATTAATAAAATCACTAAGTGGACGTAGGCCAAGATTAGTCGAACCACTATAAAATGTTGTATGTTCTTTTCTTGCTCATTTTAATTTACTTTTCTTCACTTTTTATTCTCTACTCAATCTCTTAGGTGTTTGTGCCATTTTTTGGTTCAAACACTTTGAACATATAAAGACATTTATAAAATATTTGTAAAAATATATTTCGAATTTTAAAATAATTTATTTTGATAAAATATCAAAGACCAGAAATTATTGATAAAGATCAAAATCTGTTATAAAGGACTTTAACAGTTTACTCTAAGGACTCATAATTATATATTAAAGTCTTGAGTTCTTTGAATATTTGTCTTTAAAATCATGAGTCTTGATCATCTTTGAATCTTTAATCTTTATACCGATCAATCTTCTAGTTTAATCGTTCTGTACCTATGTAATATTCTAAAATATATACTATACAACTTGGTAAAGCATTATATCTTTATTTATATGTTTGTTGTCATTAAAATTAATATCCGAGGTATTAATAATGGTGACTTTGAAGATTTCAACCCTCGATAGCCTATCTGCTCAACATGTGATAACTACAGAGACATCAACCCTCGATGGCCTATCTAGTCAACATGCAATAGCTTTGGGATCATCAACCTTTGATAGCTCATTAGGTTAACATGCGTTGGCTTTGGAAACATCAAACTTCGATGGCCTATCTGGTTAACATGTGATAGCTTTGGGACCATCGATAGCTCTTCTTTTACGAGCTACAATGGCTTTGACTGTATCAACTAACGATAGCATGTTTGGCTCTCAACTTGCGATAGCCTATTTATTATCAACTTGTGATAGCATACTTTAGCCTTCATTTTGTAATGGCTTTTTCTTTCATCAACTTGTGATGTCTTGCTTTCAACCTGCGATAACTAGCATTTTTAGGTATAACATTTGCCCCTTTTTTTATAAAAGCATTGTATAATTCGGTATAAAACTCCATTCCTTTTAGCCTCTTTTCAACGTGAACTCTTCATATTCATTAAAAATTTCATCCTGGTCATCATTTTTCTTTTTTTGATCCAAAGGCTAATTTTCTTTCTTTCTTCTCTTATAAATAGCCTTCTTTCTCCTCTTCTTCTATTTTACTGGTTTTCTTAAAAAAATCAATCTTAAATCGCCATTAATTTTTCTGACAAGCCCCAATTTCTTAAAGATTCTTTCTTGGTAATGACTCACTTATTCTTAACACTTAGATTATGCTATAAATTTGCTACTATCGTTCAATTTAGTTTAATTCTCACCAATTTTGGGTTTTAGTGAACTTGTCAATTTTGTGATTTCTTATAGTTTTCTTCAAATTCCTTTTTAATTTTCATTTTGATACAATGTTCAATTTTGTTTAAGCTATTACTTTTGTTAGTGGGTTTTGATTTAACAAGATACTAATTTTAAAAAATTGTTAGTGGTAACATATTCGTTATCACCATTTATAATAACCCATTTTTCCCGAATTACTCGGCGTGCGATAGCTCAATATGCGATAGCCCATTTTGTCTACCTTACTCAACCGATGATGGCTCAATATGTGATTTCTCATTTTGGTTACCTTACTCAACCCACGATAGCACAATATTTGGTAGCCCATTTTTGCTTACCTTATTCAACTCGTGATAGCTCAGTTTGGTTGCCTTACTCAACCCACGATACTCATTTTTTTCTTACCTTACCCAACTCATGATGGCTTAATATGTGATAGCTTATTATTTTTATTTTAATCAACCCATGATTGCTCAATATGCAATAGTTCATTTTTACTTACCTTACTTAAGCCGCACTAGCTATATATGTGATAGCTCAATTTGTTTATTTTAATCAACCAATGATAGATCGATGTGATAGCTTATTTTTGCTTACCTTACTCAACTCGCGATAGCTCAATATACGAGTTCATTTTAGTTATCTTACTCAATATGTGATAGCTCAATATGTGATAGTTTATTTTTTCTTACCTTAATCAACTCATGATAGCTCTATATGCGATAGCTCATTTTATTTATTTTAATCAACCCGCGATAGCTCGATATGTAATAACTAATTTTATCTTACCTTGCTCAACCCACGATAGATCAATATGCAATAGCTCATTATATTTACCTTACTAGACTCATGAAAAATCAATATGGATAGCTCATTTTTGATTACCCAACTTAACTCACAATGGCTTACATCATCAACACATAATATCTTATATTATTGTGTGATGACTCAATCTACGATGGCTCCTCTTTTGTTTATTTTATCAACATGGAATGGATTTATTTTATAATTTATCACCTTATTACTTGAAAATTTTACTAGTTTAATTTTGTTGGAAACTTACTAACTTAACTACTCCTAGAGTAATTCATATTTAAATCTTGTTTTTCCAAACTGAGGTTTTGTTAACTCACATGTTTGATAAAAATGATATAGGTATCATGGTTAGAAATAAAAATGAAGCTTCTAAAGGTTCACCAAGTACTCCTCGGCATAAGAAGCCTATTGAGGAGAAACTTTGTACTAGTTGTCAATCCTACTTCTCAAAGCAGGAGGATATTGACTCTCTACTGCTATAATTTAGGATTTTTAGAGTCGAAACCGAAGTTCCAGATCCTACCGATAGGATTGGCACTCCTCAAAGGGGATTTTTCGCTTTCCCTCCCATCCATATCTAGCATTCTTGCTACCTGCCTTTCAACCCCATTATTACCAATGTCTTGTCTTTCCTCAAGGTTGCGCCAATTTAGCTCAACCCGAACTCATATAGTTACATTCATTCTTCATTCTTGCTATTTAGATAACTCAAGTTGGAAGGTTTGACTCCTTCTATCCCTTATTATCTTCCTACTTTTCAAAAATTTAAGAACCAGTCTAAAGGCACAATGTACTATTTATGTCCTACTGAGAACGGGTTGATTTCAGGCTCGACTAATAAAACTAGAGACCAGTGACATCAGTTCCTCTATATTATATGCTTCTCTTTAGAGATGTTGGGGAAATTCTCTATCCTTGATATGTTTCCTATCCTTATAATCTTATTTATTTTGTCATCATTTTAGTTAACTCCTATTATTTTATTTCATTTTATTATTTTTAGCTATTACCTCAAAAGACATCGATCCTAAGGTCCTGGATAAAATTGATCACCTTGGAGGTGTCATTAAGTTCTTAAGGAGTTATTTTGGCTTCTTATTGAAGAGAAACTGAGAAAGTATTCTTTGATTCAACTATCTCATCATATCTTAGGTGAGCCCTCCCGTAATTAAAAGGAACGGATATGGTTCTTCTACTCTTATTGCTTCCAAATTTGAAGTCTTTTATGCAAACTCCCCAGTCTAGCGCTAAACTACCAATGGTCCTGGATATTCTATAGGTTCCATTCTTTTCCTTTTTATGTTAAGGGAAACAATGATTGTTTTTCCTTATCTACTTACATTTTCTATGTTGTAGATGTCCACCTGGTCGATGTTGCTTCCTTATCGTCAAGTAAAGATCCCTTGAATTGCATATCTCCTCAAAAGCTGTTTTAAAGTCACCACTTTCCCTTACTTCCAACGTCATCTCATCATCTTTAATTTATGCATCGGGAGATATTTTTACATTGGAAAAAAGTAAGAAGCCAAAGGGGTATAGTGACGCACATACTTCCTTTGAACCTTCTCTTAGGAAATCCAAAGAGACTGACCCTGCTCCATCGCAACCTTTGGTCCTAGCTTCTGGTGCGTCACCACTTCCTCTTATGCTTTCTTAGAGCCTAGTCATTGATATTACCAATTTACTACCTAGAGATTCTCTAGCCTTTCTTCAATAAGAACTTAGGCTCAATTCTCCTCTTTCAGAAAATGCTCCTTCTTCTCATTCTTGAATGGAAACTTTTCGCTTTTTGAGTTTTGAGTAGCTATTAACGAACATTCTTCAATCTCCCACTATTTTTTCCTTGGGTTCTTATGAGATCTCCTTTTTGAAAGAGGTTCTTACTTCTTTTTTGCAGCAATTGTCTTAGTATAGTTTTCTTTTCTTTTTAGTGTATTAAATTATTTGATTGATTTGATTTTAATTTTATTTATAAGATTCTTTTCAGGTTGGAAAATGTTTATTCCTTTTTCAATGACCGTCTTCATTCTCTTGTCAAGGCATGTCATCACTATAGGAACTAAATTCTTCATTATCTGAAAAGGTAAGGACCACTACAAAATGAAATTCAAAATATTCAATCTGATAATGGTTATCTAACTTTCGAGAATGTTCGAATCACATCTTTATTAGACTCGGAGAAAAAGAAAAAATCAAGACTCAGAGGAAAATGTGAAAGTTTTAGGCAATGATCTTGCACTGGCTCAACTTGAAATTTCCCACCTTAAAGAAACCTTAGCTAAAGTCCTAGTTTTGGAAAAGGATTTAGAAAAGAAGAATCTTTCTTTTAGGAAGTCAGAGTCATCTCTGTGTGATATTAAGGCCAAAGTATTTTCTATCTTAAATGAAGCTCTTCCTCGTTGGAAGGATTGGAGTGCCGAGGCCATATTATTCGTTGTTTATAAAGATAATGTTGATGATGCCAGATATGGATTTCCCTTCTCCTCGTTCCACCAGAATAGATTATAAAAGAAGGTTTGACATCGTCCTTAATTGCACTTAAGGAGAATTTTCAAATTTGGGGACGACGATCCTCTTGATCCTACTAAATTCCTGGCCTTCAATGATTTTTTGTTGGATGACAATGAATCTAAAAGCAATGAAGTAGCAAATCATTTGATGAATACAATGATGATGGCGATGACTAAAATGGTAGTGCCAAGGATCACACTCAAGATGTCTCACCAAGAAAGGATAGTATGGAGGTTCAAGCTAGGGTGGATCAAAGGCCCCTCAAGATTCAAGTCATGCCGCCGATTTTTCCTCTCCCCACACTAACAAAGACACTGGCGGTTCACCACCCTTAATGAATTCTCCTAGTAGTTTAACCCTCCATGGCTTAAATAAACCAATCATCCTCTGGAATTCAAAAGGATTAGCTTTTCAAGCCGTGTGCTTCAGTAACTCCTCCAGAGGTAATTTGACTTTCGAATTCTATCTCCCAATTTTTCTTGTTTCATGGCAGATAATTCCAATATTACTTAAGTACCAACACATAAGGAGAAATAGAAACTATGTTAATACTTTATTAGATAAAAATAGAGGTGAGATGTTGAGACTTAACAGAGAAGGAGAAAGGTTATGTAAGGACATGAATGAATCAAACGAGAAATATATGAGATAGTTAAAATGCCTCAAATACCTTGAGGACTTTAAGAATAAAATAGGTTGCACCCCTCCTTTGAAACTCTTGTTTCCATTAATCCAGCTTTTGTAAGGAGAATGAAGAGCTTACTACTCTTTTTAGATGTTAATCGAAAACAAGACTAAGTTGATGGAATTCCCTTACCTGGTTTATGTCAAGTTCCCTATAACCGACTTTTCTTTCTTGGACGATGGTTGTGGAGGCTTAATCAAACAACTTTACCAGGGTATTTGGACTAGCGTGGACCTGATCCTCATCTTGGAGAGTGTTGGAACTTACTTAAAGTCTCCACTGAACCTTTAACTATTAATCATCTTCCTCTATAAAAGATTAAGTTTAACAAGGACAGATTCATTGTTGATATTATAAGGAATCTATTCTTTATGAACCCTAATAACATTGTTGTATAGTTTTAATTTTGTGTTTAAGTTAATGTTGTAATGGCGCATATATGTAGAAACTATATTTTAATTTTGAACTTTTTTCTATATGTAGGTTTCTTAATTCGTCACTATTTCTTCCTTGTCCCATGTTTCAAAAGACATCCTAAGTAAATTGGTTAGAATTAAACGTTCTTCTAAGGAATATTCTTCCTTGATTAACAGGTCCGATTTACCAAAATACTAGTTTCTTCGTGACCTTCATCATATGTATATTCGATTTCCTAACTTGGACTTTATCTTCTTGGGAGACCAAAGAGACCAATATCTCCATGAATTTCGAACTAACTATGCCAAGTTACCATGCAGCAAACTTAGCCCTTCTTCCAAAGAATGAAATTATCAAGGATTTCCTTCAGTTAATACTCCCCCAGAGTTAGAGCTACTTTTAGTACTATATTTTCCAATTTTCTTTTGTCCTTTCAAAGAATTCAAGATTCCCTTTCTCGTAAGAAGTATTAGCAAAATTATAACGTGCACGTAATTTTTAGTGTTATTATTTCCACATGAATGTGATTATTTCGGTTGTTCTTCAAACAACCAATAAAGTTTCTTATTATTGCATTTCTTTCTTTTTCGAAGATTAGCTATTACTTACTTCTTAATTTAGGACAAGAAATTGTCTTTATCGCTTGATGATCCTAACTTCACTCAATGTATCGAAAGAATTCAATCCAAATTAGTGATATCCATGAAGGATCGTTCTACTCGTTCTGGCTTTGGTTCATTAACCATCGACAACATCGAATCCAACAAGTGGTATGAAAAGCATATTCAACTAAAGTTTATTTTAAGAGCTTTTTAAGAAATATTTGATGATCTTGAAAAGAAAATTTCTTCCAAGGTTGATGAAATTTTGGATTTAACTAGAAAGCTTAATTCATGCTTTGACCCTCGACAGTTGGAATATGACATAACAATTACCTAACTTAATGAATGTATTCTTTATTTAGAGATGGACTTATTAAAGTCTAGAAATGAGTGTCAATCATACAAAATTATCTTAACTGAAGGTGAAAAGGTACATCCTACTTCGGCTCTGAAAAAGTCCTCCAAAAAGGTGCTTTCGTAGATTTCTTCTTCACCTTGGGGTTGTTCGACACATAGTGGTGGTATGATCACTCCAGCTAGTTTATTACTGAAAAAAGTCATGTGAGCTTTCTAGACCAAGCAAGTCCTTCAAGTTCAAGTGTAATAAAAATATAAAGGAGCAATGAAACAAAAATACGCCAAAGTGCTCTCGGATCATAGATTCAAGGTCGAGACTTTGAATGCAAAAAGAATGAACTTACATTAAAGATCCAAACACTTGAGACAGACAAAATTGGCTTCTCTCATCAATTTTCCCAAACTGCTAAAAAACTTATGAGAAGGCGTTAGTGATTCAGATCAACTCTATTGATTCTCCTAAAGTTGTTCATCACACTGAGAAGAAATTAAATAAATACCTCCTTGTGGCGATTTAACGTATCGTTGATCCTCCTTCCGCATTGGAAATTTTAATGAAAGAGGTAAAAGAGCTTAAAGTCCAATTAGAATTGATGTGGTTTTACGCCATTAGGGCATCTCAATTTGATTCACTAGTAGATTACTTAGTTGCATAGTTGCTTGTGACTTAAAAATTGACAATTCATTTTTAGGCTCAGAAAAAGGTTGCCAATTAAGGAAGGTTGTTACTTCTAGCTATCAAAGATATAATCATTTCTTCCAATATGGATACTCTTATGCTCTTATGGAAATGGGGGTCCTTCTATTTGTACAAGAATGCGGGTTCGTCTAGTGAATTCTACTCTCGCATTTTAAAAGTGGAGGGTAACGAAAAGAGCTTGTTTATATAAATCACATTTTTCCTCACCCTCCAGAGCTGTGAATTTTTTGAAAGTCAATCTTATTGTAAAATAAATCATTTTTGTAAATAACTCCTATGTAATAAAATTTTACGTACCTGTTTCATAACGCTTTATGATGAGTTGTCTTGCTTCGCAATATAACTCCTATGCCTTTCTCAATATTGTTTTGATTGGATCTAATGATAGGATTAGAAAGCTTTGTCATCTATCTCTCTTATATAGGTGATTTGATAAGGTTTTGAGGTGGGATTGGTCACCTTTCATCTATCTCTCTTGGATAGGTGCTTTGACCAAGCATGGAAGCTTGACCAAAGGCTATATTGACCATCACTCCTTAGATGGGTGCTTCGGTCAGGCCTTACGGTGGGACCGAAGAGGACCGAAGACTTTTCGTCCATCTCTCTTGAATGTGTGCTTTAGCCAGGCCTAGTGGCAGGACCAAAGGCTTAATGGACCATCACTCTTTGGGTGGGTGCTTTGACCAAGCCTTGTAGTGGGACTGAAGGCTTTTCATCCATCTCCCTTGGATGGGTGCTTTGGAAAGGTCTAGCGGTGGGACCAAAGGCTTGAATGAGGATCAGTTTTTAGATGGGTGCTGTTTGCGCCAAAAATGGCCACAAACCCCAATTTTCATGAAAGCACCAGTGTATGAACACAAATTAGCAGTATGTAACCACATCTCAGATCTAAGTAATGTAGAGGATAAAAAGTGAAGAATAATAAACTTAAAGCGGAAAGAAATAGACAGGGACACAGAATTTAGAGTGGTTCGGCGTATTGCCTACGTCCACTATGAAGTAGTGTGCTTTATTGATCTTTCTTTGATGTTTACAAGTTATTTCAGCAAATTACAGTGAATAACAATGATTTGCCGCAGTGACATTCGTTGGTCGCAGCAGCAATGGAGTTCAGATCTGGATCTGGCAGAGTCCGGACGTTGGAGATCTTAAAGAGGAAGAAGAAGAACCCCTTTTCTATTGGCTTTGGGGGTCTATTTATAGGTGTAAGAGGCTGATAATTTTCTCAGATCTCGGGAGACCCTCTCTGGCACGTGACCAGACCCGCGCGCCCAAGCCCGTGAAGTTTCGGCCCGATCCGTGATCGATATGAACAGATTTCGTATTGATCAAGATTTCATCCAATGGATTCGAAATTTGGCGTGGATATTCTTTAGCATGCACGTAGTCTTCTATAAAAATTTCATAGCATTTGGACTTGTAGATTAGGAGATATGATCGATACAAATTGGGATTCTCGGTAGGCTATTTGGTTTGACTCGCTTTTGTTTCGACTCGCTCTTCATTCGACTCGGTTCTACTTGACTCGGTGACGTGGCGCTAACTTGTATTGACTGTCGTGCTTTGCTTCACATCGATGGACACGAAGTAGAAGTCTTCAGATGGATGCGAAGTCGACGAAGTGGAGCGAGTCGAAGAATGGCTCGAGGCGGAGCGAGTCGAAGTGAGCACCGATTGAGCGAGTCGAAGTGTATGTTGGTCGAGCGAGTCGAAGAATGGCTCGAGGCGGAGCGAGTCGAAGTAGCCACTTCTGATGGTTGCGAAGCGAGTCGAAGGTGTCGCTTCTGATGGTTGTGAACGGAGTGAGTCGAAGTAGCCACTTCTGATGGTTGCGAAGCGAGTCGAAGGTGTCGATTCTGATGAATTCGAACTGAGCGAGTCGAAGAAGGCATCTGATGGAGGCGAAGCGGAGCAAGTCGAAGTGTGGTTCGAGGCGGAGCGAGTCGAAGTGCGGGTTGAAGCGGAGCGAGTCGAAGTCCACCTACCTTAGATGGGAGCTTTGGCCAGGCCTTTCTACGAGACGAAAGGTTTAACTGATGATAACTCTTTGGATGGGTGCTTCGGCCAGGCCTTGCAGTGGGATCGAAGACTTTTCATCCATCTACCTTGGATGGGTGCTTTAGCCAATCCCGATGGTAGGACCAAAGGCTTAATTGATCATCACTCTTTGGATGGGTGCTTTGGTTGGGCCTTACGATGGGATCAATGACTTTAATTTGGTTTCCATTCCATTCCATTCAAAGACTTTTCTTTTTGAAAACACGACCTCGATCATTAGTTTTGTCCTTCAGAATATACATCCATCATTATTTGAAATTTTCTTTTCTCTTTCTCTAGTTTCTTGAAAGCTCGTATTCAATAAACTCCTTCAACTCCCATTTTCGTACATATTATTCTATAATTCATGACAAAGGTATAATATTATTAGTATTGTGCCCATTTGTTTTACGGTAATATCAGTATTCACCCCCTTCATGTTTTTCCTCTATTCTCGTGGTTTTCTTAGAAGTCTATTAGTCCAGTCTTTCTCTAGGAAGAAAATATACTATGTCTTAAGAAATACGAAAGGGAGTAACTATCTTGCTCCTTGGCCTTTTTGCTATGTGGTTTCCTTGAACGCTTCGGTACTTCTTTTGCGGGTTCATAACCCCTCCTTGGTTCTTATTTAATTTCCTTTTCAATGTTTGAAAACTTCCTTCTTTCCCTCCAAGAGTCGAGTTAATAATGTATTTCCGTTTCAAAGTAAATTTGTCGAAGTCATGGTTTAGGTCTGTTTCAAATATTGTCCCTCGAGATTGAAATTGAATACTTTTTCTTGCTTGAAAAAATGGGTCATTCCTTAACTTGGTTTTTTTTCTATGTCCTCAAATCAGAATTTTTCTCTATTTAGTTCATTTGCTAAGGCAAAAATCAGCTTTTCCCCATGTAAAATGGATCGGATTTCATTTACTTAGGCTATACTAGGCGATTCTCTTCTTTACTTCTAAAGTCTAAAGAGATAAATTCCTTAAGTTTAATTCTTGTTCTTCACTAAATTGTAGGACATTCCATGGATAGACTGAGTTGTTCAAGTGAAAATCTGAAAATCGTTGTTCGGATTCAATTACCATAATCAAGATTTGGATAAGATAGATTTTGTTCTATGTTCAAAAGTAGGTCCTTGAGCTCAATTCTCAATGAAAGCACAACTAAATATTAGGTAAACGTTTGGTCTAATCCTATGGGCTTATAGTTCAAAGGAATGTAGGTTCTAGAGTTCAATATGCAAGTTAAAGGATACAATGCAAGTTATAGGCCCATATGGAAACAAGAGCAAGTCATAAGTCTTTATCAAATAAAATTATGCAAATAAGAATTTATTTAAGTCCTCAATAGCAAATCCAAATTCTAATTTAACCAAATGGCCATTAAAATCCAAATCTTAAGCTTTATGCTGTACATATAAGAAAATGAAAAGTGAGGAAGAAGACCAACTTGGAAGTCATCCCCCTTTTAGTATGGGGTACATGCCTATTTATAAAAGAATTCAACCTTTGGATTTATGACACGTGTCAACTAATAAAATCAATGGTCATGATTGGCCGATGAGGCACATGCTTGAGATGACAAGTGGCATAATCCTTCTTCAACTTCTTTATGTTGACATGGGATAAACAGTCTAATGGTAGAATGCCACATGGTCGGTTAATTTTGATTTTGGTGTTATGCTACTCAACATGTGATAGCTCCTTAAGTATCATTAGGCTATTGCTTTCTTAAGTCTTCAATATGTGATAGCTTTAAAGTACCAACCTTTGATAGCTTAAGTAATCAACATGTGATAGCTTAAAAGTGTCCACTTCGATAGCTTAAGTAATCAACATGCGATAGCTTCAAAGTGTCAACCTTCGATACCATAAGTAATCAACATATGATAGCTTCAAAATGCCAACCTTCAGCAGCTTAAGTAATCATCATGCGATAGCTATGCAGACGTCAGCCTTCGATATCTCATCTGATCAACATGCGGTGGGTTGAAAGACTTTAACCCTCTATAGCCGATCTGGTCAACATGCGATAGTGATTGAGATATAAACGCTCGATAGCCTATTTGATCAACATGCGATAGCTTTGAGATCATCAACCATGATTTTCATAACTTTCATGTACAAATATTTCCACAATTTATATATACACACATATATATATTAAACTAAAATCTATATAATAAAATTGGTCTTAGTTAAGGGAAAAGATAAAAGAAGGGCGGAGATTTAATGTCAGGGAATGACATCAAATGGATTTAATTAATCCGACTCAACGATTATCTAACATATGTTAACACTGTTAAATTCTCTACTAACTCTTCTTTCACTAAAAAAGAAAGTATGCGTCCTAACTTCCTCCCAGTCTCCCACGCCATGATTTCTCTCCACTCAGCCATGATCTTTTCAAAAAAATTCACATCTTACAACATTGAAGCCTTATCTGCTGTTTGTATCAGATGACCAACTACTTCTACCCCATAAACGTAAATCCAATTTGAATTTCTCCATCCATCACACCATCTTCCATGCTAAAATTTGAGAACGTATTTTCTCCACCTATTTTATTCACATCCTTCTTTCATATTGCATTTATCATTCATGTTCGTCTGGACTTTGTTCTTACCTGCTGCAAGGACCTTTTCAGGTTTGTTCATATTTAGTACTTATTTTATGCACATAATACGTTTCGTTGTTCTTCTGTATGGGTTTCACCTCTTCTCTTCATAATTGTTACGTGAAATCCAACTCTTTTGTCCATTATTGCAGGAGTTGTTGTTGCATAGATGCTATCATTTTTGTATATCAAGCTTATATTATACGTAGTTGCTGTAAAGTTTAAACCCCATGGGAGCATGTGAAATATTATGTTTATCAATATTGCAAATGACTGGTGTAAAGCTTATATTATCATCATTTTTTATTTATCACTATCTATTAAAATATACATCAAAGGAAAAAAGAAAAGTCATATGCATAGAGGACATTCGTGCAAAATAGTTGAGAATTTTGAATTGAAATTTGTTTCCTGGAGATTTGACCAGGCAACTGAGTGCTCGGCATTGGCCACTACTCGGCATGAAGGACTGTTCGGCATCCAGGAGGACTCGGCGAAGCGCGCGACATCCAGTGGGACTCGGCATCCATAGCGGTCGGCATCCGTAGTACTCGGCGATCAGGATACTCGGCATCATTTAGTGTTCGGCGACAACCAATGCTCGGCGCTAGCGTTCGGCATACAAGGGTGCTCGGCATCGAGACTGCTCGGCATCAGGTAGCACTAGGCATCAGAGAGTGTCCGGCATCCAGGAATGTTCGGCGAGGCACTTGGCATCCAGGAATGTTCGGCGAAGCACTTGGCATCCGTAGTGCTCGGCGACCAGCAGACTCGGCGTCAAGTAGTGTTCGGCATCAACTAGCACTCGGCTACAGGAGTACTCGGCATCCCAAGGTACTCGGCGTCAAGTAGTGTTCGGCATCAACTGGCACTCGACTACAAGAGCGCTCGGCATTCAGAAGGCATTCAGTATGCACAACTTCACAAGGACCGTTCGGCATGGAAAGCATCGTTCGGCATGGGAAGGGCTGCTCGGCATCAGAGCGTTCAGCATACCAGGATCGGCATGCAGCGACCACTGTACTGGGGCTAGAGTGTTCGACCATCCAGCCCATTTGGGAAGTCCAGCCCATATTTGCCTATAAATAGAGGGGCAGGGTCACAGTGAAAGGGATCCTTTTTTGGAGAGAAAACACCGGGGAGACTCTGCCATTTTCAAGACTCATCTTCTCTCCTTAACAACTCCACTCAAGCATTTGATTCACGAATTGTATTTGTAATCAACTAGAAAGGAAATCAATAAAGTTGAACAAAGTGGACGTAGGCAATTACGCCGAACCACTATAAATTTGGTGTTCTTACTTTCTTCATTTAAATTAGCATTGTCTTCTCTGTTTAATTTACTTTATCATTTATATCTCTACACAATCTTTCTCAACGAGGTTAGTGACCAATTTTGGTGCTAACACTTTGGTGCTTTCACTGAGAATTGAACTCTCAGACCTCAAGGATCTGCTTTGAAGCTACTGGATTGAACAAATCCCCCAAAGAAGATCCGACTCACTGATAGGACATCCGTTGATTCTACTCAGAGTTCATACCAATAACTCTACAATGGCAAGACCGCGTACTAGGTCAGCTTCTCACAATGCGGATGCCCACGAGACTGCTAGCGTGCAACAAGCAGGGCCTAGCAATCAACCAGCAATTCCAAATACAGGAGTTGCCACTCAGGACCAAACTCTAGTTGTCACCAGAATAGAGTTCAACGACTTGATGAGAGAGCTCAGGGAAAGTAGGAGACAACTAGGAGAGCAGATGCAAGCCAATGCCAACCTGATGGCACAACTTACTCAACAGCAGCAACAAAATGCTGGAGGCAATCCCGCTGCTTACTCCTCATCTGACAGCTCTACTTCATCTGATGAACCTCCCAGGCGCAGACGCCGCAAGACTGATGCTGCGCGAGCAGATGCTGCTGTTCGAACAGCTGGAGACCGCGACCAAGCAAGAGCTGGAAGCTTCAGGACCGGGATACAGATGGAAGATAGAGGCCCAGATCATCAAAATGCTAACGATGTCGAACCTCAAGATGCACGATTGGCAGATCGCCAAGAGAGGAGGCATCAGCATGGACAGGCGCGTAGAACAGACTCCAACCTTCCGCCTTCCATACAGACACCCGATCTGACATCCATGATCAGGCAACTGATGAAAGAGAATCAGGGCTTATCAAATGATGACTGGGGAGTGTCAAGAAGTCATACTCCATTCACGGATGTTGTGTTGCAAGCGGCGTACCCCAGGAAGTTTAGTATGCCTACTATTCCTGCATATGAAGGAAAGACTGACCCTAGACAACATGTCATGAGGTACGAATGGATGATGGATTCAGCCAGAGCGAATGATGCCACCAAGTGTAGGTGTTTTCCGATTACTCTATCTGGGATCGCCACTATGTGGTTCACTCGACTTCCTCCGCGATCCGTATCAAACTTCGAGGAGTTGGCGAAGAAGTTTATTGAGCAGTTCAGGATACACACTACGTGCCCAAAGGACGTGATGTCTCTGTCAAGTGTGATCCAAAATCCCGGCGAATCGTTGAAGGAATATTTGCAAAGATTCCACGTGGCAGCAACTGAAGTCAGTAATCCCAATGACCATGCAATTCTGATGGCTGTAATGAGAGGTGTGGATCCAGACTCTGAGTTTGGAGACTGGCTGGCAGGAAAACCTCCAGCTACGCTAGAGCGTTTCTACTCTAAGGCACACCAGTTCATAAGAAGAGAGGAAGCTAGGTGGGTACGACGAGATAAGGCGCCAGGGCCTGTCCAAGAGTCAATAAAGAGCTACATCGCTGTGAAGCAATCGGGAGACAGCTCGAGAAAGGTCCAAGTCAACGTCCAGAACAAACCTGGGCAACCCAAGGAGTCCGGAGGAAGGAGTCAAGGGAAAAGAAAAGAAGCAGGAAAGTGGAAGTCGAGAATTCCAAGCTACAGCGAGTACACTCCGCTAAACGCCCCACTTGAAAACATTTACCTATCCACCTGCAATACTTTTCAGTACAGAAAACCACGTCCAAAAGAATCAACTGAAGAACAGAAGCGGACCGGGAAATATTATCGCTTCCATGAGACTTATGGACACAATACGGAAGAATGTAGACACTTGCACGACGCTATCGAGAAGTTGATCAGGCAGAAGAAATTGCAAGAATTTGTGAAGGATCCACAAGAAGGAGGACAGGGAACGTCCAACCCAGGTCGTGCACCAGCTCCACGTCATCCCGAGGAGCCTGCCCGGACCGTTGATAGACTGGTCATAAATACAATTATCGGCGGGCCTCACCCTGCGGATAAGAATTGGCAGGAGATGGAGCGATATGCAAGTTCCTTGAAGCATGCAGATTTTGAGTGTTGTTCGAACATGGAGGACGGAGCCCCTGCTAAGCAGCAGCGCGTAATGACAGACGATATTGTGTTCAGAAGCAGAGACGCTGATCAGGTAGAGGCTCCGACCATCGACCCCATGGTCATATCTGCAACGATCGGACCAGCATACGTAAAGAGAATTCTAATTGATTTTGGAAGTTCAGTCAACATCATCTTCAAGAAGGCCTACGATCAAATGAAGCTAGAAACAAAAGACTTGAAACCATCCAAAGCTCGTATCCACGGCTTTAACGGCGCTGCAACTGATGCAGTGGGTTATGTCGAGTTACCAGTTGAACTGGGACAAGGCGAGCGTCGGAGAGTGCGGATTCTACCCTTTGTAGTTTTGGATGTGGACTCTCCGTATAACGTTTTCTTGGGCCGGCCAGCCCTGGCGGAGTTTAGGGCAGCGTTAGCCCCGTGGTGTTTAACTTTGAAGTTCCCGACTGACAAAGGAGTAGGCATTGTTCACGGCGACCAAGCAGCTGGTCGTTCCTGTTATGTGGCCGAGCTCCGAGAGGCCCACCGGAGGGAGAAAGGAAAGGTTGCGGACAATCCCGTCCGCATCCTCAATGCGGATAATTGACAAGTAGTGCCCGAGCCCTGGCTCGGGCATAGTTCTCGGATCTACGGAGATATAGATCCGAGAGACGACGATGAGAAACCCAGGAAAGAGAAGGCGGCACCGGCTGAATTGACAGTTGACATTTCAGTTAGCCGTGACGACCATTCGCGAATACTGAAGATCGGATCACAGCTAGGCCCCGCAATGACTGAAGACCTTAGCGACTTCCTCCGGGCAAACCTTGATGTTTTCGCCTGGACGCATTCTGATATGTGTGGGATTTCTCCCGCCATCATGAATCATATGTTGAACATAGACCTAAAATACGTCCCAGTCAAGCAAAAAAGGAGAGGAATGGATCCGGAGAGATCCGCCGCTCTTGGAGAGGAGGTGGACAAACTCAAAGCAAATGGGTTCGTCCGCGACGCCCTCTACCCGGAATGGGTCTCCAACCCCGTGCTAGTAAAGAAGGCGAATGGGAAATGGAGGACTTGCGTAGATTATTCCGACTTGAACAAAGCATGCCCTAAGGACAGTTTCCCGTTGCCTAGGATCGATCAGTTGGTCGATTCCACCGCAGGACACGAGTTACTGTCATTCATGGATGCGTACTCAGGATACAACCAAATCCCAATGCATATTCCGGACCAAGAACACACCAGCTTCGTTACAAATGTCGGGCTGTATTGCTATGTAGTGATGCCCTTTGGATTGAAGAATGCTGGAGCAACTTACCAACGTCTGGTGAATCGAATGTTCAAGGACCAGCTGGGTAGAACCATGGAAGTCTATGTGGATGACATGCTCGTGAAGTCACGACGGTCAAACGACCACATTCAAGACTTGGCTGAAATGTTCGACATACTCAGGTTTTACGGCATGAAGATCAACTCGTTGAAGTGTTCTTTCGGCGTTGCATCAGGGAAGTTTTTGGGATTCATCGTCAACGCTAGGGGAATCGAAGCCAACCCAGAAAAGATCCAAGCTATTCGAGATGTACAAGCGCCCAGGACTATAAAGCAGGTACAGAGCTTGAACGGAAAAGTAGCTGCGCTGAGTCGATTTATATCCAAGGCAACTGACAAGTGCATCCCGTTCTTTGACATAATAAAGAAAGGAAAGAGAAATTTTGAATGGACGTCTAGCTGTGAGGAAGCATTCCGGAATCTGGTGAGGCATCTGGAGAGCCCACCAATGCTATCAAAACCAGTTGACCATGAGATGTTGTACGTATACTTGGCGGTATCCCCACATGCGATAAGTGCGGCTTTGGTACGAGAGGAGGATCGAGTCCAAAAGCCGGTGTATTATGTTAGCAAACGTTTAACAGGGGCCGAGAGGAATTACCCTAAAATAGAGAAATTGGCTTATTGCTTGGTGATTGCATCATGAAAGCTTCGCCCGTACTTTCAAGCACATTCAATCGGTGTTTATTCCGATCAACCCCTGAGGCAGGTACTCCAACGGCCGGAAACTTCAAGAAGATTGCTAAGATGGAACATCGAGTTGAGCCAATTCGATATCGCGTACTTACCACGGAGAGCCATCCGAGGGCAAGCGTTAGCAGACTTCATCGCTGAGTTTACCATACCCATCAAACCGGACGATCAGGACATCATTCCCCACGTTCGATGGAAATTATACACCGACGGTGCATCAAACGACCGTTGCTCCAGCGCGGGCGTAGTTCTTGTAACTCCGGAAAACCGATCGATCTGTTATGCCCTGAAGCTCGATTTCCCGGCTACAAATAACGAAGCTGAATATGAAGCACTAATCGCTGGCTTGAAGCTCATCAGAGAACTTGGGATCGAATCAGTCGAAATCTTTTGTGACTCGCAGTTGGTGGTTTACCAAGTACGAGGAGACTACCAAGCAAAAGGACGAAAGCTTGCTCCGTACCTCATTCAGGTCCAAGAACTACTATCAAATCTTGAGCGTTATGACATCTCACATATCCCGCGCGAACAAAACAAAGAAGCCGACTTATTGGCCAAGTTCGCAAGTACCGACGATACGCAACAAATGGGATTGTATCCCGTCGAAGTCTTGCATGCCCCGAGCATAGACGAAATGAAAGTCGATCGCGTGTTGGAAACAGAAATTGAAAAGGAATCGTGGATAACCCCATTCAAACTATACCTAACGACCGGGGTTTACCAGAAAGAAGAAGCGAAAGACGGCAGGTCCTTCGAAAGGCCGCGCGATACGTAATGTAGGATGGATCCGTGTATCGAAAAGGATTCTCGGTCCCATTATTACGGTGCATCGCTCATGATGAAACAAAGCGAGTCTTGAGAGAAGTTCACGAAGGGGAATGCGGCGACCATACTGGGGGGCAAACGCTAGCAAAGAAGATCCTCCGCTATGGATATTACTGGCCCACCGTAAACCGGGATGCCGCGGACTACGCAAGAAAATGCGACAAGTGTCAAAGATATGCAAAACTCCCGAGGGCTCCATCAACGGAACTCACACAAATGATCAGTCCCTGGCCATTTGCGATCTGGGGAATCGACATAATCGGCTCTTTGCCTTTATCCAAAGGTGGTGCGAAATATGCAATAGTTGCAGTCGACTATTTCACGAAATGGGCTGAGGCAGAACCTTTGGCCACTATCACCTCTAAGAAGGTCATTAACTTCGTTGTACGAAACATTATATGCCGCTTTGGCCTTCCACGCACCATCATTACAGACAACGGAACGCAATTTGAAAGTAGAGAGTTCAAAGAGTTCTGTTTAAAGTACGGCATCGAGAAAAAGTTCGCCGCTGTTGCACACCCAAAAGCTAACAGACAAGTCGAGGCCGTTAACAAAATAATTAAGTCCATATTGAAGAAGCGTCTGGAGAAGGTTGGAGGCAAGTGGGTAGATGAACTCCCGACAGCATTATGGGCGTATAGAACTACCCACAAGTCCACGACCGACCACACTCCGTTCGCCTTGGCATACGGCTCTGAAGCCGTTATACCCGTGGAACTTGAAGTTCCATCGCACCGAGTGACATACTATGATCCCAAGACGAACCAAAACCTCTTGCTGGAATCACTGGACTGCATCGACGAAAAGCGCAAAGAAGCCGAATTAAGGGCGGCAGCGCATAGGCACCGAGTCAAGCGCTACTACGACGGCAGAGTCCGCCCAAGAATCTTTGATGTGGGTGATCTCGTTCTGAAACGAGTCTTCCCGGTACCATCACGCATGAGTCCCAGTTGGGAAGGTCCATACGCCATTGAGCGGAAGCTTGGAGAAGGAACATTCAAGCTAACGACCGTTGATGGCGCGACACTCCCCCGAGCATGGAACAGTGAACATTTGCGACACTATTACATTTAGCATGTTTTCCTTTCTTGTTGTAGGCACTGTTATTTCCTGCATGTTTCCATTCAATAATGACTTAGTTTCCTTTTTAAGTTGTAATCAAGCAATTTAGTTGATTTTCGTTAATAAAGGCTTGAAGCCATATTTTCTATGAAGTTTCTATATCTCTTAATTGGATGATAAAATACATTATCCTGCACGACATACAGACGCGTGCGAACGATTCCAAATCTCTGAATCCCCAGAGTGCGGAGCGGAGTACTCTAAGTCCCCAGAGCGCGGACTAGAGTATAAACGATTTCCAATCTCCGAATCCCCAGAGTGCGGAGCGGAGTACTCTAAGTCCCCAGAGCGCGGACTAGAGTATAAACGATTTCAAATCTCCGAATCCCCAGAGTGCGGAGCGGAGTACTCTAAGTCCCCAGAGCACGGACTAGAGTATAAACGATTTCGAATCTCCGAATCCCCAGAGTGCGGAGCGGAGTACTCTAAGTCCGCAGAGCGCGGACTAGAGTATAAACGATTTCGAATCTCCGAATCCCCAGAGTGCGGAGCGGAGTACTCTAAGTCCCCAGAGCGCGGACTAGAGTATAAACGATTTCGAATCTCCGAATCCCCAGAGAGCGGAGCGGAGTACTCTAAGTCCCTAGAGCGCGGACTAGAGTATAAACGATTTCGAATCTCCGAATCCCCAGAGTGCGGAGCGGAGTACTCTAAGTCCCCAGAGCGCGGACTAGAGTATAAACGATTTCCAATCTCCGAATCCCCAGAGTGCGGAGCGGAGTACTCTAAGTCCCCAGAGCGCGAACTAGAGTATAAACGAATACGAATCTCCGAATCCCCAGAGTGCGGAGCGGAGTACTCTAAGTCCCCAGAGCGCGGACTAGAGTATAAACGATTTCAAATCTCCGAATCCCCAGAGTGCGGAACGGAGTACTCTAAGTCCCCAGAGCGCAGACTAGAGTATGAACAGTCTCAAGTCTCCAAGTCCCCGGAGCACAGTGTCAGTAAACCAAATAAAGACAAGAGAATCATTCAAACAAAAAGAAACTAAAATTTTATTCGATAAGTCCAAAATGGGGATACACGATCACTCCTACAAAATTCGGGCCTATACAAACTACGAGTTACGGAAGATAAAAACAATTACAAAACCTAAGCGGGAAACTTGTTGAACAAGTGCATCGATTATTTCTTCGACTTCTTCTTCTTGTCTTCCTTTGGTGTTTCCGATGACTCCTCTCCCTCACGCTTTCTCTTGGACTTTTTGCTTGCTAGAGAAACGGAGTCAGGAGTAGGGGACGGAACATCTAGTGGTCTGGACCTGCCCGGGAGAATGATTTTCAAAGGTCTGTTACGCGGGTCAGTGAGTTCCAGTATTTCAGATTCAACTTTGACTTTGACCTTTTTCTTCTCCTCGTCGACGAGACGGTCCTTCATGCTCATCTCTGAAGTATGCTCAGAGGCGCCAGTGATTTTAATTTCATCGCTTCCTTCGGCAAAAGACGAAGTATCAAGTTTGTCATCATCAAGCGCCCCGATCACTTGAGCGTCTGGACCGGGAGTTACTCCTGCGTGAGCAACGTCGCTTGTTTTCTCTGCTTCCTCCTTGGCGTCATCGCTCCTCGGAGTTGGCTCGGCGTCAGAACAACCTGCACGAAAACATAAGGAATGAGCATTAGAACGAATAACCACTGCTAAAAAATGACGAGAACTCTTCAATTTCTAGAGAAAGAAGAATTTCCTACCATGGTCCGGTTGGCTATCGGTGGCACGTGGGGTTTCACCCTCCAGGATAGGTGACAGCACATGAACGCCAAGCCCGGGATCTTCGAGATCATAACTGGCATGCTGCTCGAATGGATCAAGCGTCGACCGACCGGCCGATTGAGCAGCATAAGGAGCGGCGATGTGAGGAGTAGTAGTGTCGGCCTCTGACGGGCCGGCTTCGTCGTTCTTCTCTTTCGAAGGGGAAGAGCCTTTGCTATAAAGTGTCAATGCTACGGATAAATCCGATGGCTCATTCCCCCTCAGGAACTCCTTCACCAATGCATCCTCATCGACCTCTTCGGAGCCTGACTCGACCTTCCTGATCTTTATCAGAGTTTCCCATGCCCCAGCCAGGGATTCGAGGCAGCCGTCGCCCAAGAATGTTAAGTCACGGTGCATAAGGACTCGGGCTCCGTACTCGGCGATCAACGGGTCAAACATACTTTTGACCTCTTCCCTGCCGGCCTCTGCGGCCGCCTCAAGGAGAGAATCAAGCTCCTCCACAGCCATTCTTTTGCCCTCCTCACGGGCCTCATCCTTCATTTTCTCGACCCCGGCAAGTTCGTCGTCAAGCTTTGTCTTCAGGAGTCGGGTAGCAACAATCTCATCACAATATCGCTGTGATTCTTCCTGAGCAGCTATTTTGTCTTCTTTCTCCTTGGAGAGTAGTTCTTTCAGCTCTTTGACTTGAGTAGCGAGCGCGTCCCTTTCTTTTTGGACAGAGTCTTTTTCTAGGGCAAGGGCGCCGCTGCGCTGGACTGCTTCGTCAAGCTCCTTTTTGTGAGCCACCTCTAAGCGAGTAACTGCCTCAGCAGTATCTTTTTCACCTTGTTCAGCGGCTTCTAGCTTTGACTTATACGAAGCGAGCTCTTCGTCTTGGAGTTTGATGATTTTCTTATCGCTGTCAGCCTCCAGATTCAGACGGTCAATCTCGTGTTGACGCTCAATAGATACTTCCGAGATCTTCTCCACCAAGTGCACGAATGCGTCATGTTGAACATAGACGTCGTTGTTGCAGGCAATGGCACTTTGCTTCACGTGCCCAGGAATGTGATGGATGGCTGGGAGGAATTTCAAGCCGTCAAAACAGATTTTCGAAAACTTGGCCTTAAGGTCGACCATCTTTTCCGCAACGGTTGGGTCCACTGCAGGAGTAGGAGGAGGAGGCCTTGAGAATTCCGTTCTTTTACGTTGCTCTCGAACTTGCCTCGTACTCGATGAACTGGAATGTTGTTCTCGAGCAGCATCAGACTGATAACCCTTCTGCAAAGACTTCTCTTTATCCGGCTCGGTTGGAGGAGGAAGATCGCGGGACTGGGAAGATTGAGAGTGTGCTTTCTTGCGGTGAGACGACTCGCGAGGACGATTGTCCCTATCTTCATAATCACCTCGGTCCCTGCGTCTGCCTGAACCGGAATCCCGTCCGTAGTGATGGAATATAGAAGACCCCTGAAGGCGATCAAGTCCGTGAGAGCGGCCCATATCACCTGCAAAGAATGGAGATAACAACGAGTTAAGGAGAATTCACAAATTAAAAAGACTTGAAGTATATTATGGAATGCGCATGTGCGTGTGTGTCCTAGTGTTCCCCCCGACGGACCCGTTCGTTTATCTTTGCTAATCGGAGTGTTGTCTCCTTGAGCCGGGAGTTGAACTCCTACATTGCCTCTAGCGGGCGAAGAGAATTTGAGAGCTCCAGGATCATCAAACCCGTAATTAAGTAAATCATCGGGGATGGACAGGTTGGACAGACCCCTCAGAGAACTTTCCAGATGCTGTGAGGAAGCCTCTTTCTCAGGCGGAATAAGTGTGACTTTTGAGGTGCCACCAATTTTCTCCTTTTGAACCGTATATTTCAACTTCTTCTTTCCCTTCGAAAGGGAGGATGATGTCTCAATATCCCGAACTTCGATTGCCGGATTCCAAGCGAGACCCACGTTCTCGCCCTGAGTCTCGGGAGCATCATCCTCTCTACGCTCGCTTTCTCCGTGCGTATCGGGAGCGCGGCGCGACGACGATCCGACAAGTTTTTTCCCTTTACCGGACGGAGGTTTGGGAATGGTAACACCTTCTGGAAGGCTGATCCGACGACCAGGGGCTAGCAAGCCAAACCCCGACAGCGATTCATTTGAGAGGATAGTCCGGATGTCTCGATCCTCAGTAGGAAGAGCTCTAATGGCTTCAACAGCCTCAGAATATCCTCGGCCTTCCGGACGTGGGTTGATACATGAAAAGATGAAATGAAGAGTTAGGAAAAGCATGACTCCAATTAAATACGAATAGCGATTCAGCAGAGAGACTTACTGCCTTCAACCCATCTCCTAGCGAAACCAGAAGGGCAGCGCACATAGAACCATTTCTGTTTGTACAGGGCGAATTTGCTACAGGCCCCTGTCAAGATCTGGCATTTGTGGTATGGCTCGAGGAACATAAAAGAAGGACTGTCTTTCCGTCTCTTGAACATATAAATGTATCTGATATCACCGGGGGTTGGAGGTTTGGAGAAGACGGCCATGAAAAGTAAGTAAGTCCCGTATAGGAATGCATGGCCGTTCGGGTGCAGCTGCGACGGAGCCACATCTATGTACTGCAGAACATCCCGGAGAAATAAGTTGAATGGAGCCACGCTGCCCATCCAACACATGAACTTGTTGCAGGTAGTGTACCCGACTGGGGGCAGATGAGGGCGATCGTGTCTCGAAGGGACTAACACGTCGGCAAAAGGAATCCCGTGAATAGAGCATATCCGTCGTAGAGCAGCTTCGTTGATCTTCGAGGCTTGAGAATCAATTGGATTGTCTAGTAAGATGGTTGCCTCCAGAGCGTCAGGCGCCAGGTTATGAGCGGGAGAAGTTGACAGGTTAGAAGTTTCATTGGCTCCTTGCCTTGCTGATGGCCCAGGCCTGTCAGATATGGTGGCAGAGCTAGATTTTCTCGACATCCCGAATAAATAATGAACCTGGCTAAATGCTTGAGAAAGCTATACTTAAAAAACGTTGAACGTTAGAATTAGCAACACGAGTTTCCCCCCCCCCCCCCACGTGGTGTGTGAACTAGTGCAAGCAATTGTGTACAGGCAATAAGAATGTTTTAAAGATATAATGACTAGCTTTGAATCATCGCCTTCGAAGACCGTCATCACTGACCGTCTCAAAAAGCTCGCATTGAGGTGATTACAGTTTCAGATTCAAAATACATATGATTTCTAAAGTAACCGGCCTAAGTGTAGTTTGACATTTATACTGTTCGGCATTTAAGTAATGATCGGCAATTGTATTGTTCGTCCTAAGTATAGGTCAGCATGTATGTTTGCTCGGCATGTCGAGCGTTCGGCTAAAGGTCTCGTTCGGTTAAGACATTGTCCTGTTAAGAGTTCTGTTCGGCATTCAAGATTGTTCGTCCTAAGTATAGTGTTCGGCTGTGTTTTGCTCGGTTTAAAGAGTGTTCGACAATTGTATTGTTCGGCTGAATTCAATGTTCGGCATGTCAATTGTTCGGCTTGGGTTATCGTTCGGCTAAGTTATTGCTCTATATTTTAGTAATTGTTCAGCATTGATACCGTTCGGCATTCAAGACTGTTCGGTTTGGGTTATCGTTCGGCTAAAAGTAGCGCTCCACCACGATTTCAACTCCACCCTACACCTTCTCCATCTGCGCCGAACAACAAGGACAGATCGCCCGGCGAAGACTACGCCGTTCAGTGTCCCATCTTTCTTTTCCCTCCAGTCTCGTTCGGCACGAAGGAGCTAGCCCTAACTAGACAACTCCAAGCATGCGAGCCATTTCTGCTCGACGCATATTATACGATCATAGAAATGTCACGTTTCCCACGAAAACAACCTAAGTCTTGTGCTGAAGTAGTCTAATCACAGAAGGATTGATACCTAGTTCGAAAGTCGAAGTTGAGGAAGGATCAGTTAGGTCTCAAATCTGATAGGATGGCAAGAATTGCAAGTCTCTAGGAATGACAGAAAAGAAGGCGTAAAAGGAAAAGAGACGGGAAGGACCTGGTTATATAGAGGGAGGTAGAAGTTGAAGAGGCTATACCCGGTAGAACCGGTCAACACCGAAGGGTTCGGCATCGTAGCAGAGTGACGTTCGGCACACGAGGTACGTTCGGCTTCGAGCGTATCGTTCGGCATCCAAATCTCGTTCGTCTTGCACCTCCTTCACTAACATTCTCGAGAAGGTACCTCCGAGGTAAATCGTACCAGACTCAAAGCGCATCACGTTCGGCCACGCGATACACTTTGGGGGGCAAGTGTTTCCTGGAGATTTGACCAGGCAACTGAGTGCTCGGCATTGGCCACTACTCGGCATAAAGGACTGTTCGGCATCCAGGAGGACTCGGCGAAGCGCGCGACATCCAGTGGGACTCGGCATCCATAGCGTTCGGCATCCGTAGTACTCGGCGATCAGGAGACTCGGCGTCATTTAGTGTTCGGCGACAACCAATGCTCGGCGCTAGCGTTCGGCATACAAGGGTGCTCGGCATCGAGACTGCTCGGCATCAGGTAGCACTAGGCATCAGAGAGTGTCCGGCATCCATGAATGTTCGGCGAGGCACTTGGCATCCAGGAATGTTCGGCGAAGCACTTGGCATCCGTAGTGCTCGGCGACCAGCAGACTCGGCGTCAAGTAGTGTTCGGCATCAACTAGCACTCGGCTACAGGAGTACTCGGCATCCCAAGGTACTCGGCGTCAAGTAGTGTTCGGCATCAACTGGCACTCGGCTACAAGAGCGCTCGGCATTCAGAAGGCATTCAGTATGCACAACTTCACAAGGACCGTTCGGCATGGAAAGCATCGTTCGGCATGGGAAGGGCTGCTCGGCATCAGAGCGTTCGGCATACCAGGATCGGCATGCAGCGACCACTGTACTGGGGCTAGAGTGTTTGGCCATCCAGCCCATTTGGGAAGTCCAGCCCATATTTGCCTATAAATAGAGGGGCAGGGTCACAGTGAAAGGGATCCTTTTTTGGAGAGAAAACACCGGGGAGACTCTGCCATTTTCAAGACTCATCTTCTCTCCTTAACAACTCCACTCAAGCATTTGATTCACGAATTGTATTTGTAATCAACTAGAAAGGAAATCAATAAAGTTGAACAAAGTGGACGTAGGCAATTACGCCGAACCACTATAAATTTGGTGTTCTTACTTTCTGCATTTAAATTAGCATTGTCTTCTTTGTTTAATTTACTTTCATCATTTATATCTCTACACAATCTTTCTCAACGAGGTTAGTGACCAATTTTGGTGCTAACAAAATTTATCCACAATTATTCCACATTTAGAACAAGTGGGGTTTTTTTAGAAAAGTATTATTGTTAATGTTGGAAAACTATTAAATTTTGATCTTTCATTTGAAAAATAAAGAAAGCTTGATTTATATGTTTATGTAGACTGAAGAAAAGATAGTTTGTTAAAACCAAAATTAACCTGAAACTTTGAAATAATTATTTGTTGCTCTTTACAGATCTAATAATAATGATATTGATTAGAATAATTTAAAATACATTGCCTTTCTACACTCGGTAGTTGGTAAATTAGTTCAGTTGCTTACATTAATTTGTGATGCAGCGCATACCTTAAGTCGCGAACAAAGCCATAGGTCGCTCCAGCCTAAGTCGCAAACGAGCAGAATCCTTATGTCGCGAACGAGCAGATCTTCCTTAGGTCGCGAACAGATCTTCCTTATGTCGCGAATGAGCAGATCTTCCTTAGGTCACGAGCAGATCTTCCTTAGGTCACGAGCAGAGCAGATCTTCCAGTAGGTCGCGAGCTCCAGAACTCCTTAGGTTGCAAGCTTTCCTTATGTCTCTTCCAGTAGGTCGCGAACTCCAGAATTCTTATGTCGCTGAAGTTCTTATGTCGCTGAAGATTCTTAGGTCGCTGAAGTTCTTATGTCGCTAAATATTTTTATGTCGCTGAAGTTCCTTAAGTCGCTTCCAGAAGGTCGTTGTTTTCTTTGAGTCGTTGTTTGGTTTTATCTGTAATTATGATGTATTTTCTTGAGTCGTTTGTTAAGTCGTATTATAATTGTGTTGAGTCGAGTGGTGTTGTAATTTCCTATAAATAGGGGTTTGTTGTCATTTGTAAAAGTAGTTGAATTTTGAATAAAATTTGTTGAGAGCTTTGTGCCTCCTTTAAAATTGGAAGTTGAGTGTGATCTCCTTTCTCCATCTTCGGATATTCGAGTGCGCTCGAATCAACGAGTTTAAAGCCGATTCACGGAATCTCGTGCGCGAGATCAACATCGAAGAATCGTAGATCTTCTAACGCGGTATCGTGCGCGATCAACGTATTGAAGATAGATAGAATCCGGTATCTCAAGAGATCAACGGATTTGGGCACTTGGGCATCATCAATTCATCAATTTATCTTGTTTCATCGATTCATTGTTCCCAATTCATGATTGGATCCTGGATAGATTTAACCGCTGGTTCAGATCTACTTCCGTGCTGCGTCATTTTGGTATTAGAGTAAGGAGACGAACTTTTCCAAGTTCGTTGGGTGTGAAGTATCGAGATTTGAAGTTTTTGTGGAGTTCGAATTGAGTTGTTTGTTCATTTGGGTGTTCGTGAAATTTCAAACAAGTTGGGGAGTTTTGATTCAAGATTTTTTTTGGATCGAAGTGAAGTTTGTGTTTGTATTTGTTGAAGATTTGATCATGCCTCCGAGACGTGCTAACCGCTATCAAAATGTTGAAGATTTGTATAGAAGACAAGAAGCTGAGCAGATGGAGCAGCGTATCAATGAAAAGTTCAATGAGGGTATTGAAAGTTGGAGAAATTGATGATCGACATGAATCAAAATCAAAGGAGAACGTCACCAGTTTCGAACCGGGGTGGAAACAGGGTTTCGCCATCGGTTTCGGAAGAAAGGAGGATGTCACCCCAGTCTTATCGAGATAGGAGAGAATCATCAGTCTCAATAATGCGAGAACACCATGGGTACCGAAATGAAGAGGGAAGAACTCAACGTGGTTTCGAAAATGAACCATATCGTGATGCTAAAAGACAAGGTAGAAGGAACATGCGTGGTCGTAGGGATGTAGATGGTCAGGATCGATATCGAAATACATCTGATTTTGAGGAAGATGGTGATGGAGGTAGTAGTCAGTATTGAAATTAAGGCCAAGTGCGAAATCAATATCGGGATTCATAAAATGATCGTAAATGGGAGTCAGGTATGAAGATGGAAATTCCAGAATTCAAAGGGGGTATGCAAGCAGAAGAATTTCTTGATTGGTTGTCGAATGTTGAAGAAATTTTGGAATTCAAGGATGTGCCTGAGAATCACAGAGTCCAATTAATTGCTACAAGACTAAGGAGAAGAGCTATGGCTTGGTGGCAACAAACTAAACTAACTCGGGAGAGAATGGGAAAATCAAAAGTTGTTACTTGGGAGAAGATGAGAAAGATGATGAAAGAGACTTTCTTGCCGTACAATTATCAATCTCTTATGTATCAACGTTTGTAGAATTTGAGACAAGAGACGAAGACAGTGAATGACTATGCAGATGAATTCTATCAATTGATTGCAAGGAATGATATTATGGAAACCGAGGAACAGCTAACGGCTAGATATGTTGGAGGGTTACGAATGCAAATTCAAGACATGGTTAATATGTTTAATCCAATGTCTGTTGCTGAAGCACATCAGAAAGCTCTAGCTTGGGAGAAACAAGGGAGATGACGAAGTGGTGTGTTTACGAGTTCCAACAACTAGAATAAGGGTGCTAGTAGAAGTGCTAATGTTTCCAAGGCAGTCAATAAACCAATTGTCAATGAAACCGCTAAAGCAAAGGTCAATAACAGTATCAAGTGCTATAACTGTCAGGAGTTTGGCCATAAAAGTAATGAATGTACAAAGCCAAAGAAGAGAGCATTAGTTGCAGAAGAATGTGAGTATGAGGATGTGGAAGCTGAAATTGATTATTCTCATCCATCGAAGTTTGATGAAGATGAAGAAGTTGTGTCAGGAGACGAAGGGTGTAACTTGATGATGAGGAGGTCTTGTTTAACGCCAAAGCATGAGGATGATTCTAGTTGGCTGAGGAGAAATATCTTTCAGTCTACATGTACTATCTTGGGAAAGGTTTGTCGATTTGTTATTGATGCGGGAAGCTGCGATAACATTGTTTCTGAAGAAGCCATCAAGAAGTTAGGGTTGAAGACTGAAAAACACCCTAGACCTTATAAACTGGCATGGCTAAAGAAAGGTGGAGAAGTGACAGTGGGAAGACGAGCATTTGTTACATTTTCTATTAGGAAGAAGTACAAAGATGATATATGGTGTGATGTTGTCAATATGGATGTGTGTCATCTACTATTGGGAAGACCGTAGCAATATGATAGAGCTGTACAACATAATGGTCGCACCAACAGCTATAGTTTCATGTTTGAAGGTACTCAAATCACCTTAGTTCCTAAGAAGCGTGAACAAAGTGAAAGCAAGTCAGAGAAGAAAGTGGAACCAACTAGTCTATTATCTTCGAGAGAATTTGTTTTGTATACGGATCATGAAGCATTAAAACATTTACAAGGGCAGAATAATATTGCAACTAGGCATGCATCGTGGATAGCTTATTTGCAGCAATTTACATTCGTCGTAAAGTACAAGTCTGGAGTAACTAATTGTAACGACCCGCTATTTTGGACCATTCGCATCCGCACATGTCGAACTTGAATGATTCAAAATACCGAATTGTTAATTTAAATTTGGAAAAACTGAGCATATACAGTAAATAAAAAATCACAGATCACAGATACAGAGTAATAATGCAGCGGAAACAAAAGATAGTAGTTCATGAAGCTACTATATACATATCAGAGTTAAATAAGGTACAACAGATGTCTCGAATACAATAGTCAAATACCAGAATCAGAATACAATCACTGAAATCAACTGGATATCTGAAAGTTGGATAGATAGCTGGATCTCTAAGCGAAGCTCCAACTCCAAAGGTGAGTCTCGAATACTGGTACACTCAGTCTGACCCGAGCGTAAAGCAAAACACAAAACACTCGAGTCAGGATTAACATTCTTATATCAATAAATCCAACTCAAGTGAAATAGCAATTGAAATACAAGTAACTCAAAGGATGTTTGGAATAACCATCCTTTAAGGATCCGTTAAACTATCTACTATGTAGTAGTGTACGATAAGTAGATAATGCCTATCAGTAATATAAAATATCAAAGTAGTGTTAAGGCGTTACCATTATCCCCCTTAACACATTTATATAAGCGTTATAGTCTATACAGCACTGTAAACTCCACCGTAAACTAGTGGGATATCAGGGAGTAAACCATAGGTATAACACAAAACAAATCGTAGTGGTCGCGTATATAGGGATACAAGTATGACAAGGCACATGAGGCAATACCCAAGGTAGTGAAACTACCGTTTTCCTGATCCGGACTGGTGAGAACGCATCGCCGCAGCGATCGCAACACCGCGAAACAACACTCCCAAAATCAAGGGTGCACCAATCGAAAACAAGTAATGAGTAGTTTCGAAGAAGTGTGTTCGCTCGAGGTAGCTAACCCCATTTGGCCCGGCACGGCTCCTGTTTTAGTCATTTCCAATTTGACACAAGTGTCAAGGCTATCCATTATCGTTCTCTTTCTTCAGTCATCACGTTCATCATTCCAACCACTTCATTCTGGATCACACTCCGCGTATAGTTATTAAAGTGGTTTTCGGTTTAGACAGAGAGTATGTCCCTAACCGATTCCGGTCTCTTTAATAACTTTCGTAATTATTACACCGATTGGTCGTTTATTTATTTCAAAACCAAATCAATTTCAATCTCAATTAGAATTTGTAAACCAACATTTCATTTGTCTTTCTAAACCAATTTCCCAAAAATTTACGTTTCAAAACGTCCAAATTACCATTTCAAAATCTTATTATACAATTTCAATTTTTATTTAAAACCATTCCAATATTCATTTAAATTCGTATATAAGTTTCATTCCGAAATCATTTAAATTAATTTAATTTAACATTCAAATCAATTTAAATTCATTTATCTATTTCATTCAATATTTGTTAAGTTAATTTGTCATTCAAAACAATTTCTATTAAATTTCCAATTCGTTAAATCAATTACTTAAGTTCAACTTCATTATATCAAAAACTTACAAATTTGAATTAAATTAAATTCATCAAATCAATTCTTTCAATTACAAGTCTTACTTTAATTTCAATAAATCACATTCTATTTCTTGTTAAAGAAATTCAATTTCACTTATTTATTTACTTAGTTACAAATTTCAAAACTCAATTAATAAAGAAACTAAATTTCACTTATTCAAGAAGTTCAATTCCACTTATTAAAGAATTCAATTTATTTAATTATTAAATAACTTCAATCTTATTTAATTATTAAATAATTTCAAAAATTAATTATTAAATAATTTCAACTTAATTATTAAATAATTTCAAACTTGATTAATAAATAATTAAATTAAACAACGTTCTTTCATCAACTACAATGTTAATATTTTTGTTTCAGATTATTAACATTTTTTTTTCATAAAAATTCAAATTCCAACTTCATTTCAAAACCTTTTTTTTTCAAATAACATCTATATTTTATCTTTTTAAAATAAATTATTGACCAATCGGGTTTTATTTAATTCTCTATCCTAGGTCAAAGTTTAATTTGGGTATTTATCATTTCAACCCGATTCCAATTCAATTCAAAATCAAAGCATAGCAAAGGGAACTTGCAGTGTGATAACTGGGATGGAGTCAAAGTAAATAAACAAGCAATAACAATAACCAATATTAATCCAATAATCAATTCAAATAATCCCGAAATAATCGAATTAATTCACATTGTTGTTTGTGCGAATTAATATAATTATTTCTAGAATCTACACTATCATTTCATGTAGATTAAAGATTATTACACTAATATTAATACGGTTCTTTAATTTATGTCAATTATTCAATTTCCTACTACGTCGATTTAAACAACATACCTTTAAATGGTTCAAGGTGTAATTTACCATATTCTACATGTCAATTAATTTAAACATTTAAAAAGGTCATATTATGCAAATGTCATCAAATCAAATTTACCACATATATCAAATCTAACTATCCTACGACAATTTCAATTTCAAATTTTTAATCACTTACAACATTTACAATTTAACGTCCAATGTAAACAACAAACAATCAATCAATTATCAACCAAATTGAATTATCATCGTTTCAATAACAGATAATCGTGTTAGATGTCACAGGTGAGCTGATACAGGTAATAGCATATATAACAGTGTAATTAACTAACAGCAACATATTTCAATTGTCGTTCCAATTGAAATCAAATTTAATAAATAAAAGAACATTAATCGTGAGTGATTGCTCACCTTTCGAGGTTAGAGATGAACGGGAGTGAGATGTGTTACGAATCCAAGCACGAGATCCAAAGCAAAGTTTGATGGATACAGATTCGACAGACAACTGAAAGATAAAGATTTGATGACATCAAATCAGAACGGGTTCGATGATGATAAGAAGTATAAGAGACCTTGCTTATAACTATATATAACTATATATATATATAAATTCAATTCTAAATTCAAACATATTTTATATAAAATACATATATGAATTCAAATTATTGTTTAAGCTGAAACTCATATATATATAATTGAAAAACCAAGTTCACATATATATAACCAAATGCATACCCACATATATACAAACTTGTACACGTGTTATAATTTAAAAGTTAATATTGTTTAACATACCTTTAAATAAAATATCATATATATACAATATGTACCAATATTTAAAGAAATGTATACTTAAAACCAAAATCAGTATCCTATATTTAAAACAATGCGAATATATTATATACTTAATAACATTTCAAGACACTCCATATAACTTTGCAAATATAAACTACCACCTAACCATACTCTATAACTTGTCATGTTATTTATATAACCTATCCACATATACTCACGTACTGATATTTTTCTACTTCGATCTTTATAACTAGCATATTAATAAAACAACCTGCATATGCCATTACACATACGCTTGTAACATACGTAATTAATACATTTAGGTTAGAAACATTCTATACAATATATACACCTTTATAATATATAAAGTATACGTACTGTAACCTATAACTAAATATACAAAACTTAGTAATATATTATCATATATGCGACCTAAACATGTACAGACCAGTGAACCAAAGTACTCGGCATGAAAACATTGTATACTTTTATAAACTTTGCAATTTTATTTTTACAACTACTGTATATATACTTTATAAAACTAACATAATATATAAACTTATGTACCAATATCCAATGCTCTTAAAATCTACTACTGTATAAATAACTTACAAGTACTGCAACTTTAATTATGAAATTTGTAGTATCAAAAATCAAAACTTGCATACCAAACAAGAAGGAGGAAGCCGAGATTAATGGCCGCTGGGAGGGCAGAGGAAAAATTGGTGGCTACGTGTGCGACATGGCTGGAAGGGATGGGTTTCACGATTTCAGGGAGGGAAGATGTTGCATGCGGCATGTCTGATGGAGGCTGACTGCGGAAGTGGTGAACTTGGGTGAAAGAGGAGAGGGCGGATTCGAGGAGGTTGACGCGCAGTTTGGTGGGTGGTCGGTGCGGCAGTTTGAGGTAGAGCAGGCGGCTACAGGAGGCTATTCTCGGTTGTTGGAGCTACGGCAGCAAGCGAAGAGGAAGGGGAAGGGATGTAGTGAGGTGGTTGTGCGGCAGTGCATTGAGATGATGATTTCTTGGTTTCACGGAAGTGGAGGCCATGTTTATGGGTGGATGCATTGAGATGATGTCACAGCTGGTGGAAGAAGGTGGAGGCGGAGGTCGCTGCTCTGGTCGAGCGGGTGTGGACGCGGTGGCCTGGGTGGCGGTTGGGTGAGTGCAAATGCGGCGAAGTGGAACCGTGGAGGAACGATGGTGAAGTTTGGTTTCATACTTTTCTTTTGCAAATTATCAGTTGAAGAAATAAATGAAAGAGGAGGAACACGGTTTGCCCTGAAATACAATGAAATACAAAGAAGTGGAACCGTGGACTCTGTGAACGGGTTTGTTTTATTTTATTTTTCCCATTCACAGTAAGAAACAAATGAGAACAAGGAAGGAGGAGGAGGTTGCCCGAAGCTTTCGAATGGATGTGAGGTGGAACAGTGAAAATGAATTGCGTTCTTTTAAGTTTTAAAAATTTTTGTACTAATAAATTTCAATCTTGGAAAACCGAAATGCCACAACTCTTTCCAATGTTAACCCCGGCTGCCAACTAACCTATTTATTATCAGCTGAGATTAGAAATTTTTTTTCAAATTCAAATGGATATGGGTTAAAGAATTTGGGCTGAAATTGTTTAACCGGTCCATCCTGAACGATTAAATTAACGCAACGATTTCCGTCGGACCCCGATTTGCACGAATAAATATACCATTTTGATCAGTGCGACGAGACGATCAAAATGGTATATAGATATTAGTGGTTCGATTGGATTATAAAAATTCGAATTTTCTACTAGAAGAAAATGCAGCAAAAACGCAGAAAAATAAGATCGACGGAGCTAAAGAAGCCCGAATTTGGAAAAACGAAAAATGACGTCTTGCTCAGAAGATAATTTAGAATTTTTCTATATAAAAATATTTAGGTTTCGAAAACGTTTTATTTTCATCAATTCCTAACTGATTAAATTGAAATAAAATTACACACGAAATAAACTTCCAAATTATCTGATGAGAATTTACCGATTGCTATGATTAATTAGACGCATTCCAAATATCAAATTTTTATTTAAAAATTTTATCGTTTAAAATTTCACAAAATTACGGTTAAAATTTACGGGTCGTTACACTCTCCTCCACTCAAAAATTTTCGTCCCCGAAAAGGAAGGAGGTAGGAGAGTAGAAACAACCAGAAGAAAATAGACTTGAATTACAAAGTAAACAATTAATTTAAACCATATAAATTTAAATTTTTATATTTAACCATTGGTTTTTAAATTCAAGGTTTTCATTAAATTGATTTAATTTCACATTTAATAATGTTAGATACAAAATGGTTTCTTTAAACAAAATTTCAATAAAAATTCAATTAATATCAGGATATCTCATTAAGTTGATTTTATTTAAATTTATTAAGTTCCACAAACAGAATTTATTTTATTTATCTCATTTTTTATTCTATTAACTTATTATTCTAATTATCTCAATTAACATTTTTATAATTAAAATTTTAGGCGTATAACGTTTATTATAACTACTCAAATTTATTTAAATTTCTTTTAACATCATTTTATATTGTGTAATATTCAATTACATATTTCAAGTATCATCCAAATAAAATGTAATTGAGTATCATCCAAATAAAATTTCAATTCACTTATTTCAAGTTAAATATTTAGTCAACCATTTTGGCTTTATTGAAAATTATCCCTAAATCAAAATGTTAAGAACTGATTTCCGATTGGCTTCAAACCATTTTATAGATAAATATACATATAATATATATATAAAATCAAATTTATAATCATATACTTATATATATATATAATATATATTATAAATCAAGTCATTCTTAAGAAGTTCAAATCAATTTCATTTTTCAAAACAAAGGTGTAGCAAAGCTACTGAATGTCTCTCCACTTCGAAACTCGAAAATGAATGTCGATGATGCGGCCGCCATCACCGAAATTATTTTCCAGCGACAAAGAGAAGAGCACTTATTTAAACATTTAAAATTATTTGAAAATGATTTCTATACGAAATATTTAAGTACTATACACTTTAAGACTTTCAAATCAAAGTCTGAAATCACCGAAAATTTAAATTCTCAATTTCTTGATTTAAATTCATTTCAAATTTCAATCCAATTATACCCAAGTTTACAAATTCATTTATTTATATTATGAAATAGCCAATGGTTTATAAAACAATAAATGAAAATTAAATACTATCATTCTAACAACAAATTCATTAACAATTTAATTTCAAAAAACTTATATTTATATATAATATAATCATCCAAAACTATTTTGTTTACCAAATTTGAAAACAACATTGTGTCAGTTTGCTCTGCTCAAGTGTTTTGGAAATCCTATCGATAGCGTTGATCAGACGAATCGATCGGAAACCCAAATCAACATCAACAACTCAAACAACACAATATATAAAACATTTTAATATAAATTTACAAATACACTTCCTCGCTCGACGATACAAGAATGGATTTAAAGCAAGGATAGTGATTCAAATTTGATGGACGCAAATCAAAGAGAATTCTGATTCGAAGACAAATTCGAAAGAAAAGATAAGATGATTCAATAACAGAATCGGGAGATGGGTAAGTTTATTTAATTCATGGACAACCTTAACCGGGTCGTCCGTAACTTCAAGAATAAGATCGATGCTGAATTCCGAGGTAAATCAACACTCGATCTCAAGAGATGGAATTCAGGTATAGCAGGGAATAGATAGCATCATAAACCGAGGATACAGAAATCTCCGGTAAATCAATGCCTATTGTAAAAGAGTTTCACCCTTTTATAAATCAATTTGAAGATTGGCGAGACCGCCAACTCATTATAAAGATCATTCGAAGTGGAGTTATGGGATACTCCAGAATTAAAAGAAGACGAAAAGTGAGGAACACGGATGAATTTTGGAACCGTAGGGAACATTCCAAAATTTAAAGGAATCGAGTCAAAAGGAAGAGATTCAAACTCGAATGAAGTGATTCAGTAAATACATTTACTCTATATGCTGAGTTTTGCCTAGAGCTACCAAAGCTCTGATACCAACTATAACGACCCGCTATTTTGGACCATTCGCATCCGCACATGTCGAACTTGAATGATTCAAAATACCGAATTGTTAATTTAAATTTGGCAAAACTGAGCATATACAGTAAATCACAGATCACAAACACAGAGTAATAATGCAGCGGAAATAAAAGATAGTAGTTCATGAAGCTACTATATACATATCAGAGTTAAATAAGGTACAACAGATGTCTCGAATACAATAGTCAAATACCAGAATCAGAATACAATCACTGAAATCAACTGGATATCTGAAAGCTGGATAGATAGTTGGATCTCTAAGCGAAGCTCCAACTCCAAAGGTGAGTCTCGAATACTGGTACACTCAGTCTGACCCGAGCGTAAAGCAAAACACAAAACACTCGAGTCAGGATTAACATTCTTATATCAATAAATCCAACTCAAGTGAAATAGCAATTGAAATACAAGTAACTCAAAGGATGTTTGGAATAACCATCCTTTAAGGATCCGTTAAACTGTCTACTATGTAGTAGTGTACGATAAGTAGATAATGCCTATCAGTAATATAAAATATCAAAGTAGTGTTAAGGCGTTACCATTATCCCCGTTAACACATTTATATAAGCGTTATAGTCTATACAGTACTGTAAACTCCACCGTAATCTAGTGGGATATCAGGGAGTACTCCATAGGTATAACACAAAACAAATCGTAGTGGTCGCATATATAGGGATACAAGTATGACAAGGCACATGAGGCAATACCCAAGGTAGTGAAACTACCGTTTGCCTGATCCGGACCGGTGAGAACGCTTCGCCGCAGCGATCGCAACACCGCGAAACAACACTCCCAAAATCAAGGGTGCACCAATCGACAACAAGTAATGAGTAGTTTCGAAGAAGTGTGTTCGCTCGAGGTAGCTAACCCCATTTGGCCCGGCACGGCTCCTGTTTTAGTCATTTCCAATTTGACACAAGTGTCAAGGCTATCCATTATCGTTCTCTTTCTTCAGTCATCACGTTCATCATTCCAACAACTTCATTCTGGATCACACTACGCGTATAGTTATTAAAGTGGTTTTCGGTTTAGACAGAGAGTATGTCCCTAACCGATTCCGGTCTCTTTAATAACTATCGTAATTATTACACCGATTGGTCGTTTATTTATTTCAAAACCAAATCAATTTCAATCTCAATTAGAATTTGTAAACCAACATTTCATTTGTCTTTCTAAACCAATTTCCCAAAAATTTACGTTTCAAAACATCCAAATTACCATTTCAAAATCTTATAATACAATTTCAAATTTTATTTAAAACCATTCCAATATTCATTTAAATTCATATATAAGTTTCATTCCGAAATCATTTAAATTAATTTAATTTAACATTCAAATCAATTTAAATTCATTTATCTTTTTCATTCAATATTTGTTAAGTTAATTTGTCATTCAAAACAATTTCTATTAAATTTCCAATTCGTTAAATCATTTACTTAAGTTCAACTTCATTATATCAAAAACTTACAAATTTGAATTAAATTAAATTCATCAAATCAATTCTTTCAATTACAAGTCTTACTTTAATTTCAATAAATCACATTCTATTTCTTGTTAAAGAAATTCAATTTCACTTATTTATTTACTTAGTTACAAATTTCAAAACTCAATTAATAAAGAAACTAAATTTCACTTATTCAAGAAGTTCAATTCCACTTATTAAAGAATTCAATTTATTTAATTATTAAATAACTTCAATCTTATTTAATTATTAAATAATTTCAAAACTTAATTATTAAATAATTTCAACTTAATTATTAAATAATTTCAACTTAATTATTAAATAATTTCAAACTTGATTAATAAATAATTAAATTAAACGACGTTCTTTCATCAACTACAATGTTAATATTTTTGTTTCAGATTATTAACATTTTCTTTTCATAAAAATTCAAATTCCAACTTTGTTTCAAAACCTTATTATTTTTTTCAAATAACATCTATATTTTATTTTTTAAAAACAAATTATTGACCAATCGGGTTTTATTTAATTCTCTATCCTAGGTCAAAGTTTAATTTGGGTATTTATCATTTCAACCTGATTCCAATTCAATTCAAAATCAAAGCATAGCAAAGGGAACTTGCAGTGTGATAACTGGGATGGTGTCAAAGTAAATAAACAAGAAATAACAACAACCAATATCAATCAAATAATCAATTCAAATAATCCCGAAATAATCGAATTAATTCACATTGTTGTTTGTGCGAATTAATATAATTATTTCTAGAATCTACACTATCATTTCATGTAGATTAAAGATTATTACACTAATATTAATACGGTTTTTCAAATTATGTCAATTATTCAATTTCCTACTACTTCGATTTAAACAACATACCTTTAAATGGTTCAAGGTGTAATTTACCATATTTCTACATGTCAATTAATTTAAACATTTAAAAAGGTCATATTATGCAAATGTCATCAAATCAAATTTATCACATATATCAAATCTAACTATCCTACGACAATTTCAATTTCAAATTTTTAATCACCTACAACATTTACAATTTAACGTCCAATGTAAACAACAAACAATCAATCAATTATCAACCAAACTGAATTATCATCGTTTCAATAACAGATAATCGTGTCAGATGTCACAGGTGAACTGATACAGGTAATACCATATATAACAGTGTAATTAACTAACAGCAGCATATTTCAATTATCGTTCCAATTGAAATCAAATTTAATAAATAAAAGAACATTAATCGTGAGTGATTGCTCACCTTTCGAGGTTAGAGATGAACGGGAGTGAGATGTGTTACGAATCCAAGCACGAGATCCAAAGCAAAGTTTGGTGGATACAGATTCGACAGACAATTGAAAGATAAAGATTTGATGACATCAAATCAGAATGGGTTCGATGATGATAAGAAGTATAAGAGACCTTGCTTATAACTATATATAACTATATATATATAAATTCAATTCTAAATTCAAACATATTTTATATAAAATACATATATGAATTCAAATTATTGTTTAAGCTGAAACTCATATATATAAAATTGAAAAACCAAGTTCACATATATATAACCAAATGCATACCCACATATATACAAACTTGTACACGTGTTATAATTTAAAAGTTAATATTGTTTAACATGCCTTTAAATAAAATATCATATATATACAATATGTACCAATATTTAAAGAAATGTATACTTAAAACCAAAATCGGTATCCTATATTTAAAACAATGCGAATATATTATATACTTAATAACATTTCAAGACACTCCATATAACTTTGCAAATATAAACTACCACCTAACCATACTCTATAACTTGTCATATTATTTATATAACCTATCCACATATACTCACGTACTGATATTTTTCTACTGCGATCTTTATAACTAGCATATTAATAAAACAACCCGCATATGCCATTACACATACGCTCGTAACATACGTAATTAATACATTTAGGTTAGAAACATTCTATACAATATATACACCTTTAGAATATATAAAGTATACGTACTGTAACCTATAACTAAATATACAAAACTTAGTAATATATTATCATATATGCGACCTAAACATGTACAGACCAGTGAACCAAAGTACTCGGCATGAAAACATTGTATACTTTTATAAACTTTGCAATTTTTTTTTACAACTACTGTATATATACTTTATAAAACTAACAGAGTATTTAAACTTATGTACCAATATCCAATGCTCTTAAAATCTACTACTGTATAAATAACTTACAAGTACTGCAACTTTAATTATGAAATTTGTAGTATCAAAAATCAAAACTTGCATACCAAACAAGAAGGAGGAAGCCGAGACTAATGGCCGCTGGGAGGGCAGAGGAAAAAATGGTGGCTACGTGCGCGACATGGCCGGAAGGGGATGGGTTTCACGGTTTCAGGGAGGGAAGATGTTGCGTGCGGCATGTCTGATGGAGGCTGACTGCGGAAGTGGTGAACTTGGGTGAAAGAGGAGAGGGCGGATTCGAGGAGGTTGACGCGCGGTTTGGTGGGTGGTCGGGGCGGCAGTTTGAGGTAGAGCAGGCGGCTACAGGAGGCTATTCTCGGTTGTTAGAGCTTCGGCAACAAGCGAAGAGGAAGGGGAAGGGATGTAGTGAGGTGATTGTGCGGCAGTGCATTGAGATGATGATTTCTTGGTTTCAGGGAAGTGGAGGCCGTGTTCATGGGTGGATGCATTGAGATGATGTCACAGCTGGTGGAAGAAGGTGGAGGCGGAGGTCGCTGCTCTGGTCGAGCGGGTGTGGACGCGGTGGCCTGGGTGGCGGCTGGGTGAGTGCAAATGCGGCGAAGTGGAACCGTGGAGGAACGATGGTGAAGTTTGGTTTCATACTTTTCTTTTGCAAATTATCAGTTGAAGAAATAAATGAAAGAGGAGGAACACGGTTTGCCCTGAAATACAATGAAATACAAAGAAGTGGAACCGTGGACTCTGTGAATGGGTTTGTTTTATTTTATTTTTCCCATTCACAGTAATAAACAAATGAGAACAAGAAAGGAGGAGGAGGTTTCCCGAAGCTTTCGAATGGATGTGAGGTGGAACAGTGAAAATGAATTGCGTTCTTTTAAGTTTTAAAATTTTTTGTACCAATAAATTTCAATCTTGGAAAACCGAAATGCCATAACTCTTTCCAATGTTAACCCCGGCTGCCAACTAACCTATTTATTATCAGCTGAGATTAGAATTTTTTTTTTCAAATTCAAATGGATATGGGTTAAAGAATTTGGGCTGAAATTGTTTAATCGGTCCATCCTAAACGATTAAATTAAGGTGACGATTTCCGTCGGACCCCGATTTGCACGAATAAATATACCGTTTTGATCAGTGCGATGAGACGATCAAAACGGTATATAGATATTAGTGGTTCGATTGGATTATAAAAATTCGAATTTTCTACTAGAAGAAAATGCAGCAAAAACGCAGAAAAATAAGATCGACGGAGCTAAAGAAGCCCGAATTTGGAAAAACGAAAAATGACGTCTTGCTCAGAAGATGTTTTAGAATTTTTCTATATAAAAATATTTAGGTTTCAAAAACGTTTTATTTTCATCAATTCCTAACTGATTAAATTGAAATAAAATTACACACGAAATAAACTTCCAAATTATCTGATGAAAATTTACCGGTTGCTATGATTAATTAGACGCATTCCAAATATCAAATTTTTATTTAAAAATTTTATCGTTTAAAATTTCACAAAATTACGGTTAAAATTTACGGGTCGTTACACTCTCCCCCACTCAAAACTTTTCGTCCCCGAAATGGAAGGAGGTAGGAGAGTAGAAACAACCAGAAGAAAATAGACTTGAATTACAAAGTAAACAATTAATTTAAACCATATAAATTTAAATTTTTATATTTAACCATTGGTTTTTAAATTCAAGGTTTTCATTAAATTGATTTAATTTCACATTTATTAATGTTAGATACAAAATGGTTTCTTTAAACAAAATTTCAATAAAAATTCAATTAATATCAGGATATCTCATTAAGTTGATTTTATTTCAATTTATTAAGTTTTACAAACAGAATTTATTTTATTTATCTCATTTATTATTCTATTAACTTATTATTCTAATTATCTCAATTAACATTTTTATAATTAAAATTTTAGGCGTATAACGTTTATTATAACTACTCAAATTTATTTAAATTTCTTTTAACATCATTTTATATTGTGTAATATTCAATTACATATTTCAAGTATCATCCAAATAAAATGTAATTGAGTATCATCCAAATAAAATTTCAATTCACTTATTTCAAGTTAAATATTTAGTTAACCATTTTGGCTTTATTGAAAATTATCCCTAAATCAAAATGTTAAGAATTGATTTCTGATTGGCTTCAAACCATTTTATAGATAAATATACATATACTATATATATCAAATCAAATTTATAATCATATACTTATATATATATAATATATATTATAAATCAAGTCATTCTTAAGAAGTTCAAATCAATTTCATTTTTCAAAACAAAGGTATAGCAAAGCTACTGAATGTCTCTCCACTTCGAAACTCGAAAATGAATGTCGATGATGCGGCCGCCATCACCGAAATTATTTTCCAACGACAAAGAGAAGAGCACTTATTTAAACATTTAAAATTCTTTGAAAATGATTTCTATTCGAAATATTTAAATACTATACACTTTAAGACTTTCAAATCAAAGTCTAAAATCACCGAAAATTTAAATTCTCAATTTCTTGATTTAAATTCGTTTCAAATTTCAATCAAATTATACCCAAGTTTACAAATTCATTTATTTATATTATGAAATAGCCAATGGTTTATAAAACAATAAATTAAAATTAAATACTATCATTCTGACAACAAATTCATTAACAATTTAATTTCAGAAAACTTATATTTATATATAATATAATCATCCAAAACTATTTTGTTTACCAAATTTGAAAACAACATTGTGTCAGTTTGCTCTGCTCAAGTGTTTTGGAAATCCTATCGATAGCGTTGATCAGACGAATCGATCGGAAACCCAAATCAACATCAACAACTCAAACAACACAATATATAAAACATTTTAATATAAATTTACAAATACACTTCCTCGCTCGACGATACAAGAATGGATTTAAAGCAAGGATAGAGATTCAAATTTGATGGACTCAAATCAAAGAGAATTCTGATTCGAAGACAAATTTGAAAGAAAAGATAAGATGATTCAATAACAGAATCGGGAGATGGGTAAGTTTATTTAATTCACGGGCAACCTTAACCGGGTCGTCCGTAACTTCAAGAATAAGATCGATGCTGAATTCTGAGGTAAATCAACACTCGATCTCAAGAGATGGAATTTAGGTATAGCAGGGAATAGATAGCATCGTAAACCGAGGATACAGAAATCTCTGGTAAATCAATGCCTATTGTAAAGGAGTTTCACCCTTTTATAAATCAATTTGAAGATTGGCGAGACCGCCAACTCATTATAAAGATCATTCGAAGTGGAGTTATGGGATACTCCAGAATTAAAAGAAGACGAAAAGTGAGGGACACGGATGAATTTTGGAACCGCAGGGAACATTCCAAAATTTAAAGGAATCGAGTTAAAAGGAAGAGATTCAAACTCGAATGAAGTGATTCTGTAAATACATTTACCCTATATGCTGAGTTTTGCCTAGAGCTACCAAAGCTCTGATACCAACTGTAACGACCCGCTATTTTGGACCATTCGCATCCGCACATGTCGAACTTGAATGATTCAAAATACCGAATTGTTAATTTAAATTTGGCAAAACTGAGCATATACAGTAAATCACAGATCACAGACACAGAGTAATAATGCAGCGGAAACAAAAGATAGTAGTTCATGAAGCTACTATATACATATCAGAGTTAAATAAGGTACAACAGATGTCTCGAATACAATAGTCAAATACCAGAATCAGAATACAATCACTGAAATCAACTGGATATCTGAAAGCTGGATAGATAGGTGGATCTCTAAGCGAAGCTTCAACTCCAAAGGTGAGTCTCGAATACTGGTACACTCAGTCTGACCCGAGCGTAAAGCAAAACACAAAACACTCGAGTCAGGATTAACATTCTTATATCAATAAATCCAACTCAAGTGAAATAGCAATTGAAATACAAGTAACTCAAAGGATGTTTGGAATAACCATCCTTTAAGGATCCGTAAACTATCTACTATGTAGTAGTGTACGATAAGTAGATAATGCCTATCAGTAATATAAAATATCAAAGTAGTGTTAAGGCGTTACCATTATCCCCCTTAACACATTTATATAAGCGTTATAGTCTATACATCACTGTAAACTCCACCGTAAACTAGTGGGATATCAGGGAGTACTCCATAGGTATAACACAAAACAAATCGTAGTCGTCGCGTATATAGGGATACAAGTATGACAAGGCACATGAGGCAATACCCAAGGTAGTGAAACTACCGTTTGCCTGATCCGGACTGGTGAGAACGCATCGCTGCAGCGATCGCAACACCGCGAAACAACACTCCCAAAATCAAGGGTGCACCAATCGACAACAAGTAATGAGTAGTTTCGAAGAAGTGTGTTCGCTCGAGGTAGCTAACCCCATTTGGCCCGGCACGGCTCCTGTTTTAGTCATTTCCAATTTGACACAAGTGTCAAGGCTATCCATTATCGTTCTCTTTCTTCAGTCATCACGTTCATCATTCCAACCACTTCATTCTGGATCACACTCCGCGTATAGTTATTAAAGTGGTTTTCGGTTTAGACAGAGAGTATGTCCCTAACCGATTCCGGTCTCTTTAATAACTTTCGTAATTATTACATCGATTGGTTGTTTATTTATTTCAAAACCAAATCAATCACAATCTCAATTAGGATTTGTAAACCAACATTTCATTTGTCTTTCTAAACCAATTTCCCAAAAATTTACGTTTCAAAACATCCAAATTACCATTTCAAAATCTTATAATACAATTTCAATTTTTATTTAAAACCGTTCCAATATTCATTTAAATTCGTATATAAGTTTCATTCCGAAATCATTTAAATTAATATAATTTAACATTCAAATCAATTTAAATTCATTTATCTATTTCATTCAATATTTGTTAAGTTAATTTGTCATTCAAAACAATTTCTATTAAATTTCCAATTCGTTAAATCAATTACTTAAGTTCAACTTCATTATATCAAAAACTTACAAATTTGAATTAAATTAAATTCATCAAATCAATTCTTTCAATTACAAGTCTTACTTTAATTTCAATAAATCACATTCTATATTTTGTTAAAGAAATTCAATTTCACTTATTTATTTACTTAGTTACAAATTTCAAAACTCAATTAATAAAGAAACTAAATTTCACTTATTCAAGAAGTTCAATTCCACTTATTAAAGAATTCAATTTATTTAATTATTAAATAACTTCAATCTTATTTAATTATTAAATAATTTCAAAACTTAATTATTAAATAATTTCAACTTAATTATTAAATAATTTCAAACTTGATTAATAAATAATTAAATTAAACAACGTTCTTTCATCAACTACAATGTTAATATTTTTGTTTCAGATTATTAACATTTTCTTTTCATAAAAATTCAAATTCCAACTTCATTTCAAAACCTTTTTTTTTCAAATAAAATCTATATTTTATTTTATTTTCAACAAATTATTGACCAATCGGGTTTTATTTAATTCTCTATCCTAGGTCAAAGTTTAATTTGGGTATTTATCATTTCAACCCGATTCCAATTCAATTCAAAATCAAAGCATAGCAAAGGGAACTTGCAGTGTGATAACTGGGATGGGGTCAAAGTAAATAAACAAGCAATAACAACAACCAATATCAATCCAATAATCAATTCAAATAATCCTGAAATAATCGAATTAATTCACATTGTTGTTTGTGCGAATTAATATAATTATTTCTAGAATCTACACTATCATTTCATGTAGATTAAAGATTATTACACTAATATTAATACGGTTCTTCAATTTATGTCAATTATTCAATTTCCTACTATGTCGATTTAAACAACATACCTTTAAATGGTTCAAGGTGTAATTTACCATGTTTCTACATGTCAATTAATTTAAACATTTAAAAAGGTCATATTATGCAAATGTCATCAAATCAAATTTATCACATATATCAAATCTAACTATTCTATGACAATTTCAATTTCAAATTTTTAATCACTTACAACATTTACAATTTAACGACCAATGTAAACAACAAACAATAAATCAATTATCAACCAAACTGAATTATCATCGTTTAAATAACAGATAATCGTGTCAGATGTCACAGGTGAACTGATACAGGTAATAGCATATATAATAGTGTAATTAACTAACAGTAGCATATTTCAATTGTCCTTCCAATTGAAATCAAATTTAATAAATAAAAGAACATTAATCGGGAGTGATTGCTCACCTTTCGAGGTTAGAGATGAACGGGAGTGAGATGTGTTACGAATCCAAGCACGAGATCCAAAGCAAAGTTTGATGGATACAGATTCGACAGACAACTGAAAGATAAAGATTTGATGACATCAAATCAGAACGGGTTCGATGATGATAAGAAGTATAAGAGACCTTGCTTATAACTATATATAACTATATATATATAAATTCAATTCTAAATTCAAACATATTTTATATAAAATACATATATGAATTCAAATTATTGTTTAAGCGGAAACTCATATATATAAAATTGAAAAACCAAGTTCACATATATATAACCAAATGCATACCCACATATATACAAACTTGTACACGTGTTATAATTTAAAAGTTAATATTGTTTAACATACCTTTAAATAAAATATCATATATATACAATATGTACCAATATTTAAAGAAATGTATACTTAAAACCAAAATCAGTATCCTATATTTAAAACAATGCGAATATATTATATACTTAATAACATTTCAAGACACTCCATATTACTTTGCAAATATAAACTACCACCTAACCATACTCTATAACTTGTCATATTATTTATATAACCTATCCACATATACTCACGTACTGATATTTTTCTACTACGATCTTTATAACTAGCATATTAATAAAAACAACCCGCATATGCCATTACACATACGCTCGTAACATACGTAATTAATACATATAGGTTAGAAACATTCTATACAATATATACACCTTTCAAATATATAAAGTATACGTACTGTAACCTATAACTAAATATACAAAACTTAGTAATATATTATCATATATGCGACCTAAACATGTACAGACCAGTGAACCAAAGTACTCGGCATGAAAACATTGTATACTTTTATAAACTTTGCAATTTTTTTTTACAACTACTGTATATATACTTTTTAAAACTAACAGAGTATTTAAACTTATGTACCAATATCCAATGCTCTTAAAATCTACTACTGTATAAATAACTTACAAGTACTGCAACTTTAATTATGAAATTTGTAGTATCAAAAATCAAAACTTGCATACCAAACAAGGAGGAAGCCGAGACTAATGGCCGCTGGGAGGGCAGAGGAAAAAATGGTGGCTACGTGCGCGACATGGCCGGAAGGGGATGGGTTTCACGGTTTCAGGGAGGGAAGATGTTGCGTGCGGCATGTCTGATGGAGGCTGACTGCGGAAGTGGTGAACTTGGGTGAAAGAGGAGAGGGCAGATTCGAGGAGGTTGACGCCCGGTTTGGTGGGTGGTCGGGGTGGCAGTTTGAGGTAGAGCAGGCGGCTATAGGAAGCTATTCTCGGTTGTTGGAGCTTCGACGATAAGCGAAGAGGAAGGGGAAGGGATGTAGTGAGGTGGTTGTGCGGAAGTGCATTGAGATGATGGTTTCTTGGTTTCAGGGAAGTGGAGGCCGTGTTCATGGGTGGATGCATTGAGATGATGTCACAGCTGGTGGAAGAAGGTGGAGGCGGAGGTCGCTGCTCTGGTCGAGCGGGTGTGGACGCGGTGGCCTGGGTGGCGGCTGGGTGAGTGCAAATGCGGCGAAGTGGAACCGTGGAGGAACGATGGTGAAGTTTGGTTTCATACTTTTCTTTTGCAAATTATCAGTTGAAGAAATAAATGAAAGAGGAGGAACACGGTTTGCCCTGAAATACAATGAAATACAAAGAAGTGGAACCGTGGACTCTGTGAACGGGTTTGTTTTATTTTATTTTTCCCATTCACAGGAAGAAAGAAATGAGAACAAGAAAGGAGGAGGAGGTTGCCCGAAGCTTTCGAATGGATGTGAGGTGGAACAGTGAAAATGAATTGCGTTCTTTTAAGTTTTAAAAAATTTTGTACCAATAAATTTCAATCTTGGAAAACCGAAATGTCACAACTCTTTCCAATGTTAACCCCAGCTGCCAACTAACCTATTTATTATCAGCTGAGATTAGAAATTTTTTTTTTCAAATTCAAATGGATATGGGTTAAAGAATTTGGGCTGAAATTGTTTAACCGGTCTGTCCTGAACGATTAAATTAACGCGACGATTTTCGTCGGACCCCGATTTGCACGAATTTTCTACTAGAAGAAAATGCAGCAAAAACGCAAAAAAATAAGATCGACGGAGCTAAAGAAGCCCGAATTTGGAAAAACGAAAAATGACGTCTTGCTCAGAAGATGATTTAGAATTTTTCAATATAAAAATATTTAGGTTTCGAAAACATTTTATTTTCATCAATTCCTAACTGATTAAATTGAAATAAAATTACACACGAAATAAACTTCCAAATTATCTGATGAAAATTTACCGGTTGCTATGATTAATTAGAAGCATTCCAAATATCAAATTTTTATTTCAAAATTTTATCATTTAAAATTTCACAAAATTACGGTTAAAATTTACGGGTCGTTACACTAATCGCGTCGCCGATGTATTGAGTCGGAGAAATAATTTACTAACAACCATGCGAGTAGAGGTGATGGGTTTTGACTTACTTCTAGATTTGCTTACTTCAAATTCATATTTTTCCAAGATCCTAGACAAAGCCAAGCAGGGAAACATGGATGGAAATATGATGGTTGATGGTTTTCTATTCAAAGGAAATCAGTTGTGTATTCCAGATTGCAGTCTGCGAATGAAAATCATCAAAGAATTACATGAAGAAGGACACGTGGGCTGTGACCGTACTATGCAGTTGATCTCAAAGTCTTATTTTTGGCCGTCAATGAGGAAGGAGATTGAAAAGTTTGTTCAGAGGTGTCATATTTGTCAAGTTTCAAAGGGGACCGCAATAAATGCAGGATTATATATGTCGTTGCCTATAGCTACTAAACCATGGGTGGATGTTAGTATGGACTTTTTATTGGGATTGCCGAGAACGCAACGTGGCAATGATTCTATCTACGTGGTGGTTGATCGGTTTTCAAAAATTGTACATTTTATCGCATGCAAGAAGACGGCAGATGCAGTTAATGTCGCACAATTTTATTTCAGAGAGATCTATCGTCTTCATGGGTTGCCTAAATCTATTGTATCGGATAGAGACACTCGTTTTCTGAGTCATTTTTGGATGAGTCTATGGAGAATGGTCGGGACAAAGCTGAAATTCAGTAGCGCTTATCATCCACAGACGGATGGACAGACAGAAGTTGTGAATAGATCCCTAGGTAATCTATTGAGATGCCTCGTGAATGACAATTTGAAGAGTTGGGATTCCAAGCTGTGTCAAGCTGAGTTTGCACATAACCATGCAGTTAATCGGAGCACTGGGTTCAGTCCATTCCAGGTCATTTACTCAACAATGCCTAAGGGACCATTAGATTTATCTATAGTGCCACAGCAGAAAGGAGTGATCAAACGAGCTAGTGATTTTGTGAATGAATTGCAAGAGTGCCACAAGGTTGTGCAGGAACGATTGCTTAAGGCGAATGAGAAATATAAGAAATCCGCGGATATTAAGCGATGAAATGTTGAGTTCAAAGGAGGAGATTTTGTATATGCAGTATTGACTAAGGATCGATTTCCTATTGGTACTTACAACAAACTGGCTGCTAGAAAGATTGGCCCTTTGGAAATCATAAAGAAGATTAATGAGAATGCTTATCGGTTAAGATTGCCAGATCATATCCATACTGCTGACGTTTTCAAAGTCAAACACTTGATTCCATATCTTGAGAATAAACAGGTCGAAGAAGAGGAAAGTGTGAATTCGGGGTCGAATTCTTTTCAATCAGGGGAGGATGATGCAGCGCATACCTTAAGTCGCGAACAAAGCCCTAGATCGCTCCAGCCTAAGTCGCGAACGAGCAGAATCCTTATGTCGCGAACGAGCAAATCTTCCTTAGGTCACGAATAGATCTTCCTTATGTCGCGAACGAGCATATCTTCCTTAGGTCGCGAGCAGATCTTCCTTAGGTCACGAGCATAGCATATCTTCCAGTAGGTCGCGAGCTCCAGATATCCATAGGTCGCGAGCTTTCCTTATGTCGCTTTCAGTAGGTCGCGAACTCTAGAATTCTTATGTCGCTGAAGTTCTTATATCGCTGAAGATTCTTAGGTCGCTGAAGTTCTTATGTTGCTGAAGATTTTTATGTCGCTGAAGATTCTTAGGTCGCTGGAGTTCTTATGTCGCTGAAGATTTTTATGTCGCTGAAGTTTCTTAAGTCACTTCCAGAAGGTCGCTGTTTTCTTTGAGTCGCTGTTTGGTTTTATTTGTAATTGTGATGTATTTTCTTGAGTCGTTTGTTAAGTCGTGTTGTAATTGTGTTGAGTCGAGTGGTGTTGTAATTTCCTATAAATAGGGGTGTGTTGTCATTTGTAAAAGTAGTTGAATTTTGAATAAAATTTGTTGAGAGCTTTGTGCCTACTTTAAAATTGGAAGTTGAGTGTGATCTCCTTTCTCCATCTTCGGATATTCGAGTGCGCTCGAATCAACGAGTTTGAAGCCGATTCATGGAATCTCGTGCGCGAGATCAACGTCGAAGAATCGTAGATCTTCTAACGCGGTATCGTGCGCGATCAATGTGTTGAAGATAGCTAGAATCCGGTATCTCGAGAGATCAACGGATTTGGGCACTTGGGCATCATCAATTCATCAATTTATCTTGTTTCATCGATTCATTGTTCCGCAATTCATGATTGGATCCTGGATAGATTTGACCGCTGGTTCAGATCTACTTCCGTGCTGCGTCATTTTGGTCTCTTAATTACTTTATATATTTATAGTAATTTTATTGGAAGCCTCTTTATCTAGAATGTAATTTTTGATAATCACATATCAATTTTATTGGAAGGCCTCTTTGCCTGAAAACCTCTAGAAAGATAATATGAAGATGTACCACTGTTCCACAATGGACGTCCAACAATAGAACAATTTTTCTACTGCACGCAACTTATTCCTTATGCATGTTAAAAGGCCAATTTGCATTCCTTTTAACCCAGTATGATTATCTTCCTTTTCAGGCAATAATATTGTAACGACCCGTATTTTTACGGATCGAAAAGTTCGTTCAAATCTGGAATTTTTAGCGTTGTTAAGTCATTTCAGATTTTGGGTAGAATTTGGTTAAGTCTTAAGTCGTGACCGACTTATAGGATTGGCGACCTAAGGGGTAGGTCGGCAGTGACTTAAGGAATTCGGCGAGTTAGGAGATAAATCGTAGTAGCTTAGGTCGTAGGGTGTTGGAGCGACCTAAGGTAGTGGATGACTTAAGGGGTAGGTCGGCTAGACGAGTTAGCGAGTTAACAACCCAGTAGTTACCGACTTATTAGAGTTAGCGACTTATAGAATTGACCGACCTAAGAGTTAATGACTTAGGTAGGGTAGCAACTTAAGAGATTTAGCAAGTTGACCGACTTAAGACATAGACGACTTAAGGAGTTAGGAGATAGGCAGTTTAGCGACCTAGTGCCTAGTTAGGTCGGTAGACGACCTAAGGAGATAAGTCGAAGCTGGGCTAAGTTAGTAGGTCGTATGTTTGTTGAGTCGTATCCCAGTAAGTTGTTAAGTCGTAAGTCATAGCCCTGGTTAAGTCGAGCACTTGTTAAGTCGTAGGTTGACATAGTTATTAAGTCGTATACCCTGTTAGATCGGAGACTTTGTTATGCCGCGCAGTGTTAGGTCGTAACACTGTTAAGTCGGTAAGTGCTTGTAGGTCGTTAGGTCTATGCAGATGCACTAAGTCGTAGCGTGTTAAGTCGTATAGGCGCGTGTGCTGAGTCGGAGGTTGCTAGGTCGGAAGAGGCTAGGTCGGAAGGGCCTAGGTCGGAAGGCTATAAGTCGGAGACGACCTATGGAGATGGCCGAGTTAAGGGGAAATCAGCCTATAAATACTCGTCCATTTCTTCATTTTTGGGATCCGGATTTTGAAGCGACGAAGTGCTGCCATTTTGAGAGCTCGACTTCTACACTTCTTCACTTCTTTTCTCCACTCTAATCTAGTGCTTCCTTTCATCCAAATCGAAGATCAAGATTGAAGATTCAAGAGCTTGGATTGAAGATCTTCATCCTTTGAAGTGAGATTTCTTCGTTTGAAGCGGATTCGTGCTAGATCAAGCTAGATCCTTCGCTGTCCAGATCTGAAGCGTGTTGATTTGGGATTGTTTAGGTGATTTGGTGAGTGGTGATTATCTCTCACACGGATCCAAAGGAGTATATCGGATTGTTGGCTCGATTTGGTGTTAAAATAGTGATTTCCATACATTTTCTTCATCCTAAGTGTAGATCCATATAGATCCATTGTTCATGATGATGTTACATCCATTTTACTACATGTTAACCTATGGAAGTTCATTCATCAAGATTATAGAGATATTGTTCATGTTTTCATGCTTATTTGACTTTCAACTCTTTAATTACGAAATTGCCATTATTGTTATAATTATCTACTTAGATCATATTTGAGTGCTTGATTGCTTGGATTAATGTTTGACTTGATTGATTGCTATGAATTAGATGATTGATGATTTGATTTAGACCAAAGATGATTCAAAAGCTAAGAGGAAGGCTCTTGAATTGGGAAAGCTGCTTGTGGCATATGTAGCGGATGATGAAGCTCTTATGCATAGATTTGATGATGATGTTGAGATGGGACTTTGCGAGGATGTGATGAAGCGAAGTATGATATGAGATAGTCTTGGTCTAATCCAGACGGGATCATTCCAAGCGGGTTGAGGATAATGGATGCTCGAGAGGCGCTTGAGCTAGTATGGAAATAGTTGTCGAGGAGGACGACTAGAAGGCTGAGATCTCATCGTTGTTGAAGGTTCTAGCATGCTCAAAGCAAGAGTACGTTGGGCAGATTCGATAGTCCCTAAAGGCTACTGATTGGGTAGTCAAGTACTCTGGGTAGATTCGATAGTCCTAGGCACGGGTCACAATGACGTGCGGGAGTTATGTCTAGAACCAGGGTGTCCATTAGCCCTTGACGGATGGCTAAAAGAATGTGTCGGTCATTCAATTAACGGTGATATCGAAGCAATGATAACAGTGATAGCCAGAGTCATGGATGTTTGGTTGTATCGTCATTCGGTCTCAAGAGCGGTATTTTCTGGGTGCTTATCTGATCTTGGTTTAGGCCTTGGGGGTTTGTGCTTGGAAAACATTGCCCTTGACTCGAGCGACAATTTCTTTACTTTACATTGTATGCTCTGCTATGATTGCTTCTGCTTAGTGTGTGTCTGGGGGCTATCACTGTAGAAAGAGGTTGGAGTGGGAGGGTTGTATTCCTATTCCTTTTCCTTTATGCTCTTTTGGTATGTTGTTAGTTAATTTACTGCTCACTAAGACTGTTGTCTGACTCAAGGCTTTATGTTTTAACTCTTATTGCCTTGGGCTGTTCGTCCATTTTGGGACGGGCAGACTAGGTAGTAGGTGACAGGTGCTGTTCTCTTCTCACGATGCTGATATCGAAGACGAGCTGAAGGGTTGCATATTATCTTCTTACTATATGTATTGGACGTTCCGCTGTTTGTATTCTCTGAGTGTTATGTAGTGAGGCTTGTTGTATTGACTATTGAGATGTTGTATTCAACTTTTATGAAGTTTTATTGATGAGATTCTATTCTGTGAAGCTTCACTATATATATGTTCTATTGTATTTTGTCCATGCGCTGTGAGTAATACGATAGACTCTGCTGTTTTAGTTTACCTTGGCAATCGTCCATGGTCGCCTGGCACACTTTACAGCGCACTATCTCTAGATTCGGTGCAGGGGTCATGGGCGGTCGTCACATTTGGTATTAGAGCATTGGTTAATCGATCTTACCCAACACTCGCTGACGTAACTACGTATGAGAGACGTAATTGTATTTTGATGGATGAATACTATATATAATATAGTAGTTTAGTTGAGTTTGAGTCCTTTATGCAGTTGTTTCTCTAGATGTTCTGATCATTCCTTTTTATAGATATTGAGAATGAGTCGAAGAGGGAGACCGGCTGCTAGGGAAGGCCGTGCTACTGAGGGGACTGCTGATTATGCAGCTATGTTCGAAGCTATGATGACTTCGATCATGAGAAGGATACCAGTTCCGAGGGCAGCAGTTGATGTTGGAGTTCAAGTCCAAACTCCAAAACCAGTGGATTTTGCTAAGTTGTGCAAAGATTATACTGCTCTTGGAGGGAAGGTTTTCTTGGGAATAGAATAACCTATTGAGGTCCAGAGGTGGATAGATGCTTGTAGAAGGATTTTTGGAGATTTGGGAATTGAGGATGCGACTAAGAGGAAGTTGGCATCGAGACAGCTTCAAGGGAGAGCCTCTGATTGGTGGAACTCTATTACCATCAATACTCCGGAGGAAGAGATTACTTGGGAGCAATTCCAAGTCAGGTTTGAAGCTAAGTTCATTTCTACAGCTCAGAAGTCTGTTCTGTTCAAGAAGTTTGTGGAGCTCAAGCAAGGTGGAAGACCAGTTCTTGAGTATGTTTCTGAGTTTGAAGCTTTGTCCAAGTATGCCCGGTCGTATATCGAATCTGCATATCAGAAGAATGAGAAGTTTGTGACAGGCTTGGACAGTTATCTGGGGAGACAGTTGGTGGATCATTTGGACGATTCATTTGAAAAGCTTGTGGAGAAAGCTCTTAGGCATGAGAGTCTGTTTCCTAAGGAAGGATCTGTTGTTGCTGTGACCAGGGAAGAGTCTAAACCCCAGCAAGGTGGAAACAAGAAGAGGAAGCAGCAACAGCATAAGGGTAAGGATGGCCAGAAAAAGCCGAAAGGCGAGGTGACTTGCTACAATTGTCAGCAGAAGGGCCATTTCTCGAAGGATTGTAAGAATCCGAAGGTGCCGATGAAGTGTCACAACTGTGACAAGCCAGGGCATTTCAGGAAGAATTGTCCAGAACCGAGGAGAGACAAGCAGATTGTGCAAGCTTATGCTTTGGGAGCTGTTCCGTCGTCTTCGAAAGCTCCTACCGCTGAAGAGAAAGGAAAGAGTGTGGTTGTTCAAGGTACTCTTTTCCTATGTGGTGTTCCAGTTAGAGTTCTGTTTGATACTGGAGCATCGCATTCGTTTGTTTGTAGTGAACTCGTAGGCCGGTTAGGTTTGGAACCGGATATTGTTGATAGGCCATTGGTTGTGACTAATCCAGTTGGGGGTTCGTCTTGTTTGTGTATGTTATGTCGTGGTCTGATTGTGTCGAGTCATGGTTGCTCTTTTGTTTGTGATTGTTTTGTTCTGAACTTTGCGGGGTTCGAAATTATTTTGGGTATGGACTGGCTTAGGAGGTATGCGGCAAAGGTTGATTGTGAGAGGCTGGAAGTGACAGTTGAGAATGTGGAAGGGCGAAAGATTGTGATACGATGTAAGCATGAAGAAGGCGTCTTCATGAGCTTCATGTATTCGCTGGTTGTTCCACGGGATGGACTGTCATCGGTGCCAATCGCTAATGGATTCGAGGATGTCTTTGACGAAGTCAAAGGGTTGCCGCCGCATAGAGAGATCGAGTTTCGTATAGATCTAGTTGAAGGAGCCAGACCTGTTGTGATGCCTCTTAGGCGGATGGCGCCTAGGGAACAGCAGGAGTTGAGGGTGCAAGTTGATGATCTTTTGCAGAAAGGATTCATTCGGCGTAGTGTGTCCGAGTGGGGTGCACCAGTTGTGTTTGCAACTAAGGCAGATGGGTCGTTGAGATTGTGCGTCGATTATCGTGAGCTGAATAAGGTGACTAAGAAGAACAAGTATCCATTGCCGAGAATAGATGACTTGTTTGATCAGCTTCACGAAGCCAAGGTGTTTTTTCAGATGGATTTGGCAACGGGATTTCACCAGTTGAGAGTGGCTAAGGATAGTGTGCCGAAGACAGCTTTTAGGACACCATCCGGTTTCTTTGAGTGGCTGGTAATGCCGTTTGGATTGACTAACGCGCCAGCATATTTTGTGGATCTTATGAATAGAGTGTTCAGAGATCAGTTGAACAAGTTTGTACTTGTGTTCGTGGATGATATTCTGATTTATTCCAGAACTGAAGAAGAGCACAAGACACACTTGCGTATTGTTTTGGAAATCTTACGGAAACATCAGCTGAAGGCTAAGTTTTCGAAGTGTCACTTCTGGAAGAGTGAAGTGAGGTTCTTAGGCCATGTGATTTCTGGAAATGGTATAGCGGTTGATCCCGCTAAGGTGGCAGCAATCCAGGATTGGGTCAGACCTAAGAATGCATCAGATGTGAGGAGTTTTCTTGGATTAGCAGGATATTATCGACGGTTTATCAAAGACTTCTCCAAGGTAGCTGCACCGTTAATAGGATTGACAAAGAAGAACCAAGTGTTCAGATGGGAAGCTAAGTGTGAGCAAGCTTTCGGAATCCTGAAAGAGAGATTGACAAGTGCTCCTGTTTTGACTATTCCAAGTGGGAATGATGAGATGGTGGTTTATACCGACGCATGTGGTACTGGACTTGGAGCAGTGCTGTTGCAGAAGGATAAAGTTGTTGCATATGCAAGTCGACAACTGAAGCCGCATGAAAGGAATTACCCGACTCATGATTTGGAGTTAGCGGCGATTGTTTTTGCTCTGAAGATGTGGAGACATTATCTATTGGGAGTTCGATTCGAGTTGTTTACAGATCATAAGTCGTTGAAGTATCTTTTCTCCCAAAAGGATTTGAATCTTCGGCAGCAACGTTGGCTAGAGTTTTTGGCATCATATGATTTTGGTATAGCTTATACTCCGGGAAAAGGTAACGCGGTGGCAGATGCGTTAAGTCGAAGACATGCAGGATTGGGAGCCATGTTTTCAGAATGGAAGAATCTCGAGTATTTAGCTGGATTTGACTTCAGGCCTAGATGCGAATTGGAACCTGAGATGTTGGCAAACTTATCGATAAGACCGACTCTTGTGGAAAGAATTGGCGAGAGCCAAAAACGAGACGATAAGCTTGTCAAGATTATCCGTGATTTGGAATCTGGATTGGATCCAGAAAAGGATAAAGGATTCGAGGTCGATCGAGAGGGTTGGCTTCGGAAGCAAGGACGACTAGTTGTTCCCGATATAGATGAATTGAGGAGTGAAGTTCTGAAGGAAAGTCATCACTCGAGGTTGACAATTCATCCAGGTGGAAAGAAGATGTATCGGGATATGAAGAGAACCTACTACTGGGAAGGTATGAAGAAGGATGTTGGGAATTTTATTTCCAAGTGTATGAACTGCCAGTTGGTAAAAGCCGAACAGAAGAAGCCAAGTGGATTGCTTCAGCCATTAGAAGTTCCTACATGGAAGTGGGAGCAAGTGTCGATGGATTTTATTGATGGATTGCCTAGAACCAGAACGGGAAATGAAGGAATTTGGGTCATCGTAGATCGTTTGACTAAGAGTGCTAGATTCATTCCTGTTCGATCGACTAGGACTGCATCAAAGTTGGCTGAGTTGTATGTTAAGTGGATAGTTCGATTCCATGGTATTCCGAAGAGTATAGTGAGCGATCGAGACCCATTGTTCACTAGTGGATTTTGGAAGAGCTTCCAGGAAGTTTTAGGAACCGAGTTGTGTTTGAGTACAGCTTATCACCCTCAAACAGATGGTCAGATCGAGAGAGTCAACCGAGTTTTGGAAGATCTCCTCAGAGCTTGTGTTTTGGATTTCGGATGATCATGGGAAGATCACCTTCATTTGGTGGAATTTTCATACAACAACAGTTACCAGTCAAGCATTGGTATGGCACCGTATGAGGCATTGTATGGAAGACCGTGTAACTCACCGACGTGTTGGATAGAAACTGGAGAAAAGTTGATGCTTGGGCCAGAGATGATTCGACAGACTTCAAATTGTTTAGAGATGATTCGGCAACGAATGAAGGCAGCCCAAGACCGTCAGAAGAGTTATGCCGATAAACGTCGTAAAAATTTGGAATTCGACGTAGGTGATATGGTTTTTGTGAAGATTTCTCCACTGAAGAATGTTATTCGATTCGGAAAGAAAGGGAAATTGACTCTGAGATTTGTTGGACCATTCCCGATCATCGAGCGAATTGGAAAGCTCGCCTATAGATTGGAGTTACCCGAGAAGATGTCGAGTGTGCACAATGTTTTTCATGTGTCGTATCTACGGAAGTACGTGCACGACTCGAATACAGTGGTTCCTGCTGATAGCTGTGAAGATTTCGAAGTTGATCCAGTCGATAGAAGACCTCGTAAGCCGCTTCGTGTTGTGGGAACTGACACGAAACAGCTTAGGAGGAAGGTAGTTAAGTTGCTCAAGATACAATGGAGTGATGATGATAACGACTGTACGTGGGAGGTGGAAGAGAGGATGAAGGCAGCTCATCCTAAACTCTTCAAGGTATGGCCCTAAGGTGTTGTGTCATCTCACGATATTGTAACTTGTTCTCGTTTTAGAATTCTGCATGCTAAGCTAGAATTGGATGCATGGTTTGTTGATTGCTATGGATGGTAGGCGTGCAGAATAGTTTTTGATTGCTTTGTTTGTTTGGAATTTCGAGGGCGAAATTCCTAAGGAGGAGAGAATGTAACGACCCGTATTTTTACGGATCGAAAAGTTCGTTCAAATCTGGAATTTTTAGCGTTGTTAAGTCATTTCAGATTTTGGGTAGAATTTGGTTAAGTCTTAAGTCGTGACCGACTTATAGGATTGGCGACCTAAGGGGTAGGTCGGTAGTGACTTAAGGAATTCGGCGAGTTAGGAGATAAGTCGTAGTAGCTTAGGTCGTAGGGTGTTGGAGCGACCTAAGGTAGTGGATGACTTAAGGGGTAGGTCGGCTAGACGAGTTAGCGAGTTAACAACCCAGTAGTTACCGACTTATTAGAGTTAGCGACTTATAGAATTGACTGACCTAAGAGTTAATGACTTAGGTAGGGTAGCGACTTAAGAGATTTAGCAAGTTGACCGACTTAAGACATAGACGACTTAAGGAGTTAGGAGATAGGCAGTTTAGCGACCTAGTGCCTAGTTAGGTCGGTAAACGACCTAAGGAGATAAGTCGAAGCTGGGCTAAGTTAGTAGGTCGTATGTTTGTTGAGTCGTATCCCAGTAAGTTGTTAAGTCGTAAGTCGTAGCCCTGGTTAAGTCGAGCACTTGTTAAGTCGTAGGTCGACATAGTTATTAAGTCGTATACCCTGTTAGATCGGAGACTTTGTTATGTCGTGCAGTGTTAGGTCGTAACACTGTTAAGTCGGTAAGTGCTTGTAGGTCGTTAGGTCTATGCAGATGCACTAAGTCGTAGCGTGTTAAGTCGTATAGGCGCGTGTGTTGAGTCGGAGGTTGCTAGGTCGGAAGAGGCTAGGTCGGAAGGGCTTAGGTCGAAAGGCTATAAGTCGGAGACGACCTATGGAGATGGCCGAGTTAAGGGTAAATCAGCCTATAAATACTCGTCCATTTCTTCATTTTTGGGATCCGGATTTTGAAGCGACGAAGTGCTGCCATTTTGAGAGCTCGACTTCTACACTTCTTCACTTCTTTTCTCCACTCTAATCTAGTGCTTCCTTTCATCCAAATCGAAGATCAAGATTGAAGATTCAAGAGCTTGGATTGAAGATCTTCATCCTTTGAAGTGAGATTTCTTCGTTTGAAGCGGATTCGTGCTAGATCAAGCTAGATCCTTCGCTGTCCAGATCTGAAGCGTGTTGATTTGAGGTTGTTTAGGTGATTTGGTGAGTGGTGATTATCTCTCACACGGATCCAAAGGAGTATATCGGATTGTTGGCTCGATTTGGTGTTAAAATAGTGATTTCCATACATTTTCTTCATCCTAAGTGTAGATCCATATAGATCCATTGTTCATGATGATGTTACCTTCATTTTACTACATGTTAACCTATGCAAGTTCATTCATCAAGATTATAGAGATATTGTTCATGTTTTCATGCTTATTTCACTTTCAACTCTTTAATTACGAAATTGCCATTATTGTTATAATTGTCTACTTAGATCATATTTGAGTGCTTGATTGCTTGGATTAATGTTTGACTTGATTGATTGCTATGAATTAGATGATTGATGATTTGATTTAGACCGAAGATGATTCAAAAGCTAAGAGGAAGGCTCTTGAATTGGGAAAGCTGCTTGTGGCATATGTAGCGGATGATGAAGCTCTTATGCATAGATTTGATGATGATGTTGAGATGAGACTTTGCGAGGATGTGATGAAGCGAAGTATGATATGAGATAGTCTTGGTCTAATCCAAACGGGATCATTCCAAGCGAGTTGAGGATAATGGATGCTCGAGAGGCGCTTGAGCTAGTATGGAAATAGTTGTCGAGGAGGACGACTAGAAGGCTGAGATCTCATCGTTGTTGAAGGTTCTAGCATGCTCAAAGCAAGAGTACGTTGGGCAGATTCGATAGTCCCTAAAGGCTACTGATTGGGTAGTCAAGTACTCTGGGCAGATTCGATAGTCCTAGGCACGGGTCACGATGACGTGCGGGAGTTATGTCAAGAATCGGGGTTTCCATTAGCCCTTGACGGACGGCTGAAAGAATGTGTCGGTCATTCAATTAACGGTGATATCGAAGCAATGATAACAGTGATAGCCAGAGTCATGGATGTTTGGTTGTATCGTCATTCGGTCTCAAGAGCGGTATTTTCTGGGTGCTTATCTGATCTTGGTTTAGGCCTTGGGGGTTTGTGCTTGGAAAACATCGCCCTTGACTCGAGCGACAATTTCTTTACTTTACATTGTATGCTCTGCTATGATTACTTCTGCTTAGTGTGTGTCTGGGGGCTATCACTATAGAAAGAGGTTGGAGTGGAAGGGTTGTATTCCTATTCATTTTCCTTTATGCTCTTTTGGTATGTTGTTAGTTAATTTACTGCTCACTAAGACTGTTGTCTGACTCAAGGCTTTATGTTTTAACTCTTATTGCCTTGGGCTGTTCGTCCATTTTGGAACGGGCAGACTAGATAGCAGGTGACAGGTGCTGTTCTCTTCTCACGATGCTGATATCGAAGACGAGCTGAAGGGTTGCATATTATCTTCTTACTATATGTACTGGACGTTCCGCTGTTTGTATTCTCTGAGTGTTATGTAGTGAGGCTTGTTGTATTGACTATTGAGATGTTGTATTCAACTTTTATGAAGTTTTATTGATGAGATTTTATTTTGTGAAGCTTCACTATATATATGTTCTATTGTATTTTGTCCATGCGCTGTGAGTAATACGATAGACTCTGCTGTTTTAGTTTACCTTGGCAATCGTCCATGGTCGCCTGGCACACTTTACAGCGCACTATCTCTAGATTCGATGCAGGGGTCATGGGCGGTCGTCACAAATATATCATCATTGGAGGATTAAAAAGGAAACCAGGGTTGCGAAGGAAGGAGATGAGAAAAATACATTAACTTCATCTTGAACAAAGTAAGACTATATAAAAGAAAAGCAAAAAGGTGAGTGATTTTTATAAAGCGTGTCCATGAATTATTTTTATTGAACAGACAAGGGTCTTAGTTATTTGATTTTCTGTTGTTCTGTAATAAAATCTTGACATATACAACTACCAGCTTATTATCAAAAATATATTAATCGTGTTGGTTTATATACCTACCTTGATTCCTAACTCTGAGGTTATACTTTTTTTTCATTACAATATTTATTTGAACAACATTCTTTCCCTAGGAAATTACGGTTAATGCGAAACTCTCATGCTTCAAAAATGGAAAGTATATATCTCATGTTCAATTTTGGATTTTTTGTCTGTTTTGTTTGTAATGTTCCTGGAAGATAGATCAAAATACTCTACAAAGATTAATAAGTGATGATAAAGGTAGACTGTAATTAACTAATTATGCCTAAACTTTTAATTATAAATAAATAAGACACAAACTTTGCCATTGTGCCATTCTTCTGCATTTCTTTGACGGCCTGCTGGAAAAAAAATGCAATATCACATGTCTCTCTTACTGAAACGTTAATTTAACGGTTGATGTAATATATTCATGTCAAGCACTAAGTCCTCATAGTGGAGTCATATTTGATTTTCATGCATTTTAAGTTGTATAAATGGTAGCGGGTACATTATTTTCTCTCTACATGGTTAACTAACAGTTTAAATGCCTCTTGCAGAAATTAAAAGGTAAAAAATCCATCGGTATTTTTTTCTTTTTTTCTTTTTTCCCATTGATTTGTAATCTAAGAATACCGGGGAGCTAATCGAAAAAAGTAGACGTCAAATGATGAAGTCAAGGCTTATTTGTAGTTGATTGTTCAAGGTTTTTCTGTTTTGTTTTTACTTTTGTCCTTACATGGTAGCTACCATTTATACTACATATTGGGCTGTCAACCGTTGTACATTTGGGGCTTAGTTCTTAGATTTGTACAGTGTCTACATTTGTTTTACCTTCTTCCTGATTCATGTTGGTATGTTTCATCCTATTGTTTGTGTATGTTTGTTTCCAATATGTTTCCTTCAATCTATTGTTTTTCATTTTAATTGAAATGCTGTAAGATCAAGTGCTTGGTTGGTTAATGCTGAGATAATTGCTTCTAATTTAAAATGCATTTATACATAATTGCTTTAGTATGCGTGTATGTGTATCTGTGTGTGTATACGTATATATTAGACAGTCCGCAGATGCGCCGCAGTGGAAAGGAGGCTTGAGTTCTGATAAAAAGACTTAGGTTCGATTCCTACCGTGAGTTTCCCTATCCTATATAAATTTACCCGGGGGTATGGGGGCTTGGATCAGCGGACGGTTTTACTATACACTCCTCAGGAGTTTACCGGTGGCCCGCCGGGTTCTCTTGGGTTTTCAAAAAAAAAAATATATTAGACATTAAACGGATATATTAAGGGGCTAACTTGTTTATTGCGGTGTAAACCCCGGCACTTGTATAAGGGCATATTAAGCCATATACACATTATATGTTGCAAGTACATATACACATATATGTGTATTTGATACTCGTATATACATTAGATATCACGTGTATCAATAAACAAATCTTTATATTAGTCAATTAAATAAAATAAGGATTTTATTTAAAATTTATTCAAATTGGACCTAAATCAATTTAGACTTCATAGGCCCAACAAAATCTAAAATGGTAAAAACATTGAAATTTACCTATTTAACTTGCGACCCGCTAACCCGATTCCAACAATGGTATCATGCCCAATAGTCTATACGGTTTATATTAGTAGTATTATGGTCAACTTATTAAAGCGTACTCATTTAGTAAGATGTTCAAAAAAGTAGTATCAAGGCTGGGTTTGGACAATCAATTATCCTGCCTTACTTGAATACTGGCCTAGCTCGAAAGGTGAAATAAGTCCAAAGATTATCCCTAATATAAAGGCCAATTTGAAATTGGTTCTTGTGCTAGTTCTTCAAAATCTATTTTGAAACTAAAATATATTTTAAACTTAAAAGGTTAAATTGAAAATATGTATAAATTTATAAATGTTATAAAATAATCTTCAAATTTTTTTCGAAAATTTAATAATTAATTTTGAATATTTTATAATTAATTAGGTTAATAAATTAAGTAATTAATTAAAGAATTAATTAATTAAATTAAATGACATATATTTGATATATGTTACATTATCTTAAAATGCTTGAGGTAATATATGAATATAATTTTGAAATAAATTTTAATTAATTAAATTTTTTTGATTAAATAAATTAATTAAATGTTAATCAATAAATTATATAATACAAATATATATATATATATATATATTAAGACATATGTGTATAACTATAAATGTTGTAGTATACATTTTCAATTAAAGATGTTTAAATGAATAAAATAAAATATTAATTAATTAAATTAGTAAGATTTAATTAATAAGATTATTATATAAGTTAATTAAATTATAAAATGTTATACAAGAATTAAACTTATATGATATTAATGTATAATAAAAGGTGGAACAGTAAGAAACCCAAATTAGATTTAAGGAATAAATACAAACATATAGTACATATATTGTGATTTTAAATGCGATCAACACTTGAATCATAAGGGTATTTCATAAGAAATACACCATTCATAAGTTGATATCGCTAAATTACATATATTAAAGATTATGAATCTAACATAAATGTTGTCCTCTACCATTTATATATTAATAAATTATTTGTATACTCTTTGGTTATTAAGCAAACTCAAGCTAGGGATGTCATATATAGTATTATTAATATACATACTAGAGTTAAGATAGCTATATGTATTTGTTGAGAAAACTCAAGGTACAAATATTATACTTAGGCCATCGTAAAATTATAGGTATGAGTGAAAAATCTCTTTCAATTTGTTGAGCAAACACAAAATCGAAATGAGATAAGGGTAAAGTTCACATGTTAGGAGTTGTATGTGGTACAACCGATAAAGTGTTATCCATCATTTTCAGACCTTTGGTTTTTTGAGCAAACTCAAAGTCAGAACCCCAAGACAAATTAGCCCTAACACCCACTAGAGAAGCCAAAAAAATTTTACGTTTGTCTTAAGGTTTCGAAAAACATAAAAGTCTAGTGGGAGCTTTCTAGTAAAATAAAATGTAACGTTTAACCTTACTAATATTATAAGAACATCTACTATGAATCAAATATCATAATCTACTAAGTTAAATTTAAAGTAAATGTCCACCCCAAAGTTGTTTTCTAAAAATGACAAACTCACTGGACCTAACTACTTAGACTATAAGGGTAATCAAGATAGCACTTACGCACAAACGTTTATGGTTGTCGATAATTGAACCTCCAAAGAAAAAACCCACTTATGATACGGACCCCAAACTAATATTAACCTATAACAAATGGATTTCGGACCTAGAAATACCCAAGTTTACATGTTGTCTACGTTAGACAAACCATTGAAGAGACAACACAAAAACATGAATGTCCTTTAGATCATCGATAACATCAAAGCTTTGTTTGAGGAATAATCTTGTTCCACGAGGTATGGCCTTACAAAAAAACTGAAGATGTCTAAGGGTATGAAAGTGGACGATTACGGCTAAATGATGAAGGGCTATATAGATAGACTTTCATAACTAGACGTTATAGGCAATAAGCTACAAGTAAAGTTGATCCCAAGGTCTCTTGGTCCATAGTTTGAGCCATTCATATTGAACTATAATATGAACCATTTAGATGTACGACTCATGGAACCGCTCAATATGTTGAGGTTAATTGAGTCTTCATCTAAGGATCATGGCATGGTGCTAGTATAAAAGGATAAAACACATCTTCGAATGGTTTGAAGAAGCAAAAATGGATTAATAAGAAGAATAAGAAGAATGCTCCAACTATAATGTTGCATGTCATCACTGTCACAAAAAGGATCATTGGAAATGGAACTGTTCAGAGTACTTAACGTTTGACAAACTTAAAAAACATAATAGTTATGCCGCTCCTGCAGGCAAATTTATGATTCAAAATTATTTTGTAATCAATAAATTATCATGGGTTTAGATATTGGATCTGAAACTCATATCTGTAAATCGTTAAATGGACTTAGGAATAGACATTATGTGGCAAAGGAGAAATGGGATTTTAAGTTGTTGTTGGATCTCTGGTAGATGCAACTGCTGTTCGAGATTATAATTATTTTTGCCAAATGGGTTGGTTTTAATTTTAAATAATTGCTATTATATGAAAAACTATATTTGTTGAATAATTTATATGTCTAGATTGTTTGAGACTGGATATGATTTTCATTATGTGGACAGCGTTATGAACATTATATTGAATGAAAATAAAGTTTGTAATGTTGTTTTGAATAATGATATTTATGTTATAAATACTAATTATATCTGTATTGTGAATAACTCTTCTAAGGTTGATATTAATAATAAATATTTGTGACATCATTGGCTAGGCCATATATGTAAGAAATGACTAGTAGGTTGAAGTGCTTCTATTTGCAGGGTAATAAGTTTTAAGGACAGCACTTCTGAATAATTAGTTTTAAGGACAATTTACAGCATAATGATAAATTCATTTATCTTTTTAAGTTATATAGGAAAATGATAAATCCTTTTATCGTTATTTCTGTATAACTGAAAACGATAAATTCTTTTATCTTTTTTCTGTAAAATGTCCTTAAAACTAATTTTTCAGAAGTAGCGTCCTTAAAATTTATTATCCTGCACAAATAAGCCCTTGAAGTGAAAATCCCCAAATGACTAAATGTTTAACGATGGATTTTCTATTGGTTTAGAAAATCACCGAAAAATTTATAATAAAATTACCGCAAGCGCACGGCGTACAATTTTAGTACGTAGCGAGTACGGATCGATCCGTGGGGAATTTTTAAGATTTTAAAATTTTTCTAATCAATCAAATTAGACCAAAATAGAGAGAAGATTGTTAACTACAATTTGTAAACAAAATGAAGCTAAAATTAGAATGAAAATGATATTAAAAACTATGAGATTAGAGAACAATTTAGAGGCAAATCCACTCTCATATTTTTGTAAATAAACAAACAAACAATCTATGATCTCTATTTTTGATATTAAGTGAAATAATTGTTGTATTTATCATAAGTATGGTTTATTTATGTTATTAATTAACATAACTTAAACCATCAAACTATAATGCAACAAATAACCCACTTATCAATTCTCATGAAAATAGAGTCAAAGCAAAATCTATTTTAAGTATGATCTATTTACTATTGTAATTAGTAATATAGATCATCAAATTTTGTTTTTACTTTCATTTCAAAATCAAAAACCAATTAGCAAATGATGATGTAATTTGTGTTTATGTTGAATAAGAATAGCTCATTTGCAAATGCAACATAAGCTATCAAACCCACTTGTATAAACTTACATCAAAATCTACTTTCATGAAGCACAAATAAAAGAGACCATAAATCATAGAAATATTGAATTTACATAAAATTAGAGAGCTTCATTACCCCTAAATTGATGGGGTTTAGCTACTCATTTGTGTTATCATATCAACATGTGTAAATTTCAACATTAAAAAGCAAAAGAAATAGAAAATAAGCAAAGGAAGAAAATGAGATTAACTATTAAACTACTTGCATAAAAAATAAAGCTACACTACTTGCATGAATGTAAATATAATCTATTAACAATGAAAAGAAAAGAGCATAGAAATAAACATAAGCATAAAAGTAAAGAGAAGCATGTAGAAAAGAAAAGAGAAAGAGGTTAGGAAGCCATTTTTATTTCATGAAACATTGAGCTTACAACTTGCATTCTAATTTTCTAAGTAATTTTTAAGAGTAAGAAGATATCTACATGTACATAAGTGAGTTATTTGTACATGCATAAAACCCTAATTCACTTTTTAGGGTGCTTCCCAAAATGCCCTTTAAGAAGTGTGGCCACCAAATAACCATTAGTCTTTAATTAATCCATCATTAAATATGCATGAAGCTTTAACCTCCACTTAGTTATCCATTAGCTTCTAATTGTAGATTTAGATAAGTGGGTGGGGTCCTCCATGATCATGAGTTTGAATTATTTTCTTCTTCATTCCTTTGTATTCTCTTGTGCATGCATATATTCCATGAAACCCTCTTCCATTTATATCAAAATTCCTATAAAATCATAAAAAATGTCCAAGTAAAAATTGTCAAATTGACACATGCACAAAAATGACCATTTTGCCCATGTATGAAGATGAATATATGATGATTTGAAAATGAATTTTGGTTTAAACATGTTAAAATACCCAAAGATGACATTTATTTAAATAAAAATAGATAAAATATGGATGTATATATATGCACATTTACGTACACGTCAAATACCCCCACACTTATCTTTTTATTCGTCCTCGAATAAAGGAAAACGAAGATAAATCCGTTTTCGTAGGGAGCACGATTGCATTGAGCGTATGCAACAAGCCGTTAAACCTCTGGGTGTCTTCAGTAAAACGAGTGTTGTCTCGTGAGGGTTTTTAGCGGATACTACCTAAAAAATCCAAATGCAAAGTGAAAACATTTATAAAATGCAAGATTTATTTACAATGGGATGAATGCAAGTTTTTGAAAAATATTTACAAATGAAGGATTTACTTTCAAATCGACACGAATAAGTTAAATATGAGTTCTGATCAAAATTTCCAATAAAAACGAAGTTATCGTAACAAATAGACTATAGTTTAAGTCGATGTTTCAGTCGATAACACAATGTAACTATGAAATGGATCCTTATCGATTATCAAAGTTTATCAAAGTGGTATTTTCATTTCTTTTCAATAACAAGTCAAATCAAATAAGTTAAAATAGTGCTTGGATTTCATTTTCTTACTCTCTCTATTTTTTTTGAAAATTTTATTGATATTTACAATATTTACATATGCCTAACTCGAAAAACTGAGGTCAGATATATTACCCATGCACTACCTTACGGACTAATGTGAGGGGAATACAGAGCATGGCGAGTGAACACAGAAGTGTGAAGACTTATCGACTGTAGGTGTTATTAAAAAGAATTTTTATATACATACACCTAACTCAGATAAACTGAGGCCAGATATACCGATCGTGCACTGCCTTTCGGGCTTACGTGAGAATGGTACAGAACATGGCGAGTGAACACACGAGTGTGAACACATGACTCTAGGTGTTAAAAATATATACATATAGACAAATGTTATAATTTTACTTATATATTTTTTGTGTTTTTTATCTATTTTTTTTATTAGAAAAAGAGAGTTTTGCAAAATCGTCTTAGCACCATTTAACTTAGAAGATAAAAATGTTATATCTTTTACTTTAAATTTACCACTTTTTTAAACAAAGATTTCAATTAGAATATACTTCATAATTAACACGTATGAACCTTTCTATATACTAGTTAAACCATTGTTTATTTGTAATCAAACTTCATTTTTTATTTTTGTTAAGACAAACAAATTTTCAAAAATTTCAATTTAATAACCAAAACTTATACTTATCGTATTGTGTTTCTTCAAAAATAAATCAAAATGCTAAAAGGAAAATGTTTTTGAGATTTAGAAATTTTGATATTTTTTTTGAGTTAAAAGAAAATAAAAATTCAAAAATGCTATGAAACTTAAAAAAATGAAAATGAGACTCCCTCCCTACACTTAGTTTTTATTGTGTCCCCATAGTAAGTGCATGATATAATGAGTGTAACGGGGAAAAATATGTGCATATTTACAAAAGAGGGTTAACATTGTTACTAGACGTAGCTTGGCTCATGAAGAATCATGAGCTCCTCCTCTTGGTTACTTGGCAATTTTAAGAAAGGTTTTAAACGATGACCGTTGACTTTGACAATCAATCCATCCCTAGGGTTTTGTATTTCTATGGCACCGTGTGGAGAAACAATTCGTACCACAAATGGTCCAGTCCATCTCGATTTAAGTTTCCCAGAGAATAAATGAAGTCTAGAGTCATATAAAAGAACTTTTTGGTTAGGCGAAAACATTTTTCTTAGGATTGACTTGTCATGAAAAACTTTTGTTCTTTCTTTGTAAATTTTCTCGTTTTCATATGTGTCGTTCCTAAGTTCTTCTAGTTCGTTGAGTTGTAGTTTTCGGTTTTCGCCGGCTTTCTCGAGATGAAAGTTTAAGTTCTTTATTGCCCACAACACTCTGTGTTCGATTTCAACGGGTAAATGGCAAGCTTTTCCATAAACTAAACGAAATGGGGACATCCCAAGGTTAGTTTTAAAAGCAATACGGTAAGCCCAAAGCGCGTCGGTCAATTTTTGAGACCAATCTTTTCGATTTTTGTTAACAATTTTCTCCAAGATTTGTTTTATTTGACGATTTGAAACTTCAACTTGGCCACAAGTCTGAGGATGATACAGAGTGGATAAATTATGGGTTATCGAGTATTTCTTCATTAAAGTTTCAAAAGAACAGTTGCAAAAATGGGTATCGTTATCACTAACTATTGTGCGAGGTGTGCCAAACCTTGAAAAGATGTTTTCTTTGAGAAATTTCACAACAATTCTATGGTCATTGCTTTTACAAGGAACGGCATCGACCCATTTGGAGACATAGTCGACCGCAAGAAGTATGTAAAAATTTCCAAAGGAATTGGGAAAAGGTCCCATAAAGTCGATATCCCAAACATCAAAGATTTCGATAGTAAGAATAGAGTTTAGAGGCATCATATTTCGTCGAGAAATTCGTCCAAGCATTTGACATCGATTCCAAGTTTTACAAAATTCAAACGAGTCTTTGAAAAGAGAATGCCAATAGAAACCACACCGAAGCACCTTTTTCGCAGTTTTTCGAGGACCGAAGTGTCCATCGCACGCTTGATCGTGGCAAAATGAAAGAACACTCTTAATCTCATTATCTGGGATGCAACTTCGAATGATTTGGTTGGGACAATATTTGAACAAGTAAGGATCCTCCCAATAGAAATATTTCGCTTAGGCCATGAATTTGCATTTGTCCTGTTTGGACCAAGATGAGGGAGTTTCTTTAGTGACTAAGTAGTTCACTATATCAGTGTACCATGGATCGATAGAAATTGAAAGAAGTTGTTCATCGGGGAAGTTTTCATTGATTGGTAAAGCCGATAGTGCGTTCGGAAGACGAGATAAGTGATCGGCTATGACATTGTCGGATCCCTTTTTGTCCTTGATTGTAAGATCAAATTCTTGTAATAAAAGGATCCAACGGATTAAGCATGACTTAGCGTCCTTTTTAGCGAAGAGATATCGAAGCATAGAATGGTCCACATACACAGTAATGTGTGACCCTATCAAATATTGTCGGAATTTTTTGAGAGCAAAAACTACCACTAGAAGCTCTTTTTCAGTAGTTGTGTAGTTAAGTTGAGCATTGTTCAGAGTTATGCTAGCGTAGTGGATAACGTGAAGGATCTTGTTGATGTGTTGTCCAAAGACAGCACCAACTGCAAAGTTTGAGGCGTCACACATTATTTCAAATGGAAGATCTCAATTGGACGCCCAAATTATTGGAGCAGAAATGAGTTCGTTCTTAAGATGTTTAAAAGAAGAGATACACTCCGCGTTGAAATCGAATGGAATGTCTTTTTTGAGGAGAGTCGTCAAAGGAAGAGCGATTTTGCTAAAGTCTTTCACAAAGCGTCGGTAAAAGCCAGCGTGTCCTAGAAATGATCGAATGTCCTTAACAGATTTGGGAATGGGTAGGTTTGCAATTACGTCAACTTTTGCTTTATCTACCTCAATGCCTTTATTTTGAGATGATATATCCAAGGACTATGCCTTGTTTGACCATAAAGTGGCATTTTTCCCAGTTCAAAGTCAAATGTTTTTCTTTACATCGATTTAGAACCAACTCGAGATGATGTAAACAATCGAAAAAGGAATCACCAAAGACAGAGAAATCATCCATAAAAACATCTAGAAAGCATTCGATCATGTCGAAAAAGATGCCAACCATGCATCGTTGGAAAGTAGCAGAAGCGTTACAAAGTCTGAATGGCATACGTCGATAAGCAAAGGTACCGAAGGGACACGTGAAAGTCGTTTTCTCTTGATCTTCGGGAGAAATTGGAATTTGGTTATAGCCAGAATAGCCATCGAGGAAGCAGTAGAATTCGTGGCCGGCTAATCGTTCGAGCATTTGGTCAATGAAAGGAAGAGAGAAGTGGTCTTTATATGTTGCAGCATTTAATTTTCGATAATCAATGCAAACACCCCAACCAGTTTAAGTCCGAGTAGGAATGAGTTTGTTAGCGTCGTTTGTTATAACGGTAAGTCCGGACTTTTTAGGCACGACATGAATTGGGCTAACCCATGGGCTATTGGAGATGGGATATATGATACTATTATCGAGTAGCTTAAGAATTTCGTCAATAACCGCATCTTTCATTTTTGGGTTAAGCCTCCGTTGCGCATCACGTGTGGGTTTGGATTCGTCAATTAAGTGAATGCGATGTTGGACAATATCAAGGATAATTCCCTTAATATCGGTAATGGACCACCCAATTGCTTCTCTGTTTTTCGAAAGAATAGAAAGTAAGGGGGTTTCTTTATCAAGAGAGAGATTTTGTGGAAATTATGACGGGAAACGTTTCGTTATCACCTAAGTATGCATTATTAAGGTGATTGGGAAGTGGTTTGAGGTCCAACTTCAAGAGTTTCTCGATCAAAGAATTGGGTTGAGATTTGGACTCAACTGGAAGCGATTCAAAAGGAAGAGTATATTCAATCTCATTGGGTATTTCATGAAACAATTTTTCGTACTTAGCTTCACGTTCGTCGTTAAGGTCAAGTGTCTCGTTTTCGAAGTTTTCGTGAATGGCACTAACTTCCAACGTTTGGTCACGAGGTTCATTCGATTGGCTTTCAAGATTGAAAATATTAAGATCCCAAGTCATGTTTCCAAAAGAGATTTTCATCGAACCGTTATGACAATTGATTAAGGCATTTGAGGTGGCTAAAAATGGTCGGCCTAAAACCAATGGAATTTGACTCGTGGGATTTGTCACAGGTTGTGTTTTGAGAATGAGAAAGTCAACAGGAATATGAATTGTCCTACTCTAATAAGCACGTCCTCGATTTCTTCCACGGGCTTCTTAATGGAGCGATCAGTGAATTGAAGCATGACTTTGGTGGGTTTGAGCACACCTAAGCCTAATTGTTCATACACAGAGTATGAAATTAAATTGACACTCGCACCTAAGTCTATTAAACATTTGTTTATTGGCTTGTCTCCAATTGTACATGAAATCATAGGGCAGCCAGGATCTTTGTATTTAACGGGCATGGATTGGGACAAGACTTCACTCAAACTGGCGGCTAAGAAGACTTTTTGGGTACTTGAGTGTGTCGCTTTTGGGTGCACAAGTCCTTAAGAAATTTTGCGTACGTGGGGACTTGCTGAACGATGTCAAGAAGCAGGATGTTAACTTTCACTTGTTTAAAAATTTCCAACATCTTTTCCATTTGGCCCGAGTGTTTCTTGGGTCGGAGACGATGTGGAAATGGGACACGATACTCAGTAGCCAGGTCTACTCGAGTAAAAGAAGAATTTTGATTGGCATTCGATTCAACGTTTGGCTCCACGTTCTATTCTGATTCATTTGTTGCTTTAGGAGTGTTAAGAGAAGTTTCCGGTAAATCGTTTGGATTGTCGACTTGATTATCAATTTGTTTACCGGAATGTAGAGTTGTGATTGCATTCAATTGGGTGACGTTGCAATCTTGAACAACATGGGCTTGATTTGAATTTGCATTTTGATTTCTGGGATTTGGAATGGACTGGCTTGGAAATGTGCCTCGTTCGCGTTCACTTACAAACATTGCTAATTGACTCATTTGCATTTCTAGTTTTGCAATCGATTGGTTTGTGTTTATCATATATGAGGTCAATAAATTTTGCAAATTGTTGTTTGATTGAAGGCTTTGAGTAGTTGCTTTAGCCAACGTTTCAAGAGTTTTCTCAAGTGAGCTTAAACGTTTATCGTCTTGGGTAGGATGAGCGGAATTTGGTTGAAAATTTGATTGTTGCGGTTGATTATGAGATGGACCCGCAAAGTTTGGTTAAAAATGGTTAGGCTGAGAGGAAGGATTCGAAGCATTATTTTGGAATGCTTGAAAATTGGGACGAACCGTATTTGTGTTGGGATTGTTTTTGTTCCAAGCAAAATTTGGATGATTTCTCCAACCAGGATTGTACGTTGGAGAAAATGGGTCATTTTTGGCTTTATTGAAAGCGTTGATTTGTTCGACAGAATTGGGGCACTGATCGGCTATATGATTAGGATCGTTGCATTTATAACACATAGGTTGGGAAGCTTAGTTCATTTGATTGGATGAGAAAATTTTATTGAATTTTTTAATCATTGCGTCGATCTTAGATTCCAAAGCCAAAGAAGATCCTATCGAGTGTGCGCTCAATCATGAGTAAATTGATTTTTCGTTCGAACGTTCTCATTAGGACGACTTTTCGGCGAGGTTTTCAAGAAATTACCAAGCATCGCCGTGATGTTGGGAAAGAAAGTTGCATTGGCACATTGGTTCGAGCATGGTTCGTGAGCTGTTTTCGAGTCCATCGTATAAGGTTTGGCAAATCGTCCATTTTTCGAAGTTATGGTGTGGATATTTTATCAAAAGCTCTTTGAATCTTTCAAAATATTTTCCGAATGTTTCTCCGTTGAATTGATGAAAATTTACAATTTCTTTTCGGATTCTACTCATTTTTTCCAAGGGGTAGAACTTTTTTAAGAAAGCTTTTATGAATTCTTCCCGAGTTTTAATCGAGTTCGATGGTAAACTGTAAAACCATTTTGTTAGCACCAAAATTGGTCACTAACCCCCTTTAGAAAGATTGTGTAGAGAGATAAATGAAGAAGATAAATTAAAACAGAGAGATATAGACTAAATTAACTACAGAAATCTAGAACACTAGATTTATAGTGGTTCGGCGTAACTGCCTACGTCCACTTTGAATTGTAATCTTTATTGCATTCCCAAGTAGTTAAATACAGATACAATCCGTACAATAATGTCTTGAGTACAAGTTTGAACTGAAAAGAGTGAGTCTTGAAAGCCGTAGAGTCTCCCCAGTGTTCTCGAAAAATGGTCCATTTCACTGTGCCCCTGCCCCTCTATTTATAGACGAAGATGGGTTGGACTTCTCTAATGGGCCTAGGAACCAAGCACCTCGGCCCGTGTTAATTCCTGCGCGCCGAGCCGTAAATGCCGAACAGCAATTGCCGAACCACATATCCAACCCGCAAGGCATTCATATGCTGACCGAGGAAGGCGTGCCGAACGAGGAAGTTGCCCTGAGTGAAGAGTGTAGGCCGAATGATACTTGATGCAGGTCGAGGAGAGATGCCGAACGAATTACTTATGGCGAGCGAGGCTATATGCCGATAGAGGCTTCATGCCGAACGAGGCTTAGATGCCGACCGATCCCTCGTGTCGAACGAGGACATATGCCGAACGAGGCTCCACGACGAACGAGGCTGGGATGCCGATCGATCCCTCGTGCCGAACGAGGCCATAAGCCGAACGAGGCTGGGATGCCGATCGATCCCTCAATGCCGAACGAGGCTCCACGCCGAACGAGGCTGGGATGCCGATCGATCCCTCAATGCTGAACGAGGCTAGAAGCCGAACGATGTCTACTGTTTGGTGATCCTTACAATATCGGGTCAATTACTCAGGTAACACTTGCCCCCCAAAGTGTATCATGTGGATGAACATGATGCGCTTTGATCCACGAGCATTCCGCATTTTTCTTTAAACCTTTTTTATGTCCTCTCGAAAGTGATCTCCTGAATGCCGAATGACATCCTGAATGTCGAACGACGTATTGAATGCTGAACGACACATTGAATGTCGATCGACATACTGAATGCCGAACGAGGAAGTTGCCGAACGAGGAAGTTGCCCTGACCCGTTCTACCGGTCGCTGACTATTCGCCTTCCTCCTTTTCATCTATAAAAGTCGATACTTCATCCCTCCTTCCCCTTTTACTTTTTACCTCTGCTCCTCAAGACTTTGACTTCATCTTCCCCCGGACTTCTACCAACACCTCAATACCCCTTTTCCTTCCAAATCCACTACGCTGCCTCACGTTTCTTCTCATCGACGACCTTGAACAGTCTCCAACTCCAAATCTTGGATCCCCTAAGCTTCAAGTCCTTCCTTAGGTATGATTCTTGCTTGTCCGATTCCCCTAAATCAAGGGTTTTGCTCGAGATCCGAACTTACAGTACCTTTTCCATACTACCATCGGCCGTCTAGATTAGGGATATGGACTTAAGGCTTAGTCATACCTTAGGGTTAGACAGAAAAGATGAAGGAAGAGGATGTCGAAGTTTTTAGGAAGTAGACCCTCGTTGGATCGCCGAGCGAGGGGATAGGAAATATGGTTGGCCCGGTAGGAATTGGTGAGGTTGGGGAACATTGAGCGAGTGTGGCGTGCGAGTCGGAGCGTGACTCGATATAATTTTCGCATGCCGAACGACGGAGAGGAATTGTAGCAGTGAAGTAAGAGTTAGGTTCCATGTGCCGAGCGACACGGCTCAGCATGGCCATGGCTCGGCATGACTTCCTCATGCCGCACGGGGGAGAAAGGAAGAAAGGAGAGAAGTGAGGTATTGAACTAGAATGCCGAGCGAGGTGGCTCGGTGTGGCTGTGGCTCGGCATGACTCCGAGTGAAGAGAGTTTTGGTGATAACTTAGTTGAGTCTCTCGAGTACCGTTCGGCATTAGGTCTTGAGATAGATAGTAATAGCCATAGCCACCCTAATTCAAACTTAGTACATGCTGACTTAACCTACTTGTCATGCCTAAACATATAACAAAAACAAGGACGAGGGTTTGAACAAATAAGCATATTTACCACTCCGGGCTGATAACTCCCCGTTTCAACAACTATAAACCTGAACTAAACTTGACTAAAACAAATAATAAACTTCCACGTACAGTGTCAATGCACCATCATACGACAAGCTCTCAGAGACGGTCTGCGATGACGGTTTCCGAAGGTGAAAGTCCAATGCTTAACTCTATTTCAGCTACCTTATGACTTGTAATTCTTTGGCACTTATACTTGAATGATTACACTAGTTTACACACCACATGGGGGTAGTATTTTGGTTGTTATGTCTAATGTCGATCGTTTTTTAAGTATAGTTCAAACAGGTGTTTCATCAGATCCAACACTCATTAGAGATGTCTAGAAAATCCAGCTCTGCCACAATCTCGGACAGACCCGGGCCATCTTCTCAACAAGAAGAAGTTAGGACCTCAAATCCGTCGTCTACTCCTGTACAAGACATGCCGAACGCTGCGATCGCATCTATCGACTTGGCTCCCGATGCCTTGGATGCAGCGATCTTTTTAGACGATCTGATCGATTCTCAAGCCTCAAAGATTAACGAAAGCACGCTTCGCCATATATGCTCAGTACATGGGATTCCTTTCAACGACGTGTTGGCTCCATCGGGACAGGATCGTCCTCACTTGCCCCCAGTAGGATATACAGCCTGCAACAGATTCATGTGATGGGTCAGTAGCGTGTCGCTATTCAATTCCTTTCTTCGGGACCTGTTGTAGTATATCGAGATTGTCCCATCGCAATTACATCCAAATAGCCATGCGTTCATATACGGCACTTGCATTCTCTTCATGAGTGTCCTTTTTAGGCTCCCGACTCCAAGCGATATCTGTTATATCTATCGCTTCAAGAGACGGTCAGATAGTCCATCTTTTGTATTCTTTGAGGCGCATAGCAAGTGTCAAATCCTAACTGGGGCATGGAGCAAGTTCGCCCAGTATAAACAGGAGTGGTAGGTACGTTGTCCGCCCGGCTTCGCGAGGAGATGGGTGGAAGGGAGTAAGTCTTTTTTCTGGATCAATACTCGTGTTTGGCGGAAACTGCACCTTTTCTAACTCTTTCTATACTTTTACAGGTATCAACCCACGTCCCGAAGGCTCCGGGTATTCTGAAGCTGTCGAAACTATCCGAGCCATTCCCGCAGAAGACCGGGACAGCAGATCTCTCATTTCAAATGAATCGCTCACGAATTTTGGGCTGCTGGCGGAAGGTCGCCGAATAAGCCTTCCTCAAGGCGTCACTATACCCAGGCCTGCTTCACGCAAAGAAAAAAAACAAGCTGGGTCTTCAGCACGTAACGCCTCTGATACACCAGAGGAGGGGGAGATTAGAGAAGCCAAAACGCTTGAAGTACAAGGCGAAAATGTTAGCCCTGCTCGGGACCCGATAGTCGAAGTCCACGATATCGAGAAGACACCTTCCCCTTCGAAGGGAAAGAAGAAGTTGACCTACAAACTGAGGAACAAGACGGTGGGTGGAACCTCTAAGGTCACCCTTACTCCAGTAGAAAAAGAGCCTCCTTCTCAACACTTCGAGAGTTCGTTGAAAGGCTTGTCGGACCTCACTATTCCCGATGATTTGCTCAACTATGGCTTCGATGATCTAGAAGCTCTTAAACTTCATTCGCCCGCGAGAGGCGATACAGGCGCTCGGGTCCAAATCCAGGGAGAAAAAACTCCCATTAGTAAAGATAAAGAAACTGGTCCGTCGGGGGGGACACTAGGACACACATGGACACGTGCACTTCACCTTACACGTCAATTTTAGCCATCACTCTGTCCTTTTCTAACTTGTTGTTATTCTCATTTTGCGCAGGTGACATGGGACGCACTCACGGACTCGATCATCTTCGCGGGTCATCTATTTTTCATCATTCTGGCCGGGATTCGGACCCCGGTGAGCGCCGAGACAGAGATGACTCTGGAGACCGAGATTATCGCCCCCGAGAATCAACTTATCGAAGGAAAACATACAGCCAGTGCTCATATTCCCACGATCATCCTTCTCAATCAGAGCAAGGCAGGGAGAAGTCTGCGCAGAAGGGGTCCCAATCTGATGTCCCCTGTGATCAACACTCTGGTTCATCCAGCACACGGCAGTCTCGGGAACATCGCAAGAAGACCGAAATTTCAAAGCCATATCCCTCTGTTCCCTCAACAGACCCGATGATATCGGAGAAGCTAGCCGAGCTTAAAGTTAAGTTCCCCAAAATCTGCTTTGATGGTCTGAAGTTCCTTCCGGCGATCCATCATATTCCAGGGCATGTTAAATAGAGCGCCATCGCTTGCAACAACGACGTTTATGTTCAACATGACACGTTCGTTCATCTAGCTGAAAAAGTCTCGGAAGTTTCTGTTGAGCGTCAACACGAAATCGACCGCTTGAAGCTTGAAGCCATTTTTGATAAAGACATTATCAAAACTCAGGATGAAGAGCTCTCTTCGTACAAGTCCCAACTCGAAGCTGCCCAACAAAGTGCTAAAGATACTACGGAGGCTGTCAATCATCTGGAGACAACTCATAAGAAAGAAATTGACAAAGCGGTCCAACGCTGTGGGGCCCTGGCTTTAAAAAAGGACTCTGTTCAAAAAGAAAGGGATGCATTCACCCTACAGGTCAAAGAGTTGAAAGAAATACTCTCTAAGGAGAAGGAAGAGAAGATAGCTGCTCAGGAGGAGTCCCAACGATACTGCAATGAGATTGTTGCCACTCGACTCCTCAAAACACAACTAGATGAGGAGCTTTCTAGAGCCGAAGCACTGAAGGAGATAGCCCGCGAGGAAGGTAAAAGGATGGCGCTTTCTGATATCGATTCGCGCCTCGAGGCAGCTGCCGAAGCTGGTAGGGAGGAGATCAAGTGCTTGTTCGACCCGCTTATAGCAGAATACAATGATCGCGTCCTTATGCATCAGGATTTGACTTTTCTTGGCGAGGGTTACCTCGAATCTCTAGCCGAGGCATGGGACACTCTTATAAAGATAAAGAAAATTGAATCAGGAACGGAAAGAGATTGATGAAGGGTCGTTGGTAAAGGAATTCCTTCGGGGGAACGAGCCTCGGACTTATCTTCAGCGATGGTTCTTTTCAGCAAAGACTCGCCCACATCAAAGGAAAAAAGTGACATTGTTGGCCCGTCCGAAGCCGAATCTCCAGCTCCTCCTCCTACTCAATCGGCTGATCGGCCAGTACTTGATCCGTTCGAGCAACACGCTGGTTATGACCCGGAAGACCCTGGTCTCGGCATTCATGTTCTATCTCCTATTCCAGAGGGTGAGACTCCTCGGACGGTTGAGAGCCAGCAAGAAGCTGGTATATAACTTTTCTTCTTAAAGTTTAAAGAACCGTCGTTTTCGGCGAGAGGTTATTGTATTCTAACATTCATCTCTTGTGATTTTGCGCAGACCGTTCCGATCCTGATCCGTCTCCAAGGAGCGATGACGCCAAGGAGAAAAGGGGGAAGCGAGCGAGGCTACTTACGCGGGAGTGACCCCCGATCCTGATGCTTAGGTGATTGAGGCGCTCGACGAGGATAAGTCCGAAACTACGTCCCCCGTCGAAGAAAGTTATAAAATTGAAATTACGGGTGCCTCAGGACACACTTCGAAAGTGAGCATGAAGGAGCAACTTGCAGAAGAGAAAAGAAAGAAAGTTGAGATCAAGGTCGAGTCCCAAGTGGTCGACCTTGATGACCCACTGAACAGGACTTTAAAGGTCATCCTTCCTGGTGGGATTAGGCCACAGGAGGTTCCTCCTCCTTCTTTGGACACCCCTTCATTAGCGAGCAAAACGTCCAAGAGAAAATGCGTGGGGGAGGAGTCGTCTGGAGGAAAAGAAGCCAAAGAAATCGAAGAAGTAGCCGCTACACTCGTTCAACGAGAGTTATTTTAGATCATGTAATTATTTTTATTTATTTATTTTCGTAGTCAATGTAGATAGACTTTTGACTCCAAGTTTTGGAGGAGTGGTAGTAGAACCCCATTTTGGATTAATAAATAAAGTTTAGTTTCTTTGTCTTTCAAATGACTTTTGTTTTTCAACTTTCTGTATAACTGTGGTCGAAACCCGAGCTATCGTGAATTATATAAACCCCCAATCCATTTTCATATAACTCGGAAATTCTTTGGGGATGTACATCCTTTATTCCACACTTCAGGTACTTAGAATATTTTTTAGTCTATACTCTGGGGACTTGATGTCTTCAAGTCATTTGTACTCTAGTCCGCATTCCGGGGACTTAGAGATTTTTAGTCGTTTATACTTTGGGGACTCAGAGTACTCCAGTCCACACTCTGGGGACTTAGATATTTCAAGTTGTTTATACTCTAGTCCATACTCTGGGGACTTGGAGTACTCCAGTCCGCACTCAGGGGATTTGGAGATTTAAGTCGTTTATACTCTAGTCTGCACTCTAGGGACTCAGAGTACTCCAGTCTGCACTCAAGGGACTTGGAGATTTAAACCGTTTATACTCTAGTCCGTGCTCTGGGGACTCGGAGTACTCCAGTCCGCACTCAAGGGACTTGGAGATTTAAGTCATTTATACTCTAGCCCGCACTCTGAGGACTCAGAGTACTCCAGTCCGCACTCAGGGGACTTGGAGATTTAAGTCATTTATACTCTAGTCCGCGCTCTGGGGACTCAGAGTACTCCAGTCCGCACTCAGGGGACTTGGAGATTTAAGTCGTTTATACTCTAGTCCTCACTTTGGGGACTCAGAGTACTCCAGTCCGCACTCATGGGACTTGGAGATTTAAATCGTTTAGACTCTAGTCCGCATTCTGGGGACTCAGAGTACTCCAGTCCGCACTCAGGGGACTTGGAGATTTAAATTGTTCATGCGCGTTCGTACGTCAGATAGAATAATGTAACTCTAGTTGTTTGCCATCGGATTATCATGCATAGAAACATCAGTAATTCATGGAAAAGATGGCTTCAAGCCTTTATTAATGAAAACAAACTAAATCGTCCGATTACATGCTATAAAACTAAGAATCAGCGGAACAAAAACATACTGGATATAATTGCACCTAAAACACGAAAGAAACAGGCTAAATATAATAACGTCGCAAATATTCACTATTCCATGCTCGGGGGAGTGTCATGCCATCAACGGTCGCTAGCTTGAAAGTTCCCTCTCAAAGCTTCCGTTCAACGACATATGGACCTTCCCAGTTGGGATTCATACGTGATGGTACCGGAAAAACTCGTTTCAAAACGAGATCACCCACATCAAAGATTCTCGGGCGGACTTTTTTGTTATAATATCGCATAACTCGGTGCATGTATGCTGCATCCCTTAACTCAGCTTCTTCACGTTTTTCATCAACAAAGTCCAATGATTCCAACAAGAGATCCTGATTCGTCCTAGGATCATAATGTGTCACCCGATGTGATGGAACTTCAAGCTCCACGGGTATAACGGCCTCCGTGCCATATGCCAATGCGAATGGAGTATGGCCAGTCGCGGACTTGTGGGTGGTTCTATAAGCCCATAACGCTGTTGGAAGTTCATCTACCCACTTGCCTCCAGCCTTTTCCAAATGCTTCTTCAATATGGACTTGATTATTTTGTCCATGGCTTCAACTTGTCCATTAGCCTTAGGATGAGCAACTGTGACGAACTTTTTCTCAATGCCGTACCTTAAACAGAAATCTTTGAATTCCTTACTTTCGAACTGAGTTCCGTTGTCTGTAATGATGGTTCGCGGGAGGCCGAAGCGTCATATAATGTTTCGCACAACGAAATTAATGACCTTCTTGGAGGTGATTGTGGCTAAGGGCTCTGCCTCGGCCCATTTGGTGAAGTAGTTGACTGCAACTATTGCATATTTTGCGCCACCTTTGGATATAGGTAAGGAACCGACTATGTCGATTCCCCAAATTGCAAATGGCCAGGGACTAACCATTTGTGTGAGTTTCGTTGGCGGAGCTTTCAGGATTTTCGCGTATCTTTGACACTTATCACATTTTCTTACATAATCTACAGCATCCCGATTCACAGTTGGCCAATAATATCCCTAGCGGAGGATCTTTTTTGCTAATGTCTGCCCCCTAGTATGGTCGCCACATTCCCCTTCGTGAACTTCCTTCAAGACCCGCTTTGTCTCATCATGGGCAATGCACCGGAGTAAGGGGACCGAGAACCCCCTCTGATACATTACTCCATCCTGCATCACATATCATGCGGCTTTACGAATGACCTGTCGTCTTTCGCTTCTTCTTTCGGGCAAAGTCCCATTTAGCAGGTACTGTTTGAATGGAGTTATCCATGACTCCTTCTCGATTTCCGTTTCCAACACAAAATCTACCTCCATCACATCTATGCTTGGAGCATGTAAGGTTTCGACGGGAACTAATCCCATTTGTTGTGCATCGCTGGTACTTGCGAATTTGTCCAGCGTATCGGCTTCCTTGTTCTTTTCACGCGGGACATGCGAAATGTCATAATGTTCAAGGTTCGCCAATATTTCCTAAACCAGAGCAAGGTACGGAGCAAGCCTTTGTCCCCTCGCTTGGTAATCTCCTCGCACTTGGTATACCACCAACAGTGAGTCATAAAAGATTTCAACTGATTTTACCCCGAGTTCCCCAATAAGCTTTAGGCCAGCAATCAATGCTTCATACTCTGCTTCATTATTCGTAGCCGGAAAATTGAGTTTCAAAGCATAACAAATCGATCGATTTTCTGGAGTCACAAGAATTACACCAACCCCAGAACAACGGTCGTTTGACGCCCCATCGGTGTACAATTTCCTTCGAATGAGGGGAGTGACACTGTGACTATCTGGTTCGTCTGACATAGTGAACTCAGCGATGAAGTCTGCTAGTGCTTGCCCTTGTATGGCTCTTCATGGCAGGTAGGTAATATCGAACTGACTCAACTCGATATTCCATTTTAACATCCTTCAAGAATTTTTTGGTCGTTGGAGTACCTGTCGCAAGGGCTGATCGGTATAAATACTGACTGAGTGTCCTTGAAAGTATGGACGCAGCTTATATGATGCAATCACCAAGCAATAGGCCAATTTCTCAATTTTAGGATAATTTCTTTCTGCCCCCGTTAAACTTTTACTAACGTAATACACCGGCTTTTAAACTCGATCCTCCTCGCGGACCAAAGCCGCACTTATAGCATGTGGGGATACGGCCAAGTATACGTACAACATCTCATGGTCTACTGGTTTCGACAGCACTGGAGGATTTTCTAAATGCCTCACCAGAGCTCGGAACGCTTCCTCATAGTTGAATGTCCATTCGAAATTCCTTTTTCCTTTCTTTATTATATCGAAGAAGGGAATACACTTGTCTGTGGCTCTGGATATGAATCGACTCAGCGCAGCCACTTTTCGATTCAAGCTTTGTACCTGTTTTATAGTCCTGGGCACTTGTATGTCTCGAATAGCTTGAATCTTTTCAGGGTTAGCTTCGATTCCCCGGGCATTAACAATGAATCCTAAAAACTTCCCTGACGCAACGCCGAAGGAACACTTCATAGGGTTGATCTTCATTCCATAGTATCTGAGTATGTCAAACATCTCTGCTAAGTCTCGAATGTGGTCGTTTGACTGCCGTGACATCACGAGCATGTCATCCACGTAGACTTCCATTGTTCTACCAATCTGGTCTTTAAACATTCGATTCACCAGACACTGATAAGCTGCTCCCGCGTTTTTCAATCCGAAAGGCATCACTACATAGCAATATAGCCCAACATCTGTGACAAAACTAGTGTGTTCCTGGTCCGGAATGTGCATCGGGATCTGATTGTATCCCAAGTATGCATCCATGAATGACAATAACTCGTGTCCTGTAGTGGAGTCGACCAACTGATCAATTCTAGGTAATGGAAAACTGTCCTTAGGACATGCTTTGTTTAAATCAGAATAATCTACGAAAGTCCTCCACTTCCCATTTGTTTTTCTCACTAGCGCGGGGTTTGACACCCATCAAGGTAGAGGGCGACGCGGACGAACCCATTGGCTTTGAGTTTGTCCACCTCCTCTCTGAGAGCAGCGGACCTCTCCGGGTCCATTCCTCTCCTTTTTTGCTTAACTGGGACGTACCTCGGGTCTATGTTCAACGTATGACTCGTAATAGCGGGAGAAATCCCGCACATGTCGGAATGTGTCCAAGCGAAAACATCGAGATTCGCTCGGAGGAAATCACTAAGGTCCTCGGTCATCGAGGGGCTGAGTTGTGATCCAATCTTCAGTACTCGCGATGGATCGTCTCGGTTGACTGAAATGCCAATTGTCAGTTCAACCGGTGCTGCTTTCTCTTCCCTGGGTTCCTCATCATCGTCTCTCGGATCTATGTCTCTATAGATCCGAGAATTTTGCCCAAGCCAGGGCTCGGGCATTACTTGTCAACTGTCAGTATTCTGAATGCGGACGGAGTTGTCCGCAACCTTTCCTTTCTCTCTCCGCTGGGCCTCTCGGAGCTCAACCACATAACATGCACGACCGGTCGCATGGTCACCATGAACAACACCTACTCCTTTGTCAGTCGGAAATTTTAAAGTCAAACACCACGAGGCCAATGCTGCCCTGAATTCAGCCAGGGCCGGTCGACCCAGAAATACATTGTATGGGGAATCTACATCCAAGACTATGAAAGGTAGGATTCGCACCCTCCTACGCTTACCTTGTCCCAGTTCAACTGGTAACTCAACATACCCCACTGCATCAGTCGTTGCACCGTTAAAACCATGAATACGAGCTCTAGACGGCTTTAAATCCTTCGTCTACATCTTCATTTGGTCATACGCCTTTTTGAAGATGATGTTAACGGAACTTCCACAATCAATCAAAATTCTCTTCACTAGTGCTGGACCGATAGTCGCGGATATGACCATCGGGTCAATGGTAGGAGCCTCCACCTGGTCGGCATCTCGGCTCCTAAATACTATATCGTCTGTCATTGTCCGCTGCTGCTTAGCTGGGGACCCGTCCTCAGTATTTGAACAACACTCAAAATCTGCATGCCTCAGGGAGTTAGCATATCGCTCCATTTTCTGCCAATTCTTGTCTGCAGGATGAGGTCCGCCTACTATCGTGTTTATGACCAGTCTACCCACAGTTCGAGCAGGCTCCTCAGGGTGACGTGGAGCTGGTGCGTGACCAGGATTGGACGTTCCTTGTCCACCCTCTTGAGGACTCTTTACAAACTCCTGCAATTTTTTCTGTCTAATCAACTTTTCTATGGCATCGTGGAGGTGTCTACACTCCTCTGTATTATGCCCATAAGTCTCATGGAAGCGACAGTACTTCCCAGTTCGCTTTTGTTCCTCGGTTGACTCCTTTGGGCGTGGCTTTCTGTACTGAAAGGTATTACAAGTTGATAGGTAAATATTCTCAAGAGATGCATTCAATGGGGTGTATTCGTTGTAGGTTGGAATTCTCGGCTTCCATTTTCCTGCTTCTCTTTTCTTCCCTTGATTTCCTCCTCCGGACTCCTTAGATTGCCCGGGCTTGTTCTGGAAATTGACCTGAACTTTCCCTGAGTTGTCTCCGGATTGCTTTACAGTGATGTTGCTTTACACGGTCTCCTGAACAGGCCCTGGTGTCTTGTCTCGCCTTATCCACCTGGCTTCCTCTCTTCTTATGAATTGATGAGCCTTTGAGTAAAAACGCTCTAGCGTAGTTGGAGGTTTTCCTGCTAACCAATCTCCAAACTCTGAATCCGGATCCACACCTCGCATCACAGCCATAAGAATTGCGTGATCATTAGGATTGCTAACTTCAGTAGCCGCAACATGGAATCTCTGTAAATACTCCTTCAACGACTCCCCTGGAGCCTGGATTACACTTGATAGAGACATCACGTCCTTTGGACGAGTAGCATGTATTCTGAACTGTTCTATAAATTTCGTTGCCAACTCCTCGAAACTGGATACGGACCGCGGAGGAAGTCGGGTGAACCACATGGTAGCGATCCCAGATAGAGTTATTGGGAAGCATCTACACTTGGTCGCGTCATTCGCTCTAGCTGAATCCATCATCCATTCATATCTTATCACATGTTGTCGGGGGTCGGTCTTCCCTTTGTAGGCCAGGATATTTGGCATGCTAAACTTCTTGGGGTACTCGTCCTGTATAACAGTGTCTGTGAATGGAGTATGACTTCTGGATATCCCCCAATCTTCATTGGTCAGGCCTTGATTTTCTATCATCAGCTGTCTGACCATAGCCGATAGGTCTGGGGTTTGTATGGAAGACGGAAGGTTGGAGTATGTTCTACAGGATCGGTCAGGTTGATGCCTCCTCTGCTTGCGATCTGCCAAACGTGTATCTTGAGGTTCAGCATCATTGGCGTCTTGGTGAGTCGGGCGTCCAGTTTCCACACACGCTCCAGATCCTAAGTTTTCCGTTCCTGCTTGGTTGCGGTCTCCGAGGTGTAAGTGATCCCTAGTTGATCGATCAGCAGCACCTGCCTGCGTAGTTTCAGTCTTGCGGCGTCTACGCCTGGGAGGTTCATCGGATGAAGTCGAGCTATCAGATGAAGAGTAAGGAGCTGGACTACCCCCAGCATTCTGATGCTGTTGTTGAGTGAGCTGAGCCATAAGGTTGGCGTTAGCTTGATTCTGTTCTCCAAGTTGTCTCCTGCTTTCCATGAGTTCTCTCATCAAGTCGTTGAATTCTGTTCTGGTGACAACTTCCATTTGATCTTGGGTGGTAGTTCATGCACCTAGATTTGCTTGCTGATTGCTAGGTCCTATTTGTTGTACGCTAGCAGTCTCATTGACGTCTGCATTATGAGAGGTTGATCTGGTACGTGGTCTTCCCATAGTAGAGTTATTGATAAGAACTCTGAGTAGAATCAACGGACGTCTTGTGAATGACTTGGATCTCCTTCGGGGGATTTATTCAATCCAGTAGCTACAAAGCAGATCCTTGTGGCCTGAGAATTCGGTTCTTAGTGAAAGCACCAAAGTGTTAGCACCAAAATTGGTCACTAACCCCCTTTAGAAAGATTGTGTAGAGAGATAAATGAAGAAGATAAATTAAAACAGAGAGAAATAGACTAAATTAACTACAGAAATCTAGAACACCAGATTTATAGTGGTTCGGCGTAACTGCCTACGTCCACTTTGAATTGTAATCGTTATTGCTTTCCCAAGTAGTTAAATACAGATACAATCCGTACAATAATGTCTTGAGTACAAGTTTGAACTGAAAAGAGTAAGTCTTGAAAGCGGCAGAGTCTCCCCAGTGTTCTCGAAAAAAGGTCCATTTCATTGTGCCCCTGCCCCTCTATTTATAGACGAAGATGGGTAGGACTTCCCTGATGGGCCTAGTAACCAAGCACCTCGGCCCGTGTTAATTTCTACGCGCCGAGCCGTAAATGCCGAACGGCAATTGCCGAACCACATATCCAGCCCGCACGGCATTCATATGCCGACCGAGGAAGGCGTGCCGAACGAGCAAGTTGCCCTGAGTGAAGAGTGTAGGCCGAACGATACTTGATGCAGGTCGAGGAGAGATGCCGAACGACTTACTTATGGCGAGCGAGGCTATATGTCGAGCGAGGCTTCATGCCAAACGAGGCTTAAATGCCAATCGATCCCTCGTGCCGAACGAGGCCATATGCCGAACGAGGCTCCACGCCGAACGAGGCTGGGATGCCGATCGATCCCTCGTGCCGAACGAGGCCATAAGCCGAACGAGGCTGGGATGCCGATCGATCCCTCAATGCCGAACGAGGCTCCACGCTGAATGAGGCTCCACGCCAAACGAGGCTGGGATGCCGATCGATCCCTCAATGCCAACGAGGCTAGAAGCCGAACGATGTCTACTGTTCGGTGATCCTTACGTTATCGGGTCAATTACCCGGGTAACACATTTTTCAGCGTAATCTGTAAGAGCGAATGGGATTAATCGAAGTTTGATTCCGTCATCGAAAAGTTGTTGGAGTTTCATTGTTGCGCAAACTTGTTCGAATTTCGTCAAAAAGATGTATGGGTCATCGTGTTCAAAATTGCCAAATTTTGAAAGCATGGCAATATGGTTCGAGTGAATTTCGAAGTGGTTACCCGTAGGGGCGGGTAATGTGATGCAAGATGGAATAGAAACTCTATCGGGAAAGATTCTATCCATAAGAGTTCGAGGGGCGTTCTCGTTCGCCAAATATTTACCAAAAGAAATTTTTTGTTTTTGTGTTTTATATTATTTTTTTTGTTTTTGTATTTTATATTTTTTTTTTGAATTTTCAAATATTTACCAAAAGATTTTTTTTTAGAAAATGAGAATTTGATTTTTTTTTGGTTGCAAAATATTAAAGGAAAGGAAAAGGGAATGATTTTTTTTTGGATTAAAAACTAAGTTAAGTGAAATTTACAATTTTTTTTGTTTTTGGATTTTGGATTTTTTTTTATAAATATGCATGAACTAATGCAACTAAATGAATGCAAAGGACTTAATTACAATTTCTATCCTTAGTAGCTCCTAACTCAAAATTGTATGATCACACTTTCTCTTGAATCAACAAAAATATTTCTTAGCCAGGTAACGGACAGGAGTTATCGGTGCACCACAAATCACCGTAGCAATGCAACCGAAGGTTTAAGTACCTTCAGAGGAACAACCACTATAATATTAACGAATCACCGTAATATTTATAAATGGTTATTACTCTACCGTAGCCTAGACACCAAGAAATAAACGTGTTCAAAGAAGACAATTGTCAAGATACAATTAAGCCTTAGGTGAGCTCGCGACACCCTTAAATTGAATGTCTAATCTTTATTATTAGTCAAATTCTACGATGAAATGCGATTTGTGGGCTAAGGAAAGGGTGATGAAATCTCTCACCTTATGTGAATTGGGGTATTGCCCTTAGAAAATAAAATAAGATGAGATGAATGCAAAGCAAAAATTAATCGTGAATTTACAATGCAACTACAAATGAAATTCGTTTTTGTTTTTTTTGGATTTTGAAATTTTTTTAATATATAAATGCAAATGCAAGCAACCAACAATGCAAATCAAATTAAAAACAAGAGATGAAAGCACGAACCAGAGCGTGCAGATTATTAGCAATTTTTTTTAGCGGCGATTTTATAAATAAGCAAGGTAATTTTTTAGCAAGCAAATCCTTCTTTTTCTTGCAATTTTCTGCTTTGGCAACCTGAAATTTCAAACAAGATATATAAAATTTTTTTAATATGAAAGAAATAACTAAAACAAAGGAAAAATCAAAACAAATGAAATCGAAAGAAACAAAACTTAGAAATTCTTATTTGATACCCAAAGTCGAAAGAGAAAACTCTTTCTTTTTTTAAAATTTGGAAAGACACTAACAAAAATTCCTTTTTTTTTAGTAAAACTAAACTAAACTAAAGCAAACTCTTTCCTTTTTTTTGTAAACTATTTACAAAGTTTTCTTTTTTTCTTCTTTTATTTTAAAAAAAAATAAGAAAATACAAACTAAACAAAACTAAACACAAGAAGTTTTTTTTTTATAAAACACTAAGGCCCGGCCCAACAAAATCCACTGCCCAAAATAAAAATAAAACACAGACCGAAATTCTCCAAACACAAATCGACTTTCCCCAAGAACAAGTCGAATTTCTCAAAACAAATCGAATTTCCCAAAATAAAACACAGACCAATTCTCCAAACAGAATTTCTCTTGGTCCCAAAAACATACGTTTAAGTCGAGGCGATTGGGGATTTGGAGTCGCGATGGTTGGTGGAATGCGGTGAACTCGCGGTCAAGGTTGTGGGGGTCGCGGAGTTGGTTGTTTGGTGCATTTGGGTGAGGAGATTGTCGCGGTGATGGGGTGATTGGGTTGCGATGCAGGTGATGGGATCGATTGAAGATTGTGGAGGAAGATTGTGATTTGGGTTACAGCGGCGTTGCTGTGGTATGGAGAGATTGTGGGTGATCGTGTTGTTGTAGTTCGAAGTGTTGTTGAAGTAGTGTTGAAGTTTGGATGTAGCAGTGGGGTTATAGGGTTTGATATGTAGAAGACTTGTTGTGATGGGAGTATGTATGGTTAACAGCCAGTATTGATAATAATATCCTATTCATTCGTAACTGTCACTGCTATTCAAATGTGTATAACTAGTCCTTAGGCTAGCTCTAAAATAGGATCTGCAGCTAACAGTAGTTTGAGATTGTATTATATAAATAGACTGTAAACATGTACAGATTGGTGTGCGAATATCATCACAAAATATCATCACAATTGTGATCAAAATCTGCTTCTCTGTTTACTCTTAACATGGTATCAGAGCGCTCTAAAGCATAAGCTTCGATCCTTCATTTTTTTTTCCTTTCTACCCATCATTCTTCTACAATCTAAATCATGTCTGCCAACAACAACTTCCTTCTCAATCCAAATGAACCAAATAACTATCTCATTACCATAAACCTTGCTGCTCAGCTACCAATCAAGTTGGGATCTTCTAATTACATGTCTTGGAAGGTTCAATTTAACTCGCTCTTAATAGGATATGACCTTATGGGTTATATTGATGGAACTAAACTCAAACCTGCAGCCACAGTGACAGAGGGGGAAGTTACTACACCAAATCCTGATCACAGCTTCTGGGTGCATCAAGATCAGCTGATCTTCAATGCCATCATCGGATCTGTTGATTCAGACATAGTACCTTTCATTCAGAACTCGGAAACCTGCAAAGAAGCTTGGGAGACATTAGCAAACACCTATGCTAAACCTACAAGGGGCAGAATCAAACAGGTAAAAGCTCAATTAAAAGCTATTACTAAAGGTAATCTAGATGTTTCAGCCTACATGAGAAGTTTAAAAGGGAAAGCAGATGAGCTTGCACAACTAGGCGCTCCCATGAACCATGAAGATCTAACTGACAGGATCTTAGAAGGTCTTGGGGAAGAATACAAGGAGCTATCAAGGGCGGTTCAAGCAAGAGATACAGCCATCAGTTTTGATGAACTACATGAAAAACTCCTGAACTTTGAAGCATCAACGAAGCTCACAAAAGCCGAGCCAGTACAATTTCCTATCACTGCAAATGTAGCCCACAAAGGAAACTCTACCTGGAGATCTTCGAACCAGCAACGTAACAACAGTGCTTCAACAAATCATGGCTTCAACAACTCAAAACAGCAGTCCACAAGTTACAACTTGAACCAGTCTAGGCAATCACGACCCTATCTGGGTACATGTCAAGCTTGCAGAACACAAGGTCACTCAGTTATGCGATGCCCATACTACCGCATAATCCCACATAATGAAGGAAGGAACAACACTACATCTTCGTGGCAGCCGAGAGCACCATCAGCACCTTGGCAACCGAGAGCACACTATGCAGCAAACTCCTCCAACAATTCATGGCTCATGGACTCAGGGGCATCACATCACGTCACAACAGACCTTAACAATTTGTCACTTCATGCACCATACCATGGCAGTGAAGACATGATGATAGGAGACGGCAGTGGTCTCCCTATCACACATTCTGGTTCTACTTCTTTAAACTCTAACAACATGAACTTTAAACTTGATGATGTGCTATGTGTACCCACAATGAAAAAGAATCTCATTTCTATTTCTAAATTTTGTGTCTCAAACAATGTCTCACTTGAGTTCTTTCCTTGTATGTTTGTTGTGAAGGATCTTCGAACGGGCAAAGCTTTAATGAAGGGACAGGCTAAGGATGGTGTATACGAGTGGCCAATATCCAAACCTCTCATTGCCTTTTCCAGCATCAAAACAACCTCAGCACAATGGCACAACAGGCTAGGACATCCAGCTTTTTCTATTCTCAAGCAAATAATGTTAAATAATCATCTAGATTCTTCTCCTTTTTCAAGTTCTGATTTAGCTTGTAACTCTTGTTTATGCAATAAAAGTCATAAAATGCCATTTGCCAAATCCACTATAGTGTCAACAAAACCTTTAGAAATAATCTTCTCAGATGTTTGGAGTTCTCCAGTCTTGTCTGTCAATAACTATAAGTACTATGTCATATTTATTGATCACTTCACTAAGTATATCTGGTACTATCCTCTCAAGCAAAAATCTGAAGTAAAAGAGGTTTTCATAAAGTTTAAAGCAATTGTTGAAAAGTATTTTGAAAAAGAAATCAAAACTCTCTACTCGGATAATGGTGGTGAGTATATAGCATTGGCAAACTATCTAGCCATGAATGGTATATCTCACCTAACAACTCCACCACACACTCCACAACACAACGGTTTTTCGGAACGTAGACACTTGCATATAGTAGAGACAGGACTTGCACTGCTAATGCATGCGTCTATACCACTTTCATATTGGCCACAAGCTTTTGCAACTGCAGTCTATCTCATTAATCGCATGCCAACTCCTACTCTACAACTTCACTCTCCATTCGAACGAATTTTTGGCACAACTCCAAACTATGGCAAACTACGTGTATTTGGCTGCCTATGTTATCCTTGGCTTAGACCCTATACAACCAACAAACTAGAACAACGCTCAAAACCGTGTGTATTTTTAGGCTACTCACTCACACAGAGTGCCTATTATTGTCTAGATCCTTCGAACTCAAAGATATACGTATCACGTCATGTCAAGTTTGTAGAAACAGTGTTCCCATTTCACTCTCTGTCAAAAACTGAAACTCGACCTCAACCTACAACTATCTCAACTTGGATCCCAAGTCCAATTCATGTACCCAACAACCTACCTCACACACCACTCGTCAATACACCATCTGCAGCTGGAAGTTTGCTTCAACCTGTTCAAGAAGTTCAAACACAATTAAACAATGAGTCCTCACTCACTACTACTCCACAAATATTTCCAGAAATCACAAATCAACCTCCACAACTTAATGCATCTCCACCTGTAGAACCACCAGAAAGAACACACACAATGACCACAAGAGCTCGCAACAACATCTACAAACCTATCACAAAAATGAACCTCAATGCCCAACTCTCAAACTCTGATCTAGAACCAACTTGTGTTTCTCAAGCTCTAAAAGATCCTAAATGGCGCATATCCATGTCACAAGAGTATGATGCGCAAGTGAAAAACTCAACCTGGATTCTTGTTCCTCCTCACCCAAGTCAGAATTTGATAGGTTGCAAATGGATTTTTAAAACTAAATACAATTCTGATGGTTCAGTAAACAGGCACAAATCAAGATTGGTGGCACTAGGTTTACATCAACGTCCAGGCATCGACTATCATGAGACCTTCAGTCCAGTGGTCAAGCCAACTACAGTCAGAGTAGTGTTGAGTTTGGCAATATGCAAAGGGTGGAAACTGCGCCAACTAGATGTCAACAATGCGTTTCTTCAAGGAAATCTTACAGAAGACGTCTACATGAAACAGCCTCAAGGTTTTGTTGATCAAGACAGACCACAACATGTCTGCAAATTACTCAAGGCTATCTATGGCCTCAAACAAGCCCCAAGGGCTTGGTACCATGAGCTTCGTTCTTTCCTCATCACCTATGGATTTAAAAATTCAGTAGCAGATACTTCACTTTTTATACTACAAATGCAAGGTCATTTACTATATCTTCTAATCTATGTAGATGATATAATTGTGACAGGCAATAATCAGACCTTAATAAACAATTTTGTTGACACACTAGCGAGAAGGTTTTCCATAAAAGATCTAGGAGATCTTTCCTATTTTCTGGGGATAGAAGTCACACACAATCAACATGGAGTTTTATTATCTCAACACAAATACATCAAGGACCTACTTGCTCGAACAAAAATGACGGATGCAAAACCAACAAACACACCAATGGCAACATCTCCTTCACTCATGTTGTGCTCAGGGACACCACTTGAAGATCCGACGCAGTTCAGAACAGTGATTGGAAGTCTCCAATACTTGCTAATCACTCGTCCGGATATTGCCTTTACAGTGAACAAGCTTTCACAATTCATGCACAAGCCTACCACAGAACACTGGTCCGCAGCAAAAAGGCTTCTTCGATATCTTAATGGAACATCAACTGAAGGTATACAACTACACAGAAAGTCACCATTAAGCTTGCATGCATTCTCAGATGCTGATTGGGCTGGTGATAAAGATACTTACTGTTCGACTGGAGCATATGTGGTGTATTTGGGAAGGAATGCAATCTCCTGGAGCTCCAAGAAGCAAAAGACAGTGGCTAGGTCATCCACTGAAGCAGAATATCGTGCAATTGCAGATACAACATCCGAAGTTAATTGGGTTTGCAATCTACTGTCAGACTTACGAGTGCAAATTCAAGCATGTCCAGTTGTATACTGTGACAACATTGGAGCCAATCAACTATGTTCCAATCCAGTGTTTCATTCACGGATGAAACACGTAGCTATTGACTTCAATTTCATCCGGAATCAAGTACAACATGGAGCACTACGTGTAGCTCATGTTTCATCTCAAGATCAACTAGCAGATGCTCTTACGAAACCATTGTCAACAGCCAGGTTCAGAGACTTAAAGACCAAGATAGGAGTTTCAGGAAGACCTCCATCTTGAGGGGGGATAACAACCAGTATTGATAATAATATCCTATTCATTCGTAACTGTCACTGCTATTCAAATGTGTATAACTAGTCCTTAGGCTAGCTCTAAAATAGGATCTGCAGCTAACAGTAGTTTGAGATTGTATTATATAAATAGACTGTAAACATGTACAGATTGGTGTGCGAATATCATCACAAAATATCATCACAATTGTGATCAAAATCTGCTTCTCTGTTTACTCTTAACAGTGTTGAAGTTTGGATGTAGCAGTGGGGTTATAGGGTTTGATATGTAGAAGACTTGTTGTGATGGGAGTATGTATGGTTAATAGCAGTTTTGTGCTTCTGGCAGAGGGGGATTGTAGAGGCTGTGGTGAAATGATGTTTGTGGTCAATGTATGATGTATTGTAGATTTGTGGAGTGACAGTGAATGGAGCAGTTTACAACAAGGAAGTGAAGTGGGGCAGTGCACAAAGCAGTGGCACAGTTTGGATGACAGAGGAGAGGAGTGTATTTTTTGGTAGTGTAGTGATGTGGGTATGTAGAAGAGGGGTTATTGTATGTGATGTAATGCAAGCAGCAAGTCGTGGGTGGTTTGGTGGTTTTGCAAGGCATAGTTAGGGTGATGGTATATGTTGCTGTTGAGAGGAGGGGATGGTGCAAGGCAGTAAGTGTTGAAGGGGGAGAAGTCTATGTTGCTGAATGGAACAAGGGAGTGTGCATGTAGTAGTGCACAGAACAGTGGAGGAAGAAGAATTAGAGAACAGTTTTTATTTTTTTCTTTTTGAATGTAAACAGAAAAAAAATGCAATAGTAAAAATGTAAATGCAATATTGTAAATGAAAAGGAAATAACCTTTTATTTGTGAAATTGTGTATATGCAAATGGAATTAGAAAACAAAGGATGCACACACACAAAACGCAATCAAAAATCACACAAATACACTATATATATATATATATATATATATATATATATTCATACACACACACAAAAATAAAAATAAACAAAATTCAAACAAACTAATTCGAAGAATAGAAAAATAAAATCAAAACAACTCCCCGGCAACGGCGCCAAAAACTTGTTTACCGAAGGATTTTCTATTGGTTTAGAAAATCACCAAAAAAATTATAATAAAATTACCGCAAGCGCACAACGTACAATTTTAGTACGTGGCGAGTACGGATCGATCCGCGGGGAATTTTTAAGATTTTAAAATTTTTCTAATCAATCAAATTAGACCAAAGTGGAAAGAAGATTGTTAACTACAATTTTGTAAACAAAATGAAGCTAAAATTAGAATGAAAATGATATTAAAAACTATGAGATTAGAGAACAATTTAGAGGCAAATCCACTCTCATATTTTTGTAAATCAACAAACAAACAATCTATGATCTCTATTATTGATATTAAGTGAAATGATTGTTTGTATATATCATAAGTATGGTTTATTTATGTTATTAATTAACATAACTCAAACCATCAAACTATAATGCAACAAATAACCCACTTATCAATTCTCATGAAAATGAAGTCAAAGCAAAAGCTATTTAAGTATGATCTATTTACTATTGTAATTAGTAATATAGATCATCAAATTTTGTTTTTACTTTCATTTCAAAATCAAAAACCAATTAGCAAATGATGATGTAATTTGTGTTTATGTTGAATAAGAATAGCACATTCGCAAATGCAACATAAGCGATCAAACCCACTTATATAAACTTACGTCAAAATCTACTTTCATGAAGCACAAATAAAAGAGACATAAATCATAGAAATGTTGAATTTACATAAAGTTAGAGAGCTTCATTACTCCTAAATTGATGGGGTTTAGCTACTCATTTGTGTTATCATATCAACACATGTAAATTTCAATATTAAAAAGCAAAAGAAATAAAAAATAAGCAAAGGAAGAAAATGAGAATAACTACTAAACTACTTGCATAAAAAATAAAGCTACACTACTTGCATTAATGTAAATCTAATCTACTAACAATGAAAAGAAAAGAGCATAGAAATAAACATAAGCATAAAAGAAAGAGAAGCATGTAGAAAAGAAAAGAGAAAGAGGCTAGGAAGCCATTTTTATTTCATGAAACGTTGAGATTACAACTTGCATTCTAATTTCCTAAGTAATTTTTTAAGAGTAAGAAGATATCTACATGTACATAAGCGGGTTATTTATACATGCATAAAACCCTAATTCACTTTTTAGGGTGCTTTCCAAAATGCCCTTTAAGAAGTGTGACCACCAAGTAACCATTAGCCTCTAATTAATCCATCATCAAATATGCATGAAGCTTTAACCTCCACTTAGTTGTCCATTAGCTTCTAATTGTAGATTTAGGTAAGTGGGTGGTGTCCTCCATGATCATGAGTTTGAATTATTTCCTTCTTTATTACTTTGTATTCTCTTGTGCATGCATATATTTCATGAAACCCTCTTCCATTTACTTCCAAATTTCTATAAAAATCATAAAAAATGTTCAAGTAAAAATTCTCAAATTGACACATGCACAAAAATGACCATTTTGCCTCTGTATGAAGATGAATATATGATGATTTGAAAATAATTGAATTTTGGTTTAAACATGTTAAAATACCCAAATATGACATTTATTTAATCAAAAATACATAAAATATGGATGTATATATATGCACATTTACGTACACATCACTAAACAAACTGAAAACCAAAGGTTTTCTATCATTATTTAATTTTGAATCATTTGATGCATGTGAGTCATGTCTTAAAGGAAAAAAGACCAAGCACCCCTTTAGTGGAAGCAATGAAAGAGTTAATGAACTCTTGGGTCTCTTATATACCGTTGTATGCGGCCCAATGCATATAGCTACCAAAGATAATATGTCTTATTTCGTAACCTTTACTGATAATTTCTTAGGACTATGATATGTTTATCTTATAAAGAACAAATTCGATGTCCATGAGAAATTTATAGTAAAAATGGGGTCTAAAATAGATGAGTCATAAGATTAAAATATTTTGATCTGATCGAGCAGGTGTGTATGTTGGACTAGAGTTCCAATAATACTTAAATGATAATGGGACCATTTCTTATGTTACTCCATCTTGTACTCCACAACATAACGATGATTTGGAGTGAAGGAATCGAATCCTATTAGATATGGTTCATTTCATGATCAGTAGAGTTGAGTTTTCTCTTTCCTATTTAGGGATATATGCTAGACACCGCAGCACATATGTTGAATTTGATACCTACTAAATCTGTGCCTTAGACCCTATATGAGATGTTGTGTGGAAAGAAACCCCTGCTCAAATATTTGAAGGTGTGAGGTTATCCAGCCTACGTTAAGAACGTTGGTACATTTAAACTCAAAGCAATATTGGCACTACGTAAATTTATAGGATATCCCAAGAACACAATGAGATATATTTTCTACCATACCAAGGAATAAAAGTTTATTATTTCTCAACATGTCGTCTTTTTAGAAAAGGAATTTCTGTCAAAATAAATTAACAGCGAAGTTGTAGATTTGGATGTGACCTAAAAAATTAACACAGAAGTTGAACAAGTAGAAGAATCAAATCCAATAGTATATGAAAACACGCAACTTGTTGGAAGGTCTAATAGAAAATTTCACGCACCATAATGAAACTACGGTTTTCTCATGGATTGCGAGAAAGAGGACTACGTATTAGACGACCTCGCTCATTCTAATAAGAATTACAAAGTAAATACTTTGCATTTTAGCTTGGAGCTATGTGATCCAAAATGGATTCCATGTATGAAAAAAAGTATGGACTTTAGCTGACATGCCCGAAGGGATATAACCCATCGACTGCAAATGGATTTTAAAAAAAGCTAAATGCAGATGGACAAATGGATATTTACAAAGCAAGACTAGTTGCAAAAGGATTTCGCAAATTCAAGGTGTTGATTAATCTTTTCGCCCATACTTAAGTCCGTTTGGATACTACTAGCTATTGTTGCATTCTACAACTATGAAATATGGCAGATGTACGTAAAGACAGTGTTTCTAAATGATGATTTAGAAGAGACCATCTATATGTCGCAGCCCGAGGGTTTTATGGTTAGTGAAAGTGAGTGCAAAGCTTGCAAGTTGTTAAGATCCATTCATAGACCCAAATAGACCTAGATACTATAGTAGAAAGGGATTTCATAGTGTCCTAAAAATGATACTAAAGTCTGTGGTAATGCTTTAATAAGCACATAATCGTCATATTCAAACAGTTGAAGAACACATTAACCACATAATCAAAAATGATATTCATAACCATTTCATTACAATAGTTATTCGATAGAATGACCAAAATCACAAAAAAATCCATAGCCATTCATACAAAAGTTTACACAAATAGTACTAACCAAATGTTATAAATTCACACAAAATTCATAACCATTTAATTATAGACAAGTTTACAAAACTAGTACTACCAAAATGTTATAATACATATGGCGATTAGAGCCAAGTTCAATTGCTTAATTACCCACAATTCTTTGTTGTAGCTGGTCTTTTCTTCGAAAATAACTACATGTAGACAAGTTCAATAATCAACAATGAGAACTAATTCTAGATTATATAGTAGCAGTGCTAATGGAACTCATCTTCTTCTCTGATACTATATGAAATAACATGAAAATCAATTTGTAAATATAAAACTAGTCTAGAATGTTGGTTATTATGAAACATTAGCAGAAATATATGAATTTCTTGCTGCGTCCCTGTGTACAAACGAACTGCTTATGCAAATGTACCTTTCGCCTCCCTACATCTCAAATTATATATCGAATTTGAGCATGCAACCAAAAGAGAAAATGCAGAGGGAAGTAAGATGAACAAAATGCTAACTTTCGCCTTATGGTCGAAGTCAGTAATGATCAGAAATGATCAAAAACTATTGTGACATGTCCACACCCGAATTTTGAATGGATGCATTAGTGTTGGAACTTAGGGTGTTGGTAGAATTGTATTGCGTAGCTGTGTACAATGGTGGATTGGTTTAGTCGTTGATGGCCTAAGGAGGTCGGGCCATGGAAAAACTTAGTTGAAGTAGGAAAATGAAACAATACAAATAAATAAATGCGTGTTTAGGGAAGGGGGTTCATTGGGCGCTAGTGTAGACGTCTAGCGGAGGTGTGGTCGAAGGTGGGGTCAAGTAGGTGTTGGAATTTTGAGAGAGAGAAAGAGAGTAATGGAGATAACTAAAAATAACAGAGATGTTGGACAATAACCACTGCGTTCTCATTCATTGAAAAGGAAATACAAAGTACATTAAATAGACACGAAACAACATAATTGAAGGCTATAAACTAGGATCGTGAGCTTGTAGAGCAAGGTCCCACTCACCACTAACTTAGTACTGCATATGCTAAACAATAGCAATAGATTTTTACTAAGTCTATTTATTTAAATCTTGCAATTCCACATGTGCACAGAAGGTTTGAATCACATTTCAACACCTTCCCTTGATTCAAAGTTGTTATGATAATAAACGAAGCACTTCTCTTCGATTTGTGATGCACATCTCATCACCTTCAATTGTTGACGCACTTCTCATCAACTCTACTCTTTGAATATTGGAGCACTTCTCTCGATGGTGCACTTCTCACCCACAACTCTAAAATAAATTTTCTTCCACAGCCACTTGTGCCATGATCTCTTGCTCTTCGTCTTTGATCCTACAATTCCTTGACATATGCCCAAATTTTTGACACTTGAAACACTTAGGTTTTCCCTTATGCCAACAATCATTTTCTTCATGACCAATTTTATGACAATTGTTGCATTGGAGGGATTTGCCTTTCATCTTTTGATTAGAAAACTTTGCTATAAGAGCTTTTTCACTATTGTTTTCACCGCCTTCATTTCTCATGGCCCTCCTTTGATCCACGGCATGGAGTGAATTGATCAATTCTGAAAATGTTAACTTAGACAAATCTTTAGTATCTTCAAGTGAAGAAATTTTACCTTCATACTTTTCCGGAAGAGTGACAAGAACCACCCTTTGGCTAGTAAATTCTCCACCAAGTAGCTTGATTTGGTTTACAACGGACATCAACCGACTCCCATACTCCTTAACACCTTCATTACTTTTCATTCCCATTATTTCAAACTCCCTCTTAAGATTCAAAATTTGCATTAATTTTGTTTGGTGATTTCCTTCATACTCCTCTTTGATTTTCTCCCATGCTTCTTTGGGAGATTCACAACCCATAATAGTTGTGAAAATTTCTTCCGACACGGCCCCATGTAGACACAAAAGTGCCCTTGGCTTTCTCGCCATTTCTTCGTCATATTTTTTGACTTGGGTGGTTGTTGGATTTTGTGGAAGAGGAGTGGGATCAATATCACTCTCAATGACATCACATAAACTTAAAGCTTTAAGATATGATTTCATTTTGATAGCCCATGATTGATAATTTTCTCCTTTGAATAGAGGAATGGAAATTGAAAAATTGTTTAAAGTAGACATTGGAAGAACACTCACAATTTTTGTTAACCTCACAAGCCTTAAGGATCATTTGGCTCCGATACCATGTTGGAATTTTGAGAGAGAGAAAGAGAGTAATGGAGATAACTAAAAATAACAAAGATGTTGGACAATAACCACTGCGTTCTCATTCATTGAAAAGGAAATACAAAGTACATTAAATAGACACGAAACAACATAATTGAAGGCTATAAACTAAGATCGTGAGCTTGTAGAGCAAGGTCCCACTCACCACTAACTTAGTACTGCATATGCTAAACTATAGCAACAGATTTTTACTAAGTCTATTTATTTAAATCTTGCAATTCCACACATGCACAGAAGGTTTGAATCACATTTCAACAGTAGGTGTGCAGTGGTCATGAATGGTGAGGTTGCTGTTGGGTCAGGGCTAGCAGATGGGCTAGGCCCAGTAGGCACATGCCTAGGGCACCCCCACATAGGGCAACCAATGCATCAAAAAAGAAAAAAGAAGTTTGCTAAAACAATATATCCAATCGTTTTATAATTCCTCTCCACCTTCAAGCATCCACGACGCCACTGCATTTAACTGTCGCATCCCTTGGTCATGACCATCAACCGCATCAGTGCGCTACCACCCATCGATAGTTTGGATTTACCATACATTAGTGCTTTTTTTGCTGCCAATTATGCAGTCATTTTCCTCTTTCCTTCTTTTGCAATTAGTTTTGTCGACATATTGTTTGAGAGATTAGAAAACGCGGGCAAGTTGTTCTTTTTGATTTGATATATGTGTACAGCACTACTAGAAAGGCTTCATATAGCGGCGGTGCTTAGCGACGGCTAAAAAAAGCGGCTGTCGCTAACCGTCGCTAGCCGTCGCTATACGCAATATACAAATCTGGCCGAGAGCAACAGCATCTTCTTTTCCTCTCCCCCAAATACCTTCCTCCTTCCCCCCTCCGTCGCCCCCCGTCACCGTAGTCGCCGCCCCAGCCTTCAACGCCTCCAAATCACCCAAATTTACGTCGGTATGCTTCTAATCTCTTGTTTGAATGTAAATTTGATGTTTTTAGGTTTAGTTTAAACCCTAATTCAATTATGATTTGTTGTAAGATTGAGATTTGTTGTTAAATTGGGTATTAGTAGTGTTGTTAAATTAGGTATTAGTAGTGTTGTATGTTGATTTGGTAAATTAATTAGTTTATTATCATGAACTTGAATTAATTAGTATTACATTAATTAGTTTATCATGATCAAGTTGAATAAATGGTTGATGTAGATGATTAGTGTTGGCGATTAACATGGTTAGTTGTTTTAGGTGAAAAAATAGTGTATATTAATGATTAACTTGGTTATTGATAAATTTACATGAAAGTATTTCATAGTTTATGAAATTGATAAATTACAAATTTAAGTTGTTAAAATCTAAATTCTGCAAATATGAGTATTACAAATTACAGTATTGTACAAAAATAAAGTTTATATAGTATTGTACAAATTTAAGTTTGATAAATTACAAATTACAGTATTGTACAAAAATAAAGTTTATATAGAAAAATAAAAAATGAATATGAGAGCATTAAAAATTCTACAAATATCTAATTTTTTTTTTTAAATTAGGAAATGACTTTAAAAACAACTGATATTGTACTGAAATCTATTTTGTAATGAAATTAAGAAATGAATATAACAACAACAAAGATTACGCTAAAATCTATGTCGTAAAAAAATAAAGAAATGAATATTGAACTAAAATTGTTAATTGAATGTTGAACTAAAATTTAAATATACAAATTTATTAAATAAAATTTAAATAGTTGAAACATTGTCAAAATTTGAAAAGAACAACAATATTTGATAAAATTTAAAGAAATTTTTTTATCTCTTAGATTGGCTTTGGCCCCGTCTGGCAAGTGTTGTATATGATTGTTATATGGATGTTCGTTTTGGTAACGGAACGGACATTTATATTCATCTGATACAATATTTGTCGGATTTGTCCCTGTATTGGACAAGTTACAAACACAATAAAGTAATTACATATTATAAATCATTTCATTTTAAACGGTTACAAAATTTCGATAGCGCTTCCTTTACGTTCCCTGTGTACATGCATTTGTGTACGATATAGGAAACAGAAGGGTGGTGCTGCCAAAATTTTGTTGAACCGTTTAATCTGAAATGATTTATAAAATGTAATTACATTATTGTGTTTGTAATGGGAAGTAGGATGACTGACCACTGAAGTGAAAACCAAAATACTAAAAAATTAAAAAATAAAGTGAAGTTTTTATTTTGAATTTTCTGCAACGGTGAACTGTTTACAATGAAGAATGGTTGAAAATTATTGATTTAAACTGTCTAACATACATTTTCAAATCAGGAAAAATGTTCAATTATTTTCTCGACCGTACTTGGATGTATGAAGTCAGAACTGGAAAGAAGGGATCAATAAAGCAACATTTCTACAACGGTGTACACGAATTTATTTGATTTGTTAAATCTAATAACTGAAACAACACAGAAATTCGTTGCCCGTGTAGTAAGTGCCAACATTTGAAGCGCTAGAAACCGGATATAATTGAAGTACATTTGTATCAATATGGTTTCGTGCCTGATTATTATTTCTGGGATCGTCATGGAGAACTTGTTGAACCTACACCTAATACTGAACTATTAGAGGATGGTAATATGATGACGAATCCGATAGAAAATATGGTGGATGATGCAGCACGATCAATGTTTCCTACAACTGAAGCTGTCGATGAAGACAAAAATGTCGAAGAAGAACCGACTGCGGGAGCTAAAAAAATATACGATTTGTTGGATTCTGCTAAGAGGCCGTTGTGGGACAGATGTAATAGCGGAACCGAACTTTTAGTAACCGCCGAATACATAACTATGAAATCAAAATTCAACCTTACGGAAGCTGCATTTACAGCAGTTGTACAAGCTGCAAAACGACACATGCCACCCAATAATCTGATGTGTGATAGTCATTATAAAGTAAAAAAATTAATGTCCGCTTTCGGTCTACCGTACGAGAAGATAGATGCATGTGTGAAAGGTTGCATGTTGTATTGGAAAGACGACATTGACCTCAGAAAATGCAAAATATGTAATGAAGAAAGATACAAACCAAGAAAGAAGAAAGGGAAAGAAGTCCCGTACAAGAGAATGCATTATTTACCCATCACTCCCAGACTTCAAAGATTATATGCATCTTCTGCTACGGCCTGTCATATGCGATGGCATAGTGTGAGAACAGCGGAAGAAGGAACTTTGATACATCCATCCGACGGAGAAGCATGGAAACATTTTGATAAGACTTATCCCGCATTTGCTGCGGAAAGCCATAATGTCAGACTTGGTTTATGTACGGATGGATTTTCTCCATTTTCACAGTTTGGTAGTAAATATTCATCATGGCCAATTATCGTTACTCCGTATAATTTACCTCCATGGATGTGTATGAAGACACCATATATGTTTCTCACCACTGTTGTTCCCGGCCCTCATGATCCAACCCAAGGAATTGATGTTTATTTACAACCATTGATCGAAGAGTTGAAGAAATTGTGGTATGAAGGAGTCGAAACTTACGATGTATCAAGGAATTTTTTTTCCGTATGTTCGCTTCTTTGTTATGGACTATTAATGATTTTCCTGCATACGGGATGCTTTCTGGTTGGAGTACGGTCGGTCGTCTAGCATGCCCTTATTGTATGGAAGAAACACGAGCATTTTCGTTATGATATGGGAAGAAAGTTTCGTGGTTTGATTGTCATCGGTGTTTTTTCATCCCAATCATACTTTTAGAAGAGATAAGAAAATTTTCATAGCTAACAGAGAAGAGAATCTGAAACCACCCAAGGTTTGGTCAGGCGAGGAAATATACGAAATTGTAAGGGACTATCCAAAGATACATGAAACTGGAGTCCAGACTGAAATCCCAGGAAAGTCAGACATTCATAATTGGTGCAAACAAAGTATATTTTGGGATTTACCATATTGGAAAGATCTCTTACTCCGACATAATATTGACGTGATGCACAACGAAAAGAACGTGTTTGATAATCTGTTTAATACAATTTTGAATGTAAAGGGAAAAACCAAGGACGATTTGAATTCAAGGCTTGATATAGCAAACTATTATAAGCGGCTGGAACTTCATATGAAGCCTAATGACAATAAAAAACCAAAAGCATGCTATGAGCTAGACAATAAGCAAGTAAAACTCGTGCTAAAATGTGTGGAACATTTAAGATTTCCTGATTAGATTTCTTCCAATCTTCGTAGATGTGTTGACTTCAAAAATAGTAAACTGAGTGGGATGAAAAGTCACGATTGTCATATCATGATGGAATATTTACTACCCGTGGCTTTCAAAGAACTGTTTCCCGTAAAAGTATGGAACGTCATAACAGAGTTATGTTTGTTTTATAAACAGCTGTGTTCGACAACATTAAAGGTGGATCGTATACATAAACTTGAAGTAGAAATACCCATACTGCTATGCAAACTGGAGAAAATACTTCCGCCTGGTTTCTTTAACGTAATGGAGCATTTACCTATTCATCTTCCATCCGAAGCACTTCTTCGAGGTCCTGTGCAATATGGATGGATGTATCCGTTTGAGAGGTAAAACATGTGCAATGTTCATGTCAATTTCAAATTCAAATTTGTATATCTAAATATGTAATAAATATCTTAATAGGTACTTGAATCATCTGAAGAAGAAGATTCGACAAAAAGCCCGAGTTGAGGGTTCGATATGCAAATCGTATCTTGAAGAAGAAGCCTCATTTTTTTCTCTCACTACTTCAAGGACGATGTGAACTTATCGTTTGTAACTGTTCCTGGAAATGAGGAAGTCGTTGAACAAAATTCTTCTCAAACAATGTTATCTGTTTTTAGACAACATGGTAGACCTGGTGGAAAATGTGTGGAAATATGGTTGGACGATAGAGACCACCATGTAGCACACACGTATGTTCTTTTAAATTGTGTCGAAGTCGCACCATTTGTCAGGTAATAATTAATTCACTTGTAATTTACTTGTACGTACATAATAATAATAACACATATTACATATATGCAGTATCTACGAATCACAGTATCCATCTGGCGATCTCAGTAAAGAATTTGCCAAATGGTTTTTGAACTATGTTTATGAGCCAAGAAACTGTGTCGTTGATGAAGGCTTAAGACATCTTGCGATTGGACCGAAAAGAAATGTGAAGACTTATCCAATATTCTTCGTCAACGGGTTTAAGTTCAACACGAAAGATTACGGTGCTGAAAAATTAACATATAACAGCGGGGTATTTGTCAAAGGCAGTGATGATCTAGATGAGAATTTAAAAGATTTTTACGGCGTCTTAACACAGATTGTAGAGTTGACATTGAACCTTTAGAAAAGGTTTTTTTATTTAAGTGCAATTGGTTCAGTAACGTTCCTGGTTCTGGAATCAACGTGCATAAAGAGTACAAACTTATTGAAATAAGGCATACATCACACTACTATAAGTACGATCCTTTTGTATTAGCCAAGCAAGCGTTACAAGTTTATTTTGCTCCGTATCCATCTTTGAAAAGAGATAAAGCGGATTGGTCCGCTGTTTTCAAAACGAAACCAAGGTTTACGTTTGATGGAAATAATATTCCAGATGAAGCAGCATATCAAGCCGATCTTGAAACAAATACAGAAATAATAATAACTAATGATATTGATGTAGGGCCTTTGAATGATGAATCGAACGTCCTATTTGATGCATTCGAAAGTACCGAAGAAAATGAGATAGAATACGAGACTGAGTCTGAATCAGAAAACGATGAAGACTGATCGTTATTGATATAATTGTTATGTGATAGTGATTGAAACATGCGATGTAATAGTAAATTTCTGTAATTGTTCTGTGATGATCATTTAGTTAATTTTTATCCATGTTTTGTACTAGTAAATGTTTATAATTGTTCTGTGAAAGTGATTGAAACATGCTATGTAGTAGTGAATTTATATAATTGTTCTGTGATGATATTGTTTTTCTATAGTAGATATGTCTGGCAGGAGACGAAGTATGACAGGCACGCCATCCCCATCTCCTGGTGCAGGTGGCAGTGGCACTGCACCGGACTTACGTCTGATTGCAGAAGTTGTTCCTAGAAGTGCTGGGTAAGTATCAATTTTATTTAAAGTATAATTTTTAAAATCCACTAAACATGTATATCATAACTGTTGCTGTAACGACCCGCCTTTTTGGACAGTTTAAATCGACAAATCAAACACACATGCCGATTCCAAACCATTCAAAAGGGCGGATGGTTAATGGGGTAAAAGAAAGAAGAGAAAAGAAACAAGAAACAATCACAGAATCTCGCAGCGGAAGGAACAAGATATAATAATAAAATAACAGTTCATGAAGCTGTTAAATAAATAAATTTGATTATTATTATACATCATAAATCAGAGTTACATACATATCAGAGATAATACAACAATGCAGCAGAAAAAAAATAATACAGTAGTAGAATACAAATGATGTAATACCAAACTCCGTCTTCGTCCTCCAGAATAGATCTTCAACCTTATCTGAAATGCTCAGGCTGACCCGAGCGTAATGAAAAGACAAAACACTCGAGTCAGGACTAAAATATCTCATGTAAGTCAAATCGAATAAAAAAATATGAGTGTGACGGCGTCAGAGATGTTTACGGGGTTTGACATCTCCTGTCCAGTGTCAACGTGAGTGCAATAACTTAAGAGATGTTACGGGATTTTCCATCTCTCAAGGATCCGTTAAACTATCTACTATGTAGTACAATACGCTATTATAATATGTATACATTAAAGTAAAAGTATTAAAATAGCGTTAAGCCATGGCCCATTCCACCCTTAACACAGTTTATATTCCCAAGAGCATATACAAGACCGTAGTTTCCCCAAAACCGGAAGTCACCAGAGGGCAATCCATATACTAAAGGTACAAACCAAAATCGTAGTGGTCGCGAATAGGATAATCAGTATGACAAGGTACATGAGGCAATACCAACTAGGATACTAGTAGTTGCGTGATCCGGACTGATGTTGGGCGTAGCAGCTACTACCCCAACACCGCGAAACAACACTCCCAAAATCGAGGGGTGCACCCAAATCGAATCACAAAAGTAATAGACATGGTAACGAAGGAGTGTGTCCGCTAGAGATGGCGATCCTCAATGGCCCGGCGCGGCTCCTGTTTTAGTCATGTCAGGGGTCATCCAATACCGTTCTCTTTCTTCAATCAACGCGTTCACCAAACCATCCACTTCATTCTGGATCAACACTCCGCGTATATTAGTTATTAAAGTGGTTTTCGGTATTGACAGAGAGTATGTCCATATCTGATCCCGGTCTCTTTAATAACTACGTATTATTACACCGGTGGCTCTTTTACATTTCAAAATCAATTCAGAATTGATATCAAAACATCATATTCGCTTCAAAATCAAATGTCTTTCAAATATCATTATAACTATTCAAAATGTAAGATTCTGTTTCAAATCATTTTCCGCCTCGATATCTCATTTCGATTTCAAAATCATTTCGAATTCCAATTTAGGTTGCAACTTCATTTAACCCAATTTGTATTTAAATTCAAGATTTAAACATAACATTTCACCTTATTGACCAGCTTGGAATTTTAGAAAATAGTTTTAAGTAGTTTAAAAGTAGTTTAAATAATTAAATAGTTAAAATACTTAAAATATTTAAAAGGGATTTCAAATAGATAAATTCGTTTAAAATAATTTAAATTGGGTTAAGTAGATTTAAAATAGATTAACATAAGTTAACATAGTTTAAGATAGGTTACAATAATTTAATATAGTTAATATAGGTTAAAATAGTTTAAGTATATAAAAAAAATGGTTTATATATAACAGAGTAATTTAGGGAAACAAAAGGAAACAGCTTCAAAACCAAACCATTTCAATTATAACTTCCCAATTCAAATCAATTTCAATTTCCATTCTACCGATTCAATTTCGATTTCAATTCAAATTAATGTCAACCTCGACTTCAAAATTAATTCGATTTCTACATTCACCTCCAATTAATTCAATTTCAATTTATATCGATTTTTAGCTTGATTTTCAGAATATCGATTTAACACTTAACAAATTTTCCTTCAATATTCAAATTTAAATCCAAATTTTAAATGTGATTGAAATTCCAAACTCAATTTCAAAATATCATTTTTACATCACTTTTACTTAGTAATATTCAAAGCTCGAAATAATGTTCAATCTTTAAAACAAATCAATTTTCGAAATTCAATCATGTCCCGATTTTTTTTTTATTCTGAAGTCTCAACCTTAACTATTTAACAATTTCTTTTAACCAAAATTTATTTCAACATTCCAAACTCAAATTTGCGATAAATTCGATTCCTATCAATTGATTTTATTTATGACTTTTAAATCAAAACATTTAAATAAATTTCAAATCAACGATTTTAAATTTTATTAAATTAACCAATCCGGTGTCCGTATTTAGTTTACTATCCTATGGCCAAGTGATTAGTTATTTCAATTAAATATCAGGGATGAATATATATCACTTAAACCAAATCACAGTGTCATGTGTATGCATAACAGGATATATGTAAGCAAATAAACATCCAATCATTTAAATATCAACCAATAGCATCCATCGAAATACATCATCCAATAGACGATACAATTCACGGCAATTTCATAGTTATCAATGTCAGGTAATTTAATTGCAATTCAATTTTAATTTCAATTTTTCTGTCAATTAAATTTTCAACGGTGAATTCAAATGACAATCCATATGACAATTAAATTTTATCAAACAACGACAAGTAAAATTCATATCACTTCATAATATCAAATTTAACTACCATAAAGATATTCAGTACGTTGTGAGCGTTATAAAAACACTCACCTTGAGTTTACGATTTTCAATCAAATCGAACGACGTTCGATTTAACCCAAAATTTTTACGAGCTCCAAACACTCCCGGATCTGCACTGCAGCGAAGCTCTCACCTCTGCGATTCCAACGTTGCCAGTTTCGTCTGATTCTGATAAAGAACGAAGGAGTTATGACATTTTAAAGATTTAATACAATTTCATATAACTAAATTTATTTATTTATTTATTTTTATATACCAAAACAAAATCATAGCCGCAGATACCAACTTCCACAAATCCAGGCCGTAGATAGTCTTCTTCTCCAACGCGAATAGCAGGCAAGTCGAACCCAAAGTTGCCGTTCAAATCCTCGATGCCGCACCCCCCACCTTTGCCGTTACGTCGATCAGGCGACGCCGACTCGAAGCCCTCCGCACAAGGCACCACCGCCTAGAATTTGGTTGAACTCGGCTGCCCCATTGCTTGGAAAAACACGACCAAACGCGCGACACACACGAGCAGATTTTGGCCACTACGAAGCTCCGATGACGATCTCGACCGTTGGATGTATTGAGCTCGGAGAGTTCTACAGTTTTGCTGTTGGATGATTTTTAAGATAGCTTGTGGATTGAGAGATCAAAGAGGAAGAACCAGGGAGGATTTCGGCCATAGAAATTTTCTCTGGCGGCCACGAGATAGAGGCTAGGGTTACGGGATGAATGCGTATATATGCGTATAACAAATTATTAAATATTATTATCCACAAATAACATGATTTTCGAACGAACTCCAAATTTGACGTGCCGACAGGCGTTCGTAATGTTTTACCCGCATTCCGAACACAATGGAACGTGTTTCGGTGGCTAATTTGATTGTTTGTGTGAGTTATGGAAATAAACGATCGATTTTAAATTAAACCGATTAAATGAATTTCCAAGCGTTTTCAACTGCCACGGTCAAATGGCAACTTCGTTTTCTCCGAAATTTGGAATCCGACAATAGCAAACTATTACGGATCCAATGGAACTAGTTTCGTTCAATTCTGAGACTGTTCGAAAAATGGCTATTTTTCAGTCGATAATTAAATATTAAAATATTCAATTTTCACAAATTAACTTTAAATTCAATTTTAAAAGTTCTATAACATTACTATAACTCCAATATGATAAGATAAAATTTTACAAATCATTTCCAATCATATTCAACTCGATTTTCGATTATTTCTGAAATTTAACTTATTAAATTATCGATTTAATTGTCTAATTAAATCCAATATTCGAAAAATAAATTATTCGACTGTTTAATTTCAATATAAAATTCCCAATTTAAATTATTAACTTTTAAATCAAATTTCAATTGTTCACAAATCCCATTTTTAATTTCACGGTAATTAACAATCTTTTACAATGCAGTTTTCCATTATAAATCCAATATAAAAGATTATATTAGCTTCAGCGTTCAATTATATTGTAATTCAAATTCAAGTTATTTGATTCCAAATGAATTCTTTTATTTCGATTTACACTTTCATTACTGAATCAACCATTTACTTATACATTATTATCAATAGTTTATAATTCATTTACTTTCATTTTCTTCAGCTATCATCTTATTTAAATTCACAGTAATATTAAATTACATTCATTTACGTTGATTTCCATATTATAACTTCAATATTAAATGTAACATTTTATTTATTTCGTGGTTTACAATCAAATTCAATTCAATTCAATTACTTGTTACATTCAAATTTAAATCTTTACTTACGTTCAATTACAAGTTAACATCTTTATCGAATTACAGTTTCAGTTATTATCTGCTTCCAATCAACTGTAATATAAGTTACATTTATTTATATTAGTTTCAATAACATAAACTTCCATTATTAAATCTACCATTTTATTTATTCTTTGTTTATAATCATAACCAATTTGGTTTACAATCAAATTCAATTCATTATTTACATTCACTACAAGTTAACATCCATATTTAATTTATAAATAAGTTATTTCAGAATTCAGTTTTGTATTTTAACTTGTAATTCACATTTAACAACACAAAATTTTATTTCTTTCGGATTTTTATCCAAAATTTTCATTTTAATTCGTATTTTTAAAGTGTTAAAAATACGGGTCGTTACAGTTGCAGTGGCTTTGAGGTGGAACCATCCGATTATATTTTACAGGTTTCGAGAAAGGCATTTCAGAGCCGCATGGATGGTTGTTGGCCTCGCTGGGACGACATCCCCCCTCACGTCAAAAACGCAATACAGGCGGATTTACTTGTAAGTAGTAGTTTGAATTTCAGTTGTAAATTAATATAATGTATATAACTTAAAATAATTTTAATTTACAGGCTGCAGTCCGCGTTGACCCTGACGACTTGGACATTTTTTTAAATCACTGGAACAAACGAATGAAAAAAATTACAGGGATACATTGTCTAAGGCTAAGAATGCAGGGAAAAAGCCGAACTGGATGGGTGAGAATGTATGGAATGAATTTCTTCGGCTTTGGGACAGTCCGGTAGTAAAAGTAAGTAAAATATGTTTTCTTTATTATTTAAATCTAATATAAATCTCGTAAGATATATACATGATAATTTATCTTAATTTGTAGGAGTTATCTGCGCGGAACCGGGCAAACAGGAATAAAAATCCTGCATTGCACCGTGGTGGCTCCAAATCCTTTCAGGAGCACAAGAGAGAGCTGGTAATTAAATTTATAAACTGTGTTTACATTTTATTACAATATTTTATAATCAGATTAGCAATAATATTTATATATTTTCAGGCCGCGAGATATAACCGCGAGCCCACTATGGCGGAGCTGTTCAAGGCCACGCATGCCGTGGAGAGGACTGACGAAGAGGGCAATGTTTCGTACGAGTGGACGGATGACAAATCACAATCCGTAATGGTAAATTAATTTATTGTTAATAACAATATTTTGTCTTATTTTATTGTCAAAAATTTGAAATTAGGTTTTTATCGTGTAAAACAATTGTTTGTAATCGCAGGAGAGGTACGAAGCAGAGCGGGCTCGTGTAGCACAGTCCACTAGTCGGGAATAGCTTACGTTAGAGGAGGAGAACCATATTTGGGATGCTATTATTGACCCGCCTTCTCGGACCAGTCGACGGTATAGCTATGGAAATGTGGAGGTAAATTTTGACATGTACTAATATATAAATTTACTCATGCATATGAATAGGTAAATAATTTTAATAATATTATATATATACTAATATATAAATAATTATGAACTATTTTACAGGCGATGAGAATGCAGAGTGCATACAGGAGGTCGCAGCAAGAGGCGGAGATTGCTCAGTTGAGGGCGACGGTGGAAGAAATAAATGACTGGAGGAAGAGTTTCTTTGAGCAACAGCTGGATGAGCGGATTACGGCTTATTTGCAACAGCATGGGACGATGCCTGGAGAGGACGGCAGCGATGGCGAGGAGTAGGTATGTTTTTTTGCTCGTGTTATAGTTTGGTATATACACATTTTGTTTGGTTTGGTGTATATATATTTCAGGATATTATGTACATATTTTGATAACTTCTAGTTGATGGATATGGTTGGTTATTATGTATATATAAGTCGGGATATTATGTAGAAATTTCGGGTTACTATGTACATATTCTGGTTAATGGATTTGTTTGGATGTTATATTGTTTGATTTGGTTGGATTTGAAAATGAGATTTGGTTGGATTTTATATTGTTTGAATGTATAGTGATGTTATATGATGGATATATGATGGCTATAGTTGATGAATATAGTGTATATTGGCTGTGATGATGTTATATGATGGTTGTTGTTTGAAGTGGGGAAGCGATGTGCAAACTCAAAAAATTTGCTTCAGATTAGCGACGGCCTGTAGGATGCCAGATAGCGACGGCTAGTGACGCCTAATTTGTGTCGCTTAGCGACGCCTAGTGACGCCAGTTAGTCGTTGGAAAATTTCCACGTGACACATTTGCAGTCGCGAGCCGTCGCTATTTTGGTGACGGAGCCGTCGCTAAAACCGTCGCCATACTATTGGGCGACGAGGCAAATAGCGACGACTTTTAACGACGGCTGGCGACGGCCGGCGACAGCTAAAAGCCGTCGCTATCTGCTGCTGTCCTTGTAGTATACGCTTAATGGTTCTGCTAAAATATGTTGTTTATTTTTTAGGGATTAAATTAGAATTAACATTTTCTGAAAATGTGATAGGTTAAAAAAAGTAAAAGTGCAATAGAAAATTCACCTTCCGTCGCAGATCGACGCCATATAGAGCAAAGAGATCAAAAACCACGCGACTTACCCTATTCTTCCCTACTTCTCCAAAGCTCGTGAGAAAAAAAAATTACCCGCCAACCTGTCGCCGTGGCTCCCCCTCGACCGCCGCCGCCTGCCAACGCCTTTGCCTAAGGCCTCCAAAGCACGTCAGAATCCTTGTTCTCTCCAATTTTAGCTTAATTGAAGTATAATCAAAACCCTAATTTCGAAAATTAGTTGATTATGGGTTTGAAATTGATGATTATTGCGCATTAGTTGATGATAATAATGTATTAGTTGATTTGAATATGTTAATTAGTGATTTGATTGTTTAGTTTGTAATTAAAATTTAGTATTGAGTTAAAATCCGAAAAGTAGTGTATAATTATTGATTAATATGCTTATTGATTAGTTTACACGAATGTTTGTTATAGTTTAGATTAATGTTTGTTATAGTTTACGTGAAAACTAGTGTATAATTATTGATTAATATGCTACTAGATTGGTATGGTTAAATATAATTAATTTATTTTAATTAATTAGTGTGTGTTAATTATAAGTGTTAGTGGTTAGTTTAAAATAAAGTTATTTTAATTTAGTATAAGTGCAAACTTCAAATTTTAGCTTACAAAATAGTTAAATTAAAATTCTAAATGGTTAATGAATTTTAAAATGTGTTTGAAAATTTCAAATTTAGTTCTTAAAATAATTAAATAGTTGAATGAATTACAAAATATGGTTTAAAATTTATTTGTGGTTATTAAAATAGTAATTTGTGTATTTTTGGAAGTGGTTTGAAATAATAAATTTCTTTTGAAACAAATATTCTACTAAAATCTATTTTCTAAAAAATTAAGAAATGAATATAATGTTTATTTGAAAATAAGCGTTAGGTGTTATTTTAACAAATACAACAGCGACAAATTAAAGTCTTTAGTCCCAAAAGTCTTTAATTTATTTTAAAAAATACAACAACAACAACAACACACCCACTACAAGAAAAAAAGTCATCCATAGCGGCATATAGCCACTATAAAAGAAAACCATAACGGTTCGATAAACGGTATATATTGACATGTTATAAAAAACCGATGGCGTATTTATAACACAAAAAATGCTGCTATAAAATGATAAGCTTTCATAGCGCGTATAGGCCGCTATAATATTCTTTTCCTATAGTGCCATCTGTCCGTTATTTGCATATTCCTACAACGTGTATATGCTGCACTAAAATGCACAGATATAGTAGCGCTTTTATTATGCCATCCTTCAATGGTAAGCACCTGCATTATAATACATTTTTATAGCTCTTATTATATAACGCTTTTTAAGCGCTATGGTTAATTTTTCTATGTATTTTATACATCCTTCTATATATTACGGTTTAGTAATAGCGTATCAAAAGCGAATCTTCTTTAAACACGTGATAATAGAGTTGAATATATAATAACTAGAAAATATAATGCATTATATCAAACATACCAAATATCCACAGACATTGTATTGAACATGCTCAAGCATACACATAATATCCATTACATACGTTTTCAGCACATACCAAAAAGTGGCTATTAAGAACCATTACACATGATTAAACATACAGATAATATCCATTGCAGCACATATAAAGAATGACTACATTTCTAAATAATAGACGCATTGTATGAACGAATGATGTGAAACAAATTACCTGTTAAGAAGTAACAATTCTGATTATGCTTAAATGAATGGATAGCATAAGTAATTAAGATTTTTAATGTAAATTAAATAATTTATACATTGGTTTATCAATGCAACAACAATTTTCACAGGTTCAGAAAAAGAAGAATTCAAAAGTATAGACAAAAAAATACTAATAAATACTCACCTTTACTTGAGCAGCTTTCTAGATGTTGGATTTTTCTCGCAGTTTAACATTTTTCAAAGCAACATGAAGACTAAAAAACGTAAAAAAAATTGACAATAATAACAAGAATGTGCTAGTATAATCTAATCTGAAGGTCCCAATTAAACTAGAAATCAGTATCAATTAAATATTACTTTAAATTTTGATTGTTCTCATTACCTTTACAAGCTAACAATTATTGGTTCACTTAAAATTTAGAGTTTACCTTTGATATTGTTCCTTCCAGGATTTCAACAAAGCCCGAGCAGATTCTACTTCATCTTCTGTAGGAAGCTGTTGGGCAAAAGGACCAAACTGTGAGCGGTAGTATGTATCAATCGGTAATTTTTTAAACCCTTCTTTTTGTACCATATAATTTGAAAGTGATAAATAAATTTGTAATAATAGATTTAGGACACAACCCATTATCTGGTTATCTATATAACATATTTACCAAATGTTGCAAGTTTGATTCCAAGTATTATCAATATTTTTTAGAGTTTGTTTTCTTTTACCATCAAGTGAAAAATCATTTACAATTTCATCTTTAAACTTGTAATAGTCTACCAAAATTTAAAACAAAATGACAAATACCTGACTTGTTTTACCAAATATTCCTTCACTGTGATAAAGATAGAGGATGAGGAATTTCCGAATAGCCGTTAATGTAGACAGAAAAAAGTAACGATGAAAATGGAATTCTTTGTGATTTTCCATTATGATAGAAAAAAACTACATAATGACAAAGTAAAGGCAGGATATGCACTACTCCAAAAGTTTGCAACAAAGATCAATAATGGCGATGCATGATTGGTACATAAAAAGATAATGGTACGGCAGTGACCAGTATAAAAGAGCGAATGATTATTTGTTGTTATAATTGCTATTATGATTATTGTTGTTGTTATCGTTGTTTGTTATTATTATAAACTTAGTTAATGTTCATAAACATTAGTTAAATTATTAGTATTATTATTATTATCAACTTATTTAATTTTTATAAGCTTATTTAATTTTTATATAGCTTAACAAACGAAATTAATTTTTATAATTTTAGTTAATTTATTATTGTTGTTGTTGTTATACAAATATAATATAATACTTATTTAACTTGGTTAATATTTTATATTTTATTATTATTCAAAATTTAGTTAATTGTTAACAAACTTAGTTAAATTTTAAAACTTAGTTATATTATTATTTTTATTATCAACTTGGTTAATTTATATAAGCTTATTAGTTTTTATTAAACTTAATTAACAAAGTTAATTTTTATAATCTTAGTTAATTTTAGTGTGAATATTATGATTATTTAAAACTTATTGTTATGGTTAGTTAATTTAACTGATCTTAGTTAATTTTATTATTATGATTATTTAACTAAGGTTATAAAATTTTACTGTAACTGTTATGATTATTGTTGTTGTTATTGTTGTTGTTATTATTAGTATTATTATTATAAACTAAATTAATTTTTATTAACTTAGTTAATTTATTATTATTATTATATAAACTTGTTATTTTTTATAAGACTTAGTTAAGTTGGTCAATATTTTATTATTATTATTATAAACTTAGTTAATTTATTATTATTATATAAACTTGGTTGATTTTTATAAAAGTTAGTTAATGGAATTAATTTTTATGAACTTAGTTAATTTATATTATTATTATTATTATTTTATATACATTTAATTAATTTTTATAAAAATTAGTTAACTTGGTTAATCTTTTATAATTTATTATTATTAGTAGTACTAGTATTATTGGTATCTTAAACTTAGTTAATTATTATGAAACTTAGTTAATTTTTATAAACTTAGTTTGTTTATTATTGTTATTACTATTATGATTATTGTTGTTATTGTTAGTATTATTATTATAAACTTAATTAAGTTTCATAAACTTAGTTAATTTTTATAAACTTGCTTAATTTTTATAAAACTTAATTAATAAAGTTAATTTTTATTACCTTAGTTAATTTATTTTGATTTTGAATATTATTATATATATTTAGTTAATTTTTATAAAATTTAGTTAACTTGGTTAATATTTTATAATTTATTATTATTATACACTTAGTTAGTTCTTACAACTTTATAATTAATTTATTATTATATGAACTTACTTATATTTTATAAAATTATTAACTTGGTAAATATTTTATTATTATTGTTATAAACTTTGTTAATATTTTATTATTATTATAAACTTATTTAATTTTTATAAATCTTACTTAACAAACAAGGATAGTAATAGCTTCCTAAAAATTGATTATACTAGGCAGCTCATAATAGTAGGAAGTAAAAAATTAAATAACAATACCTCATTGATACCACATCCTATAAATCATCACTAGCTAGAATGAAGAGTTCAAGTGATCCATCGATCACCTCCTCCTGCATTAGCACAATAAAAGTCCTTCACTCGGAGAAATTACTCGATAACAAGTAATATATGCACTTCAATTGCAAAAATGTCAACTGGATAAGCATTTGAGTGTCTTTTGTTTGACAAATACAATTTCGAAAGAGAAGCAAACTATAGCATAGCATAAACTTGTTGGTTTTCCTAATTAATTACTTATAGGTCCAGATTTATTATAACAACTGGATTTCAAAGTGTTGGTATATGCAGACCTCCGACAATATATTCTCAAACCAGGCATGAAAACCTCATACATATGATGAATAAAAGTTGACAACTGCAATTTAGGAACATAAATAAATACTGCTCTACTTACAAAAAATGAACATTTTACTGATGTTGTAGGAAATAGTCACTAAACCATATGTAGAAAAATGAGTGGTTAAAAGCACCATATATAGTTTGCATATATTATGTTGTAGGAAAAAACAAAAATGGGAAGTTTCCCACTTCCTTTTTATATGACAATACCATTGAATTAATGTTTTTCTTAGCCATAGCTTCAAACTAGTTCAATCTTTTTTTAAAAGCTTGAAATAATATGCAAATCGTGAAAAAGGAACCAATGAATTTTAGATTACTGAATTTTGAAAAAATCATCGGATTATAGATTTTTTATTTATTTTGAAGTCGCCTATGATAAAGAAGATGGAAAGGAGACAAGATTTGCTGATCCTAAAAGGGCATGAAATGAGAAGGTGGGAAGAGAGATATTTATAAAATATATTGGATGGAAAGGTAAACTAGGATCTAAATAGCGCTGACCTTCTGTTCCTTACAACCATTAATTAGAATATTGTTACTGGCACTGGGTTACAGAAACACGGTGAATACCATTATAAAGTTTAAAGTTAACCAGAACAGGATTGCAAATATATACTTCAACATAAAACACATAACATAAACAACTAAAAGTTCCAAATCAATACCGCTAAAGTATCTGCCAATCCTTCCTCTAGAAATTCCTCTCTGGTTTCAAATTACTCGAAGAAGTCTTCTTAACTTCAGCTTTCAGATTATTCAAATCAGACTTGTACTCTCTCAGCTTCGTCAGCAATACAACCTTAACGCTTGGTTGCAAACTTCTTGCATCAAAATCCAATTTTCTAATCTGAGTAGATATAAGTAGAGATCACTCTTCAGTAAATAACAAACTTGATTGAATGCATAAACCTCATCTGTTTTACATCAATTGGATGCTTAAAAGGACTATGCTTTTATCATGTACGTTTGTTTTCTTTTTTGACATAACAATACAGTAATCAAACATCGCATACTTTATGATTGTTCTTAGTAATAGTTATAGAGGTAATGCTTTAATGTAAATTTATTATGATTGATCTTAGTGCATCAATTAACTATGATAGTTAAGGGAATGATTTATGCTAATGGAACTATATATATATATATATCATAACATTATCTGTTTTAGTCTCAATATGGTATTATCTATTTTAAGTTGGATGCTTAATCAACGTGTGAATTTCCATACAGTTTAACATTGAGCATATGTATAGGTTTTATTCCCTGCAAATATCATTTTTTATAGACTTCACATAATTATACACATGCATAACTTTTATGCATGATTATGTAACAATCACTACAGTTAAAGCACAAATCTAGCTACTTGTCCAAAAAGTAAAAGTTCAATAAAACCAAATTATCAATCAAGTGCATGAATCAAATATGAGACAACACACAGAGCAAGCTAATGAAGGTTTTATTTCTAAATTACAGTTACCAATATATTGATCATATCCATTATCTATCAAGGAACGGAGGAATTAATGTACAGATCTAAAGGTTCAATTTTCAACTTAATTACTTTCTATTAATTAACATAAACCGTTCAAGTGCTAAAAAGTCACTTTCAATTTAATGACCTTACTATATCTGCTCAAATGATGAATACAAATTCCAAATAATCCACTAACTTTGAGCAATGAATTGTTGAAAGCAGCATCATACTTACCTCTAAGCAAGCGATCTTGAATTCATGAGGAGCTCTTCTGATAACTACAAATAGCAAATAGATAATCAAACTAGGGAAACAATAAGTTATAATAATATTGCTATTAGGCATCAGACGAATATTTAAAGAAAACAAATAAAGCTAGTACATGCAATTTATATAGATATCACATTTGCTACAACCAAGAATTAATGAGGTTTTTTTGGCATTAAAGTTTAACTTAGCTGGATAAAATAAAATAATGAGTATTTTACACTGAGCATTGGACACTAGCATATTTACGTAAAAAAGTAACGTCTTCTGGACACTCATATTATGTATACTCTCCTAATTCTCCAGAGTATACTAGTTTTTCTTTTCAATAATATTTGGGTCACAACTCTTAAACTGCTATATAGAAACATGTAGACATATCTAACACTTACATGGCTCAGTAAAAGAAACTTTGTTCGCGACTAAATGAAGGATTAAATTGTTCCTTCAGCATAATAAAAGCAAATACTTCTATAATGCCAAATTTATTCTTCATATCAGAAAGATAATGGATACATTAATGCCAACAATATTCATTACGTGAGGCAAGAAGATGAGCAAATATCACACTGGATTTTTACCATTGTTCTATCACAAGAGTCATAATATATGCATAGCAATATTGTCAAAGTTACCCAAGCCCTAGTCAACCCCGATCCACTCAATAAAATGGACAGGAGCAAAGAAACAACAACTAATCAAGTAAATCAAAACATAACCAGAGATGTGCTAATATACCACTGCCGCCCTTCTTAAGCAAGCTGAAAACTTCCTTTAAATTGGAGATTTACTAGTTGGGAAGCTGGTCTGCCATGGCGAAAGCGTCGGCTTACTTCACTCGAAACTACGAGGGAGAAACCAAATCGTGAATCCCTTCAAAATCGGGAAGAAAGAGACGAGAGCAACGGCGATAGTTGAACTTCCAAGCGACGTCGACTTGCTCCAATACCAGATCTCGCTATTGGGTGCTTAACTCGCGAAGAAGATATAAAAAATGGGGAATTTTTTATTTTAAGCAAAGTTATTTAGCTGTAAGGAGAAGACGTAGGAGAATTTGAGGAAGAGGAAAATAATTAAAAAAGAGGCGGCCACGGAAATATTTAGGAAGAGCCCGCTTTAAAAAGCGTTACTTGGTTAATATGTTTTCTGAATAAAACAAATTAAAACAAATAATAACGCTATGGAATAAAGCGTTATATATTGGTGTTATAAAAAGTAATTTTTCTTGTAGTGACCTATTGAATGCATAGTTATGCGTAGAAGAAAATAAGGTGAAGTGCAGTCGAAATTAGACAGAAACGTGGTTTATGAAGTCTTTAGTCCCAAAAGGGTTTAATTTATTTTAGAAAATACAATAACAGCATACCTTTGGATGCAAAGTTATGCATAGAAGAGGGAGAAGTGAAGTGCTGTCGAAATTAAATAGAAGTAAGGTGTATGAAATCTTTAGTCCCAAAAGGCTTTAATTTTTTTAGACAGAAGTGGGGTGTTGCCGAAATTACTAACATATATTTTTAAGTTGGGAACAATGTTCATTTATTTTCTCAATCGTACTTAGATGTATGAAGTCGAAACTGGTATGAAAGGTTCGATGAAAGAACATTTCTACAATGGTGTACACGAATTTATTAAAGTGAATATTATGCTCGGGTACCTAATAAGTTTCAAAATACACAAAAACCCCAGTAAAAAAAGTGTGTAAATTAGGTCCCTAGAATTAAGTTACTAAGTAATTGCATATAGTTATGCAATTATTCACTGAATAATTGCAGACATTTATGCAATTATATCCAAAAGTTGCATAAATTTATGCAATTTTTTCGGTGAATAATTGCGGAAATTTCCACAATTTTTTTGGTGAATAATTGCGGAATTTTCCACAATTTTTCAGTGAATCATTGTAGAAATGTTTGCAATATTTTGATATAATTGCATAAATGTCTGCAATTATTCACTGAATAATTGCATAAGTGTATGCCATTATTCGATAACTTAATTCTAGGGACCTAATTTACAAACTTTTTTTTACTGGGGTTTTTGTGTATTTTTAAGTTGGGAACAATGTTTATTTATTTTCTCAATCGTACTTAGATGTATGAAGTCGAAACTGGTATGAAAGGTTCGATGAAAGAACATTTCTACAATGGTGTACACGAATTTATTAAATTCGTTATATCTAATAATCGAAATAATGAAGAAATTTATTGCCCCTGTATTAAGTGCCAACGTTCGACGCATTGAAAACCACATATAGTTAAAGTACATTTGTATAAAGCTTGTTTTGTGCCAAATTATTATTTGTGGGATCGTGACAGAGAACTTGTTGCACCTACGCCTAATTTTGTAGTGTCGGGGGCGATTACGTTATGGTGAATCCAATAGAAGGTATGGTGGAAGACGCAGCACGACCAATGTTTTCTACCATTTAAGTTGACGATAAAGACGTAAATATCGAATAAGAACCGAATGTGGAAGCGAAAAGAATCTATGAGTTATTGGATGCTGTTAAGAGACCGTTGTGGGATGGTTGTAAAAGCGGAACCGAATTATCATTAACCACTGAATACATCACTATGAAATCAAAATTCAACTTTATAGAAGCTGGATTTACAGTAGTTGTACAATTTGCAAAACGACATATGTCACTTAATAATCTGATATGCTATAGTCATTATAAAGTGAAAAAAGTTATGTCGGCTTTCGGTCTGCCGTACCAAAAGATAGATACATGTATAAAAGGTTGCATGTTGTATTGGAAAGATGGCATTAACCTTAAGAAATGCAAAATATGTAATGAGGAAAGATATAAACCAGAAAAAAAGAAAGGAAAGGAAGTTCCATACAAAAAATGCATTATTTAACCATCACTCCTAGACCTCAAAGGTTATATGCGTATTTTGCTATGGCTTGTCATATGCGATAGTACAGTGTGAGAACACAGGAAGAGTGAACTTTGACCATTCTCTCAGTTTGGTAGTAAATATTCATCTTGGCATATTATCGTTGCGCCTTATAATTTACCTTAGTGGATGTATATGAAAACTCCATATATGTTTCTCACTGTTGTCGTCCCTGGCCCTGATGATCCGACATAAGGAATCAATGTTTATTTACAACCATTTATTGAAGAGTTGAACAAACTGCGGCATGAAGGAGTTGAAACATACGACATCATATGTTCACTTCTTTAATACGGACTATTAGCGATTTTCCTACATATGTAATACTTTCAGGTTGGAGTACGGTCGGTTGTCTAGTTTGTCCTTATTGCATGAAAGAAACACGAGCATTTTCTTTACCGTATAGGAAGAAAATTTTATGGTTTGATTGTTATCGGTGTTTTCTCCATCCAAATCATACTTGTAGAAGAGATAAAAAAACTTTACATCTAATAGAGAAGAGACTATGCGACCACCGAAGATTTGGTCAAGCGAAGAAATATATGAAATTGTAAAGGACTATCCAAAGATACATGAAACTGGAGTACAGACTGAAATTCCAGGTAAATCGCATATTCATAATTGGTGCAAACAAGTATATTTTAGGATTTATCTTATTAGAAAGATATCTTACTTTGACATAATATTGACGTGATGCACAACGAAAAAAATGTGTTTGATAACGTGTTAATACAATTTTGAATGTTAAGGGGAAAACTAAGGACGATCTGAATTCAATACGTGATATATAACACTTTTGTAAACGTCTTAAACTTCATATGAAACCCAATGATAGTAAAAAAAACCCAAAGCATGCTATGAGCTAGACGGCAAGCTAGTAAAACTCGTGCTAAAGTGGGTAGAAGGACTAAGATGTCCTGATGGGATTTCTTCGAATCTCCATAGATGTGTTGACTTTAAAAATAATAAATTGAGTAGGATGAAAAGTCACGATTGCTATATCATGATGGAATATTAATTATCTGTGGTTTTCAAAGAATTGTTGCCCATAAAAGTATGGAGTGTTATAACAGAATTAAGTTTATTTTATAAACAGCTTTGTTCGACGACATTAAAAGTCGACCGTATACGTAAACTTGAAGTAGAAATTCCTACACTGCTCTACAAAATGGAGAAAATATTTTCACCAGGTTTCTTTAATGTATTGAAGCATTTACCTATTCATCTTCCATCCAAAGCAACACTTTTAAGTGTTTTAAAACAAAGGCAAGATTTACGTTTGATGGAAATAATATTCTAGATAAAGCAAGCGGATCTTGAGCCAAATAATGAAATAATAATAACCGCTGATATTGATTTAGGGTCGTTGAATGATGAATCAAATGTATTAATAGAAACATTTGAGAGTACAGAGGAGAACGATATAGAGTACGAGACCGAGTCTGAATCAGAAAACGACGAAGACTGATAATTCTGAATATTTGTATCGCTTGTTATATAATGAACATTATGAGTTTCCTCTGTTATTCATGATAATGACTATATTGTCTATTATTCTGTATTGCTAATTCTATATATGTATTCAAAAGATCTTGTTCCATTTACGATGTTTTAGTGGAAGTTTCATGTGATGATTAATCATACATATTTTCTAATGACAAAATGATATGATTTTTCATTATATGAAATGATATGTTTGTGGCAAATATTTCCTACAGGAGACATTCCAGCAGATCTCATGTTTCTCCTTCTCTTGGCGCGGATGCCAGCGGTACGGCATCGGATTTACGCCCAAAGGCGGAGGTCGTTTCGAAGAGTGTATGTAAGTATCAAATTTACTGCATGTTTATTATTTAAAATTTATTAAATTTCTACATCAAAATTAATACAAGGGTTTCGGGGTGCAGCCTTCGGACTACATTCTTCAAGTCTCTAGTTAGGCATTCAAGAGTCGAATGTCAGGATGTTGGGTTCCTTGGGGCGACATCTCGGACCATGTTATGAACGCTATATGGGCTGACTTGATGGTAAGTATAAATTTATAATTCATTTGTTCAATTTAAAATCAATATGCAGGCCGCAGTACATGTTGATCTGAAAGATGTGGATGTTTTTACGAATCACTGGAACCAACGGATGAGGAAAAATTAAAGGGACTCCCTCTCAAAAGCAAAAAATGCAAATAAAAAACCCGCTTGGATGAGCGCTGAAATCTGGGCTGAATTTCTGTAGCTTTGGAATACTCCTGAAGTGAAAGTAATTTATCTAATTTCATGTTGTTATTATAATTTGTTTAAAGTTCGTATAGTAGTTGCATTAATTTAGTCATTCATATATTTAATTTTACAGGAAATTTCCGCCTGGAACACGACAAACAGGAATAAAAATCCTGCTGCACACTGTGGCGGCTCTAAATCCTTCCAACAACATCGGAGGGAATTGGTAATTTTATAAATTGCGATTATGAAATACTTGTAACATTATTTAATCATATTGGTAACATTGTTTATTCATATATATAATTTCAGGCCAAAGATAAGGGCCGTGAGCCTACATTGACAGAGGCCTTCACATGGACTCATGCCGTCAAGCAGAAAAATGAGAATGGCTCAATTTCATATACTTGGACGGACGAAAAATCCCAAGCCATAATGGAAAACATGATTAAAATTTTCTTTTACTTCACATTTCATAAGTTGTAAATTGAATATTTATTGTGACAAGCTTAGGTTCCTAATCGTAGGAAAGATATGAAGCGAAGCGAGCTCGAGTGGCGCAGTCCACCGGCCGAGAGCAGTTGACCTTTGAGGAGGAGAACCGTATATGGGATGCTCTGATTGACCCGTCCATGCGAAATAGACGATATGGCTACGACGATCAGAAGGTAATGTTTATTGAGTTCACTGCTTCATTAACTAATATATAAATTTTATTTAATATCAAGCATAAATTATAACTAGCTATTAGCTAATTTGTAGGCGCTGATGTCACAAGCCAATTATAGAAAATCGCAGGCTAAGGAGGAGATAGCTCAGCTCAAACAGTAGATAGCAGAGTTGAATGAGCGGATTCCTGCCGGAGGATTGACTACACTATTGGATGAGAGTATTGCAGCATATTTTCAAAGCATGGGCATATTCCTAGGGATCAGTCGGGACATAATGATGATGAGTAGGTATGGTTATGTTTGTGATGGATTTTGATTGTTTTGTTTTGTACTTATTTGACATGTGTTGATGGATTTAATACTTTGTTTGATGGTTGTGTTGTTTGTGGATGTTTGATGGATTTAAGGATGTTTTTTTAATGGACATGAGTATTTGTAGGTATGGTTATGTTGTTTGATGGAATATTGATGTTGTTCGATAGAATGTTGATGTAAATATTGATTTTTGCGTTATATACGTGCTTATGTGTGATATGTATGAGATTATGCGATGGTTGTAGTTGTAAAACTGGTTTATATGTGTTGCAGATGAGATGGATAGAGATATGAATATATATGAGCGGTTGGATGTCCTAAATAGCAGTTTTTTTTCAAAACAAAACTTTCAGTTTTGCATCGGCTTGGGTTGGCCAATTTGCATGGGGTTGTGTCAATTTGCGTCGACTTATAATAGATAATTTGCACAGGTTTGCATCAATTTGCGTCGGCTAGCGACAACCTACAGGTTCATCCTTTCTTGCCACGTATCCAACTTACCGTCTCTAACCGACGCTAAATTGGCGACGAAGCCAACGCTAAAGCCGATGCTAAATCCAATTTTGTTGACTTAGTGGTTGTTGGATTGTACCATCTCATTGCGTCGGCTTGGATCGGTTTATTGCCGACGCTAAAGGCAATGTTTTCTATAGTGTAAAGGTAATCAAACTTTAGAATATGTTACCTAGTTTAGTGTATTATGCATTATGCATGTATATATATATATTTTCAGGCAAACAAAGTCGATTTATACATAAAAGGCATGACCATTGCCTAGAACACACACAACTACATGTACACATATGTTAGTTTATACATTGAGTTAACAAATAAATTTCAGTATTGATGATCACTATCCAGTAGGGTCGTTCGTTTATCAACATGGATTCAATTGATGTGATGATTCTGACATATATTTTTTACTACAAACAAACATGTTGCAAAAAGTATCATACAGAACATAGCTCCTTCGGGCTTCAAATCATGGGGATAAACCAAATTACAGAGTTGCTAAAGTTTAGTAAATTTAAAATAAGAACACATAGAACATTAAACTTAGGCAGAAAGCAGTAACTCTTCTATTAATGACTAATAACATTAGTAATATCCTAAATTAATATTTTAAACCAAGTTTCTTACGTATATTTTTTGGAAATTGAGTTTGTTACATATATTGTTGCATATATATATATATATATATATATATATATATATATATATATATTATATATATATATATTAACTAAAAGAGAAATTAGTTTAAAGAAGAAAGTTAAAATAACTTTTATTTTGAAGGACGTTAATTTTAATTTTTTATTTCAAGGACTTGCACTTTTTCCAGACCCACCAACTAAGCTCACTTTTTTCAGACCCACTAACTATCGTTTTCCACTTTCTCCGGCATTCAAATAACCTAGGGCTTCATTAATCCCAAAAAATTGAGAAATCAATGGAAACCTGATCTAAGTCGACAAGTTCATCGACGTTGGAATCAAATCCTCCATTGTCGACTTGGATATTAAAGCCTATTTTGCCAAAATCGAGAAAGCCTAATTCTACTACACTAAAACAGAGATTTCCCAACGAATATAAACGTTGCCAAGAATTTCAGTAACACTTATATGTGTCGCTATAAAGGCGTGGGCATTTATTTGTAACACTTATAAACGTTGAAAGATTTTTTTCGCCAACGCTTATAAGGGTTGGGAACAAATATCTTCCAAATGCTTATAAGCGTTGGTCAAAAAAAATCTTCCAACGCTTATAAGCGTTGGGAAAAAATATCTTCCAACGCTTATAAGCGTTACAAATAAATACAAACAAATAAACATTTACCGGTAATGTGAATGTTGAAAGATATAATGGTTTGAATGTTAAAAAATATAATGTAGACTATATCTAATATGAAATATTATCTTAATTTAACAAATTATAACTCAATCAATATCAATAAACAATATTCATAATCAATAATAAAACAGAGTATTAATTAACAAAAGAGAAGTTCAATATATAATTAAGTTATCAATACACTTTACCAATTCCATACTAATATCTATTGCAATAACAAGGGATAAGACATAGTTCATAACTAAAGTCTACAAATACTGAATACGAAACTCTGGCCATATAAGAAGTAGAACTAACTGCTCAACAATAATTTCTCTTTCTATCGGAACCAAAAACTTCCGCAATTGGATCATTTTCAAGATCTTCTACTTCATTACCACTGGAACTACTATCTAATTTCCTCTTTTCTTCTTTTATAAGTACCTACGTGCATTCAATATCATATTAAATTGAAATTTATACTAGAAAGAATGACAAATAGTAATCAAGGTGATAGCATATGATTTAACAATAAAAGGCTATTAAATAAAACAAGTAAATGTATTTGATAGCACAAGTGAAAAGCAAATTATTTTTTATTAACAGACATCAAAACTGAGGCCGCAGCGGTCTCAGTTTGCGGACTCAGTTTTGGACTGAGGCAGCAGCGGCCTTAGTTCTGGCCTCAGTTTGAACTGAGGCCGCAGCGGCTTCAGTTGTTTCAACTGAGGCCACTGTGCGGCCTCAGTTGAAATTGAGGCCGCTGTGGCAACTGAGGCCACAGTGGCCTCTGTAAACTGAGGCAATATGAAACAAAATTTATGAAACAACTTGCATATAATATATAAGAAAAGCTCTGTAATACCGACACGCACTCACACACGCAACTGAATCACACGCAATTAAATTTACACACACAAATGCAGCACGCAACACTCGAGCCCCGCTACATACAAACACAATACTGCAAGCAATAGGCTAACAGCAAAACATTTTCATATATTCACTAATGCACACTTAAACTCCAACTCAATATGCGCACCAACACAATATTAACATGCCAAACCACACACATGCTTACAGTCATAGTATAACAATTGATATACACGCACAACTCATTTACATCCAAATAAGGACCAACTGGACTACACTCAATGCTCGCAATCAAAGACTTTATTTTGAAAGATGTTCTAATTTGAGACATTAAAATAATATTTACATCCAAATAGGGACCAACTGGATCTACACTCATTGGTTTCTATTTTGCAAATTGTTAAGTAGCTTGCGTAAATTCTTATATTACTTCAAAATCATGCTTTTATAAGATCTATCAGCTGTTACAACCCAGTTTGCTCATTCAGGAAGAAGAACATAACATGCCTAAGGTAAAACAGATTATCAATTGAATATCAGAAGATTAAAATACAAGAAATTTAGTTATGATGTTCAAATCAACAATTTCAAAATTATAATTTTATTCATAATCTACTGCATTATTATAATGTTCAGAGCTGTTTAACTGATAGCTGAGAATGGACATGATCATAGCATAAATGATACAACATCAATCCATAAGTATAGCACATTGTGTAAACCACGCATTCGCTATTTAAAAGGTGAGAAGAACCTGAATCTACAGCACACTTGATAAATATGACAAACTAGTGAAGCAATGTTGTTCCTATAGTTTTCTTCCCACAAAAGACTACTAGTGATTTTAATGAATACTTCATAAGCGTAAACAAGAAGCGGCATTACCCAAATTTTGGTCAGTTGATAGAGTATTATAGTATAAGAAAAAAATAAGATTTACCACTGAGCAATAAACACTGCAATGAATATTCATATTGCATGCAAATGCAACACATTAGAACTATGATTTAAACATAGATATTTCCGCTTCTCTATTCTTATTTTCATTTAAATTGGAAACATGTAGCTTTGTGTTCACCTTCTCAATTAAATTTAAACGCTCAACCCTGTATTGTAACATGGCTGTTAACATTAAAAAAAAATCCAGCATCAAAGCCTTAAAACTACCTTGTTTTCAGCAACTGTAGTGTCAGAGAAAACATCAGCCACCAATTTAGCAATTTGTGCTTTGGCCACCTATGACAACAATTGATATCATCACAGTAAACCCCACAATTTTGTAACCATGCATATAAGTTTTGAAATAATCAAATATAGAAGATGAATCTAATTGCTCATAAACAATCATAAAACTATATATACTGTCGTTCTAATTTAAAATTTTATCTAAGCTAGCAGAGTTCAAGAACTATAAGTGATCACTGTTTATTAAGAGATTAAGAGATGATCATTAAAAACAAATAACTCTAACATGGAAAATAAAATTAAAATTAAAATTTTAGCTACTTTAGTACTTTGTTAGGAATTTTTGATACTGATTGATTGAAAATATTTAGTAGTAATAATTTTCCATGTAGTAAATTAAAATTTTGTTATAATGCGAAGAAAATATAGTGGCGTTTTTGATTGAATTTGAAACACCTGTAGCGTAGAAACAATATTTTTTTGCTTCCTATTTTCGGATCTTATCTACACAGTTTTTGCATGCAAATTTTATCATCTTACATGATTATGAGCTAATTTTTTATTATATTAGGTACACAGGCTGGAAAGAGAAAGCAGTGGCATTCTAGTTTTGGGAAGGAACCAAACCAGTACATCCATTATGCATTCAATTTTCCATGAGAGAACTGCTGGCGTTAAGCTTTATGTAACACAAGCTTCAGTTTTTATTGTTTCAAGTAGAAAATTCAAATTTCATGAAGGCCCCTCATTACACCTAGTAACACAGTAGCTATGCTGCTGTGTAACACAGCTGGTAGGTGCTGCTGAGTACACAACATCACCGGCTGCTATGATACACAGCAGCAAGTGCTGCTGCGTTCAACACGGCAGCATGGGCTGAAACTGAATCTAGCACATGTCAGCAGGCCATGCAATGATACTTTGACAAAATGAACAATAGCATCAAGTATTATATAAGTCGATGCAAACAATGATTAAAAAAAAAATATTAGGAAAATTTGAAATCCAAAAGGAAACAACTACATGCGGTGCAATTATTAAATACTAACTCCTAGGATGTTTATACCTTTTACCAATTTTTACAAGTAGACATAAAAAAACTTTATTTAGCCTGTTTTTAACGACAAAGTCGTTACTTGTAAATCATATATCTATTATAGCCACCAAATAAGATAATATTACTCTCATCATAATTATATACCATCGGGTTCCAAATTTAATGAGCATACATTTAATGAATCATACTACTATTTGGTGAAAAGAGAAAGCAAATCAATAAAATTTCAACAATCTTTTAGTCAATGCAAGACTTATCACTACAAATAAAAGAATTATTTAAACTAAAAGTACTTCATGTAGTTTTATAGCTACATCGTAGAATAATAGTATCTCAAATCTAGATCACCAACAAAAATTAAAATGGTCAGGATGGGAATTATTTTAAAATCAAATTTGGAAACATTTTTCTGAATAAGCAATTTAGGAAAGTAAAGGCTTATTATAAATAAATACTTTAAAACTACATTCTCGCTATCACTTAAAACTTCCTAAAACTAAGTTCTCCAAGCAATAAAATTAAACGTGCTGTAAAAAATAAGAAGAAGCTATATTCAACCGCCTATCTCCACTAAAGACTAAAAGGTTCGTCTTCTAGCTATTCATTATTTTGCGAGTTACACTCATCGTTGTTATTTTATCATGAAACACATCTAATTTCACCGATAATATAATTGAAGGCCTTCATAGAGCAAGAGCCAGTTTTAGTTTAACCGAATTATATAACCATGGCATGCACATGAAAAAAGCAACTCTAAAGTTTTTTCATGATGAATAAACAAGGTTAATTTAACAATATAATTATGACATATTAAACTAGTAAATGCATTATATGTTTTTGTTACCCGTAGTATATTCTTGTTGCTAAGAAGCACTTGTCCATAGAGAAGAATGGTGGGTACTTTAAGAAGAATGATGGCAATTTGGTACACGATTTTAGCTACGTTAAAAGAAGTTTTAGCTTATAGCCAAACAAATCCAATATCATCCTGCATGATATCTAGCTATTCAAACAAAATGTATTGTTAAACTAATACCATTTCTCTTAAAGTACATATATAAGGTTACATTCAAGCAAAGCCTTGTTATTTAAAACAAAAAACTGGTGGTGTGCATTTATCACTTTAGTCCAGTTTCAGTAACAATAAAAATAAAATTATTTTGCTACATTCTAAAACATGTACACTAAATATGAAGAACAGCTGCATAATTTTGTTTACCTCAAAAATTGCATGTCCACCAAGTAGTGGACAAGATGGAACAAACATTTCATCATACAGTAGCGTGCAAAAGGTAAAAGGCTTGATTAATAGTATTGTTAAATATTAGTTTTGTTACATAGTTCCAGGAAACAAGGAGTATAACATTAATGAGAAAATTATGAACAGATTGAGATGTCAGAGCTTTTATATTTCATCATTGGGCGATAATTTAAAAATGTGCTGCGGAAAGACATACTAAAAATGAAAATGATAACCACGGAGTAGGCAAAAAAAAAAGTAAAGCAGGTAAAGCAACATTACAACTATAAATGAAATTTGACGGACTTCATAAGCAATTTTGATGATTTGTTTATAAATTACATATTTAAATTTGAAACAAGCAATTCTGATGATTTGTTTATAAATTGCATATTTAAATTTGAAATGGAGAGACATGCCTTATTCAGTTTTGTAGTGAACAGTGGAATATGTTTTCAGACCAGAAGAGCGAAGTCCCCATTCACAAATGCTATTCTTGCATTCTATTATAAAAATGCTATATATTATCCAATCATTTTACTATTATTATTTTATGATCAAGTAAGTATTTGTAACACATAATTTATAATATGAAAGCGACTAAGATGACACAGAATTTGAGTAGGGTTGTGAATACATATTGCATGAAAACGGCATTTTAGTTGCTAAAATAAATGTGATATATTTGGTATGTTTTTTATAAGCTATGATATGCTGAGCTTACAATACATAAATAAAGATTTAAGTAGTAGTCAGAGTTGAACTTTAAATGTGGAACTTTGCATCGATAAATCTATCAAATATGTCCATAGATTACTTGAAACGATTTACAATCATAGACTAGACTGTCAGTAGTTTATGTTTATATGGTTGCTTCAATGTTCTTCTAAATTGTATGGTTATGTTAAAAATAAAATAGAACAAACAAATAATAGAGAAACTTTTGAATAGAAACTCTGATGAAACTCACCATTATTAGCATGTCCTGATATTGGTTGGGCTGTCCATGTTTTGACTCACAAAGTCACATTATACCATTTTCAGTTTTAGAGAAACAAATGCCTATTGATTTATTAAAGCAGACATTTATAGAGAAGTGTGAATGACATTACAGTAAGAATGATACCTATTTATTCATCATATGCCTGAAAATTGACTTGAACAATGACAAAATAAATAGACAATTTATTCATCATATGTTGATTGCTATGGGTTTCCCTATGCCTTTTGCTAATCTAATTCACGAATATATCTCTACTCCAACTTTTTTGGTGCTAATTGAAGGATCACCATTTGGTTTTTTTGAAAGCTCGAGGGGTCTAAGGCAAGGCGACCCTCTTTCGCCTTACTTATTTGCAATAGCTATGGAGTTCCTTACAATTAACCTCGACGTGGAGTTTTTAAAAGGTAACCTCACTCCTATTCATCAAGTCAGCCCAGTAAGCACACATTTATTATATGCTGACGATGTCTTAATTATGGCCAAAGCAAACATTTCAAATGCTGAAAGTATTATGCAGTCTTTATCCAATCTAAAATGCTTTACTGGGCTTGATGTTAGTGATAACAAATCTACTGTATTCTTTAGCAAAGGAGCCAAAAACAAGAAAAATATTGCTGACATTTTAAAGATTAATATTGGTAATCTACCAGTATTATATCTAGGTATCCCTTTATCAAACAACAAGCTTAGAGCTAAGGATTTTGGATATCTCATTGACAAAATCAACAAAAAATTCAACCATTGGAACAATAAACTTCTTAATATTAGTGGTAGAATTGAGCTTGTGAAAACTGTAATACATCCTATGATACAATTCTGGTTACAATTTGCTCAAATTTCAGCAAGTGTGATGCAGAGAATAAATACTATTTGTGCTAATTTCATTTGGAAATCTAAGGCACATAAGATGAATTGGGATGATGTTTGTAAAACCAAAAATGAAGGTGGTTAGGGTATTAAAAATATTGAAGATATGGTTAAAGCAGTAGCTGTTAAACTGACTTGGAATTTTTTACAAGGAGAATCAACATGGGCCAAGTGGATGTATAACAAGTACTGTAAAAATACAAACTTTTGGTTGGCTGACTCGAATAATAATGCATCAAATACTTGGAAATTTTTGTTGAAATCTAGAAAATGGTGCAATGGTCTTCTTGACAGGAAAATTGTGAATGGTGAGACTACTAATTTATGGTCAGACCCCTGGCTTAATGGGTCCTCCTTGGTGGAGAAATATGGGGTTAATTGAATGTCTGTTTATGGTGGCAATCATAAAACAGTTTCAAGTCTAATAACAGATAATAGATGGAATGACCAATTAACTTCCATTCCTAATCAGTGTAAAAATATTGTGCATAGCATCAAAATTCACAATAACAGGCAACAAGATTTCTGGTTCTGGATACCAAGTCAAGATGGTCTGTTTTCTTTTAAATCAGCATGGAATCAAATTCGAGTCAAACACACAAAATTTAAATGGTCAAATATCGTCTGGGATAGTTATTGTGCTCCTAAAATATCCATTTGTTCTCTTTTGGCCATTATCAACAGATTAAGCACTAAAGAAAGGATCAGTAGATGGAACAGTGGCATCAGCTGGTCATGTGTCCTATGCTCTAACCATGGCGAAGACAAAGACCATTTATTTTTTAAATGTGCCTACTCTAGACAAATTTTAGATGAAATGATGCATAAATTTCAACCTACGGTGGGAAATCATTATGACATTAATTCTGTTCTAGAATTTCTGCTGCAAAATTATCAAAACAACCCTACTCTCAATCACATAACGAACGCTGTAATCACTACAACGATTTGGCACATTTGGTGTGAGCGTAACTCAAGAATTTTTAAAGGAATTGAAATGCCATTCCAAATCAGAATTTCCCTAATTACCCAAAACTGCAAGCATTTAATTCTAAACATATTAGACACAAAGAAAATAAGCAGAGAAACGAGTATTATCTTATTGAAGTTCGACATTACGAACGCCTCTAGTCAAGATTTTGGTCTGCCTTGAGATCTGCCTTGCTAATTTTGACCGACCAGAGATTGAGGTTGTTAGCGCCTCTTCGCCTCTCTCCCTTGCAGAGTTTCGATCTCAAGCTTGTGTTTTTTCTCCTTGGCCGCCATTAATCTGGATTACTCGAAACTAGGGGTGTTATGATTGCGTTAACCGTCGCTGTTGTCACCCGTTGTTGACGGTTATAAATTCTTATAACCGTTACCGCAACCGCCTATAACGGTTAACCGTCGTATTTTCAATTTTGAAGCATGTCGTACATATATTTTCAATTATATGCATTGTGATGATAAATTAATATAGCTCTAACTATTTTTTGCAAATTTATTTATTTGTTTATAAATGTATGAACATGTTATTAGTTCATTAAGACACATATTATTAATGTACATGCTATTTCTTTAACTTAAATTACTAATTTTTATACTTTAATGTTAAATATTACACAAAACAATCATGTACGGTTGGTATGGTTAACCGCGGTTTTTAAAATTTTCAACCGTTACCGTTATACATGGTAACCGCATGAACGGTTGGTACGGTTGAACGGTTGAGCGATTCAACCGTAACAGCCCTACTCGAGACTTTAATTTTGATCTGGTTTTTTTTTGAAGACATTCAATGAACGGCATTCTCTCTCCTGGACTTTGTTAATTGCCGAAGTAATTACTTAGATATTGTTGCCTGTTTGGAGCCGATCATTTCTACACGTGGCTTATTTCTATTTTATTTTATTTTGTTTTTTTGTTTTTTCCCTTGTTTTTTTATCTCCGCCCCCCAAGTTGCTTCGTATGGATGGTTTTGAGTGTGTTCTATTCAGTGTTTTACTTCTCCGTCTATTTGACAACTTGGTTATGTGGGCTAATTGTTCATGTACTGTTAATATATGGTCATGATATGTACTTTTTTTTCCTTACAAGGTACTCATCTAGGTTAGGGGGTTGTAAGGTTTTAACGGGGCATATTATGGACGTATATGTTCGTTTTTTATTTATAAAAGTACCTTCTTTCAAAAAAAAAGAATGGTACCTATTTATTTGATTGCAAACTGCGTTTGCGTTGATATTGCTAACTCTACTCACACATCTCATAATCATATTGCAATTCATCGTCAAAGGACTCTAATCATATTTTATTGTTTTCATCATACACACACTTGTATTTGTCATAAAAGTGAAGGCCTAGCATGAGGAACAAGATCCACTTAAACAAAGCAAAGAATACTTGCCTATAATTACGCCAAAACTTTATTTTGGTGATTTATTTTCAACCGTCCAAGGCATTTTTTCAAGTAACAACCTAAATCGCCTTATTTGCTGATTCTTAAGCAATTATTTACTTATTCTTAAACAATTATTTACTCATTTTTAAACAATTATTTATGATTAACCAATCAAATAACAACCTAAATCAGCAACTTTGTATGTAATTAAACATATATTTGAGAGCTTAATGTTTTTGGTACAGACCTTCTAAGAGGATGGATATTCGCGATTGCGTCCGAAGCAATGGCATCGGAAATCATCGCGGTTGCGGATGGATTCGTGGTTGCTTCGGATCTAAGAGGGTCGAGGTAGTTGTGAGGGAGGAGTCGCATGGTTGCAAGTAGAGTCGGCTGGTCTGAGATGCTCTAAGGGGAGTCGGCAAAGTTGTCAATGAAGGTGGAGTCATGGGTGGAGGCGTAGAGGGGAGAAAAAATTGCTGCCATACCCTTTTTTTAAGTAGCCGCAGGAAAAAGTAAAGCATGGAGAGGTTGGGTACTAGAGCTGGGATGAAAAGAATGCTCATTTACTTTTTGCCCCTAGCATATTTCACTTAATTTCAATTTTACCAGATTTTCCAACGCATACCAGATTTTCCAACGCATATATGTGTTAGCAATAAAAAAATATAAATGTGTAATTCAGTCACACATTTTTAACTTACCAACGGTTATTACTGTCGTTAATCTACAACACAAGTAAGTGTTGACAATTGAAAAAAATAAGTGTTACAAAATGGCTATTATGGTGTAGTGTTCGGCACCTCAATTCAAACCTACATCAGAAATTACTCGACGATTGAAGTTGAGAGCCGCTAAGTCTAGAGCTAAGAAACAAATGGAAAAGCAGCATGTAGAAGAAGAAGAAGGAGAAAAAAGTCCAAATAGTACCGATGAAGTCATTGCTTAAAAGGTATTGTTTATTATACAATCGATTTTCAACTATCAAATGTTCAAAATAATAATTATTGATTCAAAAACAACAAGCATAAATTATATATCAAATCATATTTAGATATATCATTTCCATTTTTGAAGCACTGTAGGATTGTGTTTAATATGCTAAATGATAGATTAATATAGCATTTGTGCTGTTAAAATATAGTAATCTTATTTTTATGACAAAATGATATTTTATTATAGCATTTTAATTACAAAGTCCATTAGCATGCATGTATTGGATATATGAAATAATAGTTTAATGTAGCATTTTATTTATGAAGTCCTCTATCGTGATCACAATATGCGAAATGATATTTTAGTGTTGATTTTTAATTACAAAGCCCATTAGCATGTTTAGGATGTACAGAAAGATATTTAAATGTAGCGTTTTTATAACGACTCGAAATTTTATCGTTTTGATTTGTGGATATTTAATTAATTTTAAATATTAAATTAATGGGTTTTAGCAGTCAAATAGCCCACTTTTAATTAATAAGTAATGCTAGGAAATTCGTTATTGAATTTGGTTTACATAAATGAGTAATTTGATGAAAAACTGAAAATGTGACCGAAAAACGTTTTGTCGAAAACCACTTTTTAGTCACTAAAAGTAGTTCAAAACATTTTAGAACTTGAATAGTAGCATATGAACTATTACAACTCTCTCAAAACATGTTACATTAATGAAAAAGATTAATTAAACTAAAGTATAATCAAGAAAAGTCAAATAGGACAAAAAGTATAAAAGGACCCTTAACTTAAGGAAGCGTAAGAGATATTTTCCTACTTTTAATGCCATCCACTCCTTTGAGGGTAGAAGGATCATTTGGTATTTATTATCATTCTTTTAACCATCACCTTTCATTCACTTATTTCGTTTTTCATTTGTTCGAAATGTTTCAAAAGTTTGGAAAATAAAAATAGCTTCTTTCCTTATCTTCCTTCTTCCAAAATTCTTCAAATCTTTTCCAACTCTCTCTATACTCTAGTATAGTTCTTGAAACATCCCTAGAACCCCTTCTAACATTTCAAAGTTGAAGAAAAGAAGAATTTATAGGTCACATATGCTTGGCCATAAGCACTTGATGGGAAGTAGAGACTTGGCTTACCTTGAAGTTGCTAAAGGTTGGATCTTTGGGATTTTGGTGATGGTAGGAAGTTGTTCCATCATTCTAGTAGCTTTGGAGGGTTGTTAGCATAGTTTGAATGTGAGTTATCCCACCTTCAATTTGATAATTATATAACTAAATATTGCTTGCTAAAATAAAAATATAATCATTGTTGTGCTTTGGAAAGCACTTTTATTCATTGATTTGTTGTGTATGTTGTATTGCATTGGAAAACAGGTTGATTTGTTGATTTGTTCTGTATGTTGAAGTGCTTTGGAATGCACTTTTATTTGTTGATTTTTTTGGCATATGTAATGGACTTGAAACTATGGACTATGGAATTGGCATGACTTAATGTATAACCTTGAACAAAGCACATAAGGATTGGTAAGGGACTTGGACTTGAAATGAAAGTGTTCGAATAGCGATAGTCGTCATAGAAGCACTTTGATATTGTATATTGTATTCTTGTTTTGAATATTTTGTTTCATGTATAAATGTTGTATATACATTTCTATGCTTCTTTGTGATATGATTTGAAGTTGGAAGTTGGGGAATGTATATGTGAATAAATAAAATTGAAATCTTTTGGAAATAGTACTAAATGGTAGCTTGTTTAAGTACCATAGTGGTCGCAAAGCCTGTAATACCCCAAAATTTTGTGAAAAATCATTTTTGTAAAATGATTTAATTTTTGAAATATTTAGATTTAAATATGGTGAAAATTTTGGAATAAATAGTGTGCAAGTATATGTGTGCACGTGCACACTGAAATGGCACAAGGAAGAACTCCAGATTTCTTGGATTTAAAACAAGAATTAAAAAGCAATACAAACATGATTTTGCAACATGGATATTTGATTTCTGGAATTATATGGATCATCTTAGAAAATAAGAAAAGTAAGTTTTACTTTAAATCAGTAAACAGATTTTATTTAAAACCCAGAAAAGAAAATTATACATATATATATATATATATATTATAAGGATTTGTAAACCTGTATACATATAGGTGCATATGTTTCTGAAATTAAAGAGGAATTAAATAAGCCTAGATAAGATATGTATACAAATATACATTTTTAAGTACTGAAAAGTATATATATATATATAAGCAAGTGAAACTATAACATTAAAATGACATGAAATGTGATACAAGTCAATATGCTTGTGTAGGCAAAAATAGCAAAGGGGATTCTCAGGAATAATTAAAATATAAAATAGGATAGTCACACTTTTAACATGACTAGGTGAGTGGCCATTTTCTGAAAAGTAAAAGAAAGAAAATGCAGCCTTTAAATTGGTTAATATGGCCGGGGTATTATGAATGAAAAATGCATGATGCTAGCCAGGACAGAAATGGAATTCTGTTTTAACAAAACCCTAGTGGAAAAAATGCATATAAATAGGCAGTTTTAGCCAGTAGAATTATTTTTACCCCGAGCTGCACAAAAATAAGAAAGGAAGAAAAATATTGGAAGGAAGGAGAAAACACTCATACAAGGATTTTCTGGATTAATAAGAAGAAATATTTAGGTGAGTAACCTCACTGAGTTCATGGCATTAAGACCCGAGATGAGGCAGCCACTTTTTATTGCCATTTATATATATTTCTGGTTTTGATGTGTATGATTTTATCAATGCTTTTTGGATGTCTTATTTTAAATCTGATATGATTTGATATGAATGTTTTTGGTGATCTCTGCTTTGTTGAGACATTTGTCTCTGAATGTGTATCATTACTGTTTTATTTTTACTCAAAAATGTTAAAGTCCAGAATCTTAAAAATTATATAGAGAATACTCTCAACTGTTATAGATCTATGGCATGTAAACTTTACAAAAATGTTGGGAGCTGCATTATACTTGGTATAAGTGCTGAGGCTTGAAAAGAAAAATGTTAAGGGTGCAATAGAAATTTTCTAAGTGCTGAGCCCTTAATCAAATCAAAAAAAAAAAAAACTCACAAGCTAAAATTATGATTGAACCAGATCCTGAATCTGAATCAATCATAAAGGCTTGCAGATCAATATAATAAGAACATGCCATGCCTCTTTTACAGTTGAAAATATTCTTATATCTTACTGAGATCAAGACATATTGACCCCATTTAGGAAATAACTGTCTGCTTATTTCTGAGGAGAATTATGCTAGGAAAGATTATTGATGTTTCCATGCTTGCAGTGACATGTTCACTTAGCATATTTGATGATAGGATTTAAGACAATACACTAGTAAATAAACTAGGGAAGGGAAGGCCAAGAAGGCTGCTGGAATGCTTGTCATATTTGAAGTATGCAAGTTGGCACATGGTTTGCTTAAGCCCTGAGATCTTTGTGCAATGATGTGAATTAGTTCATTGCAATGTGTGTCCGTGATTCCTTAATAGCAGATGAGGCAGGAATTTAAATTGAATTAGACAACCTGTAAATGAAGAAATAGGAATATGAAAATTTCTTAGGTTGGTTGGTATGGAACCATGATGGTTCCAGTGAATGCAAATGTTGCAGATAGATAATTATGTTTGCATGATTATGTATGCAAGTGAAGAAAGATAGATGAATATATCATACCTGAATCAACTTATTTATACCATGTTAAAGTAATTGATTGCAGAAATTTGCCTAAATAACTAGTTGGTACTCTTACATTCTTTGTTGCTTAATATCATGAATGTATTGATGTTACTCATACCAGATCTTAGATCTGACCCTTGTTTGCTCATGGCATATGGGGTGTCTCATTTTAAAATGAGGCAGCCACTTATGCTCTTTCAGGGAACGCAGGCACTAAGTAAAATGAAGTTATGGCTATTATGGAGGAGTGAATGAACATGCTAGCTAGTTTCAATAAGAGCTTAAATTGATTATATCTGCATGTATTCAGGAAAATTTTTATGTTTCTAAGATTTCCAGTCATGTAATGAATTCTATTATGGTTAGATGGACTAGTTGTATCATGTTAAATATATTGTTATGCACTAAGGTTTAAAATCTAAAAGAAATATCTGAGTGGGAAACAAGGAAATGATCTTAAGTATTGATATGGATGCTTGGAAAAGAAATATGCATATGTAGGTGAGCTACTGTTTTGCATAATTTATATTATGTATTAGTTAATCTTGAGACATAACAGAGCACTGAGTTTTAGAATAAAATCTGGATTTAGCTAGAAGTAAACTTAAAAAGATTTTAGTTTCTTTTTACTGAAATGCTTTGTAAATAAGTTTGAATTCATTTCTGAATCATATTGAGAAAAGTAAAATGTTTTTAAAAGCTTCAGACAGAATGCAATGAATGGTATCTCCATTGCTTTGAACTAGTGTGTAGCAGATACAGGGTACATGAGTTAACCAGCTTCAAATAAATGAAGTATTGGTTGATCATGATAGATTGTATTTTGAAAATAAAAATGCATTTCAAAAGCTTAGTACATTTAGCAATTGTTTCACCCAGTTTTCTGGAAAATGAGCAAAGATATTGACATGTACATGTATATCTGTGTACATGTTGATATTTGGGCAAAAATATAAACATAAATTCCTAGAACAATTGTAGGAAAGGGTTTTAAAAATAATAAAGCAAGAAATTTTGTTTTGTATGTTAGATTATAGGATGAAATTAAGTATATATGTGCAAATATAGGTAGATATCAGATTTCAAACCATACAGAAAAAAGAAAAAAAATTGGGTTTGAACCGACCAGCATAGCACTCGAACTCATGACCTCTCATGTATAAGTTAGGCGCGTTTCCATTACGCCTAGATGTTGCTTGTGTTCACTTATGATCCACTTTCTTTTAGCCTGAGTTTGATACTATACAGACTTTAACACAATCATCCATATTAAAAGCTTGCTTTCCACCGATTATTACTTGATCATTTCTTAATTAGAATAACAGACTAAAGTACATGTTTCCAGTGGATTCTATGGTCAAAAATCAGGATACAATAATTAATCTTATATTAAGGAATTATCACATTTTAATAGATTTAAAAGGAATTCTACTTACATATTATCATGCTCTGATTCTAGTAGAATATAACATAGATATCTTCATATATGTATGTTAGGAATGATTTAGATTTAAAACAATATTTTTATATTGTGAAAGATCCTGGATATATTTTGTTTATTGGAGAAAGAAAATGACCCTGGGAAATATATTTGTAATGAATGATATATCTATATATCATCTCTTAAAAAAAATCCTTATGAAATTAGGGTGGAAATAGGAGGGTCATTTCAGTTGGTATCAGAGCACTTGGTTGCATTGATTGTTAAGTATTATAGAAATGTATTATCTCTGTTTGTTTTGGATGAAATAATTTAGATAAGAAAATAGAAATTATAGAAGTACTCATAATATACTAATACCATTTACCCAGAATTTAGTTAGCAGACCATGGTAGGAAGAGGATCTCATCACAATGCAGGACCCAGTGCACCTCAAATGCTTGATATGCAAGAATTTGTGAGGGTTTTAAGAGAAGGGATTGGACATAGGCCTGAGAACCCACATGAAGAGCTTTCAAAACTACTGAAGACTTATTCCAATTTGGGAGGCAAGAGTTTTGAAGGAACTGAGAGTGTGATGGAAATTCAAGCATGGTTGAGAACACTTGATAGGATTTTTAATGACATGCAGTTGGATGACCAAAGGAAGAGGCAAATAGCTTCTAGACAATTGAAAGGGGTAGCTTTAAGCTGGTGGGAGGTGATCATAGCTGGAAGGAATGAAAATGAAATCACTTGGAATCAGTTCAAGGAGATGTTGGAGGCAAGATTTGTACCAGCATCAGCCAAGACCATTTTGCTTGAAGAATTTATCAAACTTAGGCAGGGAACTTTGAATGTCACTGAATACACTCAAAAGTTTGAGGGGCTATCCAATTATGGAGCAATGCTAGTGGCAGATGAAGCATCTAAAAATGATAGGTATATAAAAGGACTGAACCCCGGACTTAGCAGAGCTATGCTACCATATGCAGATAGAACATTTGATCAAGTAATTGATCTGGCCTTGAAACTGGAACAACGTGACAAAGAAAGAGAGAAATATAGGAATTTTAAGAGCAACAACAAGAAGGATAAGGGAAGATATCACCCTTATGATAAAAAGAAGGAGGAGGCAGACAACAGGAAGAGTAAAGATACAAAAGCCAATGATACTAAGAAGAAATTGGTTTGCCATCATTGTGGAAAAGAAGGACACATCAAACCAAGGTGCCCAGAGTTAAAAGGAGGAGCCTTCAAATGCTACCTATGTGGGAAAGAGGGGCATATGAAGAGGAACTGTCCTGAGAATAAACAGCAAGGGAAATTGGCAACTTTGGAAGGTAAAGGCAAATCTGCAGTGAAAATTGATGCTGAAAATCATGGCCAAGTGGAAGGTACATTACTCATTTGTGCCATACCCATACCAGTAGTATATGATACTGGAGCAACACACTCTTTGATTTCCTATGAAGTAGTTAAAGTATTAAAATTAAACTGCATATTGGTCGAAACCCCATTGCTTGTACAAAGTCCCCTAGGGAGTTCTAGTGTTTTGAACATGAATTGTGTGGATGTGGAGTTAAACATAGAAGGAAATATTTTTATTTCCAATTTATATGTTTTAAATTACCCAAATATAGGAGTTATATTGGGGGTAGATTGGTTAAGGCAATTTAAAGCCATAATTAATTTAGACTCATCCACCATATCATTGCAAAATTCTAGAGGCCAGAGGATCACAGTTCTATGTGAAGTAGCTAAGGAAGGGAAATTGTATCATTTAGTTGACTTAGAAAAAGATCTGAGTGAACTAACCATTGAAGAAATTCCCATAGTTAATGAATACTTGGATGTGTTTGGGGAAGTTAAGGGTGTTCCACACCACAGACCAGTTGAGTTCCAAATTAATCTCATTCCAGGAGCAAGTCCAATAATCAAGAAACCTTATAGAATTGGGCCAAGTGAACTGAAAGAATTGAAAAATCAGTTGGAAGAATTAGAAGGCAAGGGATTTATAAGGCCAAGCAATTCCTGCTGGGGTTCTCCAGTAGTGTTTGTAAGAAAACATGATGGTACCTTGAGAATGTGCATAGATTACAGGGAACTAAATAAAGTAACCATCAAGAATAAATACCCATTGCCTAGAATAGATGATCTCTTTGACCAACTCAGTGAAGCTAAAATATTTTCTAGGCTAGACTTAGCATCAGGATTCCATCAAATGAAGGTTGAAGACTCAAGTGTTAAGTATACTGCATTTAACACAAGATATGGCTTATATGAATTTTTGATTATGCCATTTGGTTTGACAAATGCTCCTTCATATTTTGTTGATTTAATGAATAGAATATTTAGAGATTATTTAGACAAGTTTGTACTAATTTTTATTGATGACATTTTGATTTATTCTAAGACAGTGGAAGAGCATAAAAATCATTTGCATTTAGTTTTGTCAAGACTAAGGGAAAATGATTTAAAGGCAAAATTTTCAAAATGTGCATTTTGGAAAGAAGAAGTGCATTTTCTTGGGCATGTTATCTCTGCCAAAGGAATATCAGTAAACCCTAATAAGGTAGTGGCAATCCAAGCATGGAAAAGGCCTAGCACCATTAGTGAGATTAGATCATTTATGGGGATGGCAGGATATTATAGGAGATTTATAAAAGATTTCTCAAAAATATCATCACCACTTACCAATTTAACTAGAAAGAACCAAGCCTTTGTATGGACAGAAAAATGTGAGCAAGCTTTTATCAAAATAAAAGAAGCCCTGATTAATGCACCAGTATTGAGAGTGCCAGAAGGAAATGAAAATTTGGTTGTGTACACTGATGCAAGTGGCTCTGGGTTAGGGGCTGTGTTGATGCAGCAAGACCAGGTAGTAGCCTATGCATCTAGGCAATTAAAGCCACATGAAACCAGATATGCAACCCATGATCTTGAACTAGCAGCAGTTGTGTATGCTTTGAAACTTTGGAGACATTATTTGTTAGGTGCCAAATTCATTTTGTACACTGATCATAAGGCACTGAAATGTTTATTCTCACAAAAAGATTTGAATATGAGGCAACATAGATGGGTAGAGTTCCTAGCTGCCTATGATCTAGATATACTGTATACACCAGGCAAGGCAAATAAAGTTGCAGATGCCTTGAGTAGACAACATGCCAAAGTAGCCATGTTGATGATGGAAGAGTTTAGGGATTTGTCTATACTTACTGATTTGGAAATTGAGGAAAACAGTGGGGTACAAATGATGCCCATTGAAGAAGGTGAAGGTAGAGGGAAATTAAGTATGATATCTCTGCAATCAGATTTACTTCTTAAGATTGGGAAAATGCAGGAACAAGACCTAAACATGGTGGAAAAGAAAATGCTCATATCAGAAGGGGAGGAAGTAATAAATTATCAAATTGATAAAAATGGTTATTTAAGGAATAAAAATAGGATATGTGTTCCATAAAATATAGAATTGAAGGAGGAAATATTAAATGAGTACCATAGGAATAAGTACTCCATACACCCAGGTAGCACCAAGATGTATCAAAATTTGAAAAGAAATCTTTGGTGGAAGGGGATGAAGTCAGATGTGGCCAGACATGTTGCAAAGTGCATGACTTGCCAACAAGTCAAGGCAGAGACACAAAGGCCATCAGGACTATTGCAACCCCTTAGTATACCACAGTGGAAGTGGGAGGACATATCTATGGATTTCATAGATGGTCTGCCTAGATCTAAGAAGGGAAACACAAGTATATGGGTAATAGTGGATAGGCTAACTAAGGTAGCACATTTTATCCCAGTTAAAACAGAAAGAAATGCTCCAAAATTGGCTCAAATATTCATGAAAGAGGTAGTAAGGTTGCATGGCATACCCAAAACCATTGTGAGTGATAGGGATACCATCTTCACCTCAAGATTTTGGAAAAGTTTTCAAGAGGCCATGGGGAGTGAATTGTGCTTAAGCACTGCCTACCATCCACAATCAGATGGACAAACTGAGGTGGTGAACAAAGTCTTAGAGGATTTGTTGAGGGCATGTACACTGGACTTTGGAGGCAACTGGGAAGACCACCTCCATCTAGCTGAATTCACATACAATAACAGTTACCAAAGCACCATAGGGATGGCACCATTTGAAGCCTTATATGGCAAGCCATGTTTATCACCTATATGCTGGGTAGAGACTGGAGAAAGGGCTGTTCTAGGACCTGAATATGTTAAAGAAACTACAGAGAAAATTGGGTTAATAAGAAAAAGAATAGCAGCAGCTCAAGATAGGCAAAAGAAATTTACAGATAGGAAGAGAAAGCAAGTGGAATATGAAGTGGGAGACTTTGTTTTCGTCAAGATTTCACCTATGAAGAAAGTCTTGAGATTTGGCAAGCAAGGTAAGCTCACACCAAGGTATGTTGGACCCTATAAAATTCTGGAAAGAATTGGTTCATTGGCTTACAAATTAGAACTACCAGAGGAAATGAAAGCAATGCATAATGTTTTTCATGTGTCCCAACTTAGAAGATGGGTACATGATAAAGAAGACATTTTGGAAGAGCCTACCAAAATTCGAATAAATCCTGACTTGGTTTATGAAAAAGAACCAGTGGGGATTATAGCCAAGGAAGAAAAGAAATTAAGGAGCAAAACCTTGAAACTAGTTAAGATCCAGTGGAGTAGTGATCCTAATGACTGCACATGGGAGTTAGAGGATAAGATTAGAATGGATTATCCTAAGCTTTTTGCAAATTAAAAGGTAATTTTTTTTTTCTGGAAAATTTTTTGTTATGCATGGTTGATATGGTTGAATTTGTTTGCTTATGCATATGTTTGATAAGTTTTCAGAAAAGAAAATGATGCTTGTTATAAATGTTAGAAAAATTGTGAGGACACAATTCCTAAAAGGAGGGGTGAATGTAATACCCCAAAATTTTGTGAAAAATCATTTTTGTAAAATGATTTAATTTTTGAAATATTTAGATTTAAATATGGTGAAAATTTTGGAATAAATAGTGTGCAAGTATATGTGTGCACGTGCACACTGAAATGGCACAAGGAAGAACTCTAGATTTCTTGGATTTAAAACAAGAATTAAAAAGCAATACAAACATGATTTTGCAACATGGATATTTGATTTCTGGAATTATATGGATCATCTTAGAAAATAAGAAAAGTAAGTTTTACTTTAAATCAGTAAACAGATTTTATTTAAAACCCAGAAAAGAAAATTATACATATATATATATATTATAAGGATTTGTAAACCTGTATACATATAGGTGCATATGTTTCTGAAATTAAAGAGGAATTAAATAAGCCTAGATAAGATATGTATACAAATATACATTTTTAAGTACTGAAAAGTATATATATATATATAAGCAAGTGAAACTATAACATTAAAATGACATGAAATGTGATACAAGTCAATATGCTTGTGTAGGCAAAAATAGCAAAGGGGATTCTCAGGAATAATTAAAATATAAAATAGGATAGTCACACTTTTAACATGACTAGGTGAGTGGCCATTTTCTGAAAAGTAAAAGAAAGAAAATGCAGCCTTTAAATTGGTTAATATGGCCGGGGTATTATGAATGAAAAATGCATGATGCTAGCCAGGACAGAAATGGAATTCTGTTTTAACAAAACCCTAGTGGAAAAAATGCATATAAATAGGCAGTTTTAGCCAGTAGAATTATTTTTACCCCGAGCTGCACAAAAATAAGAAAGGAAGAAAAATATTGGAAGGAAGGAGAAAACACTCATACAAGGATTTTCTGGATTAATAAGAAGAAATATTTAGGTGAGTAACCTCACTGAGTTCATGGCATTAAGACCCGAGATGAGGCAGCCACTTTTTATTGCCATTTATATATATTTCTGGTTTTGATGTGTATGATTTTATCAATGCTTTTTGGATGTCTTATTTTAAATCTGATATGATTTGATATGAATGTTTTTGGTGATCTCTGCTTTGTTGAGACATTTGTCTCTGAATGTGTATCATTACTGTTTTATTTTTACTCAAAAATGTTAAAGTCCAGAATCTTAAAAATTATATAGAGAATACTCTCAACTGTTATAGATCTATGGCATGTAAACTTTACAAAAATGTTGGGAGCTGCATTATACTTGGTATAAGTGCTGAGGCTTGAAAAGAAAAATGTTAAGGGTGCAATAGAAATTTTCTAAGTGCTGAGCCCTTAATCAAATCAAAAAAAAAAAAAAACTCACAAGCTAAAATTATGATGGAACCAGATCCTGAATCTGAATCAATCATAAAGGCTTGCAGATCAATATAATAAGAACATGCCATGCCTCTTTTACAGTTGAAAATATTCTTATATCTTACTGAGATCAAGACATATTGACCCCATTTAGGAAATAACTGTCTGCTTATTTCTGAGGAGAATTATGCTAGGAAAGATTATTGATGTTTCCATGCTTGCAGTGACATGTTCACTTAGCATATTTGATGATAGGATTTAAGACAATACACTAGTAAATAAACTAGGGAAGGGAAGGCCAAGAAGGCTGTTGGAATGCTTGTCATATTTGAAGTATGCAAGTTGGCACATGGTTTGCTTAAGCCCTGAGATCTTTGTGCAATGGTGTGAATTAGTTCATTGCAATGTGTCCCCGTGATTCCTTAATAGCAGATGAGGCAGGAATTTAAATTGAATTAGACAACCTGTAAATGAAGAAATAGGAATATGAAAATTTCTTAGGTTGGTTGGTATGGAACCATGATGGTTCCAGTGAATGCAAATGTTGCAGATAGATAATTATGTTTGCATGATTATGTATGCAAGTGAAGAAAGATAGATGAATATATCATACCTGAATCAACTTATTTATACCATGTTAAAGTAATTGATTGCAGAAATTTGCCTAAATAACTAGTTGGTACTCTTACATTCTTTGTTGCTTAATATCATGAATGTATTGATGTTACTCATACCAGATCTTAGATCTGACCCTTGTTTGCTCATGGCATATGGGGTGTCTCATTTTAAAATGAGGCAGCCACTTATGCTCTTTCAGGGAACGCATGCACTAAGTAAAATGAAGTTATGGCTATTATGGAGCAGTGAATGAACATGCTAGCTAGTTTCAATAAGAGCTTAAATTGATTATATCTGCATGTATTCAGGAAAATTTTTATGTTTCTAAGATTTCCAGTCATGTAATGAATTCTATTATGGTTAGATGGACTAGTTGTATCATGTTAAATATATTGTTATGCACTAAGGTTTAAAATCTAAAAGAAATATCTGAGTGGGAAACAAGGAAATGATCTTAAGTATTGATATGGATGCTTGGAAAAGAAATATGCATATGTAGGTGAGCTACTGTTTTGCATAATTTATATTATGTATTAGTTAATCTTGAGACATAACAGAGCACTGAGTTTTAGAATAAAATCTGGATTTAGCTAGAAGTAAACTTAAAAAGATTTTAGTTTCTTTTTACTGAAATGCTTTGTAAATAAGTTTGAATTCATTTCTGAATCATATTGAGAAAAGTAAAATGTTTTTAAAAGCTTCAGACAGAATGCAATGAATGGTATCTCCATTGCTTTGAACTAGTGTGTAGCAGATACAGGGTACATGAGTTAACCAGCTTCAAATAAATGAAGTATTGGTTGATCATGATAGATTGTATTTTGAAAATAAAAATGCATTTCAAAAGCTTAGTACATTTAGCAATTGTTTCACCCAGTTTTCTGGAAAATGAGCAAAGATATTGACATGTACATGTATATCTGTGTACATGTTGATATTTGGGCAAAAATATAAACATAAATTCCTAGAACAATTGTAGGAAAGGGTTTTAAAAATAATAAAGCAAGAAATTTTGTTTTGTATGTTAGATTATAGGATGAAATTAAGTATATATGTGCAAATATAGGTAGATATCAGATTTCAAACCATACAAAAAAAAGAAAAAAAATTGGGTTTGAACCGACCAGCATAGCACTCGAACTCGTGACCTCTCATGTATAAGTTAGGCGCGTTTCCATTACGCCTAGATGTTGCTTGTGTTCACTTATGATCCACTTTCTTTTAGCCTGAGTTTGATACTATACAGACTTTAACACAATCATCCATATTAAAAGCTTGCTTTCCACCGATTATTACTTGATCATTTCTTAATTAGAATAACAGACTAAAGTACATGTTTCCAGTGGATTCTATGGTCAAAAATCAGGATACAATAATTAATCTTATATTAAGGAATTATCACATTTTAATAGATTTAAAAGGAATTCTACTTACATATTATCATGCTCTGATTCTAGTAGAATATAACATAGATATCTTCATATATGTATGTTAGGAATGATTTAGATTTAAAACAATATTTTTATATTGTGAAAGATCCTGGATATATTTTGTTTATTGGAGAAAGAAAATGACCCTGGGAAATATATTTGTAATGAATGATATATCTATATATCATCTCTTAAAAAAAAAATCCTTATGAAATTAGGGTGGAAATAGGAGGGTCATTTCAAAGCCTCTTTCCAAATTTGAAAAGTTATGGATTTTAAATTGACTTCGACTTCATAATATTTTTAATGTGAAATGTTTTCTATACCTATATTAGTATAAAATATGGAAAAAATGGAGTTTAAAGGCTATTTGATTTATAAAACAAAGTTTTAAAAGTTACAGTCCATATAGCAATAGTCGTTATGGATGCAGTTTTGAAATATATGATTTTAGTAAAGTATAAAAGGTTACCTACTTAAAATATTTTGTAAATTCTTTCCAAATGTGTTTTATAAAAGTTGTGTATAAGTATTCAAAAAGGAGTTTGAAATATTTTTAAGGATTTATCTTGAGATATATAAGCGATTGGTTTATATAAAAAAAGTTCCTTTACTTTTCAAAATCATATCCTTTATAAAAGGCGATGGGCTAAATATGATTTGAAATGGTAGTTTAAACTTTGTTTAAAAGTGTTTTAAAAAGTGGTATAAATTTATACAAGTGGTTTACATAAAGGAAAATCCTTTCTTTCAAAGTTGGATTCTCTTTTTAAGGTGTTGACTTTCAAGTATGATATGGATGGAAGTTTAACTTTGTTTTTGAAGTGTTTAAAAGAAGTTTATAAATAGAAAGGTGATTTTGGAAATTGGAAAGAAGTTTGGTTTTTATGACAACTTGTTTATTATAAATAGTATACGGAATTTATGAGATCTTATACTTGATATTAAGCTTCGAGGTAGGGAAACTTCTATATACCTTGAAAGATAAGAATGTTGTCGAGTTAAGGTTTGAGAGGTAATAATACTCCAACTTGAATGACTTCATTGTTAGCCAAAAGATAGTTTAAGTTAAAAATTAAAGATTGATGCCCAGTGTATTAAGTATTATTTCAGTATACGAATTTTGTTACTTATGGAAAGTAAGTAGTCCTATACTTGGCATTAAAAGCCAATGAGTAGACCACTCCTCTATTTGCGAGATCTAGAATCGAAGTACCTAGGCAAGGATCTAACTTACCTGGCTTCGTTTCTAGGTGAGAGATAAGGTAAGTCGAGAATATTAGAATCATGACAGGTATAGGAGATTTGATTTCCGTAAACAATCTTTATAATCATAGTGGTATGAAAAACATTCTTCTTTTACTTAACACCAAAAAGGAAAATGGTTTGGGTTTATAGTAAACAATGTTTCTAAATGACATTGTTTTTTACCCATTTAAGTATACTTTTGAAATATGAAATCTCTCTTAGTATTTTTTGAATATACTTATACCGTTGAGATAAGTATATGGATATATTTTCCAAGCATTAAAAGAGTATAAATAAATAGTGAATGATGATATACATATGTGTATCTTTGTAAAAGTATTTTAATATAAGTATTTATAAAGTGATTTTCAATTAATGAAGGGATTAATTAAAGAGGCTTATCGGTTGCTTATCTGCTTAATCATGATTGGTTTTCCATATGAAAATAAAAATTCTGGTTGGATTGTTCGTTTATTTGATAAATAGATAACCGACTATCAATCTTGGCCCAATTTTAAGTCTGGAAATATCTAGAAGAAACATGGGGATTATATGGTACTATTATCTTCTATGATGCTATATTTTATTTATAAACTCGTTTTTCTCTTCTAGGACAAATGATAAGGAAATCCGACCTGATCAGTTAGATGGTGATCTTCGCTCTTATGTGTTTTCTTTTTTCAAAAGATTCAGAGTTGAGTTTGGTAGAATCTATCGATTATTGGTTCAAAGAGACCAAGATCAAATAAACATGAGTTATCAAAAACCACTTCGGACCAGCATAAGCGTTCGAATTGAAGACATCTTAAGGATGGTGAAATCGAAGATGGAGTTCTTTAAAGTGTAAGAGTTACTTGCTATTAGTCCTGAGGGTGATTCTAAAATGGATGTGGTAGAAGTAATGCCTTCGGTTTGTTCATATCCTGAACAACTTGTATGGATGAATGCTGGCATTGCATTGTTGCCTGGAGGGAAGTGTTAGCATTTTAAGAGGGATTTGCTAAAGGAAAGGTAAAACGGTAGCCTCAGGCCTCACACCTGGTAATGACTAAAATAGAGGATATGCTTTAGGGCTATGTGGTTCGCTTCCATTAGGGTATGATCATCACTTGTATTTAGATCGATATTCATTCTCAGATTATGTATGCTTGTGGCCACAGAAATGGTTTGTCAAGTTGGCAGCCCGAGTGATGGTAGGTCGGTCCTGACTCGTAAGGGGTCCTTGTGTGGCCCTCGGTAAATTTTATTAAGAGATGTATTATAGTAGGTGTACCCTAGTGCCTTATAATTGTATGCAATCCATTTTCCAATATGTGCTTTACAGACTTGGGTTGAATACTATATAAGTTGTTGAATGTAATTAATGTAACCATTTTGGCTATGATTTAATATTTATTTTGAACCCTAGACATTATTATAATATCATGAGATTTTCGAATAAAAATGATTTGGGTATCGCAAGGTAAAAACTCGTCCATGTTTATGTATGGCATGGTCTTCCGAGATACCTTTATTGGAAAGGTTTATAACATTAAATCAATATGATTTGTGTTATCCCGCCTTTTTAGCAAGGCCAAGATACCAAAAGATCGACCGAGAAACCAAAGATAGTTTGTCTCGAAGAATGGTCAACTCAACATCTCAACAGAGCAAGTCCTGCTGATTGTTTATTCAAATAAGATCCCCTACGGAGGGGGGGTCCGGGGGTGGCAACCCCCCAAGGTGGGGGTGCGGGGGCAACACCCCCGCTACGGGGTTCGACCTGACCGGTCAGGTCGCAGGGGTCCAGGGGGCAGCGCCCCGTCCGAAACGGTACGTTTTATTTGCTACTGAGGAGCGACCTACTACTTTGCAACCTACGACTTAAAGGTTCCAGCGACCTACGACCTAAAGGTCCCAGCAACCTACGACTTAAAGGTTCCAAGCGACCTAAAAACTCTCCGACCTAAAAACTCTCCGACCTAAAATCTCTCCGACCTAAAATCCTCAACGACTTAGGAGCTTCAACGACCTAGTGATCTACGACCTAACAACCTTAGCGACCTAAAAGGCCTTAGCGATCTAAAGTCCCAGCAACCTACCGATGCCTCAACATACTTAGGTCGCCACTTCCTTAGGTCGTCATTCCCTTAGGTCGCCACTTCTACATATCCCTTAGGTCGCCAATGACCTACCAAACCTTATGTCGTTGCTCCTTAGGTCGTTAATCCTTATGCCGCTACCCCTTAGGTCGTCGCTCCTCCACTACACACATTAGGTCGCTCGAAGCTAATACCCTATCCATGTTGACTCTGTTAGGTCGCTAACGACCTACTCCTTAGGTCGCCCACAACCTATAACCTGGCCGACCTAGGACCGGCCTCTCCTATAAATACCTCGCCTACTCTGCATTCAAAGGGGGATTGGGTCCGGATTTGAAAAGCGCCGATACTCTGCCATTTTTTGGGACTCCTTCAACACTTCAATCATCGAAGATTCTTCATCAACAGTTCTACTTCATTCAACATGGATCCAAAGAGAAATCCGTCATCAAAGTTCTAGTCTCTTGCTTCGATTGTGTTGTAATCGTTGAAAAGTGTTGTAAAGGTGTTGTAGCCAAGAAATCGTGTTGTAAAAGTGTTGTAATCTTGTAAAAGTGTGCTCAAAGAACATAATGAAGGATGTAAAGTGGATGTAGGCTTAACTTTAGGCCGAACCACTATAAAAATTGCTGTCTCTTTTACTGTTTTTGCCCTTTTTCTGTTTACTTTTAGTTCCCGTGTAGACGGGTGGTGCTTTCACTAGATTACTCTAGACACCAGGGTGTTAGCGTTATACTTTTTAGCGTTAACATTTTGTGATTCTCACGGTGGTTTGCCGGACTAATATGGGATACCATTAACCCGAGCATATTTTCTAGATTTGATTATGGATGCTTTGGAGCTTCAGGAGACGAGCTGGATGCCTCAAAGACGTATTCATGTATCTTTTATTTTCGTTGCATTTCTTGTTATGTATTTATCAGCATTCATAAGGACTGGCTGTTATAACTGCCTAGACTGATGATAGGTTTGTTACTCTGATTGACGTATGTATATATCACAGTTTTGTTTTGTAAAGATCATTGGTATATTATATATTACTCGTCACGTTATGAGATTCTGTTATGCATTTTCTTTTTTTTCACCCCAACAATCTGTCTTTCTGGCACTTGAATGCTCGACATATGAATACCGTTGATGTTTTAGTTTCGACTTTTGAGGGTCGAAAAGGCGGGTCGTTACAGTTTTATTTTATAAAGTCCTCTATCATGATCACAATATGTAAAATGGTATCTTAGTATAACATTTTAATTACAAAATCCATTAGCATGTTTAGGATATCCAAAATGATAGTTTAATGTAGCATTTTGTTTATAAAGTCCTTTATATAATAATCATAATATGCAAAATGATATATTAGTATAGCATTTTGATTACTAAGTCCATTAACATGTATGATATACAAAATGATAGTTTAATGTAGCATTTTATTTATGAAGTCCTTTATCATGATTACCGCATGTAAAATGATATCTTAATGTGGCATTTTAATTACAAAGTCCATTAGCATGTTTAGTATATATACAAAATGGTTGTTTAATGTAGCATTTTATTTATGAATTCCTCTATCATGATCACCATATGCAAAAGGATATCTTAGTGTAACATTTTAATTACAATAACATGCTTAGAATATACAAAATGATAGTTTAATGTAGAATTTTATTCATGAAGTCTTCTATCATGATCATCATATGCAAAATGATATTTTATTGTAGCATTTCAATTACAAAGTCCATTAACATGTTTAGGATATATAAAATGATTGTTTAATGCAGCATTTTATTTATGAAGTCCACCGTCATGATCAACATATGCAAAATGACATTTTAGTGTAGCATTTTAATTACAAAGTCCATTAATATGTTTAGGTTATACAAAATGATAGTTTAATGTAGCATTTTATTTATGAAGTCCACTAACATGTTTAAAATATGCAAAATGGTCTTTTACTATAGCACTTTAATTATAAGGTCCACATATGCAAAATGTAGTTAAGCATATTATTCAATTATTTTACCCGTATATAACATTTAAACATTTATGTGTACAGAAAGCCAAAATTGCGAAAACAACAAAAGAGACAGTGAACAAAACCAGAGAGGGAGCTTGATACAAACCAATATTGATATAGTGTAATGGCCATGATTAAAGTTCTTCAAAGAATTAAAAAGGAAAGGGTTTACTCTTAGTCAAGTAAAATATATTCAAAAACTCCTTTTAAAAAATTTATATATATTATATATGAAGGATTATTAAGTACAAAAGAATGTAGAAAATCAGCTATCACACTAGGTTATATAATTGATACATTTTGTGTTGAAACTTTTTTTATACCACTCAAACAACATAATATAAAACATTTTTATATCATTAACAAATACGTGCTCTTGTATAATATACACTCAAACTCATCCTAGGGTACTACTAACCCTATCTCTAATGAGTTAACCCCACCAAAGCCAACGTTTTCGCTCAACCTAAGCTCTGATACCAACTGTAACGACCCACTTTTTCGTACAGTTTAAGCTAACAATGAACCACACACGTCCAACCCAAATTGAACGGAAAGGCGGATAGTTAAGGGCAAGAAAGAAGAAAGAAGACAAGAAGAAACTATGCAACACAGAACCTCACAGCGTAATGAATAATCTATAATATATAACAAGTCTTTACACAAAACAAAACTGTAATATATGTATATACATACATCAATCAAAGTATACTAACATATTCAGCTCGGACAGTAATAATAACCTGTCCTCACAATTGATGAATAATATACAACAATGTATGCAACAGAAATATAATCATCTACGTGAATACGTCTCTGGGCCTCTAGCTCCTCTCCTGAAACTTCAAGTATCTATGTAAACCTGGAAATATGCTCGGTCTGACCCGAGCATTATAGGAAAACAATGCCCGAGTCAGTCTGGTGAAACTAGTGTGAGAACTTAAATCACAAGGAATTTTATTTATTATAACTTTTAAAATCCTTTAAAATCAAAGGTATCTCGTAAGAACACACCACATATAAACATGGACGGGTTTTGACCTTACGATAACCAAAACCTTATATCAAAAAATCTAGTGAAATTATAATAATGTCTAAAGTACAAATACTTATTAATCTTAGCCAAAATTGTTACATTAATTAAATTTCAGGATACTAGGCTTTACAATAAAAACCGTAAAGGTACGTATTAGAGAATGGATTTCATACCATGACCAGGTAAGAAACTACCCCCGATGGGTACATCTCCAGAACAATGCACTTGAGTCTGATAGGAACATCTTGTACCCTACTACACAGAACCAGCCTACCACTTGACTAGTAGTACCAAATATGCCATCATCTCGGTCTTCCAATCTTAATCGAGATCTCTCATGCACAACCAAACCATAAAAATAGGGTAATCTAGAAAGATGATGACATACCCTAATGGGAGAAACCCACTTAGCCCTACTACATGTCCTGTTTTAGTCATTTTCCGGTTGATGAGGCTTGAGGCTATATTTACCTTTTATATAGCAAACCAACTTGGAATGCTAACAATACCCTCCATGCATCAATGCAATGCTATCATTCATCCATACAAGTTCGTTCTGGGACTGAACAAAACCGAAGGCACTATTTCTACTACATCCATTTTGGAATCATCCTCAGGACTAGTAGCAAGCATCCCTTGCACTTCAATGCTCCGACTTCGATTCCATATTCTTCAAGATGTCTTCAGTTCGAAAAGCTTGAGTTGGATCAAAGTGGTTTTCGAATAACAGATCTAATTCCGGTCTCTTCGAAACAACTTTCGATAATTTCCGGTAAACTCAATCCCAGTTCTTTAGGAAATAAGCAGATAAAAGGTAAGAGTGGAGTTCCCATAGCTTGGCCGATGGCAAAAGTCATTATGGAACCAAAATGAAAGGTATGCAATTCTTTATGTAATTGAAAACTTCTTGCAAAATTACCATCATGGATAACCAGTAGCAACAAAATACTTAAACCATCAACTCAAATAATTATAATGCCTAAGTGATTTGAAAAGGGGCCGCCTTCAAAGTTATTTGAAATTTTCCTCTAAATTGACTCATTATAACCTGCTTGTAGATGTGCAATGAGTTGTTGCACTTGAATGATTTATGTGAATATGCAACAATGTGAATAAGTTAGAATTTATGTTGGAATTTACTATGATCAGGCTTATCAAAATATGGTATTTATGTTGTATATATTAACTGTAATTAGTCGGTGGTTTAATCCATCAGTAGCCATAAGTTATATCGACTAATTGTACATACTTAAAAGATAATTTATGATCCTAAGTTTACAGTCATTTTACATACTAGGACCATATTATATTATTATCCCATATTTTTATCAACAAATGCATCTATCGTTATGAATTTTTTGAATCTGTGTTTGGCTATATCCATATGGGTCTGGCAGACTTCTTACACCTACCTAATTTCACTATCTAAAATAATTCATGTACACTTATATTTTCATCTGTGTTCGAGTATATGAAAATCTGTGTTTGAGTATAGGAAAATGTACAGGTAGAGATAAAATATACAAAACATTGATGACAAATCTTCATTTTCATTTTATTCTTGGCCAAAACTAACATGCACATTATTTTAGTTTTCATATTCAGTTGAACACAAGATTGCACATATTCAGTTGTGCATAACTTTAGTCTCATTGTTTTCTCAGTATTGATGGTCTTGTCATTATTATCTCAGTATTGATTATAACTTGAGTCTCACTGTTGATTATATTTTGTCTACAGGTAGGCGTTTCTGAAGAATGAGCAGTAGCAGCACTAGTTTATCGTACTTGTTAGGTAGTTTGGTTGTTTATTGTACTTGCTTAGTTCAGATGTTTATGGTACTTTAACTGCAGCAGTAGCATATTGTTTGTGGTACGTAGTTCGGTTGTGTAAACTTCTATGTACGGTTAACCTTTTGTCTTGAAACTACTGTTCGGTTGTGTAAACTTCTATGTACGGTTAACATATTGTTTACGTTAGTGCTTTTGTTTATGTATTTTGTGGTTTTTAAATGTGTGTATGTTTGAATGTGTATGTGTATGTGTATATGTATATGTATTTTTCGGTTGTTTCATGTGTATGTGTTTATGTATTATGTTATAAGCTACGAACAAGATTGAACTGGAGGCAATTTATAGGCAGAGCTGGAATATTTTTAGTAGCGTTTCGAAAACGCTACAAAAAATAAAGGGTCAAAGGAGAGCATATATAGTAGCGTTTAATAAACGTGGCTACAGGCTTTGTCAATAAACTGCGTCCTCTATTACAGCGTTTAATAAACGCTACCAAAATATTTTTGAGCAGACCAAGTACATTTTGGTAGTGTTTTATACACGCTGCAAAAAAAGAATTTAGTGGCGTTTCATAAACGCTGCAGTAAAACGATTTATGGTAGCGTTGAAATAAGGCAACTAAAAATCAGGTATTTTTAGTCGCGGGCTTTATAACAGCGTTCATCAAAACGCTGCTAAAACTTTTAGTAGCGTTTTTTGAGCGCTATTAAAAATCAAAATTCTTGTAGTGTCATAACCGTTAGTGGACGAATTTCCTTATCATTTATCCTAGAAGAACGAAACGAATTTATACGTACAGTATAGCACACCGACGGTAACTGTACCATATAATTTCTGTATTTCTCCTAGATATTTATAGTTGGTTATTTAACTATCAAATAAAAAAACAATCATACATTGATTCAATTCCATATGGGATATTCTAAGCCTTTATTTATTAATCTTTAATTAATAAAATCACTTTATAAAACTTTATCGAATGATCTTTTCTAAAACACTTTTCCCAATTCCCTTACATCCCTTTTACTTGGAAAACAATATAAACATTTACCAGAAACATTTGGAAATTTCTCTCTTCTCACATTCCATATTAAATGGCTAATCTCACATTCCATATTCTAAGCCTTTCAAAACACCACCTACTATAAAACTCGTTCACTTTATAAAACACATTCACTTATTCCTTATAAAAATTCTTTTATAAGTTCATTTCACATTTCAAAGCTCTTTACAAATTTTCAAACTTGATTTAAAATGTCTTTCAAAAATATCAAACATGATTTATAAAATCTCTTTCTATTTTTAAAAATATTTAAAAACCTTCCTTCATAATTCCTTTATAGAATCTCTTTTATAAAATATCATTTTCAAGATATCATTTGTAAATCACTTTAGGTAAAACCTTTTATTTAATAAACCCCCTTATAAAGACAAGATATTATTTAAAAATAACTTTATAAAATAATAATAAAATTTGAAAACTATTTATAACCTTTAAAACCCAAATTTATTGAAAAAATATGGTTAATTCAAAAACATACTTTAGTAATTCGAAAAGAGGCTTAGAAATCCCATTGGTACTATTTAAAGTTACCACTCAATTTCCATTTCAATTCACTTAACAGTTATTTACATAGGTCAACATATATGTAAATACAACTCATATATCCAAATTAGGGAATAACATGTCAATATGAACTAACTAACATATACATATCCAAATGACATAATAGCGGAGTGGTGATTTGTCCTGCTAAACAGATTTCCAAACAATTCAACCAATTTATAGCAGAACGGTGATTTATTCTGCTAACACATAACCAAACAACCCAACAATCTATATGATAACTCATTCACAGTTATATGGTTTCTTAATGGTATTAACACTTAAATCACTTGTATTCAAAACCATCTTTGAAAAAGAAGTACCTTTGAACCATTTTACTTTTGAAAACCAAAGGATTTAAAACTTTTAAACCCTTTCAAAAATAATTAATTAAAAGTTAAATCCTTATTTAAATCATAATTAATTGTAATTGAATCTTAACTTAATTTAATTAAATAGTTAAACAATAATTAACTATTAATTAGACCCAAATTAATCCTTTATTAATTATTTAATAATAAATTAAACCTTCATTAAATGTTAATTAATCTTAATTAATTAATATTTAATTAATCTTAATTAATTAATTAATATTTAATTAAACTTAAACAATAAAGTAAACCTTTAATAAATAATTTATTATAAATTAAATCTTTAATCAAATAATTAAGCCCTTGATTAATAATTAATCCTATATTTAATTAATGATAAATTAAATATAAATAATTTACTTAACCCATAATTAATTAACTTAATTAGTAATTAATTAAAATAAATCTTAACTTTAAAAGATAATTAATTAAGAACTAATCTTTATTTAATTAAAGTTAATAAACCTGGTTAACATTTAATTAATTATCAATTACTAAAACCTAATAAATTAACAATTAATTATTAAATCCTTAATTAACTTTTAAAAACATTATTATTTAGTTTATAAAATATTCAAAAAAAATTCGCAGTGTAAAAACTAAACTTTGCAAAAATTGAAATTTTGAGCAAACTACATCCATAGCGACTATCCCTATGGATACCGTAAGTTTTAACTTGTTTCAATCCTTCTTTTGAAAACTTTACCTTAAAGCTCGCTAACTTTCTAAAAACAAAATTAAGTATTTAAAACTAAAACAAGTTTCAATCTAACCAAATATTCGATTTTTAAAAACTAAAACCATAACTTCCTTACACAAGATTCCAAATTCTCCAATACCCTACAAAGGTACCAACTTCTTCTTAGCTTATACATTACATACCCAAGTCCATACACAACCATAACATTCAGGATAACATCATGGCACAAACATAAGCAAGATCTAATCTTTAACCATTTAGACCTCACATTCAAGTCTAATGTCCTTACATATCCAAGCAACAAGTGTGTGTGTGTGTGTGTAACCATCACATGTTAAATTAACCAATACTAACCATCACATCACACAATATATTAACTAACGTAAAAGTAAAAACTTTCCCAAAAATTCATAGTTTACTCACAGGAAATCCTTTGAAAACTTGACACACATTGAAATTCGGGAAGCTTGGAAAACCACAAACTCTACTCAAAAATAGGTCAACTTCTAGTCTACTTTTGGACCTTTTTCTCTTGGATTTTGGTAAATTGGTCAAAAGGAAAGTTTTATATTATTCTTTCCTCTATCATTTAAAAAAATTAATTACTCAAAAAAGTTAAATTTTGAGGAAGTTATGGCCAAAACAGTGAGGGGTATTTTTGGACATCAGAATCTACGTTCAAAAACACTATTGCAAAAAAATGAATTTTTGGAGCATCTATGCTCGAAATAAGAAAAGGTGGTAAACCAAAAAGTTGTAGCCACTAGAAATATACATGGTTTGAAAAAAAGAAAATTTAGTTTTGGAGTTTTGTAAGAAGTTATGGTCGAAACCATTTCGGGTAGAATGGAAGAAATTTTGAAATTGGAAAGAGGAGTTTTAAACAAGTTTCTACTAAGAATTTAAATGGAAAAGAAAGATTTTTATAACTTAGATCATGTAAGAGAAGCCATTAAAATTACCTTAGAGCTTATGAAATTAGCAAAATGGAAGAGCGAAAATGAGAAATGGAAAAAGAATTTGGAAAAAATAGTTTTTATATATGTAAACAAAAGAGATTAACAAAATACCCTTGTACTTTACCCTCCTCTCATTACATGCCACCTCACCCATGCATGCATCCATGTCTCCTCCTAACACTATATGCATTTATGAATATAAGTACCTAAGGTTGCCATTATGTCATTTTATGTCTCTAATGACATGACTTTTAATATTTTAGTTGTCAATGTGCCACATCGATGATTATCTTAACTTAATTAAGTTTGTTAACCTTAATATATATTTTTAATCCCACATTATATACGTAGTATATGTGTGCATATATATACAAAAGTGTACACAACATTACAAACAACTTTATACAATGAAACGTCGAAAATTCGAAAAACAGTTTTCCGGTCACATTTTCTGTTTTTCATCGAACTATATATTTTTGTAAACAAATTTTAAAAACTATTTCACAATTATTATTTATTATTAAAAAGAGTTTTGTTTCATTATAAAACCATTAATTTGAATATTTAAAATTAATTAAATATTCACAAATCAAAGCAGTGAAATTCCGGGTCATTACATTCTTCCCCCCTTAAAAGAATTTCGTTCCCGAAATTACACCTCATAACCTATTCAGAAACACTTAACACTCTACATCATTCTATATGGTGTACATAGATCATTCTTATGCAAAATCTAACTCGATCACAACTCGAATATATAACTTCACTTCCAAACTAGTATCGCTTATCCGATTCTCTGGTGCGGACTCCGATCGGGCTCCTTGATTTGGAACCTCTGTTCTCCTTACATAGTTGTAACTACGATAGAAACTTTGGTCCCAAACCAAAAATCATCATTAAATGCTCGTTGTCAAAAATTGAGTAATAAATCCTTATTCGGAACGGTGCAAATACCTTAAAGTCGTATACTCGAATCTTAAATCAAAACTCTATGAAAAGGAGAATTGATCTACGTCCATCCTACACACTTACCATATTGGTTTCCCCTAATACCAACTCTATTTCACTAAATCATTTATTAAAACGTTTAAACAACTCTTAGTTTTAACTTGGATAATACTCCATTATAGCCTAAGAGTATATACCACTATTTGATCCCACTATTCCATTTTGAATTTTAGATCCCTATGAAAACTCAAGAGCCAAATACCTGGCTTTTATTTCAAAACTTTTTGAAATGATACTCTATATTTTAATTATACAAATATATAAATATAGCCCGAGTAACTCCAAAAGAATACTATGGAACTGGGTACTACCAAACAGTATCATGCATTCCCTTACCAAGAAGGGTAATACTCAAGAGAAGTGTTTACCATCCGAACACATCTCTTTCCCAAATTTTAAGTTATTTTCGTGCCACTCGAACTAGTTAACTTTAAAAAAAATTCTTTTATTTCAAAATCCTATTTTTGAAACAATACTTTACATTTTCCAACAAAACATTTATCACTAACTTACTTTGGATTCGTTCGGGTTGAATTCGTTTCGATTGTACAATGATAAATAGAACAATTTACTAAGTGCATGACAAAGTTCGCCTAGGCAAACATCTGATCGTCACTTAGAATATTATTCCGGTCATCACAAAACAATCACAACTCATTTCCCCTAACTAATCCAAAGAAAACACTTCTTACTTAAATTTCATTCTCAAAATTTCATACTTTAAGCAAAATTGCTTTCAAATACCATTATTGTTTCTCAAAATATTGAAAAATAATTTTTAAAAGCATTGGGATTTAGGTTCTCAAGTTTTTAACCTAAATTCTTTTTAATTAAAAAGACACATCTTATTCAAAGGAAATTACCTAAACATTTACACAACGGTCAATGCTCAAACTGGAGGAGCATGACTAACCAAAACTTATATGATAATAATAACATATTATTATCTCCCAACAACAACATCTCAAAAATACTATACTATACTATTTTTGAAAATCATTCTTTATATATAAAATATATCCTGAGTAAAATTATTTCATTTACCCTAATTTCAAAACAATACTATGTCAGTTGGTCTCGTTCAAGTGTTTAGGAATCTCTATCGATGGCGTTGGCCAAACGCATCGACCAGAATTCATATACTACTCAAACAACACAATATAAAACATTTTTATATCACTAACAAATGCGCGTTCTCATATAATATACACTCAAACTCATCCTAGGGTACTACTAACCCTATCTCTAATGAGTTAATCCCACCAAAGCCAATGTTTTTGCTCAACCTAAGCTCTGATACCAACTGTAACGACTCACTTTTTCGTATAGTTTAAGCTGACAATGAACCATACATGTCTAACCCAAATTGAACATAAAGGCGGATAGTTAGGGGAAAGAAAGAAGAAAGAAGACAAGAAGAAACTATGCAACACAAAATCTCATAGCGGAATGAATAATCTATAATATATAACAAGTCTTTACACACAAAAAACTATAATATATGTATATACATACATCAATCAGAGTATACTAACCTATTCAGCATGGACAGTTATAACAACATGTCCTCACAACTGCTGAATAATATACAACAACGTATGTAATAAAAATATAATCATCTACATGAATACGTCTCTGGGCCTCCAGCTCCTCTCCTGAAGCTTCAAGTATCCATGTAAACCTGGAAATATGCTCGTTCTGACCCGAGTATTATAGGAAAACAACGTCCGGGTCAGTCTGGTAATACCAGCGTGAGAACTTAAATCACAAGGAATTTTATTTATTATAACTTTTAAAATCCTTTAAAATCAGAGGTATCTCATAAGACCACGCCGCACATAAACACGGATGGGTTTTTACCTTACGATAACCAAAACCTTATATCAGAAAATCCAGTGATATTATAATAATGCCAAAGTACAAATACTTATTAATCTTAGCCGAAATTGTTACATTAATTAAATTCCAGCATACTAGGCTTTACAATCAAAACCGTAAAGGTACGTATTAGAGAATGGATTCCATACTATGACCAGATAAGGAAATACCTCCGATGGGTACATCCCTAGAACAATGCACCCGGGTTTGACAAGAACATCTTGTACCATGCTACACAGAACCGGCCTACCACTTGACTAGTAGTACCGAATATGTCATCATCCCGGTCTTCCAACCTTAATCGAGACCTCCCATGCACAACCAAATCCATAAAAATAGGGTAATCTAGAAAGATGATGACATACCCTAATGGGAGCGTCCCACGTAGTCCTGCTGCATGTCCTGTTTTAGTCATTTTCTGGTTGATGAGGCTTGAGGCTATGTTTACCTTTTATATAGCAAACCAACTTGGAAAGCTAACATTGCCCTCCAGGCATCAGTGCAATGCTAGCATTCATCCATACAAGTTCGTTCTAGGACTGAACGAAACCCGAAGGCACTACTTCTACTACATCCATTTTGGAATCACCCTCAGGACTAGTAGCAAGCAACCTTTGCAGTTTAATGCTCCGACTTCGATTCCATATTCTTCAAGATTTCTTCAGTTCGAAATGCTTGAGTTGGATCAAAGTAGTTTTCGGATAACAGATCTGATCCCGGTCTCTTCGAAACAAAGTTCGATAATATCCGGTAAACTCAACCCTGGTTCTTTAGGAAATAAGCAGATAAAAGATAAGAGCGGAGTTCACCTCCTAACCGTTAGTGGACGGATTTCCTTATCATTTATCCTAGAAGAACAAAACGAATTTATACATACAGTATAGCACCACCGATGGTAACTGTACCATATAATTTTCCTGTTTCTCCTGGATATTTCCAAAGTTATGTTTTTGTCCAAATTCGATAGTTGGTTATTTAACTACCAAATATACAAACAATCAAACATTGATTCAATTCCATATGGGATCCTCTAAGACTTTATTAATTAATCTGTAATCAATGAAATAACTTTATAAAACTTTATTAAAGGATCTTTTCTAAAACACTATTCCCAAACCCCTTACATCCCTTTTACTTGGAAAACAATATGAACATTTACCAAAAACATTTGGAAAATTCTCTCTTCTCACATTCCATATTAAATGGCTAAACCATTCCCTTTCAAAACATCACTTACTATCAAACTCGTTCACCTTATAAAACCCATTCACTTATTCCGTATATAAATTCTTTTATAAGTTCATTTCGCATTTCAAACCACTTTACAAATTTTCAAACTTGATTTAGAACGTCTTTCAAAAACATCAAAAATGATTTATAAAATCTCTTTTTATTTTTTAAACTATTTATAAATCTTTCTTCATAATTCCTTTATAGAATCTCCTTTATAAAATATCATTTTCAAGATATCATTTATAAATCACTTTAGGTAAAACCTTTTATTTAATAAACCCTCTTTTAAAGACAAGATATTATTTAAAAATAACTTTATAAAATAATAATAAAATTTGAAAACCATTTATAACCTTTAAAACCCAAATTGATTGAAGAATTATAGTTAATTCAGAAACATACTTTAGTAATTCTAAAAGAGGCTAGAAATCCCATTGGTACTATTTTAAGTTACCATTCAATTTCCGTTTCAATTCACTTAACAGTTATTTACATAGATCAACATATATGTAAATACAACTCATATCCAAATTAGGGAATAATATGTCAATATGAACTAACTAGCATATACATATCCAAATAACATAATAGTAGGGTGGTGATTTGTCCTGCTAAACATATGTCCAAACAATTCAACCAATTTATTGTAGAACGGTGATTTATTCTGCTAATACATGACCAAACAACCCAACAATCTACATTATAACTCATTCACGTTTATATGGTTTCTTAATGATATCAACACTTAAATAACTTGTATTCAAAACCATCTTTGAAAAAGAAGTACCTTCGAGCCATTTTACTTTTGAAAACCATAGGATTTAAAACTTTTAAACCCTTTAAAAAATAATTAATTAAAAGTTAAATCCTTATTTAAATCATAATTAATTTTAATTGAATCTTAACTTAATTTAATTAAATAGTTAAACAATAATTAACTATTAATTAAACCTAAATTAATCCTTTATTAATTATTTAATAATTAATTAAACCTTCATTAAATGTTAATTAATCTCAATTAATTAATTAAATAATATTTAATTAAACTTAAACAGTAAAGTAAACCTTTAATAAATAATTTATTATAAACTAAATCTTTAATCAAATAATCAAGCCCTTGATTAATAATTAATCTTATATTTAATTGATGATAAATTAAATATAAATAATTTACTTAACCCATACTTAATTAACTTAATTATTAATTAATTAAAATAAATCTTAACTTTAAAAGATAATTAATTAAGAACTAATCTTTATTTAATTAAAGTTAATAAACCTTGTTAACATTTAATTAATTATCAATTGATAAAACCTAATTAATTAACAACTAATTATTAAATCCTTAATTAACTTTTAAAAACATTATTATTTATTTTATAAAATATTCACAAAATAATTTGAAGTGTAAAAACCAAACTTTGCAAAAATCGAAATTTTGAGTGAACTGCATCCATAACGACTATCGCTATGGATATCCGTAAGCTTTAACTTGTTTCTATCCTTCGTTTGAAACTTTACCTTAAAGCTCACTAACTTTCTAAAAACAAAAATAAATATTTAAAACTAAAACAGGTTTAAAACTAACCAAATATTCGATTTTTAAAAACTAAAACCGTAACTTCCTTACACAAGATTCCAAATTCTCCAATACCCTTCAAAGGTACCAACTTCTTCTTATCTTATACACTACATACCCAAGTTCATACACAACCATAACATCCAGTATAACATCATGCCACAAACATAGGAAAGATCTAATCTCTAACCATTTAGACTTTATATTCAAGTCTAATATCCTTACACATCCAAGCAACAAGTGTGTGTGTGTGTGTGTGTAACCATCACATGATAAATTAACCAATACTTACCATCACATTACATAATATATTAACTAACATAAACGTAAAAAATTTCTCAAAAATTCATAGTTTACTCACCAGAAATCCTTTGAAAACTTGACACACTTTGAAATTCGGGAAGCTTGGAAAACCACAAACTCTACTAAAAAATAGGTCAAATTCTAGTCTACTTTTGGACCTTTCTCTCTCAGATTTTGATAAATTGGTCAAACGAAAAGTTTATATTATTCTTTTCTCTATCATTTAAAAAAAAGAATTACTCAAAATAGTTAAATTTTGAGGAAGTTATGGCCAAAACAGTGAGAGGTATTTTCAGACATCAAAATCAAGGTTCAAAAACACTATTGCAAAAAAATGAATTTTTGGAGCATCTAAGCTCGAAATAAGAAAACGTGGTAAACTATAAAGTTGTAGCCACTGGAAATTTACATGGTTTGAAAAAAATAAAATCTAGTTTTGGAATATTTGTTAGAAGTTATGGCCGAAACCATTTCAGGTAAAATGGAAGAAAAATTGAAATTGAAAAGAGGAGTTTTAAAATAGTTTCTACTAAGATTTTAAATGGAAAAGAAAGATTTTTATAACTTAGAACATGTAATAGAAGCCATTAAAATTACCTTAGAGCTTATGAAATTAGAAAATGAAAGAGAGAAAAATGAGAAAATGGAAAAAGAATTTGGAAAAGGTAGTTTTTATAATATGTAAACAAGTGAGATTACCAAAATACCCTTGTACTTTACCCTCCTCTCATTACACACCACCTCACCCATGCATGCATCCATGTCTCCTCCCAACACTACATGCATTTAGGAATATATGTACCTGTGGTTGCCATTATGTCATTTCATGTCTCTAATGACATGGCTTTTAATATTTTAGTTGCCAATGTGTCACATCGATGATTATCTTAACTTAATTAAGTTTGTTAACCTTAATATATATATTATTAATCCCACATTATATACTTAGTATATGTGTGTGTATACAAAAGTGTACACAACATTCCAACAACTTTATACGATGAAATGTCAAAAATTCGGAAAATAGTTTTTCAGTCACATTTTCTATTTTTCATCGAACTATATATTTTTATAAACAAATTTTGAAAACTATTTCACCATTATTATTTATTATTACGTAGAGTTTTATTTTCATTATAAAACCATTTATTTGAATATTAAAATTAATTAAATATTTGTAAATCAAAGCAGTGAAATTCCGGGTCGTTACACGAGGCATTTCTCTTGTTTTTGGTTTACCATTACCGGGAAAAACATATGTCCAATGCCAAAAACTTCTTTTCAAACTATACCTGGTAGCTGTAAAGATTTTATGCTAAGAAACTTTGGAAAAGAAAGTACCATTGCAATAATAAATTATGTCTTTCAAACTCAAGAATATCGATATGAAATAGATTTGTCAAACTTAATTCTTGCAATGATAACATTTTTCTTCCCAGATAACCAAAGATATTTACCTTGGAGTTATGTTCAGTGCATAATAAATAAAGAAAAATTATTTGAAGTATCATGGCCATTATCAATTCAAAATTCATTGCTGTGATCTTTGAATGTGTTCAAATCAAAGCCATGACAAAAATATCTGGATGTTCCATGTTTCCACTGGTAAGAACACAATAAATGATTTTAGTTATGTAGTTCCATATAGCATTTCTTTTCTTATGTTAATCTTTTACATTACAGTTTTTTATTCATGTCAAAGATATTTAATTTGCAACTGATAGTTGCTCATACTATTTTTTTGTTACGTTAATTTTTGCCTTACAATCTTTTTTCTTCATGCCAATGATGTACAAATTTGCAAATGATGGTTCCCTATAGCATTTTTTTTCTTATGTTAATTTCCTAATATATTGTTTTTTTTCATGTCAATTACAGTCAAATTTGTAAATGATACTTGCACATAACATTGAAAAGAGAAATGAAGGAAAAAAATGAAAAATAAAGCATTGAAACTAAAAAAGGGGAAGAGAAAGAAAATTAAAATGAACAAGATAAACAAAATGCAATGAAGAAGAAATTGAAAAAACTGGAATTGAAGAAAAAAAATGAAGAAATTGGAAGTGAAGAGGACAATCATGGGATAAATGATGACTATTCTAAAGATACAGTAACACCGATGGATGTGGATGCATACTTGCAAATAAGGGAAGAATATTATTCACATAGAGACATCACAAAAAGTAGGATTCTAGGACTACTTGAAGAAAACAGAAAAACACAGTTCTTTCTTTTTCCAAAATACTGAAACTGAAATGCAAGCTTCATTATACCATAATTATACAATTATATTACAAATTACATAAAACTATATATACCAACTTCTTCATTATTTATTTGTAACAACAACATAGTGGTTTGCATAAAAGAAAATGGAAATAAGGGAGGAATTACAATTGTGAAGTCAATGCTAGAAGCTGTAACGCCCCACCTCTATGCTCATAATAACAAAGAGTATTAAAACAAATACTGTCTATTACTACGAAGAATAAGGCTGGATAGGAGCGACCATCCGTAATTGGCCTTACACTAATATTGGTTATCTCGATAGGAGTGGTATATACTTTTTCTTTTTCATCTTATTTATTTACTCCCATCGACACACCCAATTATCAGTATAAAACAAACTACGATGGTTCATAATAGTTTAGGACATTAGATATAACGATAACACAGATAATATAAATGCGGAACACAGATAAAAACAAAAGTCTCAGATATATATAACTGATGTCAGTTAATACATAGTTGACACTATACATATGATACAACTATAACTGTCGACTCTAGAAGTTATATATACAAGTACATTATCGACTAATATACATGAATACATATCGTTCTATACAATGACACGACTACTACAAAATGACACTGACAGCTTCAGACGATGTGAAAAGTCTTCATATCCTGAACAGCAACTCAAAGAAGAAAATCTACAACCTGAAATACTCGGGTCTGACCCGAGTATTATATTCAAAAGAAAATAATACCCAGGTCAGTCTAATTCAAACCAGTTTATTAGTGCATAGGCAGCAATAATAATCAATCTCAAATAGATGACAGTCACAGAAAGCTCGTATACCCAACTTCTCGATAAGAGAACCGGATAACGGCAGATATAACACTAAACAGTGTTAATCCACAAAATAGAAATCCAAAGCAGTTTAAACAATTGAAATGTCAATTTAAAAACATCAATGCTAATTGGCTGCAGTACACGCTAACGTGTACTGCCTCGCCAATACAGCCTACGAATTACGCAACAGGTCGATGAATCAAGAACAAAAGAAATATCGATTAAAATCTGTCAATTCAGTGTGGCTGCAGTGCACGCACGCGTGCACTGCCTCGCCACAACAGAATATAAAGTCACCACAACTCCAAGTACTAACAGTAATTAATACGTCGAGAAATCAAAATATCTAACCCAGATTGGTCAGAAGTAAACAGACTCAAAAGATATCACAAGAGATACGAGTGAAGCCACAAGATAATCTTCAACAAGCATAGGAACACGAACAGCTAAAGACAGTAACAAGAATGGGCAGACATGACTCAACATGTATGAATGGTCTCAACGTCAAAGATAGAGAGGCCAAGAATGAAACTGCACATGCCTCAATTAACAACTACATGGAACTGGAGCTTGCAACTTAAATAGAAAATGCACGTGAACATCATGGCAATGATTCAAGGCAACATAGCACAAGTATACAAGAGCAATAATGCACTGTACAGTCGAGTGAAGGCTAGCACATCAAAGTGCAACAAAATGATGAAGTTCCAAATCACACAAGTTCAGTGACTCAGAGTTCAAATAATACCCAAGGCATGTTAACCATGGTCAGAAAACAACACGCAAGTGTGCACAGACAACAGTCAAATGAATGACTATCTCGACCCCCAAAACCCAAAACCAGAGACAAACAAAATCAAAACCAATAGCAGTGTATAAACTCCAGGCTACGATATGCACAGACTTAAGTAAAACAGTAAATAGATGTACATAGGGAACTCAAACAAAAGTTCAGACTAAAACAAGATTACATCTCATGCTAATGCCTACTCGAACACACATGTGTACAGTATCCAGAGCAAGCTCGGATGAACAAAACGATTGTGATAAACACAATGATGTAGAAAAAGGAAACAATGAGCAACTGACCACAGTACAAAGGTTATAGCAATGGACTTGACCAGTGAACCAAAAATGCCAGCAAAGCCAAAATTGAACAAGTCAGGAAACATATAATCAATACTTCAAAGTTCAAAGGGGATACAACTGCAACCATGATCAGGTGATGACCATATTCAAGTAAAGACTACAGGCAACTTAAAATGACATAGCACTGGAACTCAACAAACCCAACAACATGGCATGTTAGTGTCAAATGAAAGAATGATACAAGATTAAATGAAGACTGTAAATTCAGGTCAATAGCTGATCAAGTGAGTCAGGATGACCAGAAAACAGTGGAAACCTGATGATCAAGTATAACAGAATTGAAACATCACTGATACACTATCCAAGTTCAATACCGAAATGTCGAGCGCAACAGCGCTACAAAGAAGACAACTGTAGAGAAGTCACAAAGAAGATCCAAAGTCAAACAGATACAACTATACATGTATGCACATATATATATATGCATACACATACATATCCATCGCAGATAAAACAGTACCAAAGATCAAAATAGTTCAAGTAATACAATTCAAAGACCCAGGCTACATAATCCAACTGAAATTGTCACGAAGACCAACTAGATTCGACAGAGCATAATTTCTTAACATCAGTGGCAAGGCCACCAAAGATTCAACTTGCAGAGGAATAGTTTAAAGCATAGCCGAAGACAAATTAAATCTATTGCCAAGTCAGGGAATTTCAAACAAGGATCAAACTGCCGAGACAAAGTCAAGCAACCAATCAAACACAATTTCAGATGCCGTGATGACCAAGACAGCAACCACGATAATCGAACAACTCGAAATCGACATCGTGATGGCCAAGGAATCATCGTCACAGCAGGGTCAAAACGAGTTCAAAATCATGAAACAACTGTCTCAACTCAAACTGCAGTAAAAAGGGCAATTCAATGCCGAAGCAAAAGTGATGGCCAAAGCCAACAAAGCACAGTGAAGTGAAGTCGAGAGTATCACTTAAATCAAACAGCCCAAAAATCACAATTTTAAACAAGACAGAAATCATCATTAACAACTAAAGTCGAACGAAATAAGCACAGTCGAAATTCTCATAACAACAGCGCTTATCAACATCGAACGAAAACCAAATGCCAAGATAGATAATATCGAATCAAAGATCGAATTGCAGAAGCATCATAACGAGAAGGAATTAGATGTGAGCAATTTAAAATTACTCACCTTTGTCAGAAGCGGTCGCGAGCGAGAAGAGGAGTACGAAGCCCTAATCTTTGCAGATCGAAGGAGGAACGAACGAGGCTGAAACTCTAATTCCAGACGAGCCCTAGATTTCGAAAGCCCTAATTGGTTTTCTCGTCGCCATTTTTTTTCCGTTCGTTTGATTTTTAGGGTTCGAAGAGAAAATGAGTAAGGGGAAGGAACGGGCATAGGCCTTTATCTCAATATCTAAAGAAATGGGCTGAATTTCTTTAAAAAGGGAAATGTTTACTAAAGCCCGTATATCCTTAAAGAAAATTTCAAAAGAATTCCAACTTGATTAGATTTCCAATATCAATCTGTTGACAATTATAATCGTCTAACGACGATATCCAATATTTACAAAATCTCGGGTTGTTACAGACTCCCCTCCTTAAAGAAATTGCGTCCACGCAATCATAGGGAATAAATGGATAAAAGGTAACAACCAAAAGAGCATGGCAATGTCGAATGTATAAGCAAAGCAAGTGTCAGCGGGGAAGTGTTAGATAAGAAGTCAAAAAGGTTCGACTGCTGCAAATCAAAAGAATCAACCTCGTGGGAATCAGGGATCAAAATCAGACGACTAACAAAAGCAAGAACAATCGAGTTCCAGCAACTAGAAGAGAAGGAAAAACATAGCAGAAATCCCATACAGAGCACGAATTGAATGTGAGTAAATCAAATTACTCACCTGAATAGCCCGAGAAAAAGACGAAGCTCAACTCTCAAAAGTCGCAAATATTCAATCATCAAAAACGATAATTGAATTTTCAAATCGCAAATATTTACTTATCTCAAACGATAATCAGAAGACAAAACAAATATCTGATTATCTCATACGATAGTCAGAAAACAAATATTCAATTATCAAAAACGATAATCAAATTTCTCAAATCAACACATATTCGATTATCACAAACGATAATCAAATTTCAAATTCAACAAATATTTAATTATCTAGAGCGATAATTAAATTCGAAATCAGCAAATATTTAATTATCTAAAGCGATAATTAAATCTCAAAGCAACAATTATTTAATTATCAAAAGCGATAATTGAATCTCAAATCAGCAAATATTTAATTATCAAAAGCGATAATTAAATCTCAAATCAGCAAATATTTAATTATCAAAAGCGATAATTAAATCTCAAATCAGCAAATATTTAATTATCTAAAGCGATAATTAAATCTCAAATCAGCAAATATTTAATTATCAAAAGCGATAATTAAATCTCAAATCAGCAAATATTTAATTATCTAAAGCGATAATTAAATCTCAAATCAGCAAATATTTAATTATCAAAAGCGATAATTAAATCTCAAATCATCAAATATTTAATTATCTAAAGCGATAATTAAATCTCAAATCAGCAATTATTTAATTATCAAAAGCGATAATTAGAAACAACAAATATCTGATTATCAAAAACGATAATCAGAACTCATATCAACAAATATCTAATTATCACAAGCGATAATTAGAAACAACAAATATCCGATTATCAAAAACGATAATCAGAACTCATATCAACAAATATCTAATTATCACAAGCGATAATTAGAAACAACAAATATCCGATTATCAAAAACGATAATCAGAACTCATATCAACAAATATCTAATTATCACAAGCGATAATTAGAAACAACAAATATCCGATTATCAAAAACGATAATCAGAACTCATATCAACAAATATCTAATTATCACAAGTGACAATTAGAAACAACAAATATCCGATTATCAAAAACGATAATCAGAACTCATATCAACAAATATCTAATTATCACAAGTGACAATTAGAAACAACAAATATTCGATTATCAAAAACGATAATCAGAACTCATATCAACAAATATCCAATTACCTGCAGATAATTGGAAGCAACAAATATCTAGAAATCAATTAAGAAGACTAGAAAATCAACATAAAAGCTTGGATCGATCCCATCAGATGGCGAGTTTTTAATTCGCCGCACGTGCATCTCAGAGTGGCCGAAGCCTACCAAGTACTCAACATAATTTTGGCGCCCATCAGATTGACCCGGAGGTCCGCAGAGTGACCCGAAGGTCTAGTACTGGTATTTGACCCGAAGGTCCATCATATGACCCGAAGGTCCATCATATGACCCGAAAGTCCATCATAGTGGCTCGAAAGCACACGAAAGCATCAAATATTTCAATTAACGAGTCCGGAATTAACCGAAATAGCAAACGCACATGTCCCATACCACGTGTTTTACTAAATCGTTTGATTCTCTTCATCGTTTCCTTGAAAGTGTAAAACTCATCAAAATCATCAAAACAACAGATATTCAATTAACGAGTCCGGAATTAACCGAAATAGTAAAAGTGTGGTTCCATACTCCGCACTTTTGCTAAATCGTTTAAATCTCTTCATCGTTTCCTTGAAAGTGCAAAATTGTGTATTTTGTAAAAATACACTTTGCATTCTCAAACGGACAAGTCCGAAATTAAGCGAATCAGTAAAAGAAAGGGGTCATAATCCTCGATTTTGCTGAAACGTTTTTTCTCATTCTTTTGAAATTGCAAACTGTAAAATTTCTGAAAACAATTTTATTTATTTTGTAAAAATAACAATTCACATCCTCAACTGAACAAGTCCGGAGTTAAGCGAAACAGTAAAAGAAAGGGGTCATAATCCTCGATTTTGCTGAATCGTTTAAGTCGCTTTCTCATTCTTTTGAAAACGCAAACTGCTAAAATTTTATAAAACAATTTCCATTTTAAAAACGATTTTCCAATCACGTGATTAAAACAGAAAATCAATAACAATTTCGATAAGGAAATTGTACTTCTCAAAATACCGTAAAAACGGTTACACATCAGTATTGCGGAATAACCGCTTGAAAATCCACTTTTAAAAATTTGGCTGTTACTGAAGTCAAAGCGACAGAAATTTTAAAACGTCAAATATCTCATCAAAAGAATTCACATCAAAATGTGACATCAGTGAATTTTCATTCATTAAAATTGTCAACAAAACACCGTGCCTCAAAAATTCAGCATTGGTGTAAAAAGTCCGTTATAAAATAACGGCAACAAAATACGTATCATAACCAAGCATCGGTTCAGCGTAAAATAAATGCAATAACGTGCAATTCAAATTTTTGCACGTACTACAAAACGAACAAAGAAATCATTCAAATGTATCTTCAATGAAGATAATTCAAAACAGCAAAAATCTAATCACTAGATGATTAGTACAAAAGAAAGCCAGCGGAAATTTCAACAAAATCACATATATGCAATTTCTTTGAATCCTCAATTCGGATTCGAAATTCTCAAAGAAACAAAATAATTACAGGTATGTAAACAACAAATGAAATTCATATCAATTTCGTATTTTGATTCTTAAATCAAAAAGATTACCAGTTGTACTCAGCGAAGACAGTTTCCGCTGCGCACTCTGATAAACAGAACACAATTCAATCAAATCAACAAAACACAGTTTCACTTTTATTTTTAAATAAAGTTATTTAAAAATTTCATCCAAATTTCAAAACTTTAGTTTTTTGACTCAAAGTACAAATAAAACATCGACCAATAGTTGTAACATATGTTCCATCCAAGTTATGTTTTATATTATGTCCAAAAACCTCGCTCTGATACCAACTGTAATGCCCCACCTCTATGCTCATAATAACAAAGAGTATTAAAAGAAATACTGTCTATTACTACGAAGAATAAGGCTGGATAGGAGCGACCATCCGTAATTGGCTTTACACTAATATTGGTTATCTCGATAGGAGTGGTATATACTTTTTCTTTTTCATCTTATTTATTTACTCCCATCGACACACCCAATTATCAGTATAAAACAAACTACGATGGTTCATAATAGTTTAGGACATTAGATATAACGATAACACAGATAATATAAATGCGGAACACAGATAAAAACAAAAGTCTCAGATATATATAACTGATGTCAGTTAATACATAGTTGACACTATACATATGATACAACTATAACTGTCGACTCTAGAAGTTATATATACAAGTACATTATCGACTAATATACATGAATACATATCGTTCTATACAATGACACGACTACTACAAAATGACACTGACAGCTTCAGACGATGTGAAAAGTCTTCATATCCTGAACAGCAACTCAAAGAAGAAAATCTACAACCTGAAATACTCGGGTCTGACCCGAGTATTATATTCAAAAGAAAATAATACCCAGGTCAGTCTAATTCAAACCAGTTTATTAGTGCATAGGCAGCAATAATAATCAATCTCAAATAGATGACAGTCACAGAAAGCTCGTATACCCAACTTCTCGATAAGAGAACCGGATAACGGCAGATATAACACTAAACAGTGTTAATCCACAAAACAGAAATCCAAAGCAGTTTAAATAATTGAAATGTCAATTTAAAAACATCAATGCTAATTGGCTGCAGTACACGCTAACGTGTACTGCCTCGCCAATACAGCCTACGAATTACGCAACAGGTCGATGAATCAAGAACAAAAGAAATATCGATTAAAATCTGTCAATTCAGTGTGGCTGCAGTGCACGCACGCGTGCACTGCCTCGCCACAACAGAATATAAAGTCACCACAACTCCAAGTACTAACAGTAATTAATACGTCGAGAAATCAAAATATCTAACCCAGATTGGTCAGAAGTAAACAGACTCAAAAGATATCACAAGAGATACGAGTGAAGCCACAAGATAATCTTCAACAAGCATAGGAACACGAACAGCTAAAGACAGTAATAAGAATGGGCAGACATGACTCAACATGTATGAATGGTCTCAACGTCAAAGATAGAGAGGCCAAGAATGAAACTGCACATGCCTCAATTAACAACTACATGGAACTAGAGCTTGCAACTTAAATAGAAAATGCACGTGAACATCATGGCAACAATTCAAGGCAACATAGCACAAGTATACAAGAGCAACAATGCACTGTACAGTCGAGTGAAGGCTAGCACATCAAAGTGCAACAAAATGATGAAGTTCCAAATCACACAAGTTCAGTGACTCAGAGTTCAAATAATACCCAAGGCATGTTAACCATGGTCAGAAAACAACACGCAAGTGTGCACAGACAACAGTCAAATGAATGACTGTCTCGACCCCCAAAACCCAAAACCAGAGACAAACAAAATCAAAACCAATAGCAGTGTATAAACTCCAGGCTACGATATGCACAGACTCAAGTAAAACAGTAAATAGATGTACATAGGGAACTCAAACAAAAGTTCAGACTAAAACAAGATTACATCTCATGCTAATGCCTACTCGAACACACATGTGTACAGTATCCAGAGCAAGCTCGGATGAACAAAACGATTGTGATAAACACAATGATGTAGAAAAAGGAAACAATGAGCAACTGACCACAGTACAAAGGTTATAGCAATGGACTTGACCAGTGAACCAAAAATGCCAGCAAAGCCAAAATTGAACAAGTCAGGAAACAGATAATCAATACTTCAAAGTTCAAAGGGGATACAACTGCAACCATGATCAGGTGATGACCATATTCAAGTAAAGACTACAGGCAACTTAAAATGACATAGCACTGGAACTCAACAAACCCAACAACATGGCATGTTAGTGTCAAATGAAAGAATGATACAAGATTAAATGAAGACTGTAAATTCAGGTCAATAGCTGATCAAGTGAGTCAGGATGACCAGAAAACAGTGGAAACCTGATGATCAAGTATAACAGAATTGAAACATCACTGATACACTATCCAAGTTCAATACCGAAATGTCGAGCGCAACAGCGCTACAAAGAAGACAACTGTAGAGAAGTCACAAAGAAGATCCAAAGTCAAACAGATACAACTATACATGTATGCACATATATATATATGCATACACATACATATCCATCGCAGATAAAACAGTACCAAAGATCAAAATAGTTCAAGTAATACAATTCAAAGACCCAGGCTACATAATCCAACTGAAATTGTCACGAAGACCAACTAGATTCGACAGAGCATAATTTCTTAACATCAGTGGCAAGGCCACCAAAGATTCAACTTGCAGAGGAATAGTTTAAAGCATAGCCGAAGACAAATTAAATCTATTACCAAGTCAGGGAATTTCAAACAAGGATCAAACTGCCGAGACAAAGTCAAGCAACCAATCAAACACAATTTCAGATGCCGTGATGACCAAGACAGCAACCACGATAATCGAACAACTCGAAATCGACATCGTGATGGCCAAGGAATCATCGTCACAGCAGGGTCAAAACGAGTTCAAAATCATGAAACAACTGTCTCAACTCAAACTGCAGTAAAAAGGGCAATTCAATGCCGAAGCAAAAGTGATGGCCAAAGCCAACAAAGCACAGTGAAGTGAAGTCGAGAGTATCACTTAAATCAAACAGCCCAAAAATCACAATTTTAAACAAGAAAGAAATCATCATTAACAACTAAAGTCGAACGAAATAAGCACAGTCGAAATTCTCATAACAACAGCGCTTATCAACATCGAACGAAAACCAAATGCCAAGATAGATAATATCGAATCAAAGATCGAATTGCAGAAGCATCATAACGAGAAGGAATTAGATGTGAGCAATTTAAAATTACTCACCTTTGTCAGAAGCGGTCGCGAGCGAGAAGAGGAGTACGAAGCCCTAATCTTTGCAGATCGAAGGAGGAACGAACGAGGCTGAAACTCTAATTCCAGACGAGCCCTAGATTTCGAAAGCCCTAATTGGTTTTCTCGTCGCCATTTTTTTTCCGTTCGTTTGATTTTTAGGGTTCGAAGAGAAAATGAGTAAGGGGAAGGAACGGGCATAGGCCTTTATCTCAATATCTAAAGAAATGAGCTGAATTTCTTTAAAAAGGGAAATGTTTACTAAAGCCCGTATATCCTTAAAGAAAATTTCAAAAGAATTCCAACTTGATTAGATTTCCAATATCAATCTGTTGACAATTATAATCGTCTAACGACGATATCCAATATTTACAAAATCTCGGGTTGTTACAGAGAAGCTATATTGTTCGAACAATTTACAAATGGACGAGTATATTTATCTTCCATAAAAATAATTTTTATAACTAATAAATGTAAATCAAATGCAATTACATATTTAAGGTATAATACACGGTGTTTTTTTACGAAAAATAATAACTATATATAGCATAGTATTTTTGAAATCCACTAGCAAATAATGGTTATATAAAATGTTATATAAAGATAACATTATATCATTAAAGTCCACTACCATGTTTTAATAATGCAAAATCATAGAGAAATATATCATTTTATTTTTAAATTCCTTTACCATGTATTAATTGTGTAAAACGATAGTTAAATATAGCATTGAAATTTTAAACACTATATCATACATTAGCTTTGCAAAATGATAGATGATATAGCATTTGTTTATTTAAAGTCCACTAGCATGTAATAGTTATGTAAAATAATAGATAAACATATCATTCTATTATTAAAGCCCACCGGCATGCATAAATTATGCAAAATATCATTTGTATTTTAGACTCCACTTGTATATATTAATATGTAGAATTGTACAAATTATGTACTGTTGCATAAAACTTATAAAAAAATTTGAGTCTAATTATAGTGGTTTGTTCAAAAGCAAGAGCTATATGAGCACAATTACATCTACAGCACTATAATGATGGTAACTCTAATCTTTTCTATAATAATGTTAAATTTTAAAGTAAAAGATTCTAACATTTATTAATGCAGAATGTTATCATCTTAGATTTAGAGAAAGTGATAGAAGATATAGACTCATTATGACTCAAATAAATCATGAACTAGATCAATACAAGCATTAAATCCCAGCTTCAAACAAGCTCTGAATGCGGTTAATGAAATTTATATAAACCATCATACCAAAATTATTTAAGAGAAATATGCTATATGCAACTATCATAAGTAAAATAATTTATTTCTTTTGCAGAGAAAGAAATTGAAAGGTTTTTCAAGAAAAAATGGATGAGAAACAGAATCTTGAACAAAGATTTTAGAAGAAAAGGAATAAAACAACCACAATGCCCACAGCAAGAACCAGACTCATAAATAAAATGCTATACTATTTTTGCATTGTTAAGGAATGTTATAGCAAAAAACACAAAAAAGCATTTATAAAAAAAATGGCTGCAAAGGTTGTCATATACTATTGCAAAAATGCTATATATTGTACCTTTAATATATACTATTATCTTTATAATATGCTAAATAATTTTTGCTTACCTAATGCTTGCATTACAATTATAGAAATGATCGTGCATGGTTTTTCATGAAATATATAAAGATACTAGATAACCGAGAGCTTTAAAAATTTATGAAAAGGAGGAAATCGACAATTTGAAAGCAAAAAAAAGTATTTCAAATTCTCAACAATGCTAAAAATAGGAAGATAATAAAGCTGCTGCAAAATAAAGAAGCCTAATTTTTTTTAGTATTTGATCTGAAATGTACATGAAGTTAACTTCAAATTTTCTTATTAATTTTTGTCATATTGTTCTAAATACATGTAAGACTTACGTTAGTGTTTGCACTATCAAAATGTATATACTGTGATAACATCATGTGAACTGTCATATTGACTTATGTTAATGTTTGCATTGTCATATTGTATGTACATATCATATTATTTGCATTGTTATGTTGTTTGCACTATCATATTGCTAAAATTATAAATGGTTGGGTACTTACATGTGTTAATTTCTTTAATAATAACTAGTAGTATACACAATGGTAAGAGCATTGTTATTGTTTGTATTATACTAAAATGCTATATATAACTACATTATATAAAAAATTGCTGCAAAATGTATGTATTGAGATTATTTTTTAAATGATTACTGCTGGCTTGCATAAAAATGATAGAATAAATGTAAATAGCAACAGGTTCCACTACAACAAAATGCACTATCTATAGCACTAAACAATAGCGTTTCTGCTCTGTATAAACATGAAATAATTCGATGTAAAGTTCTCAACGCCATGTTACGAATTGGCGGGAACATGAAATTTTTAGGTGGTGCCACATGTTCGCTTTTCAATATGCCCGTCACTCTCTTTTCATTCGTCTCCCTTAAGGTAAAAAGGAAGAAAACGCTCACTTCATTTTTTTCTCCCTCTCCTTACTCTTAAAAAACTCTAACTCAAATCACATCATCGTTCAAAAAACCCTAAATCAAATTAAATCAACAAAAGTGGAATTGCCCTCGCTTCGCCTCACCGCTCTGAGAAATTATCGTTGGAGGGACCGCCCAAATCAAATCACCCAACGCCCCTCCTATCTAAAGAGCCGCCCTCAATTTGTCTAACCATTCCAATCTGAAGAACCATCGTCAGTGGAACCACGTCAGAGGTACCTATTTAGTTACAAAATTTGTTGGTTATCTAATTGCTTTTATGCTATCAGAGCCCTAGGTTGTTATAATAAATCTTTCTTAAGTTAACGCAAACACAAAATATTTGAATTTTTTAATTTAAAAGACCAACAGCTCCCGTAGAGATATAATGGTGAGACTTAGACTACTGGGAGTGATATTTTGTATATCATTTTTATAAGACCAAGATATATCATCAAATTGAATTGACCTTGATTCTGCTTTTGGAAATGTCAAGTTTTCTATGTCTTTATATGTATACTGATGTGTCCAAGAGATTCTAAACAGACCGAGCTCTCTTCAAGTTTTAAGTGTTTGTTTTCTTCCTTTTCTAAGTAGTAGAAGAGAGATATGCCAGTTAGAATGTATCCATTCAATGTTATGCTAGCTTCATTTATAATCCATTTGTTGCATATATATTGTTGATTTTCATTGGTGCTCATTTGTTGCATGTGTACCTCTTGATTTTGGATAGAGAACAAGGAATCAATGAGATGAAATTATAATACTATACACAAAATGGCAATTGATTTTAAAAGTCCTGAAAAAATTAGCCTCTGTGGAATTTTCTAAAAATTGGCATAAGTATGATTGGATGGCTTTTGTTGGTTTTGTGGAGTCTGATTTTCGTAGCTATAGTTTTATGAATCATACATGAAAAGTAACCTTCTCATACGTTATGTAGAAATATAAATGGTACATACTTATTTATTACAATCAGAATAGGAATTGACCAGACACAGTAGAAACATTGATGTAAAACATCAATAATAACATCAATGACTTATTATATTCATATTTTAAATTGTCTGCAACATAACTTGATATTTTCATATTTTGTTTGGTACATCACGGACTTTTGAAGTTTACTGCTTTTACAATTTGACATTGTTTACCACTCTTTATGTTGTATGTATTACATGGGCATGTCTAAGAACGACTATATATGGAAAATGACAACATGAGTTTGACAGTATAAGTAAATACAATTGGTTCATAAAACTCTAATTATTCAACTACTCAAGAAGGGGTCATTCACTCAGTACTCTTCTTTTCATAGATTTATCCTCAAGTAATTTTTTTTCGTCAGGACAATATAAATATACATATTGTTCTACTTTTGTATAGACTACAAATTCATTTTTCATTACAATGGTCAGAACGCCATGAATTTCAATGATTGTTTATGCTTATTTGTATTTGGCTACTTATTTGTTTAGGCTATGTTTGAAACTTAAAACACTATGAGTTAGCTAATATAGTTCACGGTGAAATTATCGAAGATTATTGAATAAAATCAAAAAATTTAATGTGTCTGCCATACATGAGTTAATTTATTGTATAGAATTTTGGTAATTATGTTGTATATAAAATGAATATAATTGCATAGTGTATACCATTAGGAGATTGAACCATCGATCATACTTCACTAATAAGTATTCACACCGTTTACAATAAGTCAAGAGATGCATAAACCAACTAAACCAAGATCATACTTCATGTGAGTTTTCGTGTTTCATACATATTTGAGAAAATCATTGATAACTTTATGTCAAGATACTATGATAATTTCAATTTAATTTTTCTTATAGATGTTCAATATTGAGTAAAAATGCATGCCTCAATTTAGACATGAAAATGTTTGTTGAAGTATGAACATTTTGGGCAGTGAACATGGTAAAGGTAACTATATGTTGTAAATGTGTATAACTGTGATTTTAAGCTATGTTACCTTATCTTTTTAACAAATGCAAGAATACTGGCTAACTTTTAGTTGATGTATATAACTATAATTTTAAAGCTATTTGTTTGAACATGAGATTCAAGTAAATGTAAGCTTCATAATGCCAAAAGAATAATCATTTATCGCTGTGTAGTATTCAAGAACAAATTATATTATTTGCTCTACGGAAATCAATAGAAAACAGAATAATTGGTTGCATTATCCATGTTTGAATTCGCTGATGTTGTTTGATCATGTAGAAGTGGTTCTTGTTGTTTAGCCTCTAGTTCTTCACTTTGTTTGTGTTTTCCAGTTTCCTTGAATGATAGTTTGCTGACTCATTTTTAGTATCAATATGATTTAGTACTTCGGACATACCATAATAATTCCCAGTGCTTGATTTTGTGCTGTGTTTACTAAAAATTGCTCAGTAGTTGTGAATGTTTGATTGTCTTCTTCAACGTACTGCAAAGTGCAAATGAAATGATTCCAAATTGTTATGGCTTGGATTCAAGCAGTTCTTTGTATTGCATACTGCAGTGTGGCTAAACATATGTATTTTCTAGGACCAAATGAAATTACCAGTTTGTAATTTGGACTCCAAATCATTATATTGTTTATGGAAATATTGTGTTGTATATTTTCTTACATGCTGCAAATGAAATGATTCCAAATTGTTATGGTTTGGATTTAACCTGCTCTTCATGTTATGCAGGGCAATGTGGATAGAGATATATTTTTCCTAGGAACTATATGAAAGTAACACAGTTTGGGAACTAATTAAAGGTTTTATGTCTTCTCCATTTTGAATTTAAATTCGGTGGAAATCTGACCCATGTACGCCCTTATTTTTTTTGTTTTTAACAGTGAAATATTGTTTATGGAAATATCAGGTTGTATAGTTTCTTTTGCTATCATTGTTCCTGCAAATACATAACAAACAATTGGAGAAAGACGAGACTGAAGTGATATGTAACACAAAATCAATAGCATTTTGAATTGCATGCTTAAAATATTATAGGGGTGTTCCTAATGAGGGGTGCCATTGGAACTTCCTAATATATATCTGACAACTCAATAACACATGATTTTGTTAAGTTTAAAATTTTGAAATAGTACAATACATTGCGTAGACAATCTAATTGAGACTTTAGATACGAAGAAGATGCATGTGATCAGTGAGGGGTTAAAGTTTTAACAGATGTGGAGACATGTATGTATGTATATGTGTGTATAAACTCTGCTTCTACGGTTGTCCTCGCCAAGGTGAGCTTTGTTATCTCTTAACTTGGCATTGCAAATTTGTTCCATCACATACTTTGCTTAATGGACAGATTTTGTGCATTGATATATTTTTTAGGAGTTGCAATTTCTTGGCATATACTTTATCATTGGATTCTTGCATAGATTTTATTCTTGTTTACACAGTGTATTTTTGCTACTTGGATATATTCTAACATGGTTACTGACATATTATTGGCAGCCAGTGGAGCTCTGGACAGGGAAACAATTATTCAATGTTCTTGTACGCCCTAATGCTCAGACAAGAGTATTTGTGAATCTTATTGGTAAGGAAAAAATATACGAGAAAAATGAAACAATATGTCCTCGTGATGGATATGTCTATTTGCGAAACAGTGAACTCATTTGTGGACAGCTCAGGAAGGTTACTTTAGGTAATATGTTTGTTCCTTCAAATCATGCTGGCTTGTACCAATTCACTATCATATTTATTTTGTAACAGTTCATGAATTTAATCCTGGTTTCGGTTCTTGTTTAACATTTGAAATCATGCTGTGTGAGGGCAGATGCTTGCCAAACTAGAAGTAAGCCCATTAATAACTGACATGCGCTTTACATGTTGCACTTGGCACTAATACCTAATATGCAACCAGAATTTTGATGCTGAATAAGGGATTTACATCTGGTCAATAGCTATCAAAAATGTAATTGAGATCCTTAAAGTAAGCGAAAATCAATAACTTAGATATTATAACATTACAATAATATATGGTACTTGTCACTTATTATCAAAACATTTTCATATGCACTTGATGTATCATTTCATATGGATATGGAGCTATCAAATATAGCAAGGAATTATTGTCATATAAAACAAGTTAAAATAAGACACAATTTAATAGTGTTAAAATGAAGGCAATATCTACTATATATGGATACTAAAAATAAATCTGGAATCATATTTATTTCTAATTTTGTCAATTCTTTTTATGGGTATTTTATAGAATTGAAACATATATACATGTGTGTGTATGTATATATGTATGTATAATTCACAAGAAATTTTTAGCAAATTAATTGTTCTTTGCATTTTGAAGAGCATACTTTCTTATTTCCCTAATTATTGCCAATTTTCTTTTTTAAACTTGTAAAGTTCAACTCAAATTAGTAAACAAATTTAGGATTTTGACCTTGAGAACTTCAAGCTATGTTAATGAACAAACTTGTCAATCTGCCATTATTTATTTTTAGTTTTGCCATTTTTCCTTTACTTATTGCTCAATAAATGTAGTTTTCCTTTGCATTTTTAAGAGCTGACTTTCTTACTTGCCCCAACTACTTCGCTCTTTTGTTAGCAAGTCAGTGGTGGGCTCCTCATTGTCCGTCACATCATCTATTACGAGGGTAGGGGAAATGTTATGGTCGAGTATCCTGGTACTATTGAGGGGTAAATCTTATCTTCTATTGGATGTCAAATGGATGTTCTAATTGTTGATCCTACTGAATGGTTGAGTCTTAGATTTGTTTTTATTATTATCGATTTTATTCGAATTTCTTACTGGTGCTTTATTATGTTTTGATTTGGATATAATAGAATGACAATGGAAATTTTAATTGATGTTTATCATAATAAATTTTGTTACCTGTGAACTATTTATAGATGAACATATATAATCTGTATTGTACCATGAGACTCGGTAAGGAGTTAGGTGATTAAACTCCACTGCCTTAGTTTAGTCCATGGTGTATATCCTATCCCAATGCGTATTAGGAGCAAAAAATATAGTCTATTTGTATATATGAGAAGCTCATTCCCTTGATTTTGGGGTCATTTTATTAGACATTAGGGCACAAACATATCCTGGGCCTGTTGAACTCTCAAAATTTGTATAGAAATAGACATTATGCTTCATGAAAGATATTTCCATAGTAATAATCCTCATGCGTGTTGAAAATAGTTCCAAGCTATTAACATAAAGGATCCCTGGCTTTGCCTCCATTAGGATGGACATATACTGATACTGGGGAATTCATAGTATTCTGATTAACATATGGTATCTTGTAACTAATTTGCATTTTTGAATAGTCGGTTTACTATAAATTATTATTATTTGCATAATGATAATGCTATATTATGTCACATCAATCAATCCGCTGCACACTATTTACTGTATACACAAACTTATCTATCATTTCAGTCAGGCAACACATTCTTGATACAAATATCTGTTGAAAGGTTGATCGGGGTGCTTTCTATTGAGTGCATTTCACATTAATTTCATTGTCAGTCACTTGTATGGTAAATGTACTTAGATTGATCAGTAACAACACTTAGGAGAACACACTATTCATTTGAACCAATCTACTGAACACTGACTAGGTCGAGTCAATGCCTGTTTTCAGTCCTATGGACTAAGGTTAAGACAACGTTCCTTATAGTCGGTCAATAATGCTTCAACTTATTCGAATGAATGTTGGCTTTCCATCCGTGAATGACGGGAGCACCAGAATCACATAGAAAGATATCTCAAACATAAAGAACGATTCCTGAATAAAGTTTCAGTCGATTGTAATCTAGTATGTAAATCTACTAGTATGTGTCTGTAATAGTGTATGCTCAATTAAATGCAAATTATTAACATAACAATGAATAAGGAAACAATAATTTGAGAGGATGTCAGGCAAATATCTAATCATGTTCATTTGGAATATACTGGATTGGATAATAGTAGAAATAATATTAACAAGCTGAATGCATATTTATGTATAATTATAAAGCCTGACATCATTTGAAAGTGAAGTATTAACATTATTTAGGTAGCTTTTTGTCTCCAAAATGAAGATGTTAATAATGCTCCGAATATGAAAAGAATGCGTGACCAAAATATATGTATGTATACACACACACATATATACATGTACGTATATACATATATACATGCAGGGGCGGAGGCACGGTCTAGTTGGCCTGGGCACGTGACCCCCCAGGATTTAACAAAAAAACCAAAAAAAGAAAAAAAAAGTAGAATTCTTCGTTCAAAAATCAAACCCTAATCTATTGTAATCTCGAACAAATCACGAGCTCTATCAATGATCAACTCATCGAAATCTTAAGCGCAACCAGCAGCCCTCCCCACGGCTCTTCTCCGCAGGCTCGCAACCCTCCTCCACGATTTAGATATGCAATCTCGTTACTCTTTTTTCCTATTATTGAGAAAATAGCCTAATTTTGTACTGTAATTCTGCAAAATTGATTTTTTTTGGTGTAAATAACTTGGTTAGCATTTGACACACCCTGATCTGACATAAGCATAAATATAAAAGATTTCCATTCATTTTCTAGTTGGATTGCAGCTCTTTCTCTGGCAATTTGCTTAAATAATATGAAATGCTAGGTTCAAATTTAATCTAAAAAGCTTAATTATAGTTAGAAAAATTGTTTGTATCAGTTTTCTGAAATTTGTTCCGTAATGTGTACATAACTTAAGCGTAGATATGTAAACTTGTGGATTACTTTAAACATGTAGTAGATATGTAAACTTGTGGATTACTTTAAACATGTAGTAGATATGTATGGTTGTTTTAGTCAAAAAGATCAATAGTTGATCGATTTTATAATGAAATTTAATAATTTGATATGAATTTTATACACATATTTTGAATATTTGGATGAATTTTTTTTTCACGGACTACCGTTCCCGAACCTCCAATTTTTTAACATTGTGACCCAGCCAGAGTTATTTTCTGGCTACGCCACTGTATACATGTACGTATATACATATATTTATGTACGTATATATATATATATACATGTACGTATATATATATATATATGTGTGTGTGTGTATTTATATATGTATGTGTGTGTGTGTGTATATATATATATATCTATATGTGTGTGTGAACTAGCAAGCTATTATTCAGTGTAGGCACTACAAGAAATATGCCTTTTAACAGCCTTTACTGTCAGCGTTTTACTACAATACATTGTTATTTCATGTTTTAAAGCTTAAATATATCAAGTATTTTCGCTAAAACGCCGCTTTAGACAATTACCCGCGTTGCTATTCATTTCCCTCCATTCGATACTTTACTTCAATATACCTCTAAACCTAATCCCCATATTCCATTTATGCATTGCCGCCTGCATCTGTCGCTCCATAAAATTCCACTACCACCCAAATTTCGCTGTGTCCCTGTCCCCCTATTCAGACTCCATCAAATTAGTGTCGCCTATCAAATCGCCACTATGCATGCTCTTAGACTCCAACTTTAACTCCGATTCCAAACGCACCACCACCGCTTGCTATTTAGTTGGTACTTTTCTAACCTTATCGTAGTATTTGAATCATCGCTGCTTGCCTTTAAGCATAAATAAATTAATGCAAATTATATTTGGTTATGAGGCATTTGAAAATTCATAGGGTGTCCGTTGAACTAAGCCAAAGCCAGCCTAATTTGTTTATTTGTTGTTGAAAATGCGGTTAAATTTAAAGAACTTACTGCTCCCGTTTTCTGTATTTTCTGAACAATAGTTTATTTAGTATAAATTCCTTTTCTCTCCTTCAAGTTCTTGTTTCTTTGGAACCTTATCGCTAGGGCTAGGAGCAAGAGCAGTTGCCATTGATCGTATAAAATCTTTGGTTGGCAGTGATTAATACATTCTATGAAATATCTTTGATAGTTGGAGGTATATTGTATATCTGTCCTTCATTATATTTATCAATGAGATAATTATTACCTATACTTCTTTTCAGCAAAAGGTTTATTCTCTGTACTTGTTTAGCTGAATTGACCGTGCATATATGATATCATGTTGGGCAGCGTATGTGGGGAACCGTTATACCTATTGCCGTTGCTATCCAATTTTGTGTGTAAATTAAATGATAAATTGATAGTCAACCAAGTCATTAAGTTTGTATTTGAGAAGTGAAGTTAATTTAACATTTCTTTATTTGTAATGTCACTTTGATCTTAAGCTTACAGACATGATTATCTAAAACTGCACCATGACTGGATCGTTGTATATTGCTTGCAAAAGGAAGGGAAATAACACGGTGTATGGTCTATAGATGAAGACAAGCAACCGACGTTTAGGTATTTCGTTCTTTAATACTCCTATTATTATTGTTATAAGTTTTGGTTTTGTCTTCATTTCTATATCATTCATTATTCCACACTGAAGTTAACCATTATTAACTGTAACAATTTTAGCCTATACTTTGGATAGCAAAAATTGGTTGTTTAAGATTTGATGAACTAATTACCATTATAAATGTAATTAGTAATCCTCATAACCTAATCATTTACTCAAATAACATATGAATATGTGTTTTTTGTGCTAATATATAGGTCTTATCAATTTCTTGATGCTCGCATGATAGGAAACTATGAGTCTAATATTGCCAATTGAGCTAATTAAGACATTTAGAAAAAATGATACCAGCGGTGTTGTGTGCAATCTTCCTCTGCAAAAAGGTGCTACTTTATAATTCAAACCATCAAATGAATAATTACTAGAATAAATCTACAGTAAAACTTAAAGCCATATATAATTAGCAATGTAGTTACTGTAAAAAAACCAAATGTTTGGATGTGACAATTATTCCAAGTACATATATAATCTCTTTTCTCTTAATTCTCCGTCCGAGTATTTATCATTCTTCTTCTAGTTTAATAGCTTAATGAATTCAAAATACGATCAATGTGATGAACCATTTATATTTTCTTGACCTAAAATACTAAATAATTAATTCATACCTTCCAAATGATGCCACTTCTACTTAATACAGCAGTCTGCTAAATTTGTTATTAACATATACATACTCGTAACTTAGTATAGAATTGAGCTATGTAGCTTTATGATTGACGTATGTATAGAAAGTGTCTGCATGGTTCAAATTAATGTCCATGGTTTTATGGGATGTCATCTAGGCTTTAGTATTGGAAATGAAAAGAGATCGAGTACATATCTCAACCGTTCAGTATCTAGTAGGATATTACATACGGGTAGTATATTGTAGAGGGTCTGGGCTGTGTTGTATAAAGCCCAAATATCAGATATCATTCTATATAAATAGAATGCCTTTGTACAGAGATAATTATTCTATTCAGTATCATTTCATTTGCTGATTAATAAAGTAAAAATCATTTTCATCTTTGTTCAATAATCTTTACATGGTATCAGAGCAAGAAATCAACCTAACGGTTGTTATCATCTAAAAGTGCCTTGCCTAACCATTATCAAAAAAAATTCATCACCTAACGGTGGCTGCACCAGTGCTCCTCTCAGATCAGTGTCATCATAGAGGTAGCAGTACTCCTCTCAGACCAGTGTCTTCATCGAGGAAGTTGTAGTTTTAACCATCAGCAAATCCTTTTACAGTTCTTGATCAAGAACTGTAAATTTCTATTTGATTAGCAGCAGTGCCTCACCTAGAGGTCATCTTTAGAGACTATCTCATCATCAGAATTCTCTGGCTGCACCATTTGTTGATATCAGAATCTCAAGATTCTTCATCTGATCATCAGTTCTTTTCTGTGCTCAGATCTTTAACATGGCAGGAGACAATGTTAATGATGTTCAAGAATCTCTTCATACTACAAGAACTGCTACTTCTCATCATTCTGATTCACAAGATCTGCTGAAGTCAATAATCAAACCAAAGAGTCAGTTAGTATCAACTATTCTTGATGAATCAAATTATATGTTGTGGAAATTTCAAATTGAAACAGCAATAAGGGGGTATGATGTTGAAGAATATGTGTTTGGAACACTCATTACACCAGCAAAATATATCACAAATAGTGAGGGAAAACTTGTAATCAACAAAGATTACTCAAATTATCAAAAGCAAGACAGTCTTATCAGTTCTTGGCTATTATTTTCTATTGGTCCTACCATTCTACCTCAACTTATTGGTTGTAAAACATCTCATGAAATATGGCATTCAATAGAACATACATTCAACACTCAGTCTGCAGCAAGAGTTCTTTATTATAAAAGACAACTGCAGAACTTGAGAAAAGATGGGTTAAATATGAGAGAATATCTGACCAAGATCAAGAATTTGTGCAATCAATTAGCTGCAGCAGGTCATAAAATATCTGATGCAGAACAGGTACTGTCTATTTTAAGTGGTCTAGATGATGAATATGAAGCAGTTATAACAATAATTTCATCTCAAGAAAAAACACCATCAATTGAATATGTTAGTTCTATTCTACTGTCTCATGAAGGAAGAATAGAACATAAGAAATATGTTCAAGAGTTTTCTGTTAACTATGTTTCAAAAAATCAAGAGAAGACATACAACAGCAAAAATCAAAGAGGTGGGTCATCTAATAGAGGTGGTTCATCCAACAGATCAAGAGGCAGAGGTAGCAAATTTCACAATAACAATAATAATAGACTGAGATGCCAGATATTTGAAAAGTTTGGACACAGTGCTAATAAATGCTATTTCAGATTTGATGCAAACTATGTACCATCTTAGCAAGGAACATCTCAGCAAGGAAACAGTAATCACAAGAATTATCAAAGTGCAAACATGATCAACATTCAACATGACTCAACTAGTCAGAAAGAAAATACTATCAGCACTGATGATTCACAAGATCAAAGCTGGTTTCCTGATTCTGGGGCAACTAATCATGTAACAAACAATCTTGGGAATCTGAATCTTGGATACCAAGAGTATAAAGGTAAACAATGTATTCACATGGAAAATGGTAAGCCCTTAAGCATTACTCACACTGGCAGTACATGTATTAAAGGTGCTAGAAAATTATATCTTAACAATCTTTTGAGAGTACCTTTAATTACAAAAAACTTGCTTAGTGTGTCACAATTTGCTAAAGATAATCAAGTATATTTTGAATTCTTTCCTACTTACTGTCTAATCAAAGACATTAAGTCTAATGAAATTCTTTTGTAGGGTAAAGAGTGTAGAGGACTATACAAATTTAGTATTGACAATTCTGAAAGTCAAGCATGTAGAGATAAATGGTGTAACAGTTCAGAAATAACTCAAGCAAGTAATTGTAATACTTTTGATATGTGGCATAGCAGACTGGGGCATGCCAATGCAAATATTGTAAAGAAAGTGTTGAAGAATAATAATATTTCATTTTCTAACATTTCTATGCCTTATATATGCACACATTGTCAAATGGGTAAGAGTCACAAACTTGTTTTTTCTGATTCTGAGACTGTTTACACTAAACCATTAGAGTTGATTGCAACTGATTTATGGGGTCCTACATCTATAAACTCAGATTATGGTTTCAAATATTATATCTCTTTTATAGATGCATTCTCTAGACATGTATGGATATACTTCTTAAAATCTAAATCTGAAACTTACAATGTTGTAGTTCAATTTATTAATTTAGTAGAAAATCAAACCAACTGTCAGGTTAAGAATTTTCAAACTGATGGTGGAACAGAATTTTATCCTTTAAAGCAATTTTTTCACAAAAAGGGAATCAATCATAGAATTACTTGTTCTTATACTTCTGAACAAAATGGCTTAATAGAAAGAAAACATAGACATATTGTTGAAACTGGTTTAACACTTCTTGCTCAGGCTTCTTTACCACATAAATTTTGGCCTGATGCTTTTGCTACTAGTGTATATCTAATAAATAGACTGCCAATAAAAACTCTGCAGTTTAAAAGTCCTATAGAAGTACTTTTTGATGTTAAACCAAATTATCATGATCTTAAAGTATTTGGATGTCTATGTTTTCCTTATTTAAGACCATATAATTCACATAAGTTGAATTTCAGGTCCTCTCCATGTACTTTCCTAGGGTATGCTACTAATATGAAGAGTTACAAATGTATTGATAACAATGGTAAGGTGTTTGTGTCTAGACATGTTGTATTTAATGAACAAACTTTTCCTTTTAGTGAAACACATATGAAAACTTCTCATAAAATATACAACACAAAAAATGTTGTATCTTTATTAACTGACTTGGTGGAGCAAGTTGCAACAGAATGTAATCAAGATGTAAGTCATCAACAACTCTTATCCAACTCAAGAGCAAATGATGATCAGAGAAGCAGTTCTGAAGACCTACATCAGAGTAGCAGTCACACTAGCAGACAGTCTGATCATTGTCAACCAATAGGCAATTTAGAATCACCTATTGGTCAACAAGATCCTCCAAGTCACAATACTGATCAACAAAGCGCTACAGAAGTTGTTCAACAAATAATTCCAGAAAATACTTGTCATCATATGATCACAAAAGCAAAGAAGGGAATATTCAAGCCAAAAATATACAATGCAACAATTGAAAATGAAGAACCATGCACTTATCATCAGGCAATTCAATGTGACAAATGGAAAATTGCCATGAATGAAGAGTTTGAAGCATTACAAAGAAACAGAACTTGGGATCTTGTCCCATTACCATGCGACAAAAATATTATTGGATGCAAATGGATATATAGATTAAGGAAAAATTCTGATGGTTCAATTTCTAAGTACAAGGCAAGATTGGTGGCAAAAGGGTATTCACAACAGAATGGTTTTGATTTTAATGAAACATTTTCACCTGTTATGAAACCTACATCAATCAGAATCACATTTACAATTGCCTTACATAGAAACTGGACCATAAAGCAACTTGATGTAAATAATGCTTTTCTGAATGGTGAATTGCAGGAAGAAGTTTACATGGAGCAACCAATTGGATTCAAAAAGGAAGGAACAGAAAAACTTGTGTGCAAATTGAACAAAGCTATTTATGGTTTGAAGCAAGCACCAAGGGTTTGGTTTGACAAATTAAAGTCAACCTTTGCCAGACTGGGATATAATCCCACAAAATCAGACAATTCTTTATTTACCAAATTTTATAATAATGATGTTACTTATATTCTGATATATGTTGATGATGTTTTAATTACAGGAAACAATGAACAAGAGATCAATTATGTTACAAACCAGCTGAACAAAGAGTTCTCCATTAAAGATTTTGGCAATGTCAATTATTTCTTGGAATAGAAGTCAACAAAATCTCAGCTACAAAAATTCAGTTGAGCCAAAAGAAATATATTACTGAAATTCTTATGAAAGTCAATATGGAAAATGCCAAAGCCCTACCAACTCCTATGATGAGCAATTTACATTTATCAAAGATTAAAGGAGAACCTATACCAAATGTTAGACAATACAGAAGTATAATAGGAGCTCTACAATATGCTACCATCACTAGGCCAGAAATTTCATATAGTGTCAACAAGGCCAGTCAATTCATGCAAAATCCTTTAGATGAGCATTGGAAAGCTGTTAAACGAATTTTGAGATATCTAAATGGCACTCTGGATCATGGTTTAACTTTACAATCAAGCAATGCAATTAATATTATAGCATATGCAGATGCAGCTGGGCAACAGATATTGATGACAGAAAGTTTACTACAAGCTATTGTGTATTTTTGGGTGATAATCCAGTATCATGGTGTTCAAAAAAACAAACAACTGTATCTAGATCCAGCACTAAAGCTGAATTCAGGAGTGTAGCAAGTGTTACAGCTGAAATCATGTGGATAGAATCATTGCTACAAGAATTAAAGATCAAAACTCATAATAAAGCTACTGTCTGGTGTGATAACATGAGCACAATAGCACTCACTGTAAATCCAGTATTGCATTCAAGAACAAAGCATATGGAGCTAGATTTATACTTTGTCAGAGAGCAAGTTATTAAAGGGAATCTTAATGTTAATCACGTACCTGCAGCTTACCAAAGGGCAGATATTCTCACAAAACCCTTGTCGAAGAAAAAATTTCTTCGTCTAAAGCAAGATCTAAAAGTTGAAGATTCTGGAAACAAGTATGGTAAGAAAGCAGCAGCGACAAACTCTATAACTCCTTCAAAAGCCTCGAATTCTCTTCAAAGGAGCTTAGATCCATGTCCACAACCCAAAATCAAAAGTCTGGATGACTGTTCACAAACTTGAAAGCATATGAACAGCCATGTTGTCGACTTAATATCAATTCAGAATGATTTGAAGTGCTGAAGCAAGCGGCGGCTCTATATTCTCTGATTGATTATCATTTCGAACAACAATCAACCAAAGTTTTTTATCTTTAGCTCGCTGTCCTCAAAGATCTCATCTTACTTCATGTTTCTCACAACAAAATTTCATCAGATTCGCAAGCAAGGAGGATTTGAAACTAGTCGCAGCAAACCCTAGCCGTAATAGGGTTTGAGGGGGGATATTGGAAATGAAAAGAGATCGAGTACATATCTCAACCGTTCAGTATCTAGTAGGATATTACATACGGGTAGTATATTGTAGAGGGTCTGGGCTGTGTTGTATAAAGCCCAAATATCAGATATCATTCTCTATAAATAGAATGCCTTTGTACAGAGATAATTATTCTATTCAGTATCATTTCATTTGCTGATTAATAAAGTAAAAATCATTTTCATATTTGTTCAATAATCTTTACATTTAGTCTGAATCATATCTTAGCTGTAGAGATGGTACGGAACATTAGAGTGTGACTGAGCGAACTCTATGAATGCCCAACTAAATACTACTTGGTACTAAAGGCTTCTCTCTCCAGTATGAGCATTGCTAATCTTACCTAGATTGATCTCCGTATACGTCTGCTGTTTAAATTGTAAATGTAGATATGCATCAGCCTAGCTAGGGAAATGAACATATAGCACAATTATCAATATAATAGCTACAACGTATTAAATAAGACAATAAATCGATTTGTGTTTGCATTGAAGCTTAAATAAGAATATAATAGAGGTTTAATAAATAAATAAAATTAATTTCCTCATGGTTTTAAATTGTCTAAGGGAGTAAACGAGTTAAGGTGCAGAAGCTTAAATAGGCAGAAAAGTTCCTTTTTATTTTTTAACATGTAGAGGAGAAAATTAATGCACGGACTCATATGCCGACTGATCAAAAACAAAACAAACATGTCCTATGTTTATACCACTAGCACAGGTCCACAATAGACTAGGACATCCTAAGAAAAAACTAAACACGGATACACTACATAGAATTATTCAAACCATGTATTACATCAATTCTTATCACTCCACCTTATGCAAAACTCAAAACATTTAGCAAAGAACTGAACTACAGAAATTTATATTTAGTCTAATAGGGTTGCAATTTTACAAAACTCCTCAAAAATCCGTTGCTATGGTAATTTATATTTTCTTGACCTAAATACTAAAGAGTTTTATCACATAAATACGTAAACTATTTGTAGTAAATACCCATTTTGTAAAGCCATAGATTTGTGTTGATGTTCCACATATTGTTTTCTATTAACAAATGAATACATTTCTTACTGTGTGAGTTAAAGAACCTTTCTGGAAGCATTGCGGTATTTTAAAATGACAAAAAAAAGTTAGATTTCAATTTGAAAACATGTATATATAAGAAATAAAAAAAATATTCCAGTAAGAATCAACTGAGTACATGCACCTGGGTGGAATTTCATAACACTGTTCATATTTCCTCTTTGAGTATAGTTAACTGATTTCCTAATTTTCGTCGCTCTGCAACATAAAGTTGCACATAAGCTTCTACAGGAAAATAAAAATAAAAAACTTAGTCCGATAATATTCATAAAGCAAAGATCTGTAGTATTATTATAATCTGTTTATTTTTTCTTATGAAACATTTAAAAAATACATAAACTATCCCATATGTTGAGAAGAAGGTAGAAGTTGCAAATAGGATGTTGCACTTTGATATTATTGAATTTGAACGTTGCAGAGTTATTCCTACTTTGAAAACTTTGTTTACATGTTATTTCTTATTGAATTATCCTTGTTAAACATTATTGTATCTATCTTCATCTGGTCCACTGCGTAGTTTCTGACCTAGATAGGAAAAGAATATGTAGTGGCAGTAGGAATGGACTTCATTGGCTATGAGAAGTTACTGTCAACATATAATCTTTTTTTTATAACTGCACTAGAGTGATTTGTTTCTGTCATGCATTAAGCTCATGCCAACAAACGTGTTTTCATACTGATTGATTTGGTTTATTTGTAGATGTGTGCACTATATTTATATCATTAAATATGTGTGCTATGTTTTCATACTTGTTAATACAATTTATGTATCTGTAAACGTGTTCACTATGTTTATATATGTAAATGTGTTCACTATGTTTTCATACTTGTTAATATCTGTAAATGCATAGATCCAGCATAATTTTAAGTTACAACGGATAATATCTACTTATGTTTTTTGGCATGCAGAAATCGTCTAAGTTTTTTTTTTTTGAAGACCTAGAGAACCAAGCTTTGCTTGTAAACTCTAAGGAAGTATGCACCGAACCCACAACACATACTTCAGGTAATTCACAAGGATATGTAGTTGGTAGGGATTGAACCCTCGACCTTTAAGGTGAGCGCCGCATGTCCTAACCACTACATCACCTTGGGGGTTATCGTCTAAGTTTGTTGATAGGTGGTATTGGGATTGAGTGAGAAGGGAAATATTACATAGCTATAGTGTATCATTTTAATAGGTGAGTTATGATGCATCATTTACTAGGAGATAAATATGAAACTGTTTTTAGGAAGTTGTTGTAGATATGTAATAAAAATGAAATATATGCATCAACAGTTTGAACAATATATATGAAATATCACATGTTTAATTTATATATTTTGCTTATGTATAATATTATGTATGTGAAATCGGTTATACTTATATGCAACGAAGAAATGGTATTATATAAGTGAAATATATAATATTTAAATATTCTATAGTTAATTGATTCTTTTGAAAGCTAAAACAACAGGAAATGAAATTTGTAAAATGATATTACATTTTATAGCGTTTTAAAAATGCTATCAGAATGAAAATGCTATAGAAAAGTAACTGCATCGTAAAATACAAAACGCTACGGAAACAAGACATTCTATAGCGTTTTGCTTTTGCTAATACATGTCGATGGTTAAATATAGTGTTAATTTTAATAGCTTTTTACAAACGCTATGGAAACATGATTTTTTATAGCGTTATGCTTTTGCTGTTACAGTTCGATGATCTACTATAGCATGTCATTTCAGAGCGTTCTCTAAAACGCTATGGTAAACTATAATAGCGTTTTTCAAAGGCTATAGAAACCCTAGTTTGTTGTAGTGTTCAAGTGAAACATGAAACAAAATGCAAGTAAAATACATAACCAAATCTCTGTCTAATGAGGAAGCAGAGGCAACAAAAAAATATGTTGTCTTATGAACATAACCAAATATGCAAGTGTGTAAAAAATCATTAATAACAGATTTAGCTAAAGTCTGCTAGAATAGTATAAAGTTAGATACAGTTAAAAGTATAATGCTATATACAACTAGCATTATATTTTAATTATCCTTCTCAATGAACAAACTATGATATTATTGAATACATGTAACAAGAAGTATTTTCAGATATTAAAAAACATATATTACACCTCTCAACTATATATTATTATGCATGATACAAATATTAAACTATATAAATAAAATAATATATACAACTAGCATTATGTTGTAACAAACAATAATATAACCAGAAATACACTCAATGGCCAGAATCTAACCAAATATAAATCAGACAACATTTACACAGTATTCAAACAACTACCAAATTTGAATTACATGGTAAATGCAAAATGATAGTTTAAAGTATCATTACAATATAAAATACTATTTCATAAAAAAATACAATACGGTAAACTTTAAGTTTTTGAAGAAGCAAGATGATTACTTTTGTTGTGGTCTATTGCATTACATTGACTGCATTTGTTTCCTTTATTTTAAGAGTAGCCAAATCCACTACGCCTCTTCGTAGAAGGTCTTTCCATACCACGAACTTCTTTAGGAGGCCTAATAACAACATCATTTTCATCTACGGCTGGCTTATCAAAATTAGAAATAGAATTAATAACTTCGGCATATGAAGATCAAAGAGCATCAATAGTAAAGTAGTGCTCCACATTATCATCAACTGATAACCTTGATCTAGTAATACATTTAATCACACAAGCATATGGAAAGTCAACAACTCTCCATTGATTATAGCTACGTGAATGATTTTGAAGATCAACACGTGATTTTGGCAATTAAACTTCAAAAATAAACTCCGAAGACTTGAATACATCCCAACCGAAAAAGTCATTAACTAATTTTGATAAATGTTCCTCTATAATAGGACAAAGAACCGTCGTCCACAAATGACATTCCTCTTTCCTTCTAGCGCTCCATTACTTTCGCTCGAATACCATCAAAAAAGAAGTAATTGGCATAACTCTACCTTCCAAAATCCATGAGTTAAAATTTTTAGCAACATTAGAAGAGTTTTGCAATAACGCTTACCTTTAAAAAATAAATCTGTCCAATGATCAAAAGGTTTCTCTTAAAAAATTATCTGCAGCCACATCCGAAATTTTCTTTTACAAATATATCGATCAAAATCATACACATTAGAAACTTTTGCATAAAGTCTAAACAACTAAACAATTGATGAATCACCTTTACTCCCCTTAACAATAGTACAAATATTTTGCTTCATTTGAAGTAAACAGTAACTATGAGGAGAAGAAAACAATATTTTTTGAACACCAAAAATCAAACATCATTGACGATCTGACATAAGAACTAAAGAACTGTAACGACTGGGAATTTTATCGCTTTGATTTGTAAATATTTAATTAATTTTAAATATTCAATTGATTGTTTTTAATATGAAATAACCCTTTTTTAATTAATAAATAATGATGGTAAAATCATTATAGAAACTTGTTTACATAAATAAATAGTTCGATAAAAAATAGAAAATGTGACCGAAAATCATTTTTCGATTTTCATCAAACAAAATTTGTTGAAACGTAATTGCACATGCACACTTATATTTGTACACACACATATACAAATAAGAAAACACTTATTACTAATCAATGGGTTAACTTAAAATATCAAGGAATTAAGTAACAAAGAAGACTTTTCTTCCTTAATTTAAGGAGACTTTTCTTCCTTACTTTAAGTGGTATAGTACTAAGCAGTACATGCCATCATAATGGAAGTATATGGCATGTGGAGGTGGTGTGGTGTATATGAGTTGGCACATGGGAAGGTGTATGGATGAAAGCATCTTTGGAGGGTAGTTAGGAAATTTGGTAAAGGGGTAAGTGAGGTCGTTTGCCACTTTTTACAATTCTATAAAAGAACCTTTTTACTTTATTTTTTTGGCTTTACTTCATTTTTAAACCTTTTCTCTCTTCTTCCCACTCTTCTCTCTTCTAAAATTCCTTAGCAAATTAAATTCAAACCTTCTCCAAATTCAAGTATAACTCTTAGGACATCATAACAACTACCTTCAACTTGCCAAAGCTCGAAGTTTTGGAGCCAAAGCCCCTTAAATACATCAAGGCCATACACATCTAATGGAGGTAGGAGGCTTGGTCGTGAGCTAAGTTGAGTGGTAGGAGGAATTTTGATGCTTGCTTGGTTGAGGAAGGAAGATGGTTATGGTAGTGTTTGGTTTGAATATAAGTGAGTTAAACTCACCTTGAATGACATTTAATTTGAAGTATATGATTGTATAAAATTAACTTACTTGAATATGATGTGTAATAATTATTGCTTGTGTATATTGTTTATATAGTTTGGATATGGTTGTGTATATGTATATATTTAGTGGTTTTGTTGATTCCCGTTTGGCAGCGGATGACATATGTAATTGTTTTTAAGGGGGACTTAATTGACTTGTAAACATGACTATGGTTATGTTGTATGGCCTTAAGCTAAACACATATGGATTGGTAGGGGACTAGGAAAAGTGAATGGAGGTCGAAGTACCTCCATAATGAATAGGCCGCTACGGAAGCACTTCGAAGAATAGAAATTTTGTTGGGGAATTCTAAATGACTCCTCGCCTTGATTTTTATTTACATATATTCTTCTTTACGTAAATGCTTTTGATATGACTTGGAAAGTTGAACTCCTTTCATACGAGAATAAATGCTAACTTTGTTTAAGTTCTATAGTGGTCGCTAAGCCTTGTGTAATACTTTTTGGAAAAGGGTACGATTTTGACTTGTTTTAAAAATGGCTTTAAGATACCTTTAGCTTTTTATAACATTATGAAGTAAAATGTTTTCTATACTATTAGTATAAATATAGAAGAAATGAAGTTTAAAAGGTAATTTGATTTACAAAACAATGTTTTAAAAGTTACGGTCCATATAATGATAGTCGCTATGGATGTACTATGGAAATCTACGATTTCAGTAAAGTATAAAAGGTTATCTACTTTAGATATTTTTGAAAATTCTTTTCAACTATGTTTTACAAAAGTTGTACAATTATTTAAAAAGGAGTTTGAAGTTTTAAATATATTTTAAAAAATTTATAAGAGTTATATAAGTAAGAGGTTTAAATTTTATGAAGGAAAAATATTAACTTTTCAAATTAAAGTGAAATGATCTTCATGTAATATTTTGTATAAGAGTTTGAATCATATTTTAAGTATTTTAAAACGTACTCTTGAAAAAATTGTTTAAAAAGAGATCTGAGATTTACAGATCTATTTTGAGACATTTAAACAAGTGGTTTATATAAAGGAAATCTCTTTACTTTTCAAAGTCGTATTCTCTTTTAGTACTACAACAAAAGGACCCTTTAATAGCGTTTATAAAACGTTATAAAAGGCTATTATAGCGTTTTTATAAACGCTGTAAATCAACAAGTTGTAATAAGTCAATGACCTATTATTGCAACATAAGAAACACTAAAACACGTCTTTTATAGCGTTTTTACAAACATTGCAAATCAACAAGTTGTAATAAATCAATGACCTATTATTGCAAGATAAGAAACGCTATGAAAAACATGTCTTTTATAGCGTTTTCAGAATGCTGTAAAAAGTCATATTAATGGCGTTCCTAAAATGCTGTAAAAAACCCTTTATTATAATGACATGTTGGAGTACAACGGTCATAAAACGCAATAATTAAATGTAATAGCATTTCATAAACGCTATTAAATTCTGTAACAACATTTTAAAAACGCTATCAAATCCTTTAACGGCGTTTTAAAAATCATCTTTGCGACACGTACATATGCATTATCACACTATAATCGACAAATTTACATAAACACAATGTATCATTTCACAGATCATATAGATCACATTAAACGAAAAATAACTAACCTTCAACATTCACATGGAATAATGCATAATATATCGTAATATTTAATGAACATTATATTAAAAGTGGAAATAAAACAAGTGATAAAAGATCGTACTACACATGACGACTAATTGCGCAAACCCAAAAAGTTGTCACTTCAAATAAACTTCAAATCGCTAATATAACGCAGCATGTTGCTATTTGTATGCACCACAGATGAGTAATTACCTATGAAAAAGAAATTCAACAATTAGCAATTATAACTGTACATACATACATGTGTGTGAAGCTTAATTATATAAATTTAATTAATTTATATGGAACTTAATTAATTTATATGAAACCTGATTAACTTAGTTAATTTTTATAAAATTAAATTGATTTACATAAGTTAACTTTATAAAATTTAGTTAATTTATACGATCATATGGAAACGATATCAATAACATATGGAATTTCCTGAAATGGATGTAAATTTTGTTTAAAATACTTTATTCAACAATTGCATGTATATTATTATAAATTTATTATTTTTATAAAACTTAATTAAATTTTATAAACTTATTTAATTTTAAAAAAATAGTTGGCCTATCTAATTATTATAAAACTTAATTAACTTAGTTACTTATTTTAAACTTAGTTAGTTTGTTGTTGTCATCATCATCATCATCATCATTATTATTATTATTATTATATTACTATTATTATATTATATTATTATTATTCTTCTAAATTTAGTTAATTTTTATAAACTTAATTAATTTTTATAAAACTTAGTTAACTTAGTTAATTTTTATAAAAAATAGATAATTTTTATAAAACTTAGTCAATTTTTATAACAATTTGACAAAGATTTCAAAATAGAGAACATGATTTTTATAAAACTTAATTAGATTTTATAAACTTATTTAATTATAAAAAAAATTAGCTTATTTAATTATTATAAAACTTAATTAACTTAGTTATTTATTTTAAACTTAGTTAATTTATTTATTATTACTATATTATCATTATATTATATTATTACTATATTATCATTATATTATATTATTATTCTTCTTTTAAATTTTGTTAATTTTTATAAACTTAATTAATTTTTATAAAACTTAGTTAACTTAGTTAATTTTTATAAATTTTTTTTATAAAAATTAGATAATTTTTATAAAACTTAGTCAATTTTTATAACAATTTAACAAAGATTTCAAAATAGAGAACATGATTTTTATAAAACTAATTTTTATAAAACTTAATTAAATTTTATAAACTTATTTAATTTTAAAAAATAGTTAGCTTATTTAATTATTTTAAAACTTAATTAACTTAACTTATTTTAAACTTAGTTAATTATTATTATTATTATATTATTATAATATTATTTTATTACTACTACTACTATTATTATGTTATATTATTATTCTTCTTTTAAATTTAGTTAACTTTTATAAAACTTAATTAGTTTTTATAAAACTTAGTTAACTTAGTTAATTTTTATAAAATTAGATAATTTTTATAAAACTTAGTCAATTTTTATAACAATTTAACAAAGATTTCAAAATAGAGAACATGACTTTTATAAAACAAATTAATTTTCATAAACTTTAGTTAATTTAATTATGCTATCGTGCGGGAAGCTCGTGCACTGGGTTCCACCTTTAGTTAATTTAATTAAAAAAATTTAAATTTTGTTGATTTTTTATAAAACTCAATTTACTTAGTTAACTTTTATATAACTTAGTTAATTTTTATATCCTTTAATTAATTTTTATAAAACTCACTTAATTAACTTAGTTGAATATTTATAACACTTAGTTTATAAATTAGTTAAATAATTTTAATATAAATTAGTTAAATTTTATAAGAATTAGTTAATTTTTATAAACTTTTTGTTAATCTAATTAAATTTGTATAAAACGTGATAACGTAGTTAACTTTTATAAAAATTGGTTAATTTTTATAAATTAAGTAAAAAAAATTAATTTTAATTATTTTTTATATAACTTAGTTATCTTAGTTAAATTGTTATACTTGGTCAATTTTCATAAATTTATTTAAATTTTATTAATATTTAGGTATTAATATAATTTTATAAAACTTAGTTAATTTTTAGAAAATTATTTAATTTTTATAAAATTATCTGTATCTTTCTTCTTCTTTTTCAACAAGCAATATTGATTATAATATTAGCATCATTTAAATGAACCAATGGTGGAGTATTGCTTGTTTAAAAGAAACATGGATCTTTTCATACACAACAGACAATATTAAAGTGTACTCACATGATTGGTTCTGGCAAACTCTGGAAAAGAGAGATTGTAGGAAGAATCCCTCTTCATGATTGGTTCTAGCAACCCAGGCAATGCCTAGTTAGTTACTCTATTCTTATTTTCTGCAGTTCTCTTTCCTTCATTGCGATTACTGTAATCCCCAATTGAGAGTAAGGTATCAAAAGCCTTAACCAAATACTTCACTCTACAAGCAGCAACAACTAAGTTGTTGCAACAAGAAGCAACGAGGCCGCTATTTGTAGCATAGTAAAGAAAATCACCAATTTTATGTCAATTTTGGAACTGCAATGTCAAGTTTAAAGAAATGTAAACTTGAATGCTTTCAGTTCTTACTGCTAGGTATATTAAGTCAATCACAAAGTTACTTTCTTCCATAGTTTTGACCTTAACTTGTTAATTTTTCCCCTCATAATTATTCATTTGATCTTATATTCTCTATTTACACTTCACACAATAAAACTTAAATGATGGCTGAATTTAAGTTTAGACATATTAGTTAAGTGTTGAGAAAAGTATATGCAGTATAATATTTGGATGGATTAGTTAAGTTGAAGGAAAAGAATATGCATTAAAAATAATAAACTTACACTTATTTTATCTGAAGTTAGCACAAATTTCCTCCTTTCTCTTACCACCAGGTTCATCTTGTACAACTGATTTGGTGACATTTTGCGGCAAAAGAAGAGAAAAAAAAGCTAGAACGTTGGTTTCTAAAAGATGTTCGAGATGAATATCTTGAATCATTCTTCTTATTTAGTTGCAAGGTCTACTACTTATAGGAGTAAACAGATAGAATTTAATGCTCATTTATCAAAGTAATGATTTTATCAATCCATAAACATGGCAACTAACATTATCATTCCATGATTCATACCCTTATCGTTTACAAACAACAGCGATAATAAGGTCTGAAGCTTGCATAATTTATGGATTGCAAGGAAATTATGCAGTATAATATTTGGACGGATTAGTTAAGTTATAAGAAAAGAATATGCATTAAAAATAATAAAACTTACACTTATTTTATCTGAAGTTAGCACAAATTTCCTCCTTTCTCTTACCACCAGGTTCATCTGGTACAACTGATTTGGTGACATTTTGCTGCAAAAGGAGGAAAAAAATAAGCTAGAACATTGGTTTCTAAAAGATGTTCGAGAAGAATATCTTGAATCATTCTTCTTATTTAGTTGCAAGGTCTACTGCTTATAGGAGTAAACACATAGAATTTAATGCTCGTTTATCAAAGTAATGATTTTATCAATCCATAAACATGGCAACTAACATTATCATTCCATGATTCATACCCTTATCGTTTACAAACAATAGCGATAATAAGGTTTGAAGCTTGCATAATTTATGGATTGCAAGGAAATTAAACTAAAGCACAGCAAGTCAGCAACTTAGCTATAGTACAACTAGGGCTGGTTATTTTTCCATTTTACCGCTTTTCCAGCATTTTCCTTCCGAATTTTTCCGTGATTTCCGGTTTCCGTGTTTTCCCGTCAAAAATAATTCGAAAGGAATTCCTTCCGGTAGATGACGGAACTCGGCGGAAATTTCCACTATTTCCGCAGAAATTTTTATTCCTTCCACAAGCAAAAAAGAACCGTTGAATTGGGCTAGCCCAACAAAATTAACGTTAAGAAAAAACCTAACCCTAATAATCATTCATTCACTCAGCGCAGTTCGCACGACAAGAAATCAATCCACCAATTCGCACAAACAAACCTAACCCTAATTCCCCTCTTCTCTCTTCAATGAATTCTCTTTGGTTCTCAATTTCGACTAAGAAATTCTCTCTCAGCTACTGATTTCGAGCTTGCTGATTTTAAGCCTACTGATTTTAAGCCTACTGATTTCAAGCCTACTGATTTCAAGCTTGCTGATTATCTGTAGCATGCCCTAATTTCACCGTTCTATTATTCTACCTGCTGCGGAAAATAGGTAACTACTATCTCGCGATTTTCATTTGTTAGATTTCATGTAAGGCTTAAATTTGTCTGCGTATTTCATTCAAAGTCTCTACAAAACTTGGATCTAAATGTGTACTTTGTGAATATAAGTATAATCTTGATGGTCAAAGTATACTTTTCATAATACTAAAATTATAGAACTACTGATGACCAGTCAAAGGAGCATGATAAGATGCTATGTGTCTAAGTTTGATACGTTTGACAGCTTGATTTTTAGCTTTTGGGTAGTAAGGTCCCTATTAATAGTGGTTGACAATATCACTAGATAAAAATATGCTTGACTGATGACAAAAATATAAAGAAAATAAGATACCTGCTGATTTAGGAAGTAACCACCAGCTGCCATGGCCATTAGCAGCTTGAATTCACCTGATAAGTGATTCTATGTTTTCTACACCTGTTCAAACTTAAAACATCATTTATCATTTATAGCATTAAACTAATTATCACTACAGAAAATTCAAATAGAAAAGAAGATTAAGATACCTCCAATAGAAAACGTGGTAACCTTGTTCAATGCTTTGAAAATGTAGTTATTTATGTATTTCTTTTCCATCTTTATTATTATCACGTAATAACCTTTTTTTAAGCATGATTCAAAATATTTCTTGGTTATGTTGTCAATTAAGTATATTAATATTGAGTTTGTGTGCTGCGTATTTAAGATAAACTACAAAAAGCAATAATGTATTCAAGTGTGAAAAGAAAGAATAGTGAATCGTTTAATTTTTAATCAAGTTACTAATTACCTTTAATATACATTTTACTTCTTTGCAGCTTGTAGTTATTTAATTAATGTCAATGAAATAAAAAAAGAGTATAAAAAAACATTTTGTGAATATTTCAAATGGTACAGCGAAGAAGAGAGAAACACTGGTTGTAGCATTGTAGGAAGAGAGTTGCCCCTAGAAACCTTTGGTACAGAGTCATAAAATTATATCATTGTTGTGCTGGTCATAATAAGTTAGTGGTAATTAGTTAACTCTGATATATTTTAACCAATATGTAAAAGCTAAACTTAGCACTTACTTACATTTTGACCAAAAACCTACCAACAAATTATTTTCAAAGTCAGCTTCTAATGATCTTTAAATCCTTGGGCCAAAGTTTCTATAAGATTTAAAGTAGTCGAACACTCAAATTTTCTACTATTCATGAATGTCTTATACATGAGAACATCCTCTGCAGATATCTTTGTTGTATGCTTGTATGTACTTTAAGTTGCAATGACTAATGGAAATTGTAAATTGTAAATTGCACCTACTTCGAAATTGTCATTTACATGTAAAAATAAATGTAATCATGATATGTCATTGGTAAATATGAACTAAAATGAAGTGTATTTTACAGTTTCTAAAAATATGCTCATATTTTGGAGTGGTGCTGTGTTGGGTTTTCTTTGCCACCTGGAAGAACAAAAGAAAAGTTGCCAACATATAAAAGTTGTCAGCCTGAGTATTCATGTTACATATATAGTGGACTAAGTTCAAGGTATATATTAAACTACTACTTAAAGTGTGTCCAATTAGCTAATATGCTGCAACTTGATTTGATTATAGTTTCAATTTGATTTTATTAAGAAGATAGCCAGAGCAGTTTTTTTCATGCTACAGGAAAAACAAATATTAGTAATTTTCAGCGTACAATAAAGTTTTCTTATTCTTAGAACTGAAATTTTGCAAGTTTTCTATGGAATCTAGTGAATCAAGTGCAGCGAATGAAGCAGGACAAACTCAGCCTGACATGCAAAGTCGAACATAAATTCAATATAAAAAACCATCAAGACCAACAAAATCGATAGTATGAGACCACATGACAAAGATTTTTAGGAAGAAGGACAATGGGGAAATAGAGGCGATTGCAATATGCAAGTACTGTAAAATGGAGTGCACGGCCGATTCGAAGCAAGGAACAACTGGCTTACGGTATCACCTTTTTTATTTATGTCCAGAATCTCCCATTTATAAAAAAAAGATGTGGACAACAGTCAACCTCAAGATGGGTTGGCTGGATCTTTGGTTCCACATTCTTTTAATCAAAATAGATGTACGCTAGCTTTGGCAAAATTCATTGTTAAGAATGATATATCATTTAGGATGGTAGAAAGTGAAGGCTTTAGAGAATTATTTGCCGAACTTCAACCAAGATTTATAGTACCCGATAGAAAAAAATGTGCATCAACTATTTGGGATTTGTTTATAGTGGAAAAGGCTAAATTAAAAAGTATAATTGGAGATCAAAGGGTTAGTATAACCACCGATACTTGGACTTCCATTCAGAACATTAATTATATGGTTGTTACCGCACATTTTATTGATAGTGACTGGAAATTGCATAAGAGAATTATAGCATTTACAAAGATTAATAGTCATAAAGGAGATGAAATAGGAAGGGTATTAGAGAATTGTTTGAATGAATGGGGCATAGATAAAATTTTTACCATCACAGTTGATAATGCTAGCGCTAATGATACAGCAATTGGTTATATAAAGAGAAGATTAGAATATTCTGATTCTTTATTGCTTGGTGGAAAGTATATACATTTGAGATGTGTGTGTCATGTTTTAAATCTTATTGTTAAAGATGGACTAAAGTATTATTGCGAAGCTGTTGAAGGCATTAGGAATTTAGTAAAGTATATCCACTCCTCTCCTTCGAGATTGGATAGGTTTAGATATTACTCTAACTTGATTAAAAATGATAAAATGGCTATTGTTCCACTTGCTTGCCCTACAAGATGGAACGCAACGTTTAAAATGCTTGATATTGCTTACAAATTTCGAAAAGTATTTGATAGAATGTGTACGGAAGATGAACCAATTAAAGTTTACTTCAATGAGATGATCAAAGATAAAAAGAAAAATTTAGTAAAAAGAACGGGACCTCCAAAAGAAGAAGATTGGGAAAGGGGTCGAGTTTTGATTGAGTTTTTGAAGGGATTTTATGAAACTACATTAAAACTTAGTGCAACTAAGAGTGTCACTTCTTCGTTAATTTTCGATGAGGTTATATTGGTTCAAGATTCAATTGAGCAAGCTAGTAACAATATTTATGATTCTAATTTGCAAAATGTAGCAAAAATGATGAAAGTTAAATTCGACAAATATTGGGGTAGTATTGAAGTAATTAACAAAGTGATCTTTATAGCACATATCTTAGATCCAAGATATAAATTTCAATCTTTAAAGATTAGCTTTCTCGATATAGGTTGGAATAGTGGTAAAATAAATGAGTTTTTTGGTGTTATAAAACATGCTTTAAATGAGCTATATGATGAATATAGAAAGAGCATGAATATACTAAATGTAATTGGATCTAATGTTATTGTAAGAAATGAAGAGATTGATGAGCAATTTGATGATAGTCTTAGAAGTAAAAAGTTAAAAAGACTTCAACAAACAAGAAGGGAAGAACAATCACTTGAGATAACTAATGAGGTTGATCGGTATCTAAATGATCCATTTGAAAACCATACTAGTAGAGATTTTCATTTGTTAGATTGGTGGAAAGGTAATCAAGCAAAGTATGCAATACTTTCAAAAATCGCTAAAGATATCTTAGCCATTCCTAGTTCAACCGTTGCTAGCGAAAGTGCGTTTAGTCTTGGTCGAAGAGTTGTTAATCCATTTAGGGCTTCGTTGGCTCCTAATATGGTTGAAGCATTGGTATGTCTTAGTGATTGGTTGAGAGCGGAAAACCTTGGTTGTCATCAAATGCAATTTGAAGAGGACGTCGAATTATTTATGGACACAGAGGTGATTTGTGAAGGTAAAAAATTCAACTATTATCGATAATTGTAGACATTTATTCTATTGGTAAGCTTCAACTTTAATCGAGTTATTTATTAAACGAAAATTTCTTATGTGCAGTAGTTATTCAAGTCTGAGTGCATATGGTTTTTTTGTCCACTCCAGTTGTCTGCCAAGTTTTTTAGGATGGAAACCTGTACAAATGATTACTAAGGAATCATAAGCAATATGGCACATAACTTAGCTTAGTGTATGCAAAGAAACACTGTGATAATTATCGAGCAGGTTATGAACCATAGGTTTCTCTATCACTTTAAATGCAAAGAAAGTGATTTTGGTTTAGCAGTCTTAAAATTTGATTGGTTAGTTTCATAAATAACCACATGCAATTAGTTATAAATCAGTTAATTACTTTTAACAAAGTATGATTATTTTAAGTAGAATCTTAAAGATGAGTTGAGGATTGTCTAAACTTCCAAGGCATGCATAAGTAGTTTAGTTCAAAAAATCGTGTTTATTTTTCTCTACAGTCACATTCGGATGATTGAAAAGTCTCTCTGAGCACATATGCTGGAGTTGTGTCTGAATAAAATTGTGATCAAACTAGAAGAGTAATGAGCACTTGTGTCACTTCTGTTTTTCCTATTGCATCATCTGTTTTGTTAACCATTTCTATTACAACAGGGACTTCTTCCATGTCATTAGCAACATCATCATCACATAATATGGAGAAATAGATGCATAGAGGGCATAAGTGTTCAAAGCAGGTATGTATTTTACCTTCTGATTCACTATATTTACCATCATCATCCATATACAATTTTTATATAAAAAAATAAGTTACAAGCCAGTTAGTACCTGAATCCACATTAGCACTGCAAATGTTTCATTGTGCTCTGATAATAAGCTCAAAAACCAATTTCAATATAAAGCATTACAGTTTTCAATAACAACAGTAACTTACTAGATAACTACAGTACTTACTAATAGGATACAATTATGCCTCAAAAAAAGCAATAACAAAGTTAAAAAAAAGAAACAAAATCCCGCTCAGTCCAAGCCTCTAGTGGGGTTTTGTTGATAACGAGGCTCTTCATGCCGAGATGCGTTGTGTGGTTTAGATAAGAAGCTTCTCAATTGCATCCTACATATACAACAGTTTAGATAAAATTTTAAATTCCATCATACTGATTACTGACAGGCTTATTAAGATGTCAGGTTTACCACAGTAAAAAAAATGATAACTAGAAAAATAATATGCAGTGGTTTTACCCAAAATAATACGCTTCAATTTTATCTGAAATTCTATTTTTTGGTTGACTTGTACTCACTTTCATATCTTAGAGTAAAGAATAAGATGCTTCATGTCTGTAAATTTCTCATCTGATCTTCAAAATGCTGTCCTTTTCTTTTCAGGTGGTTAAATTTCTTATTTGGGATCAGAGAATCGACAAAAAACAAATGTGCAGCTTTTAATTTAAGTCTTGGATGTAAAGATCTCAAATTCTTGTAATATATCTACAATTTTTATGGATTTGTAATGTAAGACTAAATTGGATTATGATGAAAATTTGATGCAGTGTTTAGTTTGCAGTAACATAATTATGAATTCCTATAATACTTGATTTGCAGTTAAAATTTGATGAAAATTTCATTTTACAAAATTCTTTGATCGGAAAAAGGAATTCCATGTTCCATGCCGAGTTTTCCGATTTCCACCAATAGGAATTCCAATGTTGATGGAACGGAATATGGAATAGGTCGCATCATTCCATCAACAATCGGAAGGAATAGGAAATGCTTTGGATGGTACGGAAATTTTCCGTACCCACCCCTAAGTACAACAAGTCAGCAAGTCGGCAACTTAGCTAATGATTACAAGGAAATTAAACTAAAGTAATTAGGTTTCTTAAAAACAGAGAATAATGTATCTGTACTAATAGTACAGCAAGTCAGCAACTTAGCTGAAATATTTTTGCAACTATTAAGAAAACGTACTATTAGACAACTAAATACTCTAGTACTATTAATTAAATCGTGTACTATAATTCTATATTATATGAAGGAAATAATGTTTCTTCACTAATATTGCAAAAAAAATTCTGTACTATTAATTACAAAGCATTATGTTTATATTCAGTATTAGAAGTTTAAAATTCAATAATAATACTACCTATAAATTACCTTTTACCATAATAATTATAGTATTAATTTTTAATATTTATCTTTTTTTATTTTTACATTCTATTTTTTAAATAACAACTAATACCACCACACCTATAGTAATAATAAAGCTCAATTGTCTCATTGTAGGCCTATCAACGGATAATTTCAGTTGCGAATAGTGCCATTATCCAAAATCATTTTTGGATATCGGATATCTGCATCCGCGAATAAGGACGAATACAGACGAATATCAAATACGGACGAACTGGGGAGTTTAAAATCAAACACTGTTTAACTGTATTATATGTTTCATTTTTTGAGCATTTATGCAGTTAAGCTTACTATATTACACACTAATGATTTACCAGACCATATCCAAATTAACCTCAATGAATTTCTTTACCCATCAAATGACTTTTAACTCATCTAATGCCAAGCAACCAATTGCACATGCAAATTATCAAATCAAGTAACCGACATTATTCACCAAATCATAACTAAGCTAAAAAGTTAACAAATGTCTATAAAGACTATTAATATATTAACAACAAATTCATTTATCTATGCACTAATGAATGAAGAAAAAGAAAAAGAAAAAAAAGAAGTTTAGAAGAAACTGATGATACACCTTCAGAAGTTTCCCCCCTGCATAACTGTAAGATGGCTCAATCAATATTGAACTGTATATATTACTAAAATGCATGTACATAACTAGCCAGATTTCACAGAGAGAGAGAGAGAGAGAGATAATATATAGCCATAAGCACTTAAGATTCATATATATATGTGTGCACTTGATTATTACACATATCTCAAGAATGTTAATCTGCTTTCTTTTAGCTGACATTCACTTGATTATTACAAATACATTTAATACAGACCCATGCATTAAACTATCCTCTGACCTATTTAGAAGATCAACATGTTTGTGCCTAGTTATAAGATAGAGAAGTATAACAGCATATGGGAAGTCACGTTTATCTACAAGCTTGTCGCACGTTGCATAAGTGCACACAACAACTACTTACTATATATTATAGCTTCATACATACTAACTGGCATTAAAACCAATAATTGATAGCACATTTTCACGTTATCTCCATTGTTACACACAAACTATTCGATAACACATGTTCATATTTGGTCACCAAACAATGATGCAAATAATTCAAAACATGGTGCTTCAACTAATCATTGAAATACAAAACTAAAATTTCGCTACTATTTAGAACTTATAACAAGCAGTTTATAGGCAATACTTATATAGCTCCAACTACCAGTGCATAATTTGACTAAAAACTTTCCTAAACATAAATCATACCTTCAACGAATCATTTAACTAAATTCAATCCCAAAATAACCCAGTAAGCTTAGAATTTATAACCATATGAAAAGAAAAAAACATTAGGGTGGAAAAGGATCACCTCGTTTCTAATAGTTAATAAAAAACTGAAAGAGTGTCCTAAATTATCTCAATAGCCTAAACAAATCTTAAAAGCAAATAGCTTATGTAAACCAATAAAGCTAATTCTACGTAAACTCAGTTCTCATTAAAAAGGAAATCACAAAATAAAATATGAATATTGTTTAGTTAAGTCGACTCTAAACCAGTATACAAATATGAATTAAGCTAACCTCTTAAACTGAGCCAACCTCTTCAACTGAGCCATTTTAGGAACTTAAGAGTCCTTATAGGAAACTTGAAGCCGAACGAGAGAGGTTTCTTATTGTCCATGTTTCAGATTTTAGAGTGGAGGAAAGAAAGAGGAAAAATAGACATGAGCGATTAGAGATTTTAGGTTTCTTATTGTAGGGTAAGGGGAAGATAAGCTTTAAACTGGGAATAAAATAACATTGGAAAATTTAGGCGGGCTATCAAAGTGTATTGGATAGTAACCTTAATACAACGTTATGCTGTGTTGTGCTCAGTTTCTCAAATTAGGATGAGACCTATACAACAGCAAGTAGCGTAAAAACGTTGAGTTTAAATGCTGTCAAAAGTGATATTTCTTGTAGTGAATGCAGATTACATTCATGCTGTCCAAAGGGGAGAAAAGTACTCACTTCCATTTCAACTACTTTAAAACTTTTTCGCTCCAAATTGATAGTTATCTCCTAATGCTTATTGTGAATTACCAGCGAGCTGGACGTGCATCGTACAATAGCACTCCAAAGAAAAAAGAACTCTATACAGTAGATAGATAGGCCATCAATGGCTACCAAAGACACAATCATAACCATGCAATTTTTTTTTACTATATTTGCTTCGTGTCGAATACCAAATTAACTTTCTGGCAGTGGAAATAAATTTTAGAAGACTAAATGTTATAAAACTGCCAGCGTTTGATTTTTACTGTACTTCATCAAGTGTTATTTTATATAGGTTTAAATGATAAACTAAGGATCTCAAATAGTTAAATGATTTTCTACAGGTTTAAATTATTTTCTAAAGGTTTTGACTTAGAATTTGAGAATCAATCGAAATAGAGAAGCGTAGATTGAAATGGGATTTAAATTGCTTTTATGTTTTACAGAACAGACTAACGTCCATTAACCAAAACTGTATACAGATTGAGTTAAGCGTACAAATCAAACCAAATAAAACAGATACTGCAAGTTTGAAACAGAGTGGGTTACCCACACGGTGAGTTCTTGGAACAGCAGGCTCTAAGTTTTGGCAATTGAGTAACTCGGGTGAAACATACGGTAACCATGCCAGTAAGAAGTACATCAGAATGATTCAAATGAGCGAAATAAGATAGCATTAGACTTCAAATAAATCCTTTAATTTTGCCTGCAAGTTCAAAGTAGTGAGACTTGGAAGTTGTTTATATATTCGCCTGAACACGTGATAATATAAATCCCAAGCTTGTAATAATGATCAAGATACAATATCATTACGCCAAAGATGAAGTTTCAGCAAAAATGACAAATGAGTGTGATGGGCATATTCAACATATACTTGAAACCTGAGTAAGTTCTGCATCTTTTCCCGTTCTGCATTTCATGCAACATTCACGAGCTTCTAATAGTTCACGGCCATATGCCTGAATATAATACTAATTTTGTGTGATGTAAAACTATGTTATATAGAGAACCCATATCCCATAAATTCTTGATGTAAAACCCATTTAAAGCTAAAATTGTAAGATGGTACCAATAGTAAGTTCACTATGTACAAGAAGTTTTCATAAAGTTTATAAATTCATGGCTTCTTTATGACTACTTGTAGAAAAAAAAAGACAGTGATTAATTATCTAACATCAATTTCTACTGTATAAAATAAACTTGAGAAATGCAAGATGACCATCATCCATCTTAGGTGCTTCGCCTGCACACTTATACAAGTCAGCCAAGTTCATGTTTCATAAGGTACCAAAGCTATGAAGATTTTTTTTCAAGAAATATAGCAGCCGTCATTGTATTTTCTTTTACTATGCTAAATGCATACAGAAATGTATATTAGTATGGCATCAATCGTTATAGAGCTTTTTGTAGTGGAATACCCGGTGAAGTGAAGTAAAGAACACTTGTTATGTGTTGTACGTAAAAAAACATTAGTTAAAAAAAACTTAAGTATACCAGTAATAACATTAAAGTGAAGTTTAGTTTCAAAAATAATAGTGTACTAATTTGACCTGTTATCTTCTCTTATTAAATTTTGAAGTGAACTCTAACTTCATTTAAGCATATAAATTTAGGGTTAGACATTTGAGATCGAGCAAAATAAACATATACGGTTGAGTTACATATATATATTTGAGTTACATATAACTCAACTATAATTTGTATTTCAATCTCAAACTCAGTTGTCCATACATCATAGTTTACTCAAAAAAATTATGATCAAAATAGCTCCTCTGAATACCTAACCTATCAGGCCAATGTTGAAAATTTCAATATCTCGATAAGATTTCAAAACTTTTAGATCAATTTACAAAGTTGCACGGTAGATATATGTAGGAACTGAATTAAAAGTTCACAGATTCAAAAAGAAGGAAAAGCTTTTAACAAAAATCAAGAATTAACCACATACACAAGTGAGAATTTGTAAATAAAATCGAGCAACTTAGGGTTTTCAGAGAGAAGATGAACAAAATTGAGAAACAAAAGAAACTTACTTGCAACCCTACTGGCCATAGAAACTTTGAGCGAGATGATAGATCTAAAGGTTGCATTGACGAAGAAAAGGGCAAGTTAGGGTTTCGGAAGGGAGGATGAGGACGAAAGAGGGGTTTCGAATGTTCAAGTCGGTAGGTACTGGGATAAGAAAGTAAGAGGGAATGGAAAATTTTAACCTGCTTTAACTTTTCAATTTTAGGTTTATTTAGATGCGGAGCATATCTTACTACCAAACGCTATGTTTTTGAACATAAATAACCAACGACAGCGAGTACCATTCAAACGCTATTTAATCCGCTTTTGTAGTGCAATTAATAGCAGTTTTTGTTGTGAAAAGTGATGGATTTGATGTTATGACTTGAATAGAAGTTTTAAATTTGTTTTAAAATAGGTTTGAAACTTATATATAAGTGATTTAAAAGATTATTTCATACAATAAATCAAGTGGTGCTTTTATGGAAAGGAGTTTGTTTATAATACTTCGTTTATTATAAAAAGTATACAGAATTTGTGAGTTCTTATACTTGATGTTAAGCTTCGAGGTAGGGAAACATCTACCTATCCTGAAAGATAAGAATGATGCGAGCCAAGGTTTGAGAGGTAATAACACTCCAACTTGAACAACTTCGTTGTTAACCAAAGGATAGTTTAAGTTTGAAATCGAAGATTGATGTTAAGTATATGAAGTATTATTTCCATATACAAATTCGGTTACTTATGGAAATTATGTAGTCCTATACCAGACACTAAAAGCCAATGAGTAGATTGATCCTCTATCTGTGAGACAGATTCAGAGTGACTTAACTAAGGTAAGGCCAGGAGCAACTGGTGTCTTTATATACCTAGCTTTGTTTTCGAACGAGGGATAGAGTAAGTCGAGAATATAAAAAATGTGGCAAGTCTAGGATATTTGATGTCCATAAATGATCATTTTAAATTATGGTGGTATGGAAAGTATTCTTTTTATACTTAATACCAAATTCCAATGTAAGAAAACTCATTTCTGTCCATGAGAGTTTAAGAATGTATGTCAAGACAAGGATAATATGCTAACTTGTCTGACTACATTGTTAATTGAGTGGTGGTACAAGTTTGAAACTGAGAAGTGGTGGTAAGTATATTTAGTCTAATTTTTATATGATTCATTTACTTACACCAAAAGTGTTTTGGGTTTATTGTTAACAATGTTTTTAAATAACCCTTGTTTAACCCAATTAAGTATGTTTTGGAAATGAAATCTTTCTTAAGATTTTTTGAATATACATACACTATTGAGATAAGTATATGAATACGATTTCTAAGTATCGAAATGATGTTGATTTGTGAATATACTTATATCGACGAGATAAGTATATGAACACTTTTTCAAGTATTAAAAAGAGTAGAAAGGTTTTGTAAATATATCTTTTGTAAAGGTATATTAGTACAAATAATTGAGAGGATATTTTAATTAATGAAAGGTTTAGTTAAAGAGGCTTAGTGGTAGCTTATATTCTTAAACCATTCTTGGTTTCCATATAAAATAAAATCCCTATTGGATTGTTTGCTTATTTGATAGTTAAATAACCGACTATAAAATCTTGGCCGGTTTTGACTTAGGAAGTAAATGGAAGCTTTATGTGTTCATAATGGTTTGAGATTCCCTCAGAGGACTTATTCCGGTGAAATGACTCTCGCTTTAAGGGTGGATATTTGATATCCCCTTGCGACTTTTATATCATCTGCTTGCTTCTGAAAGAATTGGATTGAGTCAATCGAAAATAATCGATTGTTGGTTCGGAGAGACCAGGATCAGATCTGGTAAGTGTTAGGTTAGCACGCGTGATAGGAGGTTCTTGCTTTGAGAACAATGATGAAGCTTAGACGCTTACCCCTACATGTCCCTTTACAGGTTGGTTGAGTGAGTCGAGAAGCTGCCCGTAAAATCAGATTCAACATTTGTAGTCACCTCCAAAAAGGAGAACGTTACATTTGGTATCAGAGCTGAAAGTTAAGCAAGAACCTTGACCTTGGTGAGGTAAACTCATTAGCGATAGGGTAAGTGATACCCTAGAATGAGTTTGAGTGTATACATGAGAGTGCGTATTTGTTAGTACTATAAAAACGTTTTATATTGTGTTAATTGATTTGTTGAGTGGTTTGATTTCTAGTCAAGATGTGGGACGCCACGATGTCGACAGGGTTTTCTAAATACTTAAACAAGGCATGCCGATACATTATTTTTTTGAAATTGGTAAATGAAATAAGTTTACCTAGATTATATTTTATATAAAGAAATGACTATTCAAAATAGATATAGTTATTTTGTTGCGATTGTTTGATAGGAAATGATAATATTCAATTATTATCATTTATTGTTTGATTAGTCATGCTCACCCAGATTTGGTGCATCGACTATTATTTGTTGATTGATTGCTTTTTCTCGGTTAATTTATGAGCATTTATTATTTTGATTAAATTAAATACGAATACCTTGTGAATTAAGTTTCACAATTTGACTGTAAGGTTTTTGGTAATAATGTTGTTATAAAGGGTTATTATAATAAGGGAAGTTATTATAGTATGAAATGATTTTATAACTTGGTTTAATTTGGTTTATAATAGTGTTTGGTAATATTGTTTTGTAGTAATGTGCCTTTGAAATAGATTTCAAATGATTTTTGGAAAAAGTAATGATAATATTTCTTGAAAGTATATATAAGTATAAATATACCAAAAAAATTTAAGGTACATTTTCTTTGGATAGTTTGGGGAAAAAAGTCTGGATTAGTTTTGTGATGATCTGAATAATCTTCTAAGTGACGATCGGTTGTTTGCTTAGGTTAGCGGTGTAGTGCACTTGGTAAATTATTCCCTTTGTTATTGTACGATCGGAACGAGTTCGAATCCGAACGAACCCAAAGCATGATGGTAATTGATATTTTGTTAAAACTATATATATAGAAATATACACAGTATTGTTTCAAAATAGAATTTAGAAAAGAAGAAGTACTTTTATGTTAACTAGTTCGAGTGACTCGAAAATAACTAAAAATGGTCAAGGGTTGTGTTCAGATGGTAAGCGCTTCCCTTGAGTATTACCCTTCTTGGTAAGCGGATGTATGACACTACTTTGTAGGACCCAGTTCCTTGGTATCATTTTGGTGTTATTCGATGTATATATATATATATTCGATGGATTAAAGTATGTATAAATATTTCAAAGGTTTTGAAATAAAAATGGGGTATTTAGCTCTTAGGTTTCCTTAAAGAAAATGGATTCGAAATAATAGGTATTTTGATAAAAGAGTGTGTTAATAAATGAAATTTTTAATATGGATTCATATCACTCTTAGATAAAGAAGAAATAATTTAATGCAAGTTTTTAAATGGATTAAATTTGATAAGAAGGTTTTAATAAACTTTGTATTATTAAAACTGTAACAACCCGAGATTTCGCAATTATCTGATCATCGTCAAATGACGATTAAAATCGTTGGTTAATTGCTATTGCAGTTTAAATCGATTTGAAATTCCTTTTATAAATTTTGTAGAGATTGTAGTGGACTTGAAAGAAAAAGAATATTGTGGCCCATACTTGTTTCTGCCGTGATATCTAACTAAAGAAAACCGTCCCCTTGATCCTGAATTGATTATTCGTTCTACAACCCTAGAGAAATCGTACGAGGGGAAAAAGAATGGCGGCTCAAAATTCTCGTTCGTCCTCTTTTCAAATCTGGAGCTTGTGGGAAAGGGAAGGCGCTGCTAAGATGCTTCGAATCCTTTCACGATCAACTGGATCGCTCGCGATTCCTCCTGCTTGGGACGACTTCGCCTTCACTTCGAACGAGTGCTTAGGGTTTTTCTCTCTGATCGATTCTTGAATAAGAGGTGAGTAATACCTACTCACATCTAATTTGACTTAGTTCTGTGCCTTGAGTTTGATTTGGCTTCATCGATGATGATTTTTGATCTTGATTTCGCTGTGGTTCGACTTCTCGTCCCTTGTTTATCTCGGCAGTTCGAATTGTGGTCTTGTGGTTGATAACTTCTGATTTGGTTTTACTTTTTGATACTTGCGGCATTGTTCTTGATTTTGAATTTTGTGGTCGAACCTGCTAATGTTCGATTTCGCCCAATTGAATTTGTCGATTTATTTGCTCTACCGTTTGAATGGATCAAATTCCTCGACTCTCTCTCAGTATTAACTTGGGTTGTAGTTGCTGTTCTATGTTTTTGGACTGCAGATGTCCTCGTCTTGGTTTGGTCGTTTTCATCACATTAATTATGGACTTCGGCAGTGCAAGTCTCATATATATAACTTGACTTTGAACCTCGTCCTTATGACTTGGTTCCAATTTTTGCAACTGCTGTTCCATTGAGTTTGAAACTGGTAAATAACTATGATCTGAACTGTGCAGTTATGTTTTGTTTGTAGTTGTTCAAGTAGTCTGGTGGCTTCATTGTTGGTTTTGTAATTAGGATGACATTGGCCAGTTCTTTTAGCATGAAGTATAGTTTCATTCCTTGGTTCATATTACATTATGAAATTCCCCCATGTATTTACAGTTTCACATTTTAGCTCGGTTGCACTTGCAACCTGATATTGAAAACTTAGGGAATTTGAAAATAACTATTGAAAACATACGACTCCAGAAATTAAGTATAAAGTTTTATTCGAACAAAGTTCATACTGTTTTGATGCTTTCTCGACCTTTGTTGCATTGTTTACCTGAGATTTACCCGACTTTTTCACGTTCGTTTTCATTTCGGGTTGACTTCGATTGATTGGTTTTGGGTTCTTTTCAAATTTGTAAGGTGCCTCTGTGCCTATGCGTGCCTTTGTGCCTTTGCGCCTTTGTAAAAATATTTTGAGTATGACATTGACATTGTCGAAATCTGCATTGAACTTGATCACTTCCTGTTGTTGCACGACTTCGGCAGCTACTTCTTGTTTAAAGTGGATACTTGTATTTGACTTCGATTTTAAACTCCCCTGTGACTTTATTTGATTTTGAACTGAACAGTGAGTATCATGTTTTCTGGCCTGTAGCTGAGTTACTTGTTCATGTTACAGTGACTAAATTTTGCTTTTGCCTTGAGCATTGTTATCACTTGAGTCTTGTGATTATGGTCTGTATATAGGAAGTGTTCACTGACCTAAGCTGTTGCATTAGTTATCTACCTGACTTGGTTAATGGTTCGAGACAGTTTGCATTATCGATATTTGTGTTTGCCTGCCTCCGACCTTTTGGCATACAAACATCATTTCGTGTTGATCTTTACTGTGATGTGTTGCCACTGTTTATATATCTCAGGCCTCGACTTGGTTATACACTGCATATTCATGTGTCATTGTTGCTTGCATCTGCTCATCCCTGTCGTACTTGTTGCCATGGTGGCTGCATCTATTTGTATGTGCAGTTCCACCTGAGCCATGTTGTCTGGTCTTTACTTTTGCCAGTTGTATTTGGGTGCAGTTTTACCCTTGCAGTTCTCTGGTCTGTTAGTCGAGTTTGGTTGCATTATTGTAGTGGCGAGGCAGTACACGCGTGCGTGTACTGCAGCCCTAGCAGGATTGACAGGTTTGGTTGATAATTCGATTGTTAAATTATTGCATTGGTTCAATTCAATATTTTGAAGCTGTATTTGAAATGGTTCATTTCGATTTGAGTTGTATCCGTTGGCTTTTGGATTCATTGATCTACTGAGTGTTTGATAGACTGTATTGGCGAGGCAGTACACGTTAGCGTGTACTGCAGCCAATCAGCACTGTTGTTTTTAAATTGACAATTTCAATTGTCTTAAATTGATTTAGTCGATCTGATAAATTGTTTATTTATCTCTGTTGATGTTTTAAATCTGCTGATTTATTGTTTAACACTATTTAGTGTTATACCTGCCGTTATCCAATTCTCGTATCGAGAGTTGGATATACGAGATTTCTGTGACTGTCGTCTATTTGACTATCTGATTATTATTGCTACTAGGTACTAATAAACTGGTTTGAATTAGACTGACCTGGGTATTATTTTCTTTTGAATGTAATACTCGGGTCAGACCCGAGTATTTCAGGTTGTAGATTTCTTTCTTTGAGTTGCTGTTCGGGATTGAAGACTTTTCACATCTTCTGAAGTTGTCAGTCATTTTGTAGTAGTCGTGTCATTGTATAGAATGATATGTATTCATGTATATTAGTCGATAATGTACTTGTATATATAACTTCTAGAGTCGACAGTTGTAGTTGTATCATATGTATCGTGTCAACTATATTGTAACTGACATCGGTTATATATATATGAGATTTTTGTTAATTTGTGTTCCGCATTTATATTATCTGTGTTATTGTTATATCTAATGTCCTAAACTATTATGAACTATCGTAGTTTGTTTTATACTGATAATTGGATATGTCGATGGGAGTAAATAAATAATCGAAGAAAAATAAAAAGAATGTACCACTCCTATCGAGATAACCAATGTTAGTGTAAGGCCAATTACGGATGGTCGCTCCTATCCAGCCTTATTCTTCGTAATAATAGACAGTATTTTCTTTAATACTCTTTGTTATTATGAGCATAGAGGTGGGGCGTCACAGTTGGTATCAGAGCTTGGGGTTTATGGACATAATATAAAACTTAACTCGGAAGGAACATATGTTACAACTGTAGGTCGATGTTTTATCTGTGATTTGAGTCAAAACTAAAGTTTTGAAATTTTGATGAAATTTTTAAATATCGTTATTTAAAAATAAAAGTGGAATTGTGCTTTGTTGTTTGGATGAAATTGTATTCTGATGATTTGATTGATTTGTGTTCTAATTATCAGAGTGCGCAGCGGAAACAGTGAAACTGTCTTCGCTGAGTACAACTGATAATCTTTTTGATTTAAGAATCAAAATACGAAATTGATATGAATTCCAATTGTTGTTTACATACCTGTAATTATTTTGTTTCTTTGAGAAATTCGAATCCGAATTGAGGATTCGAAGAAATTGCAGATATGTGATTTTGTTGAAATTTCCGCTGGCTTTCTTTTGTACTAATCATCTAGTGATTAGATTTTTGCTGTTTTGAATTATCTTCATTGAAGATACATTTGAATGATTTCTTTGTTCATTTTGTAGTACGTGCAAAAATTTGAATTGCACGTTATTGCATTTATTTTACGTTGAACCGATGCTTGGTTAGAATACGTATTTTGTTGCCGTTATTTTTATAACGGACTTTTTACACCAATGCTGAATTTTTGAGGCACGGTGTTTTGTTGACAATTTTAATGAATGAAAATTCACTGATGTGTAACCGTTTTTACGGTATTTTGAGAAGTACAATTTCCTTATCGAAATTGTTACTGAATTGCTGTTTTAATCACGTGAATGGAAAATCGTTTTAAAAACGAAAATTGTTTTATAAATTTTTAACGATTTGCGTTTTCAAAAGGACGAGAAAGTGACTTAAACGATTCAGCAAAATCGAGGATTATGACCCCTTTCTTTTACTGTTTCGCTTAACTCCGGACTTGTCCAGTTGAGAATGTGAATTGTTATTTTTTTTAAAAAAAAAAAATTTTGTTTTCAGAAATTTAACTGTTTACGCTTTCAAAAGAATGAGAAAGCGATTTAAACGTTTCAGCAAAATCGAGGACTATGACCCCTTTCTTTTACTGATTCGCTTAATTCCGGACTTGTCCGTTTGAGAATGTAAAGTGTATTTTTACAAAATACACAATTTTGCACTTTCAAGGAAACGATGAAGAGATTTAAACGATTTAGCAAAAGTGCGGAGTATGGAACCACACTTTTACTATTTCGGTTAATTCCGGACTCGTTAATTGAATATCTGTTGTTTTGATGATTTTGATGAATTTTACACTTTCAAGGAAACGATGAAGAGAATCAAACGATTTAGTAAAACACGTGGTATGGGACATGTGCGTTTGCTATTTCGGTTAATTCCGGACTCGTTAATTGAAATATTTGATGCTTTCGTGTGCTTTCGAGCCACTATGATGGACCTTCGGGTCATATGATGGACCTTCGGGTCATATGATGGACCTTCGGGTCAAATACCAGTACTAGACCTTCGGGTCACTCTGCGGACCTTCGGGTCAATCTGATGGGCGCCAAAATTATGTTGAGTACTTGGTAGGCTTCGGCCATATGAGATGCACGTGCGGCGAATTAAAAACTCGCCATCTGATGGGATCGATCCAAACTTTTATGTTGATTTTCTAGTCTTCTTAATTGATTTCTAGATATTTGTTGTTTCCAATTATCTGCAGGTAATTGGATATTTGTTGATATGAGTTCTGATTATCGTTTTTGATAATCGGATATTTGTTGTTTCTAATTATCGCTTGTGATAATTAGATATTTGTTGATATGAGTTCTGATTATCGTTTTTGATAATCGGATATTTGTTGTTTCTAATTATCGCTTGTGATAATTAGATATTTGTTGATATGAGTTCTGATTATCGTTTTTGATAATCGGATATTTGTTGTTTCTAATTATCGCTTGTGATAATTAGATATTTGTTGATATGAGTTCTGATTATCGTTTTTGATAATCGGATATTTGTTGTTTCTAATTATCGCTTGTGATAATTAGATATTTGTTGATATGAGTTCTGATTATCGTTTTTGATAATCGGATATTTGTTGTTTCTAATTATCGCTTGTGATAATTAGATATTTGTTGATATGAGTTCTGATTATCGTTTTTGATAATCGGATATTTGTTGTTTCTAATTATCGCTTGTGATAATTAGATATTTGTTGATATGAGTTCTGATTATCGTTTTCGGTAATCGGATAATTGTTGCTTTTAATTATCGCTTTTGATAATTAAATATTTGCTGATTTGAGATTTAATTATCGCTTTTGATAATTAAATATTTGTTGATTTTAGATTTAATTATCGCTTTTGATAATTAAATAATTGTTGATTTGAGATTTAATTATCGCTTTTGATAATTAAATAATTGCTGATTGAGATTTAATTATCGCTTTTGATAATTAAATAATTGCTGATTTGAGATTTAATTATCGCTTTTGATAATTAAATATTTGTTGATTTGAGATTTAATTATCGCTTTTGATAATTAAATATTTGTTGATTTTAGATTTAATTATCGCTTTTGATAATTAAATATTTGCTGATTTGAGATTTAATTATCGCTTGATATAATTAAATATTTGTTGATTTGAGATTTAATTATCGTCTTTGATAATTAAATAATTGTTGATTTTAGATTTAATTATCGCTGTTAGATAATTAAATATTTGCTGATTTGAGATTTAATTATCGCTTTAGATAATTAAATATTTGTTGATATGAGATTTAATTATCGCTTTTGATAATTAAACATTTGCTGGTTTGAGATTTAATTATCGTTTTTGATAATTGAATATTTTTTTTCTGACTATCGTATGAGATAATCAGATATTTGATTTGTCTTCTGATTATCGTTTGAGATTTGAGCTTCGTCTTTTTCTCTGGCGATTCAGGTGAGTAATTTGATTTACTCACATTCAATTCGTGCTCTGTATGAGATTTCTGCTCTGTTTTCCTTCTCTTTTAGTTGCTGGAACTCGATTGTTCTTGCTTTTGTTAGTCGTCTGATTTTGATCCCTGATTCCCACGAGGTTGATTCTTTTGATTTGAAGCAGTCGAACTTTTTGATTTCATATCTAGTACTTCCCCTGCTGACATTTGCTTTGCTTATGCACTCGTCATTACCTTGCTCTTTTGGTTGTTACCTTTTATCCATTTATTCCCTATGATTGCGTGGACGCAATTTCTTTAAGGAGGGGAGTCTGTAACAACCCGAGATTTCGCAATTATCTGATCATCGTCAAATGACGATTAAAATCGTTGGTTAATTGCTATTGCAGTTTAAATCGATTTGAAATTCCTTTTATAAATTTTGTAGAGATTGTAGTGGACTTGAAAGAAAAAGAATATTGTGGCCCATACTTGTTTCTGCCGTGATATCTAACTAAAGAAAACCGTCCCCTTGATCCTGAATTGATTATTCGTTCTACAACCCTAGAGAAATCGTACGAGGGGAAAAAGAATGGCGGCTCAAAATTCTCGTTCGTCCTCTTTTCAAATCTGGAGCTTGTGGGAAAGGGAAGGCGCTGCTAAGATGCTTCAAATCCTTTCACGATCAACTGGATCGCTCGCGACTCCTCCTGCTTGGGACGACTTCGCCTTCACTTCGAACGAGTGCTTAGGGTTTTTCTCTCTGATCGATTCTTGAATAAGAGGTGAGTAATACCTTCTCACATCTAATTTGACTTAGTTCTGTGCCTTGAGTTTGATTTGGCTTCATCGATGATGATTTTTGATCTTGATTTCGCTGTGGTTCGACTTCTCGTCCCTTGTTTATCTCGGCAGTTCGAATTGTGGTCTTGTGGTTGATAACTTCTGATTTGGTTTTACTTTTTGATACTTGCGGCATTGTTCTTGATTTTGAATTTTGTGGTCGAACCTGCTAATGTTCGATTTCGCCCAATTGAATTTGTCGATTTATTTGCTCTACCGTTTGAATGGATCAAATTCCTCGACTCTCTCTCAGTATTAACTTGGGTTGTAGTTGCTGTTCTATGTTTTTGGACTGCAGATGTCCTCGTCTTGGTTTGGTCGTTTTCATCACATTAATTATGGACTTCGGCAGTGCAATTCTCATATATATAACTTGACTTTGAACCTCGTCCTTATGACTTGGTTCCAATTTTTGCAACTGCTGTTCCATTGAGTTTGAAACTGGTAAATAACTATGATCTGAACTGTGCAGTTATGTTTTGTTTGTAGTTGTTCAAGTAGTCTGGTGGCTTCATTGTTGGTTTTGTAATTAGGATGACATTGGCCAGTTCTTTTAGCATGAAGTATAGTTGCATTCCTTGGTTCATATTACATTATGAAATTCCCCCATGTATTTACAGTTTCACATTTTAGCTCGGTTGCACTTGCAACCTGATATTGAAAACTTAGGGAATTTGAAAATAACTATTGAAAACATACGACTCCAGAAATTAAGTATAAAGTTTTATTCGAACAAAGTTCATACTGTTTTGATGCTTTCTCGACCTTTGTTGCATTGTTTACCTGAGATTTACCCGACTTTTTCACGTTCGTTTTCATTTCGGGTTGACTTCGATTGATTGGTTTTGGGTTCTTTTCAAATTTGTAAGGTGCCTCTGTGCCTATGCGTGCCTTTGTGCCTTTGCGCCTTTGTAAAAATATTTTGAGTATGACATTGACATTGTCGAAATCTGCATTGAACTTGATCACTTCCTGTTGTTGCACGACTTCGGCAGCTACTTCTTGTTTAAAGTGGATACTTGTATTTGACTTCGATTTTAAACTCCCCTGTGACTTTATTTGATTTTGAACTGAACAGTGAGTATCATGTTTTCTGGCCTGTAGCTGAGTTACTTGTTCATGTTACAGTGACTAAATTTTGCTTTTGCCTTGAGCATTGTTATCACTTGAGTCTTGTGATTATGGTCTGTATATAGGAAGTGTTCACTGACCTAAGCTGTTGCATTAGTTATCTACCTGACTTGGTTAATGGTTCGAGACAGTTTGCATTATCGATATTTGTGTTTGCCTGCCTCCGACCTTTTGGCATACAAACATCATTTCGTGTTGATCTTTACTGTGATGTGTTGCCACTGTTTATATATCTCAGGCCTCGACTTGGTTATACACTGCATATTCATGTGTCATTGTTGCTTGCATCTGCTCATCCCTGTCGTACTTGTTGCCATGGTGGCTGCATCTATTTGTATGTGCAGTTCCACCTGAGCCATGTTGTCTGGTCTTTACTTTTGCCAGTTGTATTTGGGTGCAGTTTTACCCTTGCAGTTCTCTGGTCTGTTAGTCGAGTTTGGTTGCATTATTGTAGTGGCGAGGCAGTACACGCGTGCGTGTACTGCAGCCCTAGCAGGATTGACAGGTTTGGTTGATAATTCGATTGTTAAATTATTGCATTGGTTCAATTCAATATTTTGAAGCTGTATTTGAAATGGTTCATTTCGATTTGAGTTGTATCCGTTGGCTTTTGGATTCATTGATCTACTGAGTGTTTGATAGACTGTATTGGCGAGGCAGTACACGTTAGCGTGTACTGCAGCCAATCAGCACTGTTGTTTTTAAATTGACAATTTCAATTGTCTTAAATTGATTTAGTCGATCTGATAAATTGTTTATTTATCTCTGTTGATGTTTTAAATCTGCTGATTTATTGTTTAACACTATTTAGTGTTATACCTGCCGTTATCCAATTCTCGTATCGAGAGTTGGATATACGAGATTTCTGTGACTGTCGTCTATTTGACTATCTGATTATTATTGCTACTAGGTACTAATAAACTGGTTTGAATTAGACTGACCTGGGTATTATTTTCTTTTGAATGTAATACTCGGGTCAGACCCGAGTATTTCAGGTTGTAGATTTCTTTCTTTGAGTTGCTGTTCGGGATTGAAGACTTTTCACATCTTCTGAAGTTGTCAGTCATTTTGTAGTAGTCGTGTCATTGTATAGAATGATATGTATTCATGTATATTAGTCGATAATGTACTTGTATATATAACTTCTAGAGTCGACAGTTGTAGTTGTATCATATGTATCGTGTCAACTATATTGTAACTGACATCGGTTTTATATATATGAGATTTTTGTTAATTTGTGTTCCGCATTTATATTATCTGTGTTATTGTTATATCTAATGTCCTAAACTATTATGAACTATCGTAGTTTGTTTTATACTGATAATTGGATATGTCGATGGGAGTAAATAAATAATCGAAGAAAAATAAAAAGAATGTACCACTCCTATCGAGATAACCAATGTTAGTGTAAGGCCAATTACGGATGGTCGCTCCTATCCAGCCTTATTCTTCGTAATAATAGACAGTATTTTCTTTAATACTCTTTGTTATTATGAGCATAGAGGTGGGGCGTCACAAAAACCGTGTCTTTTGTTTTAACATCTAAGTTGCGAAAACTATTTGATTTTATTGGGCTGACTAATAACCATCTTTACCTTAGAAGTGTCTAAGGAAAAGTATACTCTATGACTGAGTTTGGATACCAGCACCTACTCTTCTTAGCTACTTACCAGGACCAGATGGTTAAAGAGGTTGAAAAGGTCGACTCAATTTTAAGACCCAGATTTATTATGTGCCTGCATCTGAATTTAAAGAAAAAGAAAGATAAAAGATAAAATCAAATAGTTTTATATACTCCCGGATATAGTAGGGTATTATGCAAGTTTAAAACTTAAGTTATATGAAATGTTTTCATAAATAATCTTGGGAAGTAAAAGAATCGGAGTAGTATAATTATTAAGATATCCTAAAGGGATAAAAATGTAAGTTGGACTTGGATCATCTTATTCGCATGACCATTCGATGTCTAGAGTTCAGATACATGATTTCTAGTTGATATACACCAGTCCAAATGAGGCATTTTCACTCGATTTCTCGACGGCGAGTACTTGAGATGGATTTTTGGGATGATGTGAGTGTTGTCTAGACTATATAAGGAAAATATAACTATCAGATCAAGGAACCAGATCAGGGTTCCGCCGGGGAGAGTTAAGTGATCTATACTAGTTGGGATGAGAGATTTATGTATATGAGCAAGTGATCAGGTCGAATATTGCTTATAGATGATTCACGCACATCATACAGGCTTAAGTAAAAGGTTAAGATTTTGTGTTGGCGTGTTTTCTTCTTTTTTTGATTGAAGTGAAATTTCAGGGTCGAAATTCTTTTAAAGGGGAAGGATGTAATGATCCATAATTTTATCGCTTTGATCTGTAAATATTTAATTAATTTTAAATATTCAATTGATGGCTTTTAATAATCAAATAACTCACTATTAAATAATAAATAATTATGGTGAACTCATTATAGAAATTTGTTTATATAAATAAATACTTCAGTGAAAAACAAAAAATGTGACCGCATTTTCGACTTTTCATCAAACGAAAGTTGTTGAAATGTTGTTGCGCACACACACACACATATTTGTACATACACATAAAAATATGAAAACACTTTTTACCAATAATGGGTTAACTTAAAGTAAGTTAGGAATTAAGTAATAAAGAAGACTTTCTTCCTTAATTTAAGGAGACTTTTCTTCCTTACTTTAAGAGGAATAGTATTAAGTAGTACATGTCATCAAGATGAAAGTACATTACAACGACTCGGAATTTCACTGCTTGAATTACGAATATTTGTTTAATTTTAAATGTTCAAATAATTGATTTTATAGTGGAAGTAAAATTCTTTTAAATAATGAATAATGATGGTGGAATGGTTTTCAATTTTGGTTTACAAAAATATTTAGTTCGATGAAAAATTGAAATTGTCACCGAAATCCATTTTTCGAATTTCCGATATTTCGTCATATAAAAGTTGTTCGACGTATTATAAACACCTTATTAAACATATTCACATATGTATATGTTACAAACATAAGATGGTTATGATATAATAAGATTTATTAGTTTTTGGAAGAGGGGTATATCCAATTGCCTTGACATTTTTGGAAGAGGGGTTCTTGAATGTAGAAGATGGTGATGTGAAATAGGACTTGAAAGGCTTTCTAGACCACCTGCTTTCATAGATTTTGACCAATGCCACTGCTTCTTTAAAATTGGCAGGCCTAGCTGCTTCAACATCTATCCTAATATCTTCTTTAAGACATCATAAACATGTCGCATACATAATCTAGATGAAGGTGAGGTAGCAAGCCTTGGAGTTGTTCAAATTTGGTGAGGTAGGACTGAATTGTAGAGAGTTGTTTAAGATTGGAAAAGGCTCCAAAAGGCTTTCTTAATTCAGGAGGAGCAAATCTCAAATTAGCCTCTTCTTTAAGGATTTTCCACACCTCCAAGTTCTTGACATTATTGGATAGCCATTTATACCATTTTTGTGCATCATCCTTTATGTAGAAGGAGCATGTGGGTACCCACTCTATTTTTGGTGTGTGATGGTACTTAAAAAGTTGTTCCACCTGGTCTTTCCATTCAATGATGGTCTCATCCCAATTGTAGGCAGGAAACTCCAATTTAATGGTGGTGTGTTGCAACAAAGAGGGCGAGGGTAAGATATTTAGCTGCTGTCTTGGATGAGGACCTGGATTTAAGTCAATGTAATGAGGTGAATTTGAAGTACCTCTGATGTTATTCCTCTGGAAAGGTGGGGCATAAGGGTTACTTCTAGAATTTTGATGGGTTTCTTAATGGTTGGAGGGGGTGAGATTCTTACTGTTTCTAACTTCTTGCATGAAAGACTCAAGAGTGGCAGTGAGAATATCTATTTTATGATTTAAACCATGAGAGACTTCTTGGATTGTTTGGTGCAATTCTTGTTGTGCATCTTGAAACTACTCCAAGGAATGATTTGTCTTTTCATTTATGTGTTCTTGCCTTTGCCAAAGATCATCTTCATCATCTCTGGTTAGTACAGTAAATTGGTTACTATCATTATTGCCGGAATCAGGAGGAATTGGGGGTTGTTGTATGCATTTGAACCAGAGATCATATCTTGCTTTGATACCAGTTTGGTGTGCCCATGTTCTTTAGCCTGATTTTGAGTGAATGTCATTGTGAGTGATGTAATAAAATGTTGTTGGATGGATTGGGAAAGGTGGTAGAATTGAGTGCAGTTGGGTTTTGAAGCAAGATAAAAGAGAATTGAATTAATAGGAGTTTTGAAAAGGGTTGTTGAGAGGAATAGAATAGAAGTTTAGTGGGGAATTTTAGTAGTATTGAGAGCTTTAGAGGATCAATATATAAGGTTGCAAGAAAAGAGAAGAGAGATACAGATTAACATGCATAGAGAATAGAAGAAAGAAAGAAGTGAATAGAATTTAATTCTATTCATAAAGGATTCATGTACATAATGGCTTATTGCAATGTATATTTATAGAGATTACACAACGGCTTATTGACTACTTTAACATATAATCCCTAAATTACTTAACAATTTTTAAAAGGCCCTCCCATCAATTTGTGCACGTGCACACGTGCATATCCATGCACAACATATACAACCTCATGCTTCCCTCCCATCGTTGACCAAGTCAGAGGTAGTTTTTGATGATCTCTAGTCGAAAGCTGGTGATGTGGAGTTTGCAGCCTACTTTTTGGTGTTGCTTGCATTTTGATCATAACACTCGAAGTGATAAGGAAACAAGGGGGTGATGGCCGACAGTAGAAAATTGGGATCCCCATCGCTTTTATTTATGTTTTCCCATGGTTTTGAAGACCCGACCGTGGATCAGACCGTGTTGATCCATGGTCGTAGGTTGTGAGGATCCAATCGATCAAACCATCAGTTCTTGATGAAAATGATTTAGGGATCTGTACACAATTTTGATGGTAAAATTGAAGCTGGATGCAAATGTACTCAACACCAGTGGTGAAAAAAAGGATCTATATGCTAAACATACACATAGGGAACAACATCGCTTTCACACATCATCACTACAGCTTTGTCTTCTTGATGCTAAAATACATGAGTGCAAAACAACATTCATGGTTGACACTTGAGCAGCAATTTGTAGCATTCCTGACCAAAATAGGCCCAAAAAACCCTAATTCGGATTCGAAAACCTTGGTTAACACAGTAACGCCATAGATTTTAAGGATTTTCTCGATTTCAAGCCAAATTAGGCCATTTTTTTTAGGTTGGATCGTGGTTTGATGTAGATTGCGGTTTAACACTCCTCCGGGCCGTTACCGCCTCTAGCTCATGGTTCGCCGCGGTTGGACCACGACCAGGTCCGGTCTTCAATACACTGGTTTTTACTAAAAGAGGGTTAGCAGAAGTGTTTTAAGGTCCGGTCTTCAATACACTGGTTTTTACTAAAAGAGGGTTAGCAGAAGTGTTTTAAGGTCCGTTCTTTACGAAGCAAATGGGGCATTTGAGCAGGGTTTGGAGCAGGGTATTTGAGTTGGAAAGTTGGTTGAAAGTGGAATGTATTTGGTGATGCGAACATGGTATTTGAATGGAGTATTTTAAATGTGGTTTTAATTTAACTGATTTATAGTTAATTAATTATTATTTTATATTGTGTAATATGTGTTTAATAATTGCAAATAAAAAGAATTATATTATGAAATTTCATTAAAAATACTAATACATTTTTAAATTAAAATACATTCAAAAACAAACTAAAACTACTGACAATGAGCACGCAACAAATCCAACTCGTACATTATAAATGATGGCATTTCATCATCACTCAATTTTTCGATGATATCCATGTTTGTGGATTCGTTACGAAAAATTAACATAAGCTCTCACCACTGAACAGGCAGAGTAGGATGCGGTAAACCATAACAACGCTCCATGACATTGTTGAAATAATCCATATGCACGATCAACCTTCCAACGTCATGCCTGCTCGAACTAGCATGGTCGGTATGCCTACTGCGTCTAGGCTGCCGAGCAAATGGAGTTGCGGACTACCCAATTAGAGTAGTAATCTGTATCGGCAGTAGTATAAGCCTGAGTGGGTATCTTTGTGTAGTCGTATTCCACCACTCCTCAGGACCGTCCATGTAATCGAACTCTAAAATCCAAATCCTCCTTTTATCTGTAGTAGTCCATCATACTTAACCCAAGAATGCTTCAGGTTGTCTCATTTATTCTTTATTTGGGTCTGGGAGCAGTCCAAACCCAATTTGTCGTTAAAAGCATTTGTGACTGGTCCATAAAACGAGTTGACAGAACTCCTTCTTTTCGGTAAGAGATCCATGCACAAATCTACAAAAAGTCCCTCTCTTTCATGCGTCCACAAAGCAATCGGTTGAGAGGAAGCAGAAACATCATATCCATGTGATATTATGAAAATTGTAAAATTACAAAAAAAAGTCCCAAAAAATGTTATAGATACGAAGAAAATAAACGCAAAAACGTAAAAATCTACCTAAGATGATAAGTGGATTAGTGTATAGAAATTGTAGAAGTTTCAGTTTCGGGATATGGAGGTGGAAGAGAGGAGGAAGGAATAAATAGAAGGGAAAAGGAAGGGGAAAAGACGGAGTCGTTGGTGGAAAAAGGCATGAAGCGACCAACACGTCGGACGCCATTGTATCGTTTTCCATCAACTCTCCTAACGATCCAAGTCCAACGCATCACCAACGTTAACGGGCATTTTTTATCTGCGAACGGTACCTTAGTGTTAAGGGAAGAGAGACATATGGGCGGTCAAACAAAATATTAATCGTAACTTTACTAAATGCCCACGGAAAATGATGGTAGCGTTTATTTTGTCTATTTTTGTTCTTCTAAATAACTAGCCGTGACATTAAGCTTTGAAACGTTACTAATCAATGTTAGTAATAACAAATTTTCTTGTAGTGAATCAAGGTTCCAGGAGTTGGAATAAAAGTTTTGATAAGATAATCAAACAGTTTGGTTTTTATTAGAACACAGAGAAAGCATGCATACACCGAAATGAATAAGGAAGTGATATTGTGTTCTTAGTATTATACGTCGATGATTTTGGCAATGATGTCACATTATTTTAATCAGTGAAAGCTTGGTCTTCCAATAATTTCTCCATGAAAGATTTGGAAGAAGCGGCCTATATACTAGATATAAAGATCTATAAAGATAGATCTAGTAGTTTATTGGGATTGTCTCAATCCCTATACATAGATAACATACTTAAAAGGTTCGTTATGGAGAATTTCAAGTGTGGAAATATTCCAACGCAATCTAGAATCGTCCTTTCTAGGAAAGACGCTCCTCTAACTAATGAGGATAAAGAGAGTATGAAGAGGGTATCGTATGCATTGGCAACCGGTTCCATAATGTACGCTATGCTATGTACTATACCGGATGTGGCCTACGCATTAGGATACATAAGTCAATACCAATGCAGTCCCGAAGAAAAGCATTGGAATGTCATAAAATGTATACTTAAGTATTTAATAAATACTAAAGACTTATTCCTTATATATGAGAATGCGGACCTCCTTATTAAGAGATATAAAGACTCTAGCTTTTAGAGTGATATCAACGATAGTAAATCAGTGTCAGTTTACCTCTCCACTTTAAACGGTGGAGCCGTTATTTGGAAAAGTTCCAAACAAGAAATAATAGCTAATTCCACTATGAAGGCCGAGTATATTGCTCTAAACGAAATAGGTAGAGAAGCGGTCTGTATGCGTAAATTTATGAGTGAGCTAGGGGTGATTCCCAACACGGAGAATCCGATGATATTGTTTTGTGACAACAATGCGGCGATACAGATCGCAAATGAGTCTACATCATAAAAAAATTAAGATACATTCTTTGGAAGTTCCACCTAATTAAAGAATCTATCTATCTATTACTTAAATATAAAAACAGAAACCCCGACAGAAGGAGTCCCCCGTGAATTTCATCATTTCATCCGAGAAAATTTTCTCCCCGTGTGAATTCTTCCTCCTTTTCACCAGTTGATCTAGCAATATCCTTCTCTAAGGAAAATGCTATAACAACCGGTCTTTAATGCTGGTGAAAAGTTGCGGTGTTGAGTAAACAGATGGAGCCCCCCGTGAATTCCGTCATTTTCATCTGAGAAAATTGTCTCTGCCCGTGTGAATTCTTCCTCCCTTTCGTCGGTTGATCTAGCAATGTCCTTTCTCTAAGGAAAATCAAGAACAACCGGCCCTAATGCCGGTGAAAAGTTGCGGTGTTGAGTGAACAGATGGAGCCCCCGTGAATTTCATCATTTTCATCCGAGAAAATTGTCTCTGCCCGTGTGAATTCTTCCTTCTTTTCGCCTGTTGATCTAGCAATGTCCTTTCTCTAAGAAAAATGCTAGAACAACCGACCCTAATGCTGGTGAAAAGTTGCGGTATTGAGTGAACAGATGGAGCCTCCGGTGAATTCCATCATTTTCATCCGAGAAAATTGTCTCTGCCCGTGTGAATTCTTCCTCCTTTTCCTCGGTTGATCTGGAAATGTACTTTCTCTAAGGAAAATGCTTGAACAACTGGCCCTAATGCCAATGAAAAGTTGCATGTTGAATAAACAGATGGAGCCTCTGTGAATTCTGTCATTTTCATCCGAGAAAATTGTTTTTGCCTGTGTGAATTCTTACTCCTTTTTGCAGGTTGATCTAGCAATGTCCTTTCTCTAATACTACAAAAACCGACCTCTCACTATCTCCCCATTTATTTTTAAGGCTTTGCGCAGAAGGTCCCAATTTCTAACGTTGTTACAAGAAAAGTCCATGTGGCAATGAGTATGTAAATTAGGTTTTTGCTTTTTCTAAATCAGAAAGCGTGCAGTTTCCTAATAGAAAGTGCAAGTTAACTTGCGCATTTCAATAGTTTCAAAATTTCAAGGGTTTAAAAATTTTAAAGATCAAAAGCGGCAGGATACCTTGCATTTTCTGTTAGAAAAGTGCATGGCAACTTGCATTTTATATTTTTCAAAAATAGGGACCAAATTTACATATTCATTTATGTATGTGGACTTTTCTTATAACAACGTTGAGAATACAAATTATCATTAAAAAATTTATAAATCCTCCTCCACCCAATCTCCTAAACATCAGAATTCTTCCTATACATTTCTCGACTATCCGATTAAGTTTGTCTGTAGTCACGACGTTCATATTTAATAACTGGGTTGGTTTTTAGGTAATTACTACTTTTATAATATTTAGTCATTGATGTTGCTGTTAAAGACCCGAATCCTATTTTGTACAGTGCCCTTAAATTACAATTGTTTCTAGACATTTTGTGTACCTTTTGTTGTTTAGATGAAAGGTTAGCAAACCTTTTCATGCAATTACTGTGCTTCAAGTAGTTTGTTTTTTTGTTTATTTTTCCTTTCAAAAAATTTCAACTATAAGTTATTATCTATTTACATGTAGAAAATTCTTTCTATTGCTTAAATGAGTAAATAAGTATGTTCGTTTTTATGATATTTAACTTTACTTTTCAACTATTACACTTACTTAGGTACATGAGTAGTTTATTCCACTTTTTTGCATGGAAGCTAAAGAGCTATTGAATCTACCAGATATGGTCTTTCCTTGCTTTCACATACATAAAAATGTATACAAGTTAAGAATTAAATTAGATGTTTACCTAACTGTTTTACTATGTGGAAATTATTTACTACTAAACTTTCTGCTTTTTCTTTGTAGTTAGGAATTGGTAAAAGATTGTAATACAAATGTATGATTTTATTGATCTCAATTGAATACGTTTACAAGTGATATATGCTGAGTATTTATACAGAGTATTGTACATTGAGCATTTGAATAAAAAGAAAATGGGCTTCGGCTTGATCCACCATAACTTGATCTATTGTATATGATGCGGTGCGGACTATTCTTTTGTACCCGCTTTGCTTACTGAAAAATAAAATGCTTTATACTTTGACCATTTCATTCATTATTCCCCCTCAATTACGGCTAGGGTTTCCTTTCTCCTTTTCTCTTTTAGCCGACAATGTTCCATTCCTCCTTTGTCTTGCAAAATCAAAATAAAATCTTCAATCTAGTTAAGATATTCTTAGCTAGATTGAGAGATAAAGCACCAGCTTCTCATCTAGAGGAGTTTTATGAGCTCAGGCGAAAGCGCTTGATGAGCTTGAGTTAGGTTTTGCTGTATTTTGCTCTACCGCTTCCAATTTGGTTTTAGATCTTGAAGTAGGACTGCTTGCAGTGGCTCTTAGCTTCTCAGTGTTGTGATTGATGTCTTCGAATTTTAGATCTCTCTGAATCTATTGAAATTTTTGGCTGACAGAGGCTTGGTTAGCACGTCTGCTCTTTGGTAAGTAGCAGATAAATGATTAACATTCAATCTGCCTTTAATCACTTGTTCACGCACAAAGTATAAGTCCAATTTCATGTGTTTTGTCCTTGAATGTAAGACTGGGTTCGCTGTTAGTGAGACAATACTCAGATTATCACACCATATAATTGATTACCTAGAGGTTTTGACCTTTAGCTCACTTAACAATGGCTCGATCCACATGATTTCTGCAGTTGTACTTGCTACACTTCTAAATTCTGCTTCGTACTAGATCTTGAAATAGTTGACTGCTTTTTAGAACACCGTGATACTGGATTTTCTCCAAGATATATGCAGTAGCCAGTAGTAGACTTTCTGTCATCTAAATCTATTGCCCAATTTGCATCAGCAAAGCCTGTTAAATTGATGTTAGTACTTAATTTAAGAATTAGTCCATGATTGATAGTTCTATCTTAAAATCCTTTTTACTGCTCTCCAGTGTTCATCCAGTGGGCTCTGCATAAACCGACACACCTTATTTACACTGAATGATATTTCTGGCCTTGTTATTGTAACATACTGTAGAGCTCCTACTATGCTTCTGTACCGCTTTACATTTGTAATTGGTTCACCATGATGCTTTGATAAGTTGCAGTTGCTAATCATAGGAGTAGGTAGTGCATTAGCCTTGTCCATTTTTTCTTTGGATAGAATTTCTGCAATTTATTTTCCTTGACATAGATGAAGTTTTGTATTGTTGATTCTTTTGACATCTATTCCCAGGAAATAATTGAGATCTCCCAGATCTTTAATTGAAAAATGATTGTCAAGATGTTGAATTAGTTTGTTGATTTCCTCTTCATTGCTTCCTGTAACGATGAAATCATCAACATAAATGAGTACATATGTTACATTATCATAACTGTATTTAGTAAATAAAGATGTGTCAGGTTTAGTTTGATGATAATTTAGTTTGGTTAGAATCGACTTGAGTTTGTCAAACCAAACTCTTGGAGCTTGCTTTAATCCATATATGGCCCTTTTTAGCTTGCACACCATTGGCATATTGCTTGTCTGTTTGAATCCATAAGGTTGTTCCATGTATACTTCTTCTTGAAGTTCTCCATTTAAGAAAGCATTGTTTACATCCAGTTGCCTGATTTTCCAATTGTTGTGCAGTGCATAGTTAGAACCACTCTTATTGTAGTTGTCTTAACAACTGGTGAGAAAGTTTCTGTAAAGTCAAACCCTTGTTGTTGAGTATATCCTTTTGCCTCCAGTCTTGCCTTATGTTTTTGAACTGTACCATCAGGATTCTTTTTAAGTTTGAATGTCCATCTACATCCCACTATGTTTTTATGCTTAGGCATAGGGACAAGTTCCTATGTCTTATTCTTTATTAGTGCATTATACTCCTCTTGTATAGCTGCTTTCCATTTTTCATTCTTTATTGCCTGATCATAAGTCTCTGGTTCTTCTGTCTTTATGTCTGCTGCATATATCTTTGGTTTGAATATGCCACTTTTGGCTCTTGTAATCATGTGATGTTGAGTTTTTGCAGGAGCAGTGCTGTGTGTGGGAACAGTTTCTGTTGTAACTTGTTGAGGTCTGGATGAGCTTTGTTCTTCCAAATCTTGATGAGTTTCATGAGAGTCACTATCATCATTTCCTAAGTGTTCTGGTTGACTTGGTGGTTCATGACCTGTTCTAGAATCAGACATAGTGTGTTGTGGACTGGAGTTATTCAGAGCATCTCCTGTACTTCTGTCAGTAAGTTGATCTTGACATATGGGTATTGATGGTATTGATACTTTTGGGTTATAAACCTTATTGGATGTTTTTATTTCTGCACTTGAGAAGGGAAACTAATGCTCATTGAATGTAACATGTCTGGATACTATAACTTTACTATTGCTACTTTAACATTTATATCCTTTCTGATTTTCAGCATAACCAATGAATGTGTTAGGAGACGATCAGAAGCTCAACTTGTGTGGGTTATATAGTCTAAGCCAGGGGAAACATAAATAGCCAAAGGCTTTTAGTTTGAGATAATCATGCTTTGTGTTGAATAATCTTTCAATTGGACATTTTTTCTTCAGTATTCTGGTTGGCAGTCTATTATCAGATACACAATAGTACTGAAGGCATCTGGCCGGAACTTTAAAGGTAGAGATGCCTAGGCTAAAAGTGTGAGGCCTGTCTCTACTATGTATCGATGCTTTCTCTCTGCCAACCCATTTTGCTCAGAGGTATGTGGACATGTTATTTTGTGCACTATTCCTCTTTTCTTGAAGTATTCACTTATTTGTATTCAGTCCCTCCATCTGATTGAAGAACTTTGACTTGATGATTTGTTTATCTTTCAATTTGAGTTATGAAGTGCACTAGAACTTTTGCAGTCTCTGACTTTGTTTTGAGAAAGTATATCCATGTGTACCTAGAATAAGCATCCACAAAAGATACATAATAATTGAAACCATAGTCTGAGTTAATAGGAGCAGGACCCCATAGATCCGTGGCTATCAATTCTAAAGGTTTATTGTATACAGTCTCAGAGTTAGTGAAAGGCAATCTATGACTTTACCCATTTGACAACACGTGCATATATCAGACAGAGATATATTTTCACAAGAAATGTTATTATCACATAAGATTTTCTTTACAATATTTGCACTTGTTTGTGATGCCAAATATCAAAATCATTACTACATATTTTATTTTGATTGATCGCAGAATAAAAACAACCGTAACCCTTGGTTGTAGAAACTTCTGAATCAACTGTGTTGAACTTGTAGAGGCCCTTATACATTTCACCCTACAAAAGAATATCATTTGTAAATCTGTCTTTAACAAGACAATATTTAGAATGAAATTCAAAATAAACATTATTATCATTGGCAAATTGAGATACACTCATCAGATTTTTCTTGATTTGTGGTACTCTCAATAGATTGTTAAGATATAATTGCATGTTTCCTCTTATGCTTCCAAAACCTATATGAGTGATCTTAATTGATTCACCATTGCCCATGTATGGATTTGTTACCTCTACATTCCTTGTTTCCAAGGTTTAAGTTGTTAAGATTGTTTGTAACATGATTTGTTGCCCCTGAGTTTGGATACCATGACTCATCTTGTATGTCCTCTGGTTTAGCAATATCAGTTTGATAGCTTACGTTGCTGTCTGCCTTTCCTTTTGTTTTAGACTGCATATTTGCCATGTTTGCACTTTGATTGAGGTTTCTTTGAGAATTTGATTGATGGTTGGGTACATATGATGCATCAAACCTAAAATAACATTTATTTGCTGCATGACCATATTTCACACAGATTTGACATCTTAATCTATTGCTGTTATTCCATTTGCCTCCTTTATTTCTTCATCTTGAACTTGATCCACCTCTTTGATAATTTTGATTGTTGTTATTTCTGCCATAATTGTTGTTTCTTGATGCAAGATTTACTGTTAAATCTGCATTAATTGATTTCTTTTGATCTATCCTTCCTTCATGTGCAAGAAGAGTTGCCTTTACATATTGCATGTCAGGTATTGTTTCTCTTGATGATATTATTGCAATCACTGACTCATATTCCTCATCCAAGCCATTTAGAATAGGTAGTATTTACTCAGTGTCAGAGACTCTATGTCCTGCTGCATCAAGAAGATCACATAGAGTCTTGATCTTGGTCAGATATTCTCTCATACACATGTTGTCTTTCTTTAAATTTTGTAACTGTCTTTTGTAAAACATAATTTTTGCTGTTGATTGAGAACTGAAAATTTGCTCCACCATTGTACATATGCCATGGGCTGTTTTGCAACCAATAGGAGGTTAGAACCGATCGATGACAACAACCAAGATGACAGTAGACTGTCTTGTCTTTGGTGATTTGTGAAATCTTTATTACTGATTAGTCTGCCATCACTGCTCTCTATCATTCTTGCTGGTATGACTGTTGTTCCTTTGATGTAATCATCAAGACCGTACTCTCTTATGGTTGTTTCAATTTGAAACTTCCATAAGAGATAGTTATTTTCATCTAGCCGTGTTGTTATGATCTGATTTTTAGGATTGATAATCACTATTGCATTGTTTTCATTTGACAGATTTGTGGTATTTCTTGGAGAAGATGGTGATGTTGAGGATTGCTCTTCATTCCTCTCAGCCATTTAAGCAGATACTGATGATCTATGCAAATGCAAACTGTATTAGATGAAAAGAAAGAAGAAAAATCTTTCTGACCTTCTTTCTTGATGATTCAGATTGTGAAATTGAGGTAGTGCATCCAGATCTGGAGTGATGGCTCTGATCTGACCAGTTCTTGGAGAGGCACTTGTCTCCTTTGAGGTAAAAAAGAGTTTCTTGATGAGCTGTGGGTTTTCTTGATCGAAAACCTGGTCTCTCAGGTGATGATTTTACAATGTGATGAGAACTGGGGTGCGGCCTGAACCCCAAGTGATGATACTGACTCTGATGGAGTCTCAGGCGGGGCACTTTGCCGTTAGGTGATGATGAGCTCTGATATCAAGTTAGTAATTGGTAAAAGATTGAAATGAAAAAGTATGATTTTATTGATCTCAATTGAATACGTTTACAAGTGATATATGCTGAGTATTTATACAGAGTATTGTACATTAAGCATTTGAATAAAAAGAAAATGGGCTTCGGCTTGGTTCAGCATAACTTGATATGTTGTATATGATGCGGTGCGGATTATTCTTTTATACCCGCTTTGCTTACTAAAAGATAAAATGCTTTATACTTTGACCATTTCATTCATTATTTGTATTAGTTTATGTATCATAAACAATTGATTCATTTTAGTTTGGTACTGCAGGTTGGAGCTAGTGCCGAAGCACATGTCTTAATTGGAACTTAATATAACAAAGTTTAATTATATGACAAAAAGAAGGCAGGAACAAAAAATGTAGCATCCCAATTGTGAAATTTCGGTAATCAGTATCCATCATAACTGTTTGATGTTCATTAGTTTGTCTATAAGCTCAGTTGTAATACATTATACTCATTTACAAAGAAAACTCACATAATACACATTTTACAAAGTCCTATCAGCGTATACTACATTCTTTATATATATGTACACATTGCAACTAAATTTTGTGGGACTGGTTTCTTTACACACAAATAATACTCTCAGGCGGACCTTATTATATTTAACTTCTTTCTTCATACCTCAAAGGAAAAATATCAAACACCGTAGATTATTTTAGATTTAATAATTTTTACAGCCTCTATTGTCATGACAATCATTAATGAACCTGTGCAGTTAAAGCGCTCAGCGGATTCAATGCGATGGAGGTGCAAAAAGTCATAGCGGGGATACAACGAGGATATAGCGGGATATAGCAGATCACTTTAAAATAACATATAAAATTCATACCTAATGTTTTTACAAATATATAAATGGTAATTAAATAAAAAATTAACATTCAATTAAATTATAATTAATACATAAATAATTTTAAATAAAAACATGTGCGAATATACTATACATAAACGTAAAACTATTATATAGCATAATTGAACTTAGTAGAATATTAGAGTATTTTCATTTCTGAAAATATATTAAAAATTCAATTAAATAAATTAATTTAATAATTTTTATAATGTATAAATGTCGTTTTTCAATTCATTTCTTTAAAGAAGATATAGCGAAAATAGCAGAATATAGCGGGAACAACGAGATATAGCGGAAATAGCGGGGCTTAAAGCGGAAAGGCTATATTTAGGGATATATGAAAAAAATCATAGCGGTAGAAATCCGCTACGAGATATAGCAGGGTTATAGCAGGGTAATAGCGGGGCATTAACTGCATTGTAATTAACATTACTATCGATAAATACATTTTTTTGTTCTACTTCTCTTTATAAATTTGTCAACATAGAAACTTCTGAGCTGTATAATTATAGGAACATATTTTCCATAATATTTTTACCATTCTACGGTCGGTGTATGGATGATATATTCATCTGTTAGTGCGAGATTACCATTTTAACAGTCTATGTTTGTTGAGCTTGATATTTTTTGTATTTTAATTCTTCCATCAAATCACCAATAGTATAAAACATAATTTTGAACTGTGTTCATATTTCTTTACCATACCACTTTCACTCTTAGTTGCTTTTGTAGATTATATCTTCTCATAAATTATTTTTCATTCGTATTAGCTATCTAAATCAATATGAAATTCTGCAAGTAAAATACACTTTTTGATATATATATATATGCTTGTATGTATGTATATCTCTCTATGCATTATCTACACCTGTACATGATTAATATCATAGTGGATAAATTGTGTCCTCTTCGATTTATTTTTCCATATCTTAAAACGTAGATATACAATGGGTTAGTTTTAACCTTGGATGTGGTTATTTGTGGGAATTTTCACAAGTCAATACGTTTCATGTTGTGGGAGTTTCCATGTTTAGTTTGCCTATTAGCTGCATGCCTACACCTCTTATGGTACACCCATTATGCTACACCTTAATGATTTCTTGAATTAAACAAATTCGAAATGAATCCAAGATTTGGGGATATGTTGTTATATAGTTAAAGATGACCTTAGACAAAAATTTGAATTGTATTTTGTAGATTTTAAATTTAAAAGTAACATTCAAAATGAAAAGGTAATTGTAATGACTAACATTTTATCCAACATTTTAAACATGTTAGAAATTTTAAAATGATCTCAAAAATTGTATAGATGATGTTTGTAATATAGATTAAACATACTCAACGTTTGGAATCATTTGAAATGTGTAAAACTAGGAAAAAAACATCAAGGTGTGGTGTAGGTGTGTAACGTAAGAGGTGTAGCAGTTCCTTTCCCTGTACACACATGCACACAGTTATAGATTTAGACCACTTGTGCTACTTAACTATATGTGAAGCTCTTTGTCTATAAAGTCACAGTTCATACACGGTAATTGAAAGTTTGAGTGTTAAGCTTTGATCTTTTTCCATATATAGTAAGACGGTGTTTACATAACCATATGAGTACCCATTAGTACCAATATTATTATTTTTTGACATTTTTCCTCCTACGACTAAAATAATATTAGTCCAGTTGCGTATGTAGAATAATCATGTTTGCAACTAGGTATTGGCAGATAATTATGTTCAATTTAGACATATTACTTATAAATTTATAAACCATATACTAAAAGTTACCTAGCACAAACCCAGATTTGAGTACCAGAATACATTTCATGTTGGAATACACATACATGTGTGTGTGCGCACACGCATGTGCGTCTGTTTTCTACAACATTATCCTCATGTAAGAATACAAATGTTTTCCCGATGTATATAAAATTTTGATCATTAATTGACATTTGAGTTAAACCTATATATTCTAATAAATTAGCAGTGATATTAAACCTAGAAGCATATATGAAATATTTGATTACTTGGTACAATTTGTTGTATGGACTAACCATTTCTTTTTCTTTTTTGAAAATTGGAAAACACGGCCCAAGGCCGAAAATAAAACGGGTATATACTACCCATGTTACAACCAAACTGCGGCTATTATATACAACACAACCGCTTCAAAACCTCTTAGACTAAACAGAAACAACAAACCCTAGAGATTAGGGCAAATCAAGCACGCTGCAATTCAAAAGATTTCTCTCGAATTCCAGCTTAATCTTGGCTCATGAAGGTTTCAAACACCTCTCCTTGCTGAAATTTCTTCTTTCAAGTTGCGGACCTAATGAGCTTTTTCCACAGTCGATCGATAGCTCGCGATCTAATACATTTTGCTTTACTTGATCTCAAAGTTTGCTACTTTTAACTTTGATATGAAGATTAATAAGCTTTGAAGTGCTTTATGCATATGAAACCCTAGCCAAGAGGATATTCAGAGCTTCTTTTAGCTAAAAATGGCTGCTTTCTCTCAAGGCTTTATGGTGGTTTCCAGTCAAAAGTTGGCTTTTGAAGGTTGCTTCTTTCGTGACAGTCTCTAATAGATATGTATAAACTTCAATTGCATAAAATCCTTCTGTATAGATTATTACTTAATCTCTGACAATTGATGTCTTGTTGCATGATATTTCCTTGTTGAAGGGGATGAATTTCTTCAGGCATTAAGCAGCATGCGTGGTAGTTCCAGCTCAAATCTGGTAAGAGGGGTGGTAGATTAGAACTTTTATTTATATTATTTTTCAAGTTTTAATTATTAAAAGCATGATTACTTCCCTTGCAAAGATCGTTAAAGATTTGAGCGTGAGAATGGCCGCCTCCAACGAAAGTGCTTCCGAGATTGGTAGCATCCAAGTTTCTTAACTCAGTACCACAGTTGTTTATTTTACTCCAATGACTACTCTCGCCATAACTCCATACAGATAAGTGATACACTTTATCGTTAAGTCTGCTTCGATAGTAGCTTCCATTTAAGTTGAAGATAATATCTAATGAATTCTGAGCTTTGATTTTAGGCAAAGAATGGTTCGCAATTGGCTGTGCTTTGTCAGAGTGGTAGATTCCAGTCATATAAGGTGAGATATTTGATTTACCTTTATCACTGCTTTCATATTTTGAACTAATATTTTTTATCTTGTAGTTTTGAAATTGGCCACTTCTTTGCGCAACCCTGCTATCTTCTTTGTAACCTCCACTAATTCTACTTCGAGGAATATCAGAGTTATATTTTCCTTCTTGTAAGTATAAATGCAAAACATCCTCAAAATTATTTGGCACATATTGCTTTTGCATTTGATTGTTTTTGTGTGATTATTGATTACTTGATTTCCGAAGAATGATTTGACATCTAATTCAATTTCTTTCCAAAGTTGCAAGCTGCTCTTTTCTTTGTTGTCATGCAACCTTGTATTTCTTTCTTTCCATATACGATAGACAGTAGTTGTGAGAATGATATTTGCCCAATTGAATTCCTTAGATTTGTGTTTGAATTTTTCCTTAATTGATTGAATGCTGCTCCTTATATTTTGAATTGCCCGATTTTGATTAAGATTGAGCTTTCCTTTAGCTATAGCCCAGATATGCATAGAGTATGCACACTCAAAGAATAAATGTTCCATGCTATCTGAATCATCTTTACAAAGCAAGCATTTAATTTCACCCTTTGTATTCCATTTATTACATCTATCTCTAGTAGGTAATCTGTTTAAACTTGCTAAATAGGCACAAATTGTCATTTTTGGACAATTCTTTTTATTCCAAATGACAGAATGCCAATCCACTTCTATTTCAACACCTTTTATGTTTTCCCATGTGTTTTTGAATGAGAATTTGCCTTTTGAGCTTAATTTCCATTGTCATTTGTCTTTTGAGTTGCTGGGATTGATTTCTATTTTTTCTATTGCAGATTTGAATATTGATGCCGTAGATTTTGAATTTATATTCCATTTATGATTTTGAATTATACAGTCAACCTTGGCATTCACATCTCCAAACTGGTAAATGTTAATCCATCCTAATAAATTTACTAGAGATTTTCCATAAATCCATGGATCAATCCAGAAACTGGTTTGCTTTCCATCTTTAAATTGCCTTACAAGATACTTGAGTTCAATTTCTCTACAGTTTAAGATATTTTTCCAAGTAAAAGAGTAATGATTTTCCACTGGCATAGTCCAAAAATTCTTGTTTTTGAGATATTTTCCTTTCATCCATTTGGCCCACAAAGATTTTCCCTCTAAAAATTTCCAGAAATTTTTTAAATTGCAAGCAGCACTTAAATCATTGAAGTTTCTCAAACCCATGCCTCCTAATTTCTTTGATTCGCAGACTATATTCCAATTGACTTTATGAAATTTTCCACATTTTCTCAATTATTGAATTGCTTTTTTGGAATATTATGAGTTTGCAACCAATACATGATGATAGCAGTGATGACTGAGTGGGTTAATTCAAGCCTGCCAGCAAGTGAGAGTAGTTTGCTAGACCAGCCCTCTAATTTTCCTTGAATTAAATCATGTAGTCTAATGGCAGCCCTTAGTATTTGACTGGCAATTGTCCCTCTTGAAAATTTAAGATACTTAAAACTTCTGATTCCCTATTGCACTCTTTTCTGGAAAAAACTTTACTTCTGCATTTATTAATTGCAACCTGCATACTCCTTCATTTTTCCAAATACTTTCATCAAAGTATTAGCACTACCAATATCTGCATTTAAAAGTAAAAGTAAGTCATCAGCATATAATAAGTTAGTAACACTTGGTTTTGTCCTATTAATTGTTTTTAAATTTCCTTTAATCTGTTCAATTTCCAATTGTATAGAGAGATATTCCATGGCAATTGCAAATAAATAAGGTGAAAGAGGATCACCTTGCCTTATGCCTCTATTACTATGAATAAAACCGCTAAGAGAGCCATTTATTAAAATAGAATAAGTAATGTTATTGATACGTTCTTTTATTAAATGACAAAAATTTTCATTAAACCCTGGTAGCTTCAACATATGTATTATAAAATGCATGTTTACTTTATCAAAAGCCTTATGTAAATCAACTTTTAAACACATTTTGTTCTTACTTCCATGGTTAAAATTTCTTATCATTTCGTGTGCTAATAAAACGTTTTCTGAAATTAATCTTCCTGGAATAAACGCAGATTGATTTTCAACAATAATATGTTTTAAAAATATTTTTAATCTATTTCAAAGAATTATAGCTTTAATTTTATATATAAAATTGCAATAAGAGATTGGCCTATAGTTTCCTAGGTTGTTAGGAACTTTGATTTTTGGAACTAAAGTAATATGAGTATGATTAAAACTTTTCAAAATTTTCCCATTAACCAAAAACTAATTTGCTGCTTCAAACAGTTGTTCTTTAATATCCTAACGGTGTACTTTATAAAATTTTGCCCCAAACCCGTCTGGACCCGGTATTTTATCATTATTTGCATTAAAGATGATTTTCTTAATCTCTCTCATACTCGCAGGAGAAAGTAAAATTTCCTGACTATTTTAATGTAAAACAAATTTCGTGTTAATATTTGGAAACTTTGTTAAAAGATTATCAGCATTATAAATGGCAGTATAATAACTAATAGCTTCTGATTTAATCCTAGAAGCATCATTTATTATATTACCATTAACATCAAATAATTTCCCAATGTTGTTTTTATGTTTTCTATTTGACATTTTCACATAAAAAAATTTGCTGGCCTCATCCCCATTAGATAGCCAGTCAACTTTAGCTTTCTGCCTCATGTTGATGGCTTGCATGTGAAGAGTATTAACCAACTTATTCTGAGTTTGGAAAAATTTGTTAATTAAGAAATAGTCCGAGCTATCATTGTCTATAAGATTCTGCAAACTCTCACATTCCTCTCTAATTTTATTAATTTCCGATTTTGATTTATTTTTATTTCAAGATTTTAAATTGCTTTTAGTTTGTTGTAATAACTTACTGAATCTGTACCGGGCAGTGCCCTGCATAGAAATAACAAGGCTGTTTTGTACCACTTCTCTATAAGAGCTTTCTAATATCCATCCATTCACAAATCTGAATGGTACATGTGCTTTATTTAAATTAATTTTTTCAAAAATAATTTGAATTTGGGTATTGTTAACCTGCCTTTTGGCAAGGCCATAGGCAGGCAGATTTAACTAAGTCGATTCCTCGGTTATCAAGGATGGAATGTGGTAGGTTTGAGTCGACTGGATGGATAGGTAACGCTGCACGTTTGGAAGTCGCACCATGCAAGTCGCTCGGCATGGAAGTCGCACCAGGGAAGTCGCTCGGCATGGAGGTCGTTCGGCATGGAAGTCGTTCGGCATGGAAGTCGTTCGGCATGGAAGTCGCACCATGGAAGTCGATACAGGAAGTCATGTCGTTCGGCATGGAAGTCGCTCGGCATTGGAAGGCGTTCGGCATCGAACCTCCCTCGGCATTGGACATCGCTCGGCATTGTACCTCGCTCGGCATTGGAAGTCGCTCGGCATTGGAAGGCGTTCGGGATCGAACCTCGCTTGGCATTGGACATCACTCGGCATCGAACCTCGCTCGGCATTGGTGAGACGGCTCGGGATTGTGGTGAGGCTGGTGTGGCTCGGCATTGTGGTGAGGCCGGTGTGGCTCGACAATGTGGTGAGGCCGGTGTGGTTCGGCATTATGGAGGTATGTGTGGCTCGGCACTGTGGAGAGGCCGGTGTGGCTCGGCATTGTGGAGGAATGTGGATCGGTGGAAGGCCTTGATGGACCCGGATCATTCAGAAAGCCCAACAACTCAGGATTTGCCTATAAATACAGCATGTGAGGGTTCAGAAAAGGGATCTTCCTTTCGACTCCCTTACTTTCTCCTTTCTAAGGTTAAGGCAACTCTGCCATTTTGTAACTGTAATCGGTTATTACAGCAATAAAAAGGAAACTTCCGGAGTGGACGTAGGCCGGAGTTAGCCGAACCACTATAAAATTTGTTGTTCTTTACTGCTTTCATTTTAATCTTTGTTGTTCTTCATATTAATATCCTCCACGTATAATCTATCTGTGAGCTGTGACTGGTATTTGGTGCTTTCGCTTGGATTTGCGTGTTAGTGACCAATTTTGGCGCTAACACTTTGGTGCTTTCACTGAGAACGCAAGCACTCGGGAATTTTAGAGTTAGGAACTTGGATCCTAGAAAGCAATGGCTAGACCACCAACGAGGAAGCAAGCAGCGGAAAGGAGCAATCAGGAAGGAAGTCAAGCGACCTGTTCTGGAGCTGGAGAGGATCATGCATCCATCTACATAACTCGGGACGAGATGCAAGTGATAATGAATTCTATGCAGGAGCAGATGATGAAACGGCAAGAGGAGATGATGCAGGCTCTTCTTAGGCAATTTGGACAACCAGGAACTGCAGGTGCTCAAGTTCGTGGAACTGGACCAGAGGAACTCAACCCGCGGACAGATGGAGTGATTCAGCAGGGGGCAGCTCCCAATCAACAAACAGCTAACAATCTAGATGGACCTAGACTCGGGGGCACACCCCCAGGTAATGCTGGACCAGTTCATGGAGGGATACCGGATGACGCTACGCGGCCTGACGTCGATAGGAATACATGAGTACGTGATGAGGAATATGTGCCAGAATTTCCTCGGGGACTCGGGGGGCAGTCTGGAAACATGGATATGGGACAACCCTTGGTTGGAAACATTGGATTGGCTGACATTATCAGGCGAACTATTCGCGGAGGTCTGACAAACAGGGATTCAGAGGGAGTTAACAAAAGTCCGTTTACCTGGAACATTAGGACAGCTAGGAATCCGCCCGATTTCAAACTACCCACTCTGGAAGTATACAACGGGAAGATGGATCCCACCGACCACTTGATGAGGTACACTAGGCATATGGAAGTGCTGGGGGCAACGGAGGAGGTTATGGCCCGATGTTTCCCCCTGTACTTGACTGATATTGCTGCTATGTGGTTCAGACAGCTGGAGGATGGATCCATTGGAACATGGATGGAACTAGTGGGCAAGTTCTTAAGTCAGTTTCGAGTTCACATAAAATGGCCAAAGAACGTGATGACGCTAACGTCAGTCAAACAGGGGACGGATGAATCACTCAGGACATTTTTAACTCGATTTAATGCAGCAGTTGCTTCGGTGGATCGGCCGGATCCATCAATGGTTCTGATGGCTGCGGTATCAAGAGTCAGAGATAATTCGGATTTCAAAGTATCGTTGATACGGGACCAACCGTTGGATCTTGGGGAATTCTTTCATAAAGCTGAGAGATTTCTTCGACAAGAGGATGCATGTTTGGACATGAGGTCAAAGGAAGTAAACATGATTAAGGATGGAGGACTACCCGGCGAAAGCTCGAGTGGGGGCAAGGATAAAGGGAAAAGGAAGCGCTGGGGAGAACCAAAGTTCTCTACTTACACAAGATTGAACGCAACGCTGGAGCAGATATTCTTGGATACTCGAGATCGCCTTCCGTATCGAAGGCCGGCGAGGAGGGAGCCTTCAAAATGAGAAAGGGCGTCAGGAAGGCACTGTCTTTTTCATGACCTGGACGGGCATGATACTAACAGCTGCCGGCATTTGAAGGACATAATCAGGAGCATATAAGGAATGGTTAGTTGCAACAATATGTCGGAACTCGGAATGCGGCGGTGGAATATGAGCAGCCACCGTCTACCTTGAACGATGAGGGCATGAGACCCAGGGATGGTGGTCGATTGGTCATCAACTAATCTTGATGGTTTGGAATAAGTAACAAACTCCGGGCAAACGGTTAAATCACTTACTCATGTACGGGGTCGGAGATAACCCTCAGGCATGCTCTGAAATAATGGCTTACCGAGACGCCCTGGTTTGTGAAATCTGTTTTTTCCTTTGACTTGGACATTTGTTTTTTCTGGTTTGGTTTTGGAGTTTGGTTTGAACTCCTTGTTTTTCTCGTTTTCTGGTTTGGATTCGGGTTTGGATGTTTGTTTTTTTGGTTTGGATTTTTGATATGGATTTCTGGTTTTCTGGTTGAATTTGGATTTCGGTTTGGATTTTGGCTGAAAGGTCATCGAGCATGGACTATGCTCGGTAAGGGTTCAGAGAGACCGAGATTCGGCCTAGGACTTAGGCCCCCTATTGTCTCCTATGCAGGTCGTTGAGTATGGACTATGCTCGGCAAGGGTCCAGAGCGACCAGGATTCGGCTTAGGACTTAAGCCATGGCATTATTTGACGTTCAGGGACATTGAACCAGGAACACCATGGAATTACTTAACATAGGTCGTCAAGTGTGGATTGCGCTTGGCAAGAACCCGGAGAGGTTACAGATTTGGATATTGGCTATGAACAGCTAAGGGTTTTGGGCATGGATCCAAAACGGTCCCGGATTTGGACATCGACCCGGAGAGGTCATGGACGTGGTTATTGGTCGTTGGATATGGATGGATTAGAACTCGGTTGTCGAGTTCAGATGGATATGGATTTGGCTAAGCATTTGGTTACTGGATTCAGAATTGGATATCGACTCAGAGTAGTCGTAGATTCGAATAAGGATACAACAATGGCACTTGGATAAAATGGATTGGATTATGAATCGAAAAGTGTGGATGTGGATAACATACATACTTCGGATATCGGACGTGAGTCTATTCAAAACACACCTTCCAATAGCAAGGCATGTTTTGGGGGGCAAAGTGTTAACCCGCCTTTTGGCAAGGCCGTAGGCAGGTGGATTTAATTAAGTCGATTCCTCAATTATCAAGGATGGAATGTGGTAGGTTTGAGTCGACTGGATGGATAGGTAACACAGCATGTTTGGAAGTCGCACCATGGAAGTCACTCGGCATGGAAGTCGCACCAGGGAAGTCGCTCGACATGGAGGTCGTTTGGCATGGAAGTCGCTCGGCATGGAAGTCGTTCAACATGGAAGTCGCCCGGCATGGAAGTCGCACCATGGAAGTCGCTACAGGAAGTCATATCGTTCGGCATAGAAGTCGCTCGGCATTGGAAGGCGTTCGGCATCGAACCTCGCTCGGCATTGGACATCGCTCGGCATTGTACCTCGCTCGGCATTGTACCTTGCTCGACATTGGAAGTCGCTCGGTATTGGAAGGCGTTGGGCATCGAACCTCGCTCGGCATTGGACATCGCTCGGCATCGAACCTCGCTCGGCATTGGTGAGACGGCTCGGGATTGTGGTGAGGCTGGTGTGGCTCGGCATTGTGGTGAGGCCGGTTTGGCTCGGTAATGTGGTGAGGCCGGTGTGGTTCGGCATTATGGAGGTATGTGTGGCTCGGCACTGTGGAGAGGCCGGTATGGCTCGGCATTGTGGAGGTATGTGGATCGGTGGAAGGCCTTGATGAGCCCGGATCATTCAGAAAGCCCAACAACTCAGGATTTGCCTATAAATACAGCATGTGAGGGTTCAGAAAAGGGATCTTCCTTTCAACTCCCTTACTTTCTCCTTTCTAAGGCTAAGGCAACTCTGCCATTTTGTAACTGTAATCGGTTATTACAGCAATAAAAAGGAAACTTCTGGAGTGGACGTAGGCCGGAGTTAGCCGAACTACTATAAAATCTGTTGTTCTTTACTGCTTTCATTTTAATATTTGTTGTTCTTCATATTAATATCCTCCACGTATAATCTATCTGTGAGCTGTGACTGGTATTTGGTGCTTTCGCTTGGATTTGCGTGTTAGTGACCAATTTTGGCGCTAACAGGTATGATCACTAGTTGTTTGAGGAAGAGTATTACAATAGAAATTTGGAAAAAGATTTATGAATTTTTAGTTTAAAAAAATCATATCTAATTTACAGTGTATATTTCTATAAAGACCATATTTCCATGTAAATTTATTTCCAAAAATAATAGGTTCTGTTAGAAATGTTCTTAGCAAAAATTTATTAATTTTCTCCAATTTTTTGGAAGAAATAGTAATTCCCCCTTTTTTTTCAAAAGCATGCAAGATAGTATTAAAATCCCCTAATAAAATCCATGGGTTTTTCATGTTTTTGTTTAATAATTCAATATGATTCCAAAGTAAGTTTCTTTCAATTTCATTATATAAAGCATAAATAAAATTAATTTCCAAAAGTAAACCCCCTCTATTTGCATATATACAATGAATATATTGTAAATCTATAAAGTATTGTTTAACTTGCCAAACATTTGGGTCCCATAATACTAAAATTCTACCATTACCCCCCATTTTATTATTATGTATCATACTCCAGTCACTTAATATTCTTACTGCATATTCCTCAATTTTTCTATCCCTCAATTTATGTTCTAAAATACCTATAGTACCATGTTTACAACTACCCAGTAAGCTAGTTAAGTCTAGCATTCTTTTAGGAGAGTTTAAACCCATTATTTTCCACGCTATAATAGAAGTTGCCATATAAGTAAACAAAATATTATATAAAGGATACAATAAAGGATATTTTAAGTTTAAGCCTTTGCAGCCTTTTTGCACCTCTTTTTGCATGCAGTTTTTTCTTGGGCTTTAATCTGCTCATCCCATTTTGGATTTCTCATGATATATTTATTTCTGAATTCTTCTTCATCTCCACTATCCCCTTCATTAGCTATAATTATTTCGCTTATGCACTTTGTTCTACACTTTTTTCTTTTGCATTTTTTAAGAACATATTGATTCTACCAACAGATCTTTTCCAACTGTGTTTGTCTCGGTTGGAAATAGAGGAGATGCTTCAGTATTGTCTGCTGCAACATCTTCCCAATTATTATTTACTAATGCTGAATTCATTTGCTCTATATCAATGCATAAGCTTGAGAATTCCTTTTGGGGGAGACTTAATGACATAATCCCCATTTGCATTTGCTTGATTTTCTTTTGCTTGTGAGTCTTGTGTACTATTGCAAGAGTTCACTTGTAGTAGTGTAGTAAACACTTACATGCTATCAGTAATCTCTTCTAAAACTGTTGCTGTCTCAACTTTGTTACTGGATTTGTTTCAACTGCTATTACCAAATTTTCAAATGCATCTTTTCCTTTTTCTAAAACAGTGGTGGCTTCCAAATTTGCATTGTATTCAGAACTTGTTTTCTTATCAGCAACAGTAGGCCTTTCTAAACCAACATCTCCTTCCAAACTTTTATTTTCAACTTCTTTTGACAATTGCTTATTTTCTCTATTTACTTCAGGAGAATGATTTTTAAAACTTATTCCCCTATCTACAACAGTAGATAATCTTAAAACTATATCGCTTTCCAAGTTTTCATTTTCAACTTCTTTTGATAATTGCATATTTTCTCTATCCATTTCAGAAGATTTTTCAACTTCTACATCACATGCCTTATTCTCTTTACTGATTTCATAATGCAATACTTTTTCCATGCAAGATTTTACCTTCCACACTTTTACAGAATTATAATTTTCTTGATCATGCCCAAAACATATACATGTGTTACATTTCAGGGGAATCCATTCACATTCAATTCTTTGAACTAGATTTTCACCATCATGCATAGTTATATAAACTTCTTTTGGTAATTCAGCATCTACTTTTATTTCAACAAGAACTCTAGCATAACCAAGCCGAGTATCCTTAGCAGTTTGCTCATCTAGTTTCATTGGAATACCTACTACACTAGCAATTGCACTAAACGCTTCCCTATCCCATAGTCTCAGAATTAAATTAGGAAGTCTGATCCATATGGGTAGTGTTGACAGCAGATCTTTATTAAGATTTACTTTCTTTGTCCATTTTATGAGAATTAGAAGTTTTCCAAAAAGAAAGAAAGGGCCACCATTTATGGCTTTGAGACATTCTGCATGGTTTGCAAATTTTATAATGAAAAATTCCATATTTCTGGCATAAATCTCAAAGTTACCCGAAGGTTTCCATGTTCTTGTCACGAATGCTTTGAAATGATGATATGGTAGGCGATCTCTAAAGGCATAAGCAACAACTGAACTATCCCATTTAGTTTCAGTCCTCATACTAACCTCCTCATTCATAGTTATAACTTTTTTTTTACCATTAATGGTAATTGGAGCAACAAATCAAGATCCAATTTTGAGGTAATGCCACCATTTTTCAATATATCCGCCCACGACGATGGTGTTTTACCATTGTCCTATAAGTGAACCGCGCCTTGCAATCTTGGAGCAGGAGCAACCATTCTCAGATTCCCATTCTGGCACCCCAATCTTGCATCAGGAACAATGTTTCTTGATCTCAACTCATTTTGCGATCTGGGCATAAATCTTTACTTGAAATGGAATGGTCGAGTTCTTGGTTTATTTGTGAATTTTGCTTGCTGTCGATTCTTGCAGTGGCTCACTAACTGATAGCCATCTTCATCTATTATTGGTTTGATGGCTCCAGGGTTTGGTTGTGAATGAGGATTGGAATTGAGAGGAGGATGGAGATTATGAGGATTGGAATTGAGAAGAGAATGAAGATTATGAGGAGATTGGCCCTTGATCTGATCAAAGGTAGTCATTGGAGTTCGGGTGAAATTTTTTATTCTTTTTTAATTCTTTTTTAATTCTTTCTAAGACTAACCATTTCTTATTTAACATAATAATAGAGGAATATGGTTTGATGTATTAGAATATGATACATATTTTTCTATCATATCATATAAATGTTGATTTGACAGCACTATAATTAAATTGCAACAAATCAGAACTTACCTATAAAAAATTACAAGAATTAAAACTTCCAACTTCCATTATATATCCAATTGTAGTGAATTCTAATAAAACCAATTTAAGAGGAGTTTGGTAGATGAAAGATGAGGACAACACACATTATTATGGAATCATAAACAATGTATGTCCATTACATTAACCTATAAATGCTTTTTTTCTTCTAAGTTACCTTTTTGCACATGATTTCTTAAAGTTGATATGGATTATTTATTACCAACGGTGATTCTATTTGTTATCATTGGTGTTTTATGGCTTTGAAACGCCTAGGGATTCTAAGTTTTGGTAACCAAGTTTTTAATCATGTTGAACATTCTCTTGGTTATGAATCAATACGAGTTAAATTTTTAACTTAGTATGAAGATACCATATCAATTAACCATATTACTCTAATCAAAATATGATAGAAAACGGGAAAGAGTATCACTATTCCAGAGTTTGTAAATATGATTGCATCTCTTACTATATAGCAGTGATACACGAGATTGGTAAGTATTGGCTTTTTAAATATTCAATTTAATCATTTACTACTTTATTACGATATATGTCTAGATGTTGGGTGTTCACACTTTTTTCTGACCATAACCATAGTGCTTAAATGTAGACATAAACATGTAAATCAACAATTATAGCGCTGCCAAAATTTATCGATTTCAGTACAAAAATTATAAGATATTGAATTCTTTTCTTTCCACTTTTAATTATGGATACATATTGTGTGCTCATATCTTTACTGCTAATAAAGAGAATTCATTAAATAGATTTACTCGATGTCTTTCTAAAATTCCAAATATACCCTTTTACATCTTATAGAGAAATAATATTCAAATATGGGGATGTAGCCTGTTATTTTCTAAGTACAGCTGTTAATCACCATGGAGAAATGTAGTATACGTTCATAAGTTGAAGTATCCCAGTGTTCCATATTGTTTGTAATTTACGTGGTAGTTCATCGGTCGATGTCTTTGCCCGATTCCAAGTTAGTATGAAGAAGTTATTGCAGTCCGAACAAAAAAAATAGCGGCTTCTACCTAGGCGGCGGAGTTCAAATATGAGTATGTAGTCTATTATTTTATAAGTACGACTGTTATTCACCATGGAGGACTACAGTATGCATTCATCAGATGAAGTATCGAAGTGTTCCATATTATCCATAGTTCAGGTGGAAATTCATCGGTCGAAGTCTTATCGGATTTCGAGTTAATATAAAGAAGTTAATGTGGCATGAACAAAAGAAAATAGCGGCTTCTGCCTAGGCGGAATTCAAATATGAGGATGTAGCCTGTTATTTTATAAGTACAATTGTTCTCACTATGGAGAATTACGGTATACATTCATAAGTTTGGGTATCCGAGTGTTCCATATTGTCCGTAATTTAGATGGAAGTTCATCGGTCGAAGTCTCGCCTAATTCCAAGTTAGCATGAACAAGTTATTGTAGTATAAACAAAATAAATAGCGTCTTCTGCCTAGGCAGAGTTCAAATATGGGGATATAACCTATTATTTTCTAAGTACAACTATTAATCACCATGAAGAACTACGATATACGTTCATAAGCTGAGGTATTCGAGTCTCCCATATTGTCCGTAATTTAGGTGGGTCATCGGTCAAAGTCCCGTCTTATTCCGAGTTATTATGAAGAAGTTATTGCAGTTTAAAAAAAATAGCGGCTTCTGCCTAGGCGGAGTTCAAATATGAGGATATAGCCTATTATTTTCGAAGTACAACTGTTAGTCACTATGGAGAACTACAGTGTGCGTTCAAGAGATGAAGTATCTAAGTGTTCCATATTGTTCCTAATTTAGGTGGGAGTTCATCCTTCGAAGTCTCGCGTGATTTCGAGTTAGTACGATTGCAGTATGAACAAAAAAATAGCGGTTTCTGTCTAGGCGGAGTTCAAACATGGGGACGTAACCTGTTATTTTCTAAGTACAATTTTTAATCACCATGGAGAACTACGATATACATTCATAAGCTATAGTATCCGAGTGTTCATATTGTCTGCAATTTAGGTGGGAGTACATCACTCGAAGTCTCGCTTGATTCCGAGTTATTATGAAGAAGTTATTGTAATCTGAACAAAAAATAGCGGCTTCTGCCTAGGCGGAGTTCAAATATGAGGATGTAGCATCTTATTTTTAAGTGCAACTGTTAATCACCATGGAGAACTACAATATACGTTCATAAGCTGAAGTATCCAAGTAAACACTCCCATCTAAATTACGAACAATATGGTACACTCGGATACTTCATCTTGTGAACGCACACTGTAGTTCTCCCTGGTGTTAAACAGTTGTACTTAGAAAAGAACAAGCTATATCCCCGTATTTGAACTCCGCCTAAGCAGAAGCCGCTATTTTTTTGTTCATACTGCAATAACTTCTTCATGCTAACTCGAAATCGGACGAAACTTCGACCGATGAACACCCACCTAAATTACGGACAATATGGTACAATCGAATACTTCATCTAGTGAACGTATACCGTAGTTCTCCATGGTGACTAACAGTTGTACTTAAAAAATAACAGGCTATATCCCCACTTCAGTGCTCACTGTAGTTCTCCGTGGTGACTAATAGTTGTACTTAGAAAACAACAGGCTACATCCTCATATTTGAACTCCGCCTAGGCAGAAGCCGCTATTTTTTCTTCAGACTGCAATAACTTCTTCATACTAACTTGGAATCAGACAAAACTTTGACCGATGAACTCCCACCTAAATTATGAACAATATGGTACACTCGGATACTCCACTTGGTGAACGCACACTGTAGTTCTCCATGGGGACTGACTGTTTACTTAGAAAATAACATGCTACCACATCCCCATATTTGGACTCTGCCTAGTAAAGAAGCCGCTATTTTTTTGTTCAGACTGCAATAACTTCTTCATGCTAATTTGGAATCCGGCGAGACTTCGACCGATTAACTCCCACTTAAATTACGGACAATATGGAACACTCTGATACTTCATCTTGTGAACACACACTATAGTTCTCCATGGGGACTGACAGTTGTACTTAGAAAATAACAGGCTACCACATCCCCATATTTGAACTCTGCCTACTGCAGAAGCCACTATTTTTTTGTTCAAACTGCAATAACTTCTTCGTACTAACTCAGAATTAGGCGATACTTCAACCGATGAACTCCACCTAAATTAAGGACAATATGGTACACTCGGATACTTCATCTTGTGAACGCACACTGTAGTTCTCCATGGTGACTAACAGTTGTACTTAGAAAATAACAGGCTATATCTCCACTTCGACGCTCATTGTAGTTCTCCATGGTGACTAATAGTTGTACTTCGAAAATAACATGCTACATCCTCATATTTGAACTCCGCCTAGGCCGAAGCCGCTATTTTTTCTTAAAACCGCGAAAACTTCTTCATACTAACTCAGAATCAGGCAAAACTTTGACCGATGAACTCCCACCTGAAATATGGACAATATGGTACACTCGGATACTTCATCTTGTAAACGCACATTGTAGTTATCCATGGGGACTGACAGTATACCTAGAAAATAACATGCTACCACATCCTTATATTTGAACTCCTCCTAGTGCAGAAGCAGCTATTTTTTTGTTTAGACTGCAATAACTTTTTCATACTAATTCGAAATCCGACGATACATCAACCGATTAACTCCCACCTAAATTACGGACAATATGGAACACTTGGATACTTCATCTTGTGAACGCACATTGTAGTTCTCCATGGGGACTGATAGTTGTACTTAGAAAATAACAGGCTATCGCATCCCCATATTTGAAATCCGCCTAGTGCGGAAGCCTATATTTTTTCTGTTCAGACTGTAATAAATTCTTCATACTAACTCGGAATCAGGCAAAACTTCGACTGATGAACTCCCACCTAAATTACAGACAATATGGTACACTCGGATAATTCATCTTGTGAACGCACACTGTAGTTCTTCATGGTGACTAACAGTTGTACTTAGAAAATAATAGGCTATATCCCCATATTTGAATACTATTTCTCTATGAGATGTAAAGGGTGTATTTGGAATTTCAAAACGACACCAAGTAAATCTATTCAATGAATTATTTTTATTAATTAGTAGTAAAGATTAGATAATGTGTATGATTTATCATTTTAGTTACCCTAGTGAAGTATTGATATAGATTACTAATATCGAACATATGCCTGCTATATTGGTTAAAATTCCTACGAGTCATCTTTTGTTGTAATTAGCGGGATATTGTTGTTTTCCAATCTGGTCCTGCTTTGTATAGAAAATGATTGATTGGTTGAAGAGGAAGTACATATTATTATGTGCTTATAGCTTTTAAAGATACACTTCTGCATGTACTTATCTCTTACTATGTTTGGACTTTGATACGATTATCACCATTATTTTCTCATGTTATTAGGCAAGTGACAGTCAAAATTATCTTATGCATCAACTATTATTTTGCCTTTGACAATATCAACTTATTATTCTATCAAATAATCATAATTACCTTATGGAAATAATTCCCGATTGTTATTATACCTTTCAGAATTAATGCCTATATGTACTTATATTGAATAATCACTTACCTTGACATACCAAATAAAAAAAAGATATAATCACTTTTCCAATGATAATAAGCGACAGAGGCAAATAATCAATAATCTTGATACAAATTACAAAAATAACCCCTATCATACTATTTTTTTTCCTCTCTTTTTAAATTGACCTATCTCCCAATCAGCACGCGTCATCCCGCTATTGCCACAAAAGTAGCTTTAGTAGCTCGCCAACAGTGAACGGGTTCGGTTAGGACCCCCAAGCCCAACCCTCAAAGCCAATTCTTTTTCCAAAGTTACGGATCCATTTTGTCGACTTCCCTTAATCTCTATCATATTATTACTAAATAACATACTAATGCTACTTAAAATCCACGATGAAAGTAAAACATATTATGTTACATTGATGTTTTTGTAACAGTAGCGTATATTACCTTATATTGCATCTTAGATTCCTTTTACTCATTGATTTTCGGTGTTATTGTTTTTCATTACCATAGCAAGTACATATAGAAACCATAATGCAAATGGAAATAAACTAATATGAAAAAAGTAATTATAATAAAAATGGTAATTTCCTTACTGTCACATATATATATAGTTGCCGAGGTTTATTCTTCTTAAATCTTTATAGGGTGGAATTTTTTTATAAGTTTAAACTTAAATTAAAGTTTTAAACAAATTAAATGCCACAAAATATCACGTTTGGTACAACAGAAAGTAGATTATGGAATGTAAAATTATGCTATAATACCCATCAAATAGCGTTTGCTATAAATTTGCCATTTAACAACTAATTTCAAATGGTATGGTTTTTTGGGTACAAGAAAAAGAAAACCCTGGTGATTGTATGGAAAATTCATGAAAGTTTTTTCGGACAAATTCATAACAGGCACTACTGAAAGAAAGTTAAGCTGGATGAAAAATATCTTCTATACTAATTGGCACAAATATATGTTCGCATGAGAAGTTGACATGAGATACATTATCATGCAATCGAGGCAAATTTGGTTGATAAATGGCCTTTGACATGTCATCTTTGTAATTTGTTTTCTTTTATAAGTTATATTTTTGATTTATGTTTGGCATCATCGCCTGTGATATACTGAATTTTGTGTTTAATAATATGATTGTTCTCCAGTTCCATTCACTGATCAACAATTAACTAACCTTTTACATTAGCAGTAGTAGACAGTAATAGTACATAATACCATATTACTAATCTACTAATTATCAAGTAAAATTAGATAACAGGCTCGGATATAAAATAAAATTTTCATCCATGCCGTTTAGTAGTGTTTTTGGGAATATAACATATAAACTTACAACGAATTTAGTAGTGTTTTTTTTAGTGTCCCAAAATAATCATCTTACATGCAAGTAAGACAATTATGAAATTTTGACCATTTTAATTTATTAGTGGCGATATAACTATAATTTCTATCTATAATTTGTAAGGATCTAATATCATATTAAAATTATTTATTTGATTATTTAGAATTAAAATTAATGCATGTCTTTATATTAATATATGTGCATTTAAAATTTGACTTATGTATAAAGAAAAGAAATTTCATTGAACAAACAACACTATTTTTCAGAATAAGAATAGTATCGAGACAATAAATTAACTGAATTTTATTTTATATAAAAATTAGTTAATTTAATAATTTGAGTACATTATGAGTTTGATTCCATGTAAATACGTTCTTTGAAAACAAATATGAAAGACATTACAATTCATCACTTACTTTAAGTCTTCATTATGGGTTCAATTAAACTTCCTAGACAAGGAATTAGTTTTCCAATTTCAAAATACAATAAAAAGGAAAATAAGTTGTATTTTATAAGGGTTATCATCTGCGGTTGTGTTTTAAACAAGGATAGCTTATAGAAAAGTAGTATCATTAAATATGAACATATACTATACTTCAAAACAACAATAGATATTATATATCAAAATAAGTAAGTCTTAGAAAACGGAGCACTCTTTGAATTTTTACTACCACTTTTTTGAAATTAATTCATTAATTATTTTATAATTAGTTCTTTTACACAACATTAAACAAATTAGTAATATTAATAGGACTACCTGATTACACCTAAGTACATATGTATGCATCGCCTTAGTGACCACTGAAAGTATAAAATAATTAAACAGAGCTTCATAGCACTTTACTAGAACATTCCCCTCCACGTAGCATTGATATAATATTTATACAGCTATAGCGGTCCACACTCCAACTGTATGTTAGATGGATGATCTTTATCAAAATCTGACTCATCAAATCCTGTCTATTTGATGCAGTAGCAGATAACAAAATTGATAAAACGGTGAAAGTAGAAATCGGTGGATTGAAGAATGCCGAAGGCCCAAATCCGTTGATCCAAAGATGCCGGATTCTATCTATCCCAAACACGTTGATCGCGCACGATACCGTGTTTAAAGATTTACAAGTCTTCAGACGTTGATCAAGCGCACTTGATACCATGAATTGGCTTCTACGATCGTTGATCCGAGCGCACTCGAATGCCGAAAGAGGAGATAGGAGATCACACTCAACTACCAATTTAATGAAAGCACAAAGCTAACAAACAAAGTTTATTTCAAAATCAACTAACTATTACAAATGACCAACACTCCCTATTTATAGGGTTACAACTCACGCACTTCCATGACACAACACTTAGGTCGTAAACGACCTATAACATGCGACTTAGTACAAATAGTGACACACACGCGACCTACGACCTAAACAAGGTCGTTAACGACCTAATTACAAAACAAATACAATACGACATTACATACAACACAACACAATACGGTATACGACTCAACTCATAACGACCTAAGTTCATACAACTTATTACAATACGCGACTTAACAGAAATACAACATAGAGATTTAGTACATAATGACTTAACAAAGTCACGACCCAAGGCAGCAGCGACTTATCACTTGAGCGACCTAGGAACAACTCTCCATGACAATCTTCACGCGACCTATCACTCGAGCGACCTAAAGAAAGCGGCCTGTGGGAGTTAGGTCGTAGCTCGTTTCCTGTTTCTACTGCTAGGTCGTAGCTCGTTTGAGCGACCCATCACGTTACCTTGTGCGAGCTCCTGGCTAGGTCGCGAATCCTCATTAGGTCGCAACCGACCTAAAGAATGTTGCTTGTTAACTCGCGAATCTTCACTAGGTCGCATGCGACCTAAGGCTCCTTCCTTTGAACAACTCGAATTCCTTGACTTCGTAGATTGCACTGTTTCGTCATTAATTCATGAGCGACCTTCCCTAGGTCGTGAGCGACCTAAGATTCCACTAGGTCGTGAGCGACCTAAAATTCCTGTACGACTCAAATCTGGTGCGTTGGTAGATTGCGCTGCATCATCCTCCCCCGGTTGAAAGAAATTCGTCCTCGAATTTAACAGCTCTTCGTCTTCGATACTCTTATCCTCGTGAAATGGAACCAAGTGTTTGATATTGTCAATATTAGCAATAGGACGATGATCTGGCAAGCTCATCTTACAATCATTCTCACAAATTGTCTTCATAATTTCCAAACGACTCATTCCACCGGCATCTAGCTTGTTGTATGTACCAACAAGAGATCGTTCAACCATCAAGTAGATCGATTCGTTGTCACTTTGTGTCTTCATCAAATCCAATACAGAGTCCATACTTTTTTCCACCCATGAACTAGTATGTATAGGTAATGACATACATAATCCTGTCTTTGTCGCGGTCTCTTTTGGAATTTGATACTTCTGACTCTTCTGAACAAGCCTTTCAACCCCTTTCTTTGTTGACGGTCCAAAACAAAACATTGTAACCAACTGCATGGTATGATAACTGTCCATGTGTCTTTCTACACGTACATCTTTGATAACTTTTATTTGCCAACTACGATCAGGAGTATACAACTGTCTTCCTTTGAATAGTAACCCATCAGCCAATCTTCACAACTCTACCTGCTCTGTCGGACCCATATGATTACGTGGCATATACGGTACAATAGCACTCGACACTGGATTAACATGATGTACGTTCCTCAGTGGCAGTAATTCTTTGAACATCTCTGCAGGAACTACGTCTTCACATTCATGCACCATTGGCTTAACCTCTTCGACAATTTCAACACTTTTGTTGGTTTCAATTTCATTCATCAGGAACATTTCTGCACTACCCTCCACTTCTTTAACAAGCTCTTCTGTAGATTGTAGACTAGTCGAATCCACTCCCTTCATCAACAATTTACCCTCTTCATCTCCTGACTTGCTTTCTTCACCATCATCCAACTTTGCTGATTGTGAATTTTCAACCTCATGTTCAATAGATTTCGTTGGTTGAAACTCATCAACTTCATCTTTATCAAACTTTGATGATTGCCAACAATCGACTTCATCTTCCACATCAACAAGTTCCTTTAAAGACAACAAAGTCTTTAGCTCCTCGATTTCCTCCAATTTGTTTTCACTCTGTTGACGCTTCTTAGGAACCAAAACGATTCGTGTATCCTCGAACATAAAACTATAGCTGTTTGTGCGTCCATCATGTTGCACAGCTCTATCGTATTGCCATGGCCTTCCTAACAACAGATGGCATACATCCATGTCAACCACATCACACCAAATTTCGTCTTTGTATTTCTTCCCAATGGAAAAATTAACACAAGCTCTCCGATTAACCTTCACTTCCCCTCCTTTCCTCAACTAAGCTAATTTGTAGGGATTTGGATGCTTTTCTGTTTTCAACGACAATTTCTTTACAGCTTCTGAAGAAATAATATTATCACAGCTTCCTGCGTCAATCACAAATTTACAAACCTTCCCTAGAATAGTGCATGTTGACTGGAAAATATTGCTCCTCAACCAACTTGAATCATCCTCTTGCTTTGGTGTCAAACACGATCTTCTCATCAACAAACTACAACCCTCATCTCCAGACATAATTCTTCTTCTTCAACAGGTATTGAATTGACACACTCTACCTCTGCATCTTCATCCTCAATCCCCGCAATCATTGCCCGCTTCTTGGGTTTTGTACATTTATTGCTTTTATGGCCCAACTCTTGACAATTAAAGCATTTGAAATGACTATTGACCTTTGCTTTGTTGACTTCATTCACAATTGACTTACTGACGACTTTGGAAACATCTGCACTGTTACTAACATCCTTGTTCTGATTGTTGGAATTCGTAAACACTCCACCACCTCTCCTTCCTTGCTTCTCCCAAGCAAGTGCTTTCTGATGTGCTTCAGCGACAGATATTGGATCAAACATATTCACCATGTCTTGAATCTGTGTTCGCAACCCGCCAACATACCTAGCTGTTCCTCTGTTTCCATAATATCATTCCTCGCAATCAATTGGTAAAAATCATCTGCATACTCATTCACTGATCTTGCCCCTTGTCTTAGGTTCTGCAATCGTTGATACATAAGAGATTGATAATTGTGCGGCAGGAATGTAGCTTTCATTAACTTTCTCATCTTATCCCAGGTAACAATCTTTGACTTCCCCATTCTCTCCAGTGTAAGTTTAGTCTGTTGCCACCACGCCATAGCTCTCCCTCTTAATCTCGTAGCAACCAACTTTACTCTTCGATCCGTGGGAACTTCTTTGAAGTCAAAAATTTCCTCGACATTTGAAACCCAATCCAGAAATTCCTCCGTTATCATTCCTCCCTTGAATTCTGGAATTTCAGTTTTCATCCCCGACTCCCATCGGCGATCATCTTCTACAACCCGATATGCACTCCGCACTTGGTCTCGATCTCGCGAATGAACACTACATCTACCACCATCTTTATCAAAAACAGATGTACTTCGATAACGATCTCGACCACCCACATCTCTATGATCTCGCATATCTCTTCTACTTTGTCTGTCATCATCACGGTATGGTTTATGTTCAAACTCATGTGAAGTTCTTCTCTCTTCATCTATATACTCATGATGTTCTCTTCTCACCGAAACTGAAGATTCTCTTCTTCCTCGATAAGGTTGTGGTGACACCCTCCTTGCTTCCGCAACCGATGGCGAAACTCTGTTTCCTCCATGGTTCGAGATTGGCGACCTCCTTCTTTGTCCTTGATTCATATCATTCATCAGTTTCTCTAACTTCCCAATGCCTTCATCAAACTTTTCATTGATGCGTTGTTCCATTTGCTCGGCTTCTTCTCTTCTATACAACGCTTCAACATTCTGATGGCGATTAGCTCTTCTCGGCGGCATTGTTGATTCTTCACAAACTTCAATTTTAACTCTCGGCCTTGATCTTCAAATATGATGTTCGGCTTCAACTTGCTCTCGGCTCTAACACTGCAAACTCTTCGATAAAAATTGGCTCCAAGACTCGGCTTAGCTATGATTGGCTAAGTCTAGCTCTGATACCAAATGATGCAGCAGCGGATAACAAAATTGATAAAACGGTGAAAGTAGAAATCGGTGGATTGAAGAATGTCGAAGGCCCAAATCCGTTGATCCAAAGATGCCGGATTCTAGCTATCCCAAACACGTTGATCGCGCACGATACTGTGCTTAAAGATCTATAATTCTTCAGACGTTGATCAAGCGCACTTGATACCGTGAATTGGCTTCTAGGATCGTTGATCCAAGCGCACTCGAATGCCGAAAGAGGAGATAGGAGATCACACTCAACTACCAATTTAATGAAAGCACAAAGCTAACAAACAAAGTTTATTTCAAAATCAACTAACTATTACAAATGACCAACACTCCCTATTTATAGGGTTACAACTCACACACTTTCATGACACAACACTTAGGTCGTAAACGACCCATAACATGCGACTTAGTACAAATAGTGACACACACGTGACCTACGACCTAAACAAGGTCGTTAACGACCTAATTACAAAACAAATACAATACGACATTACATACAACACAACACAATACGGTATACGACTCAACACATAACGACCTAAGTTCATACAACTTATTACAATACGCGACTTAACAGAAATACAACATAGAGATTTAGTACATAATGACTTAACAAAGTCACGACCCAAGGCAGCAGCGACTTATCACTTGAGCGACCTTGGAACAACTCTCCATGACAATCTTCACGCGACCTATCACTCGAGCGACCTAAAGAAAGCGGCCTGTGGGAGTTAGGTCGTAGCCCGTTTCCTGTTTCTACTGCTAGGTCGTAGCTCGTTTGAGCGACCCATCACGTTACCTTGCGCGAGCTCCTGGCTAGGTCGCGAATCCTCATTAGGTCGCAACCGACCTAAAGAATGTTGCTTGTTAACTCGCGAATCTTCACTAGGTCGCATGCGACCTAAGGCTCCTTCCTTTGAACAACTCGAATTCCTTGACTTCGTAGATTGCACTGTTTCGTCATTAATTCATGAGCGACCTTCCCTAGGTCGTGAGCGACCTAAAATTCCTGTACGACTCAAATCTGGTGCGTTGGTAGATTGCGCTGCATCACTATTGAGTCACCATTCATAGAAAGAAGTATATTTAATAGAACATACACATATATGCCAAAGTCATAAAGCATGCACTAATAAAATCTGAAAGGCTATAGATGCTACATAAGTTTCAAAAAATGTAACTAAGACATCAAGATGCAAGCATCGTAGTCTTTGCATCAAAGCCAATCATAGCTTACTAAAGCATGGAGCGGAAACATAAAGTAAATAGGTGATAGATAACTGATAATACAACATCCACCCCAAGGATTGAACATGCATATCCAAAGAAAGCCCATCCTATCTATGCTACCCACTAGCCGATTTACGATAAAAAGATAAATATTGTAAATTTAACTCGATGCCTATTGATTACGAATCAAATGATTAACATTGTGCTTTAGATTTTGAAAATAAAAAGTTTGGATAAATCGTTGGGTGTAAGCTACACACGACCAGTATAGAAAATGTAGTATCTACTAGACAATACAAAACATGGAAAATAAATTTAAAACAGAAAAGAGCATTAACCAACAATTATGACAATCATGCATAAAAATTTTAAAATGACAATAATCTCTAAGCATTCACTCAAAAGGACAACAACCTCTAAATATTTGTAATTCATACCTCTTCTTATTTCACAATCCAAATTATATTATACAAATTACAAAAGAACAATAATCATTTCACCAGAACTGCATTGATCGATCAGCCCATGTGCGAAGCACGGGTTTCAACCTAGTTTGTTAAAAATAAAGAAGTCATGATTCAAAGAGTATGTACAAAGGTAAATACAGCAGATCCATATTCATGAAGGGACTAGCTCGGTCAGTTCTCATTAAACTGGTCAAAGAGATGAGATTGAGATTCCATAATTGACCCCAAGTGTAAATGAAGGTTAATAGAGTTAGGGGTATACCCTAGAGACAATTCTATAATCTATTATAAATTATTAAACCTATAATAAAATCTCAATCGAAATAAAAAGGTGTTTCTTTTTATTATATACTTATTATAATGTCTTATATTAAGTATTTATTTAATTTATGTATGTTTAATAGAAAATCCATAAATAGTATGTTTTGTGATAGTAGTTATAATGTGTAGTAACCATGAGCAATATTATCACAATGAAAATAAACATATCATTTTGTTCCTACTCAAGATGTATCAAAACTGGATATCGATACATCCTTTATGACTAGAGTTTGTAATGCTCTCCAAATGTTGGATAATATATCTACTCATGGCTGGTGGAGGTATCAAGGGGTTGCATACTAATAGTTATTGAATAGCCATAAAATGACTTACTTGATAGTTATCTATTGGTTAATATAATTAAGGCCAAATAGGGAATATCGAAGTGATAATATTACACAATTCTCTTGACTTGAGAACACTGTCGAACTTCAATGTGGAGAACTTCACTTTGATTATAGTTAAATCATGGCATGACGTCTATCGAATGACTATAGCTGGATCTGAGTTAAAGCATTGGAAGTGAAACACTATTTAATAGAGAATTCGTCTCATTAGTTATATGGGTTTAGCACCACGGTCAGCTGTAGTCAACTCAAAGTCAAAGTCTTTGGCCAGAGTACTTTGGTTAATACTAATTATTATTATTGAACCAATGACTTTGTGTTTGGATTATACAAGCTGAATGTGTACGATATTGGAATTTCGACCATTACCAAATTCCATAAGTCCTAATGTGATATAGTTTTGATGAAAAGAATTAGTGTAAATAATCATCCCTACCGGGGACTTCTTAAAAGTAGTAAAATTGGATTTTATAAAAACCGTATACGTGATAAATTCGGTGAAACTATTGGAGGAACCATGCCAGTCGGAAGTGGGTTAAATGGGTGAACTTCGAAATTCTCCATTTTGATCTTAATTCAGTCTGTGAAGAACTATAACAAATTAGTCATTTTATAGAACAATTATAGAGTGTTGCCGCCAACATGCTATTAGAAGCAGGCGCGTAAAGAAAAACCCAAATTAATAAACGCTATTTCATAGTATACGTTCACTAAAAGGCGGGAGGACAAAGGTTTGGAGGGAAAATTAGCCTTCCAGGAAAAACAGCGAAACATTTGCAGTTCCTTTTCTCATCCTCTCCGCTTACACATCCTTCTGCCTCAATCTATTTTCTTCAAAAATTCACATCCTCTCCGCTATCCATCGGCCGCAAAATCGACAACCGTGTTTTGCAAATCTGCCAACACTCAGGCGCTGCGAACCGTGCTCGCGTGATCGAGCCTCCTCGAGTTGAACCGCTGCGAGTTGAGCCAACGTAATTGAGCTCTGTCACCTTGTTTGAGACCTCGTTTTCGAGCCAACATAACCGTCGTGAGTTGAGCCTTGTCACCTCGTTTGTCTTCTTGCCGAACCTTGTTTTTCACTTCAACACCTAGAAGGTATGAATTTAGCATCCTATTTCTTAATTTGTTAACTTATAAATTAGTTTGGTTGATTATGGAAAGTATGAATTAAAATTTACTTTTGTTTAATTGATTGACGAATTAGGGAAAGTAATTAATTAGTTACAAAATTCATATCGTACCCAGATCCATGCCAAAACAGTGAACAACATGCCTAAGTTCAGAAGCTCATAACTCATGTCTCAGATAAGCGGGCCTCATTCTGAAAATTTATAGATTTCAGAAATTTACAGATTTGAATATGAAGTAGTTTCAAAATTAAAGTTTTTAAAAGCTTGCAGATTTCATAAATATAAGGGTTATGAATTAACATATGTATTGAAGTTTTAAATATATATTATATTCCAAAGGAATCACAATTCGAATAGTATCAGGTGTGGGATGTATAAAAATTTCATACATCTGTATAATTTCGAAAATAACCAGGATTTTATTTTGAAAATATTTAGTTTTGAATATAAGAAGTTTTACATATACATGGTTTTTATATGAACAGTTCTGTATACATCAGTTTTCAAGAACATCAGAGTTTTGAAAAAACATACAAATTTTGAATGCATATATTAGTTATGGGATATTTGTGATTTCAAAAAGCATCAGAAATATATATTGGTTTTGAATACATATGTATATATCTATACGAGATTTGAGTGGATATTTGGCTTTGAATATATATAAGTTCTAATGAATGATAGGCTTTGGAAAATGTAAGTTCTACTGAGTGAAGATGTGCCATAGTAGGAAAATCTGTTTGAAATCTGAGTGCAGATCGCAAGGTTTTCAGAACATGTTCTATGAATTGGATTTCAATATGTATCAAATGCATGAAATTTTGTACATATGTATCACCTTGTTTTTTGTTAGGACATCTCCATCTTCAATGCAAATGTGAAGGTGTATTCGTAGAAGTCTTAAAAGCTAATTCCAATAAAATTAATGTGGAGGAGAGAATACAAACTTTGATAAAATGTTTTGCAGTTAGGTCTATTATGTTAGGAAAATTATTACAAGGACACATGTAAGGTTTATTCATTGAGAAAAAAACAATCTGATACATAATAATACATAAGTACAAAAAGGTTTTAGAATTTATATATGGGTTAGTTGTTTGCTTTTCTAGAAAACCAAAGTAGAGATACACAACCTGTGGACATACAAATTATATAATAACGGAACAATAATTTTTATTTGATCAATGGATTGAGGAATTTGTTTGTTTTGTTGCGATCGGACTTAGCAAACCATTCTTAAATTTAACCTACTTCGAAGCTCTTTCATTTATTTTGATTAAAATGCTTCCATGTAGCTTGTAGGACTGACTTTGGTATCATTTCTCCACCATACTCATTAATATTTGCACAGGACCTCTTTATAATTCAACACTTGCTAGCTGTGTTAGTTTGAACTTAGAACACTGTGCACTATTATATAATGATGCCATTTAATGTAATACTATGCATAAAATCATAGCTTCAAATTTTGATAGTGTATAATGTGATGGCACTTTTTGTTCAAAATTTTTAATTGTTGCTGTAAATTTACATGCACTTTTTGTTTACTGTGTTACTGTATGTTATTGTGATGTTCGTAACATTACAATTGACTTTTTAACTGGTCTAGCAGTAAAGGAAATTATATAAAAGAATTTTAGATTTACTGTGGGTATGTGAAGAATTTTCCAGCTAATGTCAGGTTGCCTTAAATCTTTTTAATTATATTCTTTTGAAAACCTATCGTGACTAATGCTATAACCTTTAAGTCTTATTGTATAGCATTTCTATGTCATAATTTTGGATAGCATATAAGCTAAACCTTCTTGTCTTATTGTATAGCATTTCCGTGTCATACTTTTGGATAAGAGATGGGAAAAAAATTCGAAAATGTCAGAGTGTTAAACCATGAATCTTCAATATAGGTGTTTCTTTGTATGCAAAATGCAGTTTAAGGTATACAAATTTATGCCAATTTGGTTTCAGTGAAAATCAATTCATATACAGTAAGTCGCTATTTTATTTCATTGATAATGCCATTTGACATACTTCCGCACTATATTTTTTATTCACCAACTTATTTTTTGAATAGTAGATTATGTTTAGTTGGGCCTAAGTTCATTTTGCCTACTGATAGAGTTATCTTGCATACAATGGATCAATTCGACAATGCGATTTTTTTTTTTACGTTAGTTACCTTTTTAATATAAAGCTGCACATTCCATAACTATGTGTTCTCTTTGATAGAGTAAAACTAGCAACACAGATACTAAATGTAAGTTATATGATTGGACTAGAAGTGAAGAATTAGTGGCTGAAGGATGGTTGTACTCTAGCGATCCGAAGCAGCTTGTTAATATATTCCTCTTGGACCATTGGCTGTGCTAGTTTCTATAGACAGTGTAAAGGACTCGAATTCTTATTTATGGAGGCCAATAGCTGGTATGACATATGTTAGAGAAGCCGTTGGTTGTAAAGTAGCTTGGCCAGAATCAAAAGTAGTTATTGAGAAAGTCAATGCTGCATCATCTCCTACTAATGTCAACATTCAGTATCCCCTACTACTAATCTCAGTGCTACAGTAGCGCTTTTGGTAATGTGTCTATAAGTACACGTTTTAGTGAATCTATCGCAATTGTTATCTAATTTATTGACTAAAATTCATATTAAAATAATCATTTTCATGCTTGATAGAGTGCAAAATCCAATTCCAAAAATAAATGCAAGCTGATTGATGTCAGTGGAACAGAAATAGTTGTCGAAGGACGTGTGGCTTCAACCGATCCAAATAAATTGGTACATTTCGTTCCACTTGGAACAGGTGCAGTTAAATTTTGGGTGGAGAACGCAAAAATTCCGGATGTCGTTCTTTGGAGACCATCTAGCGATCTTAAGTGCATTGAAGATGCCGTTGGCTGTCCAGTAGCATGGCATGCATCGAAAGTTGTAGTAGAGTCAAGTTCTGGTAAATTTTGTTTTTGGGATATATGAATTTTTAGATATATAAATATTTACCTTTGTGTTTTAATTATGGATGTCGTACTTCTACTATATAGGTAATCGGTGCTGAAGTATGTTGATTGGCTAGAAGAAGATGCTATTTTACCTCCAACTGTAAGCATGTTTTTTAATTATGTCCATGTTTTGATTTGGAAATCTACACATACCAAAATATTCATCATATATAATAATTACTAAATTCACAGCACTCACAAAGTCAAGAAAATTTTCTGATTAGATGTATATATATTTGTTCTAATCTTATATTCCAGATGGCGTTCATTTTTTATTTTTATTGTGGTACACAATTTTAACACTATTCCCATGTATCTTGAAAATAATAACATCAATATGTTAGAATAATAGTACACTGGAATTAAAAATATCTATATTCAGGTCGAATGCAGTATATAGTAATATAATGAAATATTACTGGTACTCCATGGTATTTATTATCTATGAAATATCATGAAATCTGGTTTGTCATCGTGTAGTATCTTACATGCTTACCGTATCTGATTAAATTAGAAAAATCTCTGATATTATTTACAGGTCGTACACAACGTGTTTGTTAAATGATTCATGTATAACAATCTCCCTAAGTGCGAAGCATATTTGGAGTGACCAAACCAAAATTCTTCATTCAAAATAACTAGGATTTATTTATTAAAAACAAGGACCTTTTGGATATATTTTCTAAAAAGTAAAACGAAAATAAATCTCCCTCAATCAAATTCCTCAATCTCAGCTCAGATTCTTTCGGCCATTGTTACTCTGGCAATTGAATAAAGTAAAATGAATTTATCATTTGTTTGTTGTCTTATTACGAAAATGAACTGATTAACTTGCTCTTTGATTTAGTTAGGGTGCAATTTTAAAAGAGGACAAACTTTCATGTGCGATTAAAAATAAAAAAAACTACTTCAAGACCTCTTTCGAATAACTTACTGTGAAATTATGCATCTTTTCCACTATACAATATTTGTATACATGCACATTTTGAAAATTCGCATATACAAATTTTTCGAAAAAGGATATATACTTAAGCACTTTGAATTTGCGCTTACAAAATATAATTTTGATTTTTTTCAGTTTCCAAATGCATAAGTATAAAAAGCTCAATAGTGAAAAATGGATCAATTTTCATAAATTTTGAAGGAGACCTAAACTTAAGTTTTTATTTTAAGCCTATGAATGAAAATTTGTCCATTGAAAATTTATGTAGATGGCAACAGCGGTGGTGCCTTTGGAGTTATATATATAGGCTTCCATATTAAATCAATATACATTGTATTTCAGCTTGCTAAAGTTACAAGTGCACATGTCAATGTAAAAATACCACAAAATAGGTCACGACATTGGATTACCCAAACACTTCATTACCATCTCAACGCTAGCTATTGTCTTTAACCCATGCAGATCTGAGTGCAGCGTAACCATAAATGTCCAAAAGGTTGTAACTATGTACGTACTTACCAAAAAAATGGGTAATGATATTTATGTTATTATGGCAAGAGAAATTTTAATTAAAAGCTCGAATATCAGGGCATTCCAGAAATCAGTTCTCCTTCATTATTTGTGCTTAATTTAGCTATAACAATAAATCAGTTGATTGGAATGGAAGATTGCTATTGAGTTAGGTTTTTAATTTTTTGTGGGAGTATTGTTTCTATTATTCTTTCAGTTGAGAAATTGTTAGATCTTACTTGGATGAACAAGATCCAAATTTTGAGAAGTTTCAGGATACTTTATGAGTACATTTGAATCTATTTTTAGCTAAAACTGAAGAAATGGATTATGATTTGGTTTTTGAAGTCTTTATTTTGAAAAATTGGAGAAACGAATATGTTTGAGTCCATATGTGTTGATTTTGAAGATATCTTATGATTTATAAGCTCTAATTGGATACGTTAATAAGTTATAATTTTTGTTTAAATTGACAAAGTGAAATTATTGGTATTATTTTAATAGTTTGTCACCTTATGAAAGTATGACATTGTGATATAATTCATGATTTGAAAGTATGACACTGTTAATGAAATATTTGAAGCATATTCATTTACTTAAATAATTAATTTTTGGAACTTGATTCTAGTTGAATATCCAAATTTAAAGTTTATTGACTTGTAGACCATGTTTAAATATAAACTAAGATGCACTAAATATTCTGAACCAAAACCACCAGTCCTTAAATATTTTTTATTGCTCGATCTTTGATTTTATTTCCAATCAGATTAAACGATTCATAATCATGTAACTCTTGAGTTATATACTGCAGGATACACCATGCACTGACATATGCCATTTTTAATATCTCTTTAGTTTTCTACAACAGGCATATTCTATGGTTTCTAAAATCATTGATTTCAAGACAATTGTCAACTGCTTTTGTTCCATTCAATCTCCTCTTCCAACCTATATGGGGCAGTAGGTAAGTCTATAAGTGATAGTCTAGTGTAGTATTTTGATACTAGTAATAGGTTTGTCATTTTGGATGTTTTGTGGATGAGGAAATACTCCAAAGCAAAACATGGGGAATTTTTTGATCATATACAGGACGTGATTAGGAAAACTGTTTGCTGAGGTTGTGTCATTTGGGGAACTATTGATTCTAGGCTTGAACAAACTTATTGATACAGATAGAAACGCGGGTGGCTACCATAGGAAGATTGTTGGTTGTGTCATCATAAACAGGACTCATGTGTGTGTAGGGGCTAAGATTATGTCAGCTGATATAGCAGGTGCAAATGAGGTTGCTGATAAGGAAGGAGAGGCCAAAATTGCAGGCGTGAGAAGTGGTGAGATGTTTTAAGTTGCTGAAATGGAAGGAGTTGATGTACTAACTGATATGAGGGATGATGCTTTTTTTATGATATATCATGCACAAATGAAGAAGTTGTGGTAGTTACAGAAATTTTTTCATATGTAACTTGATTTCAGGTCTACAGGAAGATTAGGTTGGAAAAGGAGATTGAAATGATAAATTAACCACTTCTCACTTGGATTTTTCTGTTCAGATTAGGTTGGAAGAGGAGATTGATGTACTAACTGATTTCAAGTGATTTTTCTACACTTGGATGCGTAGGCTTTTCATATTAGTTTTAATACCAGATAACCCGTCCTACACTACACAGTCAATTAACTAGTGAAACTATGAAGCTTGTCTACTTGTTCTTCATATTTTACCACGTATTAGTGGCATCAGCTTCTGGTAGTATTCAATTAACCAGTGAAATTTATGTTGTTCAGTTTAGCAAGAAGGTTTTTCAAAGATAAAAGTATTCAATTTTTTTACTGTGAATGTTATTTATGGCCTTATTTGTAATATGCAGAGAAGATATGGTGAAAGTTGCATAGAAGGTTTTGGCAAAGTTACAACAAGTTCACATCTTTTACAACTAAAGTAAACGAACATAGAAGATTTTGGCAAAAGTTCACATGGTTCTACTTTTTTTTGCTATCGAGGTGTGAATTTTTGGTGTAAGTTTAAAACATTGATGATGAAGATATTACTTAGAGACAATGTGTATGAAAATACTATGAATGTTGTGTAATTTATATATTTTGTTTAAATCCTATTATGTTTGTGTGAAAAGTTGTATTTATATGTAATATAGAAATGAATACTAAAGATCTGAAATGCTTTGTAGACCTAACAACATGAATTAAATAACAGTATGCTCTAATTTATAGTCATTTGTATCACACATTCAGTAAAAACGCTATAATAGGCCAAGGGACATATTTAATAGCATAAAATAATGCAATTGTTGGTCACCTTAAAAAACAGGAACGCTAATGAAAATTTAACATAGCAACTAAAAACGCTATAATAGGTATTGGTGGAGGAACTCTAGCTGTGGGAATCAACGCTATGTTTTAGTGGGACTCTACCATAGCATTTTTATTTTCATAGCGTTGATTGAAACGCTATAAATGGTTACCTTTCATAGCGTTTTTTAAGAAGCTATTATAGATCTGATACCTACCATAGCATGTCGTTCCACAACGATCGCTATAACGCTATGGAAAGTTAACATAGCGTTTTTTCAATGCTATACAATGCCTAATTTGTTGTAGTGGCCTAAATAGATTTTAGATCCAATCTAAATAAAATCTTTATTTTATTCAATTTTGCTTGAAAGTGTTTTTATTTCACAAGTATACCAAATAAACTTATTTGTGTGTAGTGCATGTGTTGCAAATAAGAAGCGTACATACTTACTAGAAACTTATATAAGTATTGTGATTTACACCGCAATGGAACCATTTTCCCTTTACATATGCTTCCGTTGTTTAAAATATTGAGGGAATTAAACTAAAGGAAAAACTTGAGGACGATTTTGGTCTGAAGGACACAAGCTTAAAAATTTAGTCTGAATGTAAGATATATTCATATAGCATTACACGTATATATAATGCTATATTTATATTTGTGTTTAAAATGCACTCTTTTTTACAAACTATCATTACGAACATAATTTTTATGATTGTGTGGTTTAGTTTATATTATGTGCGTAGATGGACTTATCAATTGGTAATTAACATAACTGTATTTTCCTTCTCTCATGTTATTTATTAAAGGTCAGTGTTATGATGTGACAGACCCTATAAAACGCATATATGTATGCAAATGTTGAACCAGTAATGCACATTTAACTCATATAGGACTCTTAGGTTTAACTTATCATATGTTTTGTATATATTTTCCGTTTGGAACTTGTTTGTTTTTGGCAGAGACGAAACTGTAGGGGGGCAAGTAGGGGCCATGGCCCTCTCCCTTGATTTTAATACCTTTTTACAAAAAAAAATTGTCGGTCCAAGCCCCATTGTTCAGAAATTAGTACTTTTAAGGCACTTTTATTGAAATTTATACGATGTTTTTGTCTAAAATTGATAGCGTGTGACTTTATAGGTTGAAATTTTAAAAAAAGTAGGGTAAATTAGCATAAATCCCCCCCCCCCCCCCCCGAGCCGAATTCCTGGCTTCGTCCTCGGTTTTTGGATAATAAAAATATATATAAGGATACATCACACTGAATATAGCATGTGATGTTCCTTGCAAAATTATTGCACCAACTACTGTGTTCTCGTCTTTTACACTATTTCCCCTCTAATGGTAGTTACATGGTTAAGTCCCAGTTTCAACTTGTTGAACTAAATCACCATCACTAAGAAAAAGATTTGTATGCAAACAAATTTGCATGAACAGAACATAGTATAAACATTGAATGTATTAGCAAATAAAACAATCGAAATAAAACTAAAAATGTGGGGACTGATGAAAGGGATAATGACAATAGCGTCGCAAAAGATTGAGGTATTTTCAAAGTTTTAAAACTTTGTGTAATGCTAATATACGTGTAATGTTATATGAATATAGCATTATACATGTGTAATGCTATATAAATATATCATTTTGTTGTCCTTCAGATCGAACTTCAAAACTTGTGTCCTTTAGATTAAAATTGGTCTTAGGTTTTTTTCTTCGGCCTAATTCTATATATATATATTTTGAAAACATACTAGGTAGTTTTATATGATTTGAAATCCAAATTGACAATAATTAATTTGGTTTTAATTAAAGAAATGTTTGACAACAAAATATTACAATATTACACAAGATCCATTTTGAAAATTTGAATTAAACAATATATTTATATTTCTATGTATATGTAAATATTACAAATTAACATTCTAGATTTAGAGCAACATATATTTGTGAACTTTGTAATTTATGATATACGCATATGTGTGTGTGCATGTGTGTGTGTATATGTAAATAAATTGTATTCTAAATTAACAACCTAGATTAAACTTTTAGTTTGGAATAAAACTAGAGTATGGAAGTTTCACGAATCTACAAATTTAGAAATAAGGTATATATGATTTAAAATTCACATAAAAGTTCATTCATAAATTATAGAACAAAATCTTTCATTCATAAATTGTAGAAAAAAATCTTTCATTCTTGCATAAACAATATTCAAAATAATTTTATCCAATTATTAACCATGCAAGACTAGAAATTAATTTTCAAAATAAGAATTAAATTACAATTCATTTGTGATTATGTAGGTAAATATTATAAAATAAAAATTAGATCTCGATCAATTTTGCTCTTAATAATACATACATACATACATACATACATACATACATACATACATCTACGTGCGTGTGTGTGTAAAATTTTCAAAAAAAAGAATTGGATAAGTTAGGCATATGCAAATTCATTATAATGGTAGTCATATCTAAGAGATCCATAGAACAACAATAAATAAACAAGGTTGATAAGGAATTTAAAACATGTCAATTGAGATGAACAAAAATTTTGTAAGGGAATAGAAAACATATGTAGATCTGAGTGAATTCAACATAATAGACATATATTTAATTGAGAAAGGAATTATTAATTCACATGTTACAAGATAGTTAATTTAAACTTATATTAAATCAGAAAAATCCAAGCATATGAATATAGAATAAATGTAAATAAATTAGTTAGAAATTTACCTTAAGATGTTGCCAACAAATCACACCTTGAATGATGAATCAAAGGCTCATAGAATTCGTGAATCGATCTCCGAATTTTGCAAAAATCAAGAGATGAAAATCAACTTTTTTTATTAATTTGATATGTTTTTTGGAATTCAAAGCCTTAGAAACCACGAAAATTTCAGCTATATATGATGGAGAGGAGGAGGAATAATTTTTGTCATGAAATAAACGAATACTTTAATAAATGAAGGGAAATTTGTATTAAATGAATGGTAGAAACCCTTGTTATTCCTTCCTTAAAACCTTCCCCTTTATTCTTTATTAAATGTCCATAATACATCATTATCACCAAACTACACATCCGAATAGCAGCTATACACATCAAGATGTCACTATAGGGTCATCAGAGAACAGCGTGCAGAAAGTCGAAGTTTCGCACATCGATTCGAGCATTCAAAAGCCTTAAAAGAACCTAACTGGGTTGTCCATCAGTGGACCATTATACACCATCGGTGCACTGGTGCACGTCTCGGTTACGGGTTTTCCAAGTTATTATGTTTACTTTTGTTCCAGATTTCAATTATTTAGTTTATCCTTTATTTTGGTGATTCTATATCATATATATACATTATCTACTATGTTTCTAGGGTCACAAGATATTCATATACATCAAACAGAAGTTTCTATTGGGTTTTGATTCAAATTGGCGTCGAAATAGGTTTTATTAAATTTCTGAAAACAAAGTGCGTTCTTATTCATTTCCTAGTTTCTAAGTTCATTGTTCATATGTATATACATCATAATTAAACCCTGGGTTAGCCCTAAACTACCTTATATCATTATCAAAGCAATATACAAGATCGGTGAGGATTCACTCACCTAAATCAAACCAAAAGAACTTGAATTTTCTTACTATCCATAAATTCTAGAAAATCCAATCTCTATAATTTCCCGTAATCTTTACTCAAGAAGATAGAGAGTCTCACCATGATTTCAATGCACTTTGTCTTGTTAATTTTCGTTGAGAAATGAAGATTTTGTGCTTAATTGAATTGAGGAAGCTGATGAGCGATCGATGGTTTCAGAAATAAGAAAAAAAAAGTGGAAACTTAATTATACGTATTTTAAAACTGGTTTTAGAGAGAAAACAGAAACAATAAATTAGTTTTGAATTCAAATTGCAGACCCAACCCAACTTGACCGGCTACCCGCACACAGTATCAATACACTTTATTAATTCAATGATACCTTACTCATACGACGTCTAATTTAAACAAATTAATACTCCATCTCAACAAGAAAAGTGAGAGCTACATAATCGTGTGACTCATGTCAGCTAATTCAACCGTCTATAAAAATCTACCAATTTCCCCTCTAACTGAAATTTACTAAATACCCTCCAATTAAATTTCAAATTTATTTATAATTATTTAAATCTTATTTAAAATTTTAAGGTATTACATTCTCTCTCCTTGATGAAATTTCGTCCTCGAAATTCCAAAAAAATGTAATATAAGTTCACTTTTTTTGTTTACATATCTGTATCACTCGTGCATGTGCACAACCAATAAAACAAAGCAACCGTCTATATTTATAACCATTCCAAACATATATATAGTTCCTAGTTTAAGCATTAGCATTCTAAACATGGCATAAAATGAATATGATCATGATAATTTGTGAAAATCTAGCATAATGCAATAAATGCGATAAATACAACCTATATGAATGCAAGAGTATGGCATAATAGGCATGATGCATAACAACACTAGTACAAAAACTTGCATTTCTATATTAGTGCAACTATACCGACATAGGAGATTGTATACAGTATATCATCTAATAAATATCGCATACAAGTCCTAATATCCAATTTAAGCAACCTAAACCTAACTCCTAGAAAATCATACCAACCAAAAGAACGTACTGGTAAAGAGTCCAGGATGGGAAGCCCGTAGGTTCCCTTGTACTCTCAGTCGGTTCGTCTCCCCATTGCACCTTCACCAGCTTGATCACCTTATTCCTCGGCCTTCCAACCACATTCTCCACTGGCGGTGCAGGCCCTTTAGACGAAATCGCTTCATCCTTTAATTCCACATCCTCCAGCTAACTAGGCTCCATCATTGTAGTTGTGTCATGTGCACATTTTTTTAAATGCGACACATGGAATACATTATGAACTCTAGCCATTCTCTCTAGTAGTTCCACTTTATAAGCTAATCCTCTAATTTGCTCCAGGACTTCAAATAGTCCAACAAACTGTTAATGGCTTAGTTATTGATTGATGACAACAACCTTAATAACAATAATACATTCATATAAAATATGGATACTAATATTTTGCCGAGTTATATAGTGTATAGTGCAGGATATTACATATGTAATGATTCGAAGACTATACAGTATAAAGACTCAAGCAATGGATTTGAAGACTCATGAGTATGAAGATCTCAAGATTATATCATAGTATATAGAGTCGTAGAATATTGTTAAAGTTCGTAGTAGCAATCTTTGATCTCTATCTTCTCATTTTCTTTTCTTTATTTTTTTAAAAAAAGTATATTTTTAAAATATATTTAGAAATATTTTACAAAAGTTTTTTAAAGTTTAAAATGTTTATAATCGATGATTAAATTATTTTACAAAGTACCAAAATATTTTACAAAGCATAAGATTTTCAAAACATTTTAAAATAAACAAGTTTTCAAAATACACTAACCTATGTCGATATATAAGCAGATGATATGCCGACATACATATCGCTAATTTGAAATTCAAATATTGAAATGAAGTGTCTATTCATTGTAACTCTTCGTGAATAGACATGTCCGTTTATACTCTATATATAGGGGGTTTTCAGACGAATTTTTAACAACTACTTTATTATTTTCTTCTCTCTTCTTACTCTGCCAAAATTTCTAGTGGAAAATATATTCAAAACTTTTCGAATTCAACCAGAATCAATTAAATCTTCACTGTATTGATTCTCTACTACTTACTCTTTGATTTCAATCATCTCTCTCTCTCAATCAAAGATCAAAGAGCTGTCCAAGAGGCTATAGATCCATTGTAACCAAAGATCAAGATATGTCTTTGGAAAAACCATCAACCTCTAGTTGTATTTGCTTGGATGTGATTGTAGCCCGTTCAAATCAATTATGTGTGCTTGGTAGCCCAGAAATCCGAGTCAGTGTGCTTGTAGCCTGTCCAAATCAAGTGGGCGTACCCCGAGCCAGGAAATTCAGGAGGGTGTGTCTTGTAGCCTTGAAATCGAGATTGTATTGGGTTTGTCTTCCATCCATTTAAAGATTGGCATTTGAAAATAAATCTGTATAAGCAATTGTACGGGACTGGATGTTGGGTAACTTTGAACCAGTATAAAAATCCCTATGTGATCTCTCTAATTTTCTACTTTTTACTTTACTGCATTTATACTTATCCGTATTTGCATCTGTGATTGTTCATTTTGTGTTGATGAATCACAATCTTGAAAGAATTTTAAAAAGATTCATAAAAATTAGAAAAAAATATTCACCTCTCCCTCTAGTGTTTAATTAGCTTTAAGGTCCATAATTCTGCAACCCACGCTTGGTATCGGAGCACTAGATTTTCAAAAATTCATAATTTGATTTTTCAAAAGATTTAATGGCTAACAACACTATTAGTACATTTTTTAACACTTTTGTTGAAGGACAATCTACTACTAGACCTTCATTTTTTAATGGCAGTAATTATACTTATTGTTCATGTAGGATGAAGATCTACTTACAATCAAATGGTCTATATATTTGGAATGTTACACAAAATGAGTATACTGAACCATAAAATAATTTTTCACAATGGGCTGCTGTTCAAAAGATACTTGCACAAAATAATTCTAAAACCATGAATATTCTATTTTGTTCACTAGATAAGAATGAATTTAATAGAGTGCCTATTTGTAATTCTGCATATGAAATTTGGAGAACACTGCAAGTGACACATGAGGGCACTGGTAAAGTGAAACAGACTAAAATTTCCATGCTAACTAATTAGTTTCAATTATTTAAAATGAATCCAAATGAATCATTTCTGACATGTACTGTAGATTTCAAGATATAGTGCATTCATTAGTTACATTAGGGAAAAAGTTTCCTGAACAGGATCAAGTTAGAAAAATCCTTAATTCACTCTCTTCAGAGTGGGATTAAAAGACACTAGCAATAGAAGAGGCTAATGATATTAGTGCTCTGAAATTGAAGAGTTAATAGGAAATTTAATGTCCTATAAAGCACAAATGCATGGTAGAAGGGAAAGTAAGGCAACAGAAAAGAAATCCATCGCTTTCAATACAATAAATGACGATCAGGATTCTGACGATGACAATGAAAAAGAAATTGCTTTCATGATTTGAAATTTTCAAAAACCTGAAAAATCAAAGATCAATGGAATTGGAACTGGATGCTTCAACTGTAATGAACCCGGTCATTTTCAGAGAGACTGCCCGCATCCGAATAAATCAAAGATATCACCAGCAAATAATTCATTTAGAAAAGGAAAAATGGCTCATACAGCAACTTTGGATGACTCAGACACTTCCTCTAGCAACAATGAATCAGATACTGAGAATGTGAATATGTGTTTCATCGCAATAACAGACTAGTCAGAACTAATCAATAAAAAGCAACAAAAACAGTACCTTTTATTTAATAATTTTTATTTATTTATTTTGGTTGATTTTGGTTCTTAGGAATAACATATATATTAATAATAATATTGGACAAATATAAGTATATAAGTATATATATATATAGGAATATATTGGCATGGTTTTATTTTTGGAAATATCGTGCTATATGTTGACATACCCCCATATCATATATTGACATACATGTTAGAAAATAAAAGTTGAAATTTGAGTTCAAAATTCAAATTTCAAATTTCAAACTTCCCTCTCTTTTCACACTTGCACCTACGTTCTGAAAAGATGCCTTTTGACCAGAGAACATCCCATTTAATTCTCTACTTATTTACTCCATCTCCATTCTATCATTTCATTCTCTTTATTTTAAATTTAAAATATCATTTCACTTTCCTATCTCTTCAAAAAAATTAAAAATGGCTTCCTTTAGTCAAAACCTGAAAACCATTAGGCACTCTTAGAAAAAAGCTTTCTCTTAAATGAGAAAGATGCAATTAAAGCCTATATGGAATATACTACTTCTGGAAAAGTTTCTCCCGAAAGGTTTGCTAAATTTGAAACATTTTATTCTTATGATTTACATGATCTCTGTTTTGAAAATAATATTCTTAGCTTAATTGAATCTTCTCAAAATGATTTTGTCTATTACCCCGATTTGGTCACTGTAACGACCCGTTATTTTGAACCATTCAAATCGACAATAAACCCCACATGTCAGACTTAAATTGCTCAAAATAACAGATTGTTATTTATATTTGGAAAAACTTAGCATATACAGTAAATAAATCGATCACAAAATCACAGACACAGAGTAATACAATAATACGTAGTGGAATAGATAAATAGTAGTTCATGAAGCTACTACAGAAACAATAGAGTCCAAGACAAAAGACAACAGAAGTCCAAATACACACAAGTCTCTAATACATAAGCAAATAACAAGTCTGAACAGAAATAGCTAAAAGACAGAAATAACAGAATAATTGGAAAGCTGAATAGATAAGATAGATCACCAAGCCAAGCTCCAAGCTCCAAAAGGCGAGTCTTAAATGTTGTAATACTCAGGCTGACCCGAGCATAAAGCAAAACACAAAACACTCGAGTCAGGATTAACAATCTTATGCAAGTAAATCAACTCAAGTAAAATGTCCAATTGAAATGTAATAACTTAAAGAATGTTTGGATTTTCATCTCCTTTAAGGATCTGTGGAACTATCTACATACATAATAAAGTATGCTACATAAATAATGTCTACAGTAAGGTAACATATTAAAATAGCATTAAGGCGTTACCCATATCCCCCTTAACACATTTTTATAAATACCGTAGTCTATACAGTACTATAAACTCCCCCGTAAACTGGTGGGCTATCAGGGAGCACTCCATAGGTACGACCGAAACCAAACTCGTAGTGGGCGCGATCAGGATAAATATGACAAGGCATGCAAGACAATGCCCAAGGTAGGATACTACCGTTTTGCGGATCCGGATGCAAACTTAAATGGAAAATTTTATCAAAGAGAGGAAGGTCAAGTTTGGAGTAGTGTTAATGGTACTCAAATAGTTTTAAATTGTGAAATTTTGGGTCATATTCTTGGTTGCAAATCAAGTGGAATTGAACTCTCCACTTTTCAAATTGATATACAAAATCATGAAGTTCTTTATGAGATTTTTGAAAGCGATGAAGATTTTGAATTTAAGCATAAGAATCTTCGACCAAAATCAAGACTTATGAGTCTCATTTTACAACAAAGTATTACTCCGTGGATTTTCAAAGCCCTTTTTTGCTATTTATGATTGCTACAATATAAATTGAGCACAAGTCATTTTAGATAACTTTGTTCAAAAGAAAATTTCTAGACATGAGAACACACTCTTTCATGGTGTGTATCTTACTAGAATTTTCTTATATTTTGCTATGGATTTTAGAGGAGAAAAATCCATTCCTCGAAAAGCTTTTGGCAAAGCAAATATCTCTCTTATGCACATTCCACCATTTTTTGAACCTTATGAGACTCTTTCCAAAATGAAGTAAAGGTTGGCATGGGAAGAAGAACAAGAGATTCGGCAAGAAGATGAGGAAGAAGGAGATGAATTGAAAGTGGAAGAAGAAAAGAAGAAAGTGGAAGAAATGGAAACTCCCTTAGCAATTTTTGACAAACCAGTCCACCACTCCAACAAAGATATCATTAAAAACCAAGAAAAGCTTCTTAAGAACCAAAAGAATCTTAAGCGATCATTTAGTAAGAAGTTCACTTCTCTTTCCAACAAAGTGGATAAATACTTTAAAAAGATCATTCGCAAACTTAGTGGCTCTTCATCATCATCATCATCTACATCCTTCTAAATCTATCTTGTTGTTTACTTGTGTTATCTAGCTTTATGTTGTGTGTTTTTAGTTTAAAATTCATGTTGTTCTCATGTATTTTGCTTTATTTCAAATGAAATCCATGTATCCTTCAGACTCTAAGTAATGAAAAGTATCTATTATGCTTTGTATCAATGGGGACTAGGTCTCTTTTTCAACCGCCTCTATACTTTCCCTTTCCGATCTTTCGTGCTAACCTTTTCGATCGCCGCCTCTTTCCTTTTCCACGTCGCCCGTCTATCATCTTCCTCCTCCTCCTTACCTAGCTTTTCTCGTTGCTACAAAGCCTCATTTTATCGCTTTCCTTGTTCTCGAATCGCGTCTTGATTTCTGGGCTCAGATCTGCCTTTCGCATTGGAATTTAGGTTTCAAGGTTCTGGCTTGTGTTCTTGCCTCCTTCCGTTTACATCTTGTCAACATGACCTTGGTGATTGCTTGCAACTGAAGTGCCGCTGTTTGATTTGTTTGTCATGCTTCTATTTTGGGTTTGGCTGTTCACTTGCCTTCCTTCTTTCCTTTGTGGCTCTTCTTGTTTTGGTGTTGACGGGTTCATTGTCATTCTGGATCCGATTTTGGTTATTTGGTCATCTATTGGCGCTTCTGGTTTCCAGGTTTGGTTATTCTTTCTCTCCTGGTTCCATTTGTCTCTGTGCTTTCATGTAATCAAGTCCGATACTATGTTTCTTCTTCCCCTTCAAATCAATGCCTTTGGGATTGCACACGCAACAGGAAGTGTTATTTTGTTGTTGGTGGTTGTCGTGCTTCATGGCTTAGTGTTGGATGTGGCTTTGGTTGTATGCTTTCATGGTTGTCAAGTTGTGTTCTGGGCTTTTGGTCTTTGCTCCGGCATTGTAGTTGCTGGGCCGTGTTACTTGCTGTTCATTTTGTTTGCAATTGCTGTTGTATTGGGATTATGCTTCTAGTTTTTTTGCTGCTTCTTGCGTGCAGCTGGTCAGTGCTTGTTCTTCCTTAGGATTGGTAGTAGAATTTGGTTTTGTTATGTTATTTTTCAGTCATTTTGTTTAGGCACGGTCGTTTGGTTATGCCAAAGTCTTTGTGCTAATTTATTTGTAATGCTTGTAATAGTGGAGCTGTTTCAGCTCCGGTTAGGTCAACGTGTCTACGGTATGGTGGTTCTCAGCGTGATTGCCTCGTGCAACTTGTATTGTGATTATGCACTTTTGGCTGTTGTGCCGAACTTGCTGGTTATTTAGTGGTCGGTCCACTTCAAAACCGATTTAGATGTTCTGTGCATGTGTAGAACATCTGTTTTTCTTTTGTAATATAGTGGCACGGTCCACTATAAAACCGGCTAGCCTTGCTAAAAAGTATCTATTACAGTTCTATATTGTTTATTGGTCTTTGGAAGTTTTAAATATATAATAGTATAAGATAAAAACAAAAGCTATAAAAAAACATTAAGTTGAAAATTTTGGTATATATGTTGACATACATACTAGTGGTATGTTGACATATAACGGCTAAAAAGCAAAAAAAAAAAAATTTCAAAACAAATATAACTACCATCCATCCATTCATTTCAAACGACTTTCTACTCTTATATATGCCTATTTTTTCCAGAAAACTCATTCATCATTTTATTCCGTACTCTATTTTCATTCTCAAACATATTTTTACAAATATGTCTCTTCCACATCAAAAATTATGTGAAAATCTTGAACAAACTCTTCAATCCTTCAAAGCTATTCTCTTTTTTATCCTAAGAATCAAAGGCACTTAGAATTGAGTCAAATGCAGATGATAAAGGAACAAGAAAAGCATTTTGATGCTACTCGATGGATGATTTTTCCCCTAATCAAAGACGAACCATCCAACAACCCAGATGCACTTTTAACAAAGACAATGAAAATGGGATGCCACTAAAGCAAATCTAATCTTTGGGGTCGATGGTTGGGTAGAAGTTCCACGAAAAGTTTAGTTATTAGATTTGGATTTAATATGTAAATATATAACGACTCTTAAGATTTGGTTTGAATGACTTGGTGTGTATTTGGATTGAATTTGATTGGTCTGGATTATTTGTATGATTTGGTTTATTTGATTTGAATGTATTGAAATTGTATAGTTTGAAATTACATTAATAAAATTTAATTTATCATATATCATCATGTCTAATATAGAATAGTATAATTTATCATATATAATCATATATGTCATTTTAAACTTAGATTATTGATTTTGAATAATATATCATCATATATTTTGGTTAGGGGGAGGTTTTATTCAATTTTTCCTTAGTTTTTCTTTGCTTTTCACCTATGTTTGTTGATGATGAAGGGGGAGAAAAATATAAATTATATATATGCACTTATTCATGGAGAGTTATCCAACTCAGGAGGAGTTATATCATATTTTATATATACAAGATATTAACAGATGTCATCGTCAAAAAGGGGGAGATTATTAATACATTAATTATTGATTTTGATGATAACAACCTTAATAACAAAAACGCATTCATATAAAATATGGATACTAATGTTTTTCCAATTTATGTTGTATATAGTGCATGATATTACATAGGTATTGATTCGAAGGCTGTATAGTATAAAGACTCAAAAAATGTACATGAAGACTCATGAGTATAAAGATTAAGATATGAAGATCTCAAGACTATGGTATAATATATAGAGTCATAGAATATTGTTAAAGTCCCTCGTAACAATCTTTGATCTCTACCTTTTCATTTTTTTTATTCTTTATTTTGAAAAAACAAAGTATATTTTAAAAATATTTTATAAAAGTTTTTTAAAGTTTAAAATGTTTATAGGGGGAACTAATTTAAAGGATAAAGATTTGTATATTTTTTTGCCTCAAGGACACAAGCTCAATATTTTTACCATAAGGACAAACATTCTTCTAAAAATTATTCATAAGGACAAATATTTTCCAAAATTATTCATAAGGACAACAAAACTGTTACCAAGCTAAAACTGATACCTAAAAACTGCTACCGATAACTACAAACTAATACCTAAAAACTGCTATTAATGACTAAAAACTGATACCTAAAGAAAGTTGTCCTTCAGGATAAAATATTGAAGGCCTGTCCTTGATGCAAAAACGCTGAAATTTTTTGTCCTTGACAATAATTTCCTGATGTTTATAAACTATGTTTAAATTATTTTATAAAGTATCAAAATATTTTACGAAGCATAAGATTTGCAAAACATTTTAAAATAAACAAGTTTTCAAAATACACTAGCCTATATCGACATATAGGCAGATAATATGTCGACATACATGCCGCTAAAATTCAAATTTTGAAATGAAGTGTCTATTCGTCGTAACTCTTTGCGAATGGACACGTTTATTTATTCTCTATGTATAGGGGGTTTTCAGACGAATTTTTAACAAGTACTTTCTTATTATCTTCTCTCCTCTTACTCTGCCAAAATTTCTAATTGTGAAAAATGTATTCATATCTCCTCGAATTCAACCAGAATAAATTAAATCTTCGTCGTATTGATTCTCTACTACTTACTCTCTTATTTCAATCATCTCTCTTACTCTCAATCAAAGATCAAAGTGCCATCCAACATGCTATATGATTCATTGTAACCAAAGATTAAGAAATTGTTTTTGAAAAAACCATCAAACTCTAGTTGTATTTTATTGGTTGTGATTGTAGCCCGTAAATTCAAGTGGGTGTGCTCGTAGCCCGTGCAAATCAAGTGGGTCTACCCTGAGCCCTGAAATTCAGGGGCATGGCAAGAAAATAGATAATTGATAGCACTCATTCCTAGCGTTTCTGCCTCAAGTGCTGTTATACCCACATGGAATAAAAAAGTAATAAATACTAAACGCTGTGCATTTCAAAGCCATTCGTTTCCGTATGGGAATAAATTAGTATTAGAATTCACTTAAACATTATACATTTCACTTGGACCCAGAATGCGGGTTCTTTTCATTTCCCTTTTTCGTTTCCCTCCTAAAATTTCATCCCTAACAATCTTCCTCTTCCAACTCATTTCGCGCCCTAGATTTCATCCATCACAACCGATCGCAACCCATAATGCATAGTAGATCGCCCTCGATTTAAATCATCGCGGTACTAATTTCACGCTTTAGCTTCTTTATCTTCGACCGATTGCAACTGTCCAGATCTCAGTAGGCCAAACCCTAGTTTTATGCTCTACGATTTAAGGTATTTTCTTTAAACCTACTCCTTCTGTTGGGTATTTTCTTAATGGTTCAAAAGTTTGAAGTTAACTCATTGTATAGAATTCAAATCGTTTGATTTTCATAGGAACGTTATTAAAATATATCACCGTGAAGTAGTCATGCGCATAATATAAAGCATGTCATGTGTTATTTCTCATAATTAAAGTACCTTGCTCAAATATTTTTGTAAACAAGTCATGTGCGATAAGCACTCATGCACATTACATATATATATAACCAACATAATAGTGTATAATGTCATATGAGTATACCTGTTGTCCATAGGAAGCAACAGGTAAGAGTATTAAAACAGATAAATGACATACTTGTAAAAAGTCCATGTAGTCCGTATAATATAAGTGATGCGCTGACAAGATAAGTATGTACTCGATGTTCTTATTTTTAGCATCCTGTGCAGCCATAGATATTAGGATGACTTATAAATATACATTCATTAAGCGCAAAGATATAATACGCTTCTATTATGCATATTTAAAAAAACATAGACTAACCTCAAAAACCTATATAAATTGTCGAACGACATCAGTTGTATCTCGAAACCAATTCATGCCTCCTTCACCCGGCCGATGTGTTGCTGCCAAAACTTTATCCAGAAAGATATATAATTTTCATTCGACAAGAAATATGCAAAATTTATACATTGTGCGTGATGCAATGTAGGAGCACTTAAGTGCTTTTAGATGAGGCAAAGGCGATTGAAGGTAGCCTCATGTGATTTTAGTTTGGGTTTGGGGATTTGGTTGTAATGGGTCATGAATAATGGGATGATGTATATTTAGTGTTGGAGGAGTATAGTTGCAAGTTTGGTAATTAGCATTACTAATGGTGGGTTGAACAAGTGTAGGCTTGGGGACCAAATTACATAAGGCAGGTGTGAGTTGTTGGCTTGTGGAAGGTCAATGGGCCTTAAGATAAAGCTATGGGATTAGGTCATCGCTTGCTGGATATCCGGTGTATATGAGTAAGCAGTCTAGGTTTGTTCATGAAATTGCTTATTGTATGGGTAATTGTTGGGCAAAGGAGTTTGAATTATTAAATGATGAAGACTGGGCAAGGTAAAAGCGCATATGAGGAATCACAGTCACTGTATGATTTCAGAGCAACTCCTCTTGAAGCCTGATTACAAATGAGATGATGCTTGACCAATCGTTGATAGAGGAGGTGGGGAGCTGAAGCCAGTATACTGCATGGGCTAGATGCTGCTATAGTAGAATAAAATTGGGGAGTAGCCACAGTCGAAGCATGAAAAGTAGCCATAAGTAGTGGTGGAGGGGGATTGGCTGAGTTCGATGATGTACAGTTAGGATCTGGCAATTGTCTTGGCTTATTGATTGCAGATGGAACATAGTATGGGGTCGTTCATCCAGCTAAAACATCGCAAGAATAGGGATCCAGTGATTATCCTTCGGTTTATTAGCCTGTACATATGGGTGAGTATCAATGACGTTGGGGTAGGAGTTTGGGTGTTTGACTTGCCAAACATTTGTCTATCACTTGCAACGTCTCGCAACCCTTGGGTTTTTAAAGCTTGCAAGTAAGAGGAGGAGGTTCGCAAGTAGAAAGTACAAAATATAATGCATTTTCCTTATCACTTAACAACACGTTTTTAATAAGATCATACGCTTCTTCAAGCCTACCAACTTGACCCAGCATATCAATCATACATCTAAAATGTTCCATGTTATACTTTCGTGAAATACTTAGAATTCATAGAGTAAAATATTTTGCAACCCTCTTTTATTACCCCTACGTGACTACAATCATATGCTATTATACTATTTATGGGGTACTTGAATTAAGTTAAACAATAAAGATTGGTGTGAGGTTATTATAATATTTTTGTATTTTTTACTTTGTACATTTTTTAAAATCTGGGTATTGATGATGCAAATGAATGAGAAATATTTTTAGTTTGCATACCATTTGAACATCTAATGCTTTAATCAATTTTGAACATGTAGGTCATAAGTTTATCTTTGTCTTTGAATTTTGCTTAGTCAACTTCATGGTTTTATAGTATGTGATTCTCTAGTATTTTTGGTAGTCGTAATTCAATGTATTCTGATTGTAATAACGAAAGGCCATGAAATTTTCTATAGGACAATTTTACTATTTGTGTTTGTTCCAAACTTTAAATTTCATTGGAAAATTATTGGAAACTTGTTACAAAAGTATGTTTTATCCGGTGAAAATCATAGCTTACTTCTGTAATTGAAATGGAACTTAAAAGTAGAATTGTTAATCAATAATTCTCTAGCGAAAATATAATCCTTTTTCTTTTTTCTTTTGACATTTGATAGTATAATTTATATATCCTTTTATATATTATGTTCTTATCCTTTTATACAAAACACTTGTAGAATTAGCACTTAATTTAGGCCCCAGTAACCATCTACTCTAACAAAATGTTGTCGATTGATGGCTGTAAAATTGATGAGTTTACACTTTATACTCTCCAGGAGCTAATATATATAATCAAAACCACGTTATGATGTACAATATATACTAAACATAAGTAGATGTTTAACAAACATAGACTTAGTTATACGAATAAAATTAACATGCTATAAAATGGTGACAAGTGAGGGTTGTATTCAAGGTGGCAGACACTTACTTAGCCAGTATTGCTATCTATGGTAAAAGAATAATTTATAAGTGGTTTCTAAACAATTATGTCTAACATAACAGGTAATGGTGAGTATTATATAACATGCGTTGAAGCTGATTGTATAGGTCAGAACAACATCTTAACTAATCTCCATCATTTCTAGATAACTTAGTGCTTTTTGTTATATATTCATTTGGTTGTTCATACATTCATTTCTAAACTCGTAGTTTGTGAGAAGGCTTGTAGTAGAGTGATAATATTAACTGAATCAGGTTTCTCTCCATTTTGTGATTCAATTAAAGAAGAACTATTAAAACCTATGGTGTAAATGAAGGTGATAGTTATTTACTACTAGTTCTATACACAGCAAATGAAGAATGAATAAAGAAAAGTATTACTCCATATAATTATCTTGTTACTGTTGGAAAATGTTTCAAATAAGTGAATTATTTAAAAAATTGACTAAGTGAATGGATGGCTCCTATATGTGAATAGTCCTACATTGTAGGACTATATGAAAGTATAAAGATTCTTTGAAGCTAAGTTGGACCTTTTGGGCACCCAATGATGCTCTTTTGTGAGGAGAGAGATCATGCTTGACCACCACACACGCACGACCGACTCGATCCGGGCCGGGCTCGGGTTCGGGCTTGTAGTGGTGTAACACTTATATTTTTGGTGCAAATTTCTTTGACCGGGCTGGAACGGTCAAATCAGACCGTATTAGAGAACGTTCATTATTTTCTCAGATCCGTTTTTCAAGACCACGTACCCCAGCCAGTAACGTTCTTTTGCTATTCCGTCTTCTTAACTGATAAGAAGACGAAACAGAAAGAACTACAGTTCGGTACCACCAAACTTGAGAGGTTGTTTTATCCCAGAGGCGGCGGCGATTGATTCCGAACTGCTTTGCACTACATAGCAGATCGCCGAAACGTCTTCAAGAGAGTGACGTAGTCCATGACTCAGCCAAACCATTGTTTCCAACAGTTACAAACATGTGGTTGAGCAACAAGTTGTATATGTAACGACCTAGAGTAGACATAAAACACATCATTTACTTATTATCCGAATGTGTGTTTTAGGGAATCGGTATGCATCCTTGCTAATTAATTTTTGTGATCTTTCATTTTTATTATTATTTTTTTGCACCTCTAGTTGGCATCTTAGTGCTTTAGGCTAGATGATCATGTATTTGAGGACTGAGAGGGGATATTAGGATAGGTGATTTTTTTCTACGACCAAAGTTTTGTTCTTTTCATTTATAAATCTCAAACATAATGAATATATTTTGGGTGTCATATTAGTTAGTATATTGAGCACCATAAGTAAAGCTATAAGACTTTCAAAGTGTAGATCTTGAAGTTTTGAGATTCTCTAAATATCAGTTAGCAATTTAAGAAAAGAAAAGGAAAGTTTTAAATCTGAGAACATATCTAATGCTTTCTAGGTTGCAAAGTATTTCAATATTTGGTTACATGTGCACGCAGTATATGACTGCGGGTAGAGCATGCGTATACCTAGATTCCCGATACCACTTTAATGACATGGAGTTTGTTGGCTTATTTTACACAAGCCCACCAAAATGGTCCTTGACCAGTCTTGATTGCACCTACTTTTGGATGAAAATCTGACTTATTTAACCAATTCATAATCATTTGACTCCGAAATTTTACACAGCGATGTTGCAATGACACAAAACAGTGCGTTTCCAGAGAGATTTTTATTGCTTCTGCTGCTCTTGTTTCAGTAAAAATATTGCTTGCATGCATTATACCTTTATCGCGCGCTGGAAGAAAAAAGTCTTGTATTTTATTTTTTGAACTTGACTTTAATGTACGCCTTCCAAATTGAAATCAAGATAGTACACATCCAGACATCTTGCAACAAGTAGCATTGGTAATTGGTAAAGCATGCTTAAGTACTACTGGAAAAAAAAAATATTTGCTTGATGCACTTTGCACCATAGTTTTCAGTGTATGGTACACTAACTATCTTTGTCACAATTATATTGAACTATATATCACTCATATTGGGAAGTTGCTTTAGGCAGTTTAATCACATTGTGTATACATATGTCATTCCAGATATTTTGATAACCTTTTTATTTTCGAAATTATTGATTTCACCTAATTGCTAACATGTTGCGTGGTTTAGAATCAGATGGTCCATTTTCGCTTTTTATTATCCTTAGTATGTCATATCGCATTCTGTAATTTATGATTTGGATAGGGATACTTTTGTTAACAGCGCAGATAAAATAGTTGGTACTGATTTGGACAGGTGTAGAATCATCGGGAGATGCAAGCCCTTTCATCGAAAGAGCATGCATTATTCGTTCAAATTTGCTTGGAGCGCATGCATGCATACTGCATTTTTATCATATCTCTTAAAATTATGGTTTCATTTTCGGTTCTTGAATCTACATGGCTGCAAAACTTACTGGGAAGTTGCTGGTTCGGATTGTATTTATGAAGAAAGGTTTCGATGAAACTTGTAGCTGGGTGAGAAATGAAGGTATATATTCTCACCTCAAAAAATAAACCATTAATAATGACTATTTTAAAAAAAAATCATAAATTTGACACTAATATCTAATGAATGTAATGAATAATAACCCACAAAAAATATTTGGCCTTTCTTCCCATAAAGATTCAAGCAAAAATGTTTGATAAAAGTGTTTAGTCAGATTATATCATGTTGACTTCATTTTTATAACAGAGACAGTAATAGAAGGACTAGATTTGGGTACGAGTACAATGAAGAAGGGAGAAGTTGCAATGCTTACCATTCCACCTCAGCTTGCTTTCTCTCTACTGAAACACATCAAATGCTTGTTATAATTCCTTCTAATATAACTATTCTGTACCAAGTCGAGCTTTGCTACTTTATTAATGTTCATATATTTCTATTCTAACACGGTTAAAAAATGATTTACAGAGAAACTTCAGAAATGTAGAAATTGTTTGTAAAAAGAATGATGATTTGTTATTCATGAATTTTTGATACAATTCGTTACATACATCAGTTTGTATTTAAACAGAATTGATAATGGGCCAAAAGGAATAGCTCGGCCCAAGAAACAAAATATAACAGAAAAAGAATATGGTGCGGGTTGAACAATATGATACTGCACCCGTATCTCTAAGATAAAACACAAGACAAGGTTACAGCCACTCATTTTTACTCCCCCCCTCAAACCGAAATCTAGGGTTTGCTGAGAACGATCAATTCTTCTCGAAAAATCCTCTATGCTTCACAAATTCAAGTAGAAACAACATGCTTGAGTTAACTACTTAATCAAGTGCAAAAGATTTGATCTTTAACTCTTGTTCTCGATTCAACCTCTCTCATTTTTCCTTATATGGCTTCGGTTTGAGATTTTGGCAATTGAGTCGGTTAATTTTGACTGTTGACTGTAGAATTGGCTTTCGAAGGTTGATTGAGTTTAAAGGTCTCTCCTTTTTCACGAAGGCTTTGATTTGAAGTTCTGGTCTTCGAGACAGACTCAAGGGAGGTATGATCTTGTTCTGTATCATGACTGGAGACATCCTTGACCTTGAGATCCTCTCTGAACCTTATGAAATTTCTGGCCGACAAAGCCTTGGTAAGAACATCCGCCCTTTGGTAAGTTCCAGGTATGTGATTGACGAGCAATTGGCCTTTAAGAATATGTTCTCGAATGAAATAAATGTCAATTTCTATATGCTTTGTCCTTGAGTGTAGAACTGGGTTGGCGGGCATGTATATTGTACTTTTATTGTCACACCACAGTACTGGTTTGATATCAGTTTTGATCTTTAGTTCACTGAGTAAAGATTGAATCCACATAATTTCGGCAGTTGCACTAGCTACACTTCTATATTCGGCTTCAGTACTAGATCTAGATATAGTTGACTGCTTTTTCGAGCACCATGAAATAGGGTTATCCCCGTTGTATATACAATAGCCAGAAACTGATTTCCTATCATCATGATCTGTTGCCCAATCAGCATCAAGAAATCCAGTCACATTAAGATTTTTGCATGCCTTTAGAGATAAAGCATAAGTAGCAGTTCCTTTCAGATATCTTAATATCCTCTTTACAGCTTTCCAGTGCTCACTAAGAGGTTCCTGCATGAATTGAGACACTTTGTTAACACTGAATGAAATATCAGGTCTAGTTATGGTTGCATACTGTAATGCCCCGACAACACTTCTATACTGTTTGACATTAAATATTGGTTCTCCCTTGTGTTTTGAAAGTTGTTAATTGCATATCATAGGTGTTGGTTGAGGATTGGCTTCAGCCATGTTTGACTTGTGTAATATTTCATTGATGTACTTTCTCTGGCTTAGAATTATTTCCGAGTCTGATTTTCTAATAACTTCTATGCCAAGAAAATAATTCAGATCTCCAAGGTCTTTGACAGAAAATTGCTTGTCTTGATACTGGATAAGATCAATGATTGCTGCTTCATCATTGCTTATAATAAGTAAGTCATCAACATATATTAGAATGTATATAATAGATTCTTTATTGATTATAGTGAATAAGGAGTTGTTTGATTTGGTGGACTGATAACCCAATCTAATAAGTGTGGCTTTCAGTCTCTCAAACCAGACCCTTGGGGCTTGTTTAAGGCCATATATTGCCTTATTTAATTTGCACACATGATTCAATTTGTGATTGTACCCCTGTGGCTGTTCCATGTAGATTTCCTCTTGTAATATCCCATTAAGAAAAGCATTATTGACATCCAGCTATCTGATTTTCCACTGTTTATGTAGAGCAATAGTAAAAATTACTCTGATGGTAGTTGGCTTAACCACAGGAGAAAATATTTCATTGAAATCAAACCCATATTGTTGTGTATATTCTTTGGCTACAAGTCTGGCCTTATATCTGATAATAGTTCCATCTAGATTTTTCTTTAACTTGTAAGTCCACTTGCAGCCAACTATGTTTTTGTTATTTGGAGAACTGACTAAATCCCAAGTTCTATTTTTGATAAGAGCATTATACTCTTCATCCATTGTTGCCTTCCAATTATTGTCCTTTATGGCTTGTTCAAAATTCTCTAGTTCTTCCGTTGTTCTAACAGCAGTGTAGAGTTTTGGTTTAAATATACAACTCTTAGATCTTGTGATCATTGGGTAACCAAATCTTGCTTGTGTAGCCTCAGTATTTGTCAGATCAGCATTGCGTCCGTCTTGATTTAGTTGAATATCTATAGACTCATTATTGATTTGTTGACTTTGATTATTTGTGCAGGTAGGAGACTGATTGTGATAGCTGGGTTCATCTACTGGTTCATAGCTTGGTGATCTGGCATGGTAAGTTATGAATCACTAGCACCTGCAGTCCTCTCAGTCTGCTTTTGTTGTAAAATTTTGGAATATATAGGTAAATCAGGTATAGATATCCTTGGATTATATACCTTATTGGTTGTCTCCATGTCTGATCTTCTAAAAGGAAATATATGCTCATTAAAAACTACATGTCTGCTAATAAAAAGTTTTCCCTTGTAATCCAGACATTTGTACCCTTTTTTATTGGTGGGATAACCTAAGAATGTACATGATTTAGATTTGAAATCTAATTTATTGGTGTTGTACTGTCTTGCACCTTTGATATAAGCTTTACCAGCATGAGTTATTCTAATAGACTCACCATTGCCCATGCAAATTGACTGTTTACCTTTGTACTCCTTATTTCCAAGATTAAGATTGTCAAGATTGCTTGTTAAATGATTAGTTGCCCCAGAATCAGGATACCGTGCTTCATCTTGAATGTGTTCTGGTTTTGTAATCCGATTTCTGCAAATATCTGACTGCCCATTTGAGTCTTGTTGAACTTGTGCTATATTTGCACTTAGATTGCCATTCCTCTAATTGTTAGCATTCTGTTCTGGCACATAGTTTAAGTTTAATCTGAAGTAGCATTTTGGGGCCGTGTGACCAATTTTTTCATAGATTTGACATCTTGGTTTATTGTTGTTATTCCATCTTGCTCTGCCTCTTCCTCTTGTAGGCTGATTGTTTCTTTGTTGATTTTGTTCTGACTTATTGCGGTACTGGCTTTTACCCTTGTAACTTGAGGTCATCATATAACCGTAACATAGTTATCTGATATTGTTTTAATATGGATAAACTAATTGTGCGGAATAAGTAAGTAAATAGTAAAAGCAGTAAAGTAAATGACACTAGAGATTTTTATACTAGTTCGAACTTCCGTTCTACGTCCAGTCCCAGACTCCTTTTGGAATTAAACTAGCAACCCTCACTTAACCCGGAGGAATAGGTTTACACCGCTTGAGCAATCGAACATGATTTCTACCGCCTATGCAACCGAATAGGACTTCTACCGCCTGAGCAACCGAACATGATTTCTTTACAAATAATAAAAGTATCTGACTGTAGTATGCTCTTTAAATAGCACTGATAAGTCAATTAGGTACAATCTTCCTATAATCTTCTCCTTTATGATATATAGTGAATGTGCTTGAGAAATGTGGAAGATGAAGTGATCAACGATCAAAGTTTGTATGCAGTTAGAGTGCAAATTGAAAATAGATTGAGAGACAAGAATTCAAGAAAATTAAAATCAGTTATTGTAATTTGTTTGTTGAATTCTGAAGTCTATTTATAGGGATTAAAAAAGTTGCAACCATTGATGAAAGGCAACATTGAAAAGAATAGGTGCAACTGCTGGTTTGATGATGTTTCTCTTCGATGAAGAGAAATGTCTTTTCATAAAATAGCTGTTGAAAAATATTCAACCGGCTGAAATTATTTATTCAACCTTCTAAATTTGATAAAATCGTAAACAGCAAGGAAATAGGCAATTTTTGACCTAAAACAGCCGGCTGAATATTGTGAAACCATAAATTTGTTTCAGCAATCAGACGGCTGAATGAATCCATTCAGCCGGCTGTTTCAGCCTTTGTGTAGGATAGTGCATGTGTGTATATGTCTATATATATATATATATATCATTTCATGAGAGATTTTAACATATTTCTAAATAATATAAGACTCTAGACAAAAGACTATCAGCTTCAAAATATTCTGAATATGAATCTGCATCGAATCTCCTGCATAAGTGATTAGTACACACAAATATTTATTTATATAGTTTGTCACAATCAAAACGATGTAAAATCGAGATTCCAACAATTGTGTAATCATCTTTTCCATTTTCACCTAAAAAATCTAAGGATGCTATTGGTTATACCCTCATAGTGGTATGCATTATTCACCTCATTTTGAATTTTCCACTTTCAATTATCGAAAACTCCAATGTGATTAACAGTAGAAATTTTATGTTTAGTGATATGCTATTTTTACCTCATTGGCTATACCCTCGCAGGTTGAGTACCTAGTGTGGTTTTAGAAAGAATGGTGATAGGGTTTTCTTTTCTAGACTTTTATTTGGAACTCTGTTAATTTCTTGAACTGTCAGCTTGTTACTGTGACCTTAGTTTATATACAGCTAGCACAAACACAAATCACATGGTCTGTATTCCAACCCACTCAAACCAGTGAAACTTCATCGATATCACAAAAAGCCATATAATATTTTGCCAAGTGCACCATCATCTAAACTTTCTTTAATCCCTTTTGCCTTATTTCTCTTTCCCATCTTCTCAAAATGAACCCAAACCCATTCGTATTCTAACCTCACTTCCTTCTTAAAACATGGAGTCACGCATACTTCTTTATTTCCTACTCTTCACTCTTTCTCTAGTCATAAATCAAGAAGGCCTTCAACTTCTAAAAGGTAAAAAGTCTCTAGAAGATCCAAACAACTATCTTTTAGTCGGTAAGTCAATGGATATCTAAAATATCTAAAATCCATCCGCATACATATCTGAAAAGCGTATAAATTTTTAGAAAAGTGGATACAAATGCGGATATGCATCCGAAAATTATCCGTTCGGTTTTTTCAAGATCATGGTTAATATTTTGTGTATTTTAGTACAGCGATAGACTCATGTTTATTTTTTTGCTAAGCTAATAATTTGTACTATATGAATTTAGTGCATACTAGTTGCTCAAAATTATTTATATTTCTATTTGTTTATTTTTCACAGTTTTATTATCAATGGTATTGAAAAATGTTTAAACTAAATCAAAAATTTCTATTTATATTTCTCGATTTATCGATCGTTAGAGAATATGATAATTATCGGATATCCGAAAACGATTTCGAATGCGGATGCGGATATAGCACTATCTGTATCCGAAAGTATCCATTTACTGGCATACCTTTTAGATTGGAACTCAAAAGACACAACTCCATGCAATCAGAAAGGAATCACCTACACTTCAACTTCTGTTGCTTCCATCAATTTATCGAACCTTAGTCCTGCAGGCCCCTTTCCATACACATTCTCCAACTTAACCAAGCTTTCTTTTATGATCTTCAACTAAATACATGAATGCTTCATTAGATGACCCTTCTATAAGTCATTACCCTTCTCTTACACATATAGACCTGTCCTTTAATAAACTCATAGGCCCTTTTCCATTTACTTTAGCTCACTTTCCATGTCTTGAATATCTTGATCTTTCAGCTAACAACTTTCGTGGAGAAATACTAATTCTTTTGACCTGTTTCCAAAGCTAAAAGTTATGTCCTCAACAAACAATCTGTTGACTTCAACTGTTCCTAATTTTCTTGGAAATTTCTGAAGTTTAACTCAAGTGAACTTATCATATAACTCATTCTCTACTTCGTCAATTCCTCCTTTATTTGGTAACTTAACTTCTTTACAGCAGCTTTTGGTTCCGGGTTGCAGTCTTATAGGACCAATCCCTAAAACATTAGGTAAGCTTTTTAACCTTCAAACTTCGATGTTTCGACTAACAACTTCACTGGTTCAGTGCTTGAATCGGTCACAAACATGTCATCTTTGGTACAGTTAGAACTGCATGAAGATAATCTTTCAGGCATTTTACCTAATGGGTTTTCGAAAATGATTGATGCATCGAACAATAACTCTGAAGTTTTCATTCTAGATGATTTGTTTGATGCAACAAGGTTAGAAAGCGTATATCTTAGCTCGAATATATTCAACGGTGAAATTTCTCTGAATGTTACGAAAATGAAGATTTTGTTTAAGCTCATACTCTTTGATAATCAGTTGAGTAGCTCATTACACTTTGATCTTGGTAGAAATTCTCCACTCGTATCGATAGACGTTTCATATAATAACTTCATTGGTGAAATTCCTACCAGTCTTTGCAGTTCTGGAAATCTTAAAAATCTTCTACAGATCAAGAATTCATTTTCTGAAAGCATTCCTGATGTAATTGGAAACTGTAAATTTCTTCATGGAGTTAGATTAGAGCATCTTCAATGCAAATGGGATGTAATTTCAATTGAATCCTATGTGTCAAGGGATAAATAACAATGTTAATCCAATGTCATTTTTAAAAATTAAACATCACATTAAAAACAAGAAAACTACTCCAATGCAAATGTATTTATTGAGAAAAAATTGACTATGTGTTCCAATCAAAATTTAAATAAATAAAAATAATAGATAAAAAATTAGTTTATTGTGAATATTTATTACTTCACATTGTGAAGTGCAATGTCTAAAACTAGACATTGCACTAGACAATGTCTAATAATTTTTTTGCCAAGTCATCATAACATTGTCATTAACATTGGCATTGGAGATGAAATTTTAAACTAAATTAAATGTTGATGATGTGTAATTGACATTACATCAAAATAGCTCATGGGTTGGAGATGCTCTTATCGGATAATAAGTTATCGGGTAATGTTTCAACTGGTTAATGGGGCCTACCTCATGTTGGTCTTCTTGGGTTTAGTGGAAACTTGTTATCTAGTGAGATTTCGGCTTCAATATTAACTGCAAGTAATTTATTGAATTTGATCATAACTGAAATTAAATTTACTAGAAGCATTCCTCCTGAAATCGGTTCACTTCATAAACTATATGAAATTTCTACTACGACTAATAAACTTTCTAGGCCTTTACCCGGTTCCTTAACTAACCTGGATCAGCTTGGAGTTCTTAATTTGCATATTAAGTTGCTCAGTTTACATGTAGGTTATATATGTATATATGCTCAATTGGTATATTAGTTACCTTGAATATTATATACAGGTTTTCATATTTTCCCATTTACATATGTCTATTTCAGCTAATATATGATGCACGGTTTCAGCATATATATGTGTGTGTTGTGCACATATTTATATTATGTTTGTTTGCTCGTTTTATAGTTTATGTTTGTCTGTTTATATTACCTTTGTTTTGGTTATCTATTTTATATTGATGCTCGGTTTAAACTAATATATGATCACATGGAATTTTCAGATCAACATTGCTTAGGAAATATAGACACGACCATCAGTTCCAAAGAGTTATGTGCATGTTGTCGATGTTTCATTTTTCTAGTCTTCTGGGGTAGTTGTTGCAGATATGTAATATGTATGAAATATTGTGAATGGACATGGGAAAAGTTGTTGGAATAACATGTATGAAATATCATGTACTTTAATTTACATATTTAGTTTTTGTTTTATATAATATATTTGAAAATCTGTTAAATTTATTTGCAATGCAAAAATGGGTAAATGATATTATATATATGAAAATATGTAATATTTATATATTCTACAACTAATACATTTTACAGCCTTCTAAAAACGCTGTCATTTATCAAAACACTATAGAAAGTAGTCATTATCATTAAATTAAAACGCTATGGAAAAATATGTAATAGCATTGTTTTTCTATAGTGTTTTCTAGTAGCTATGGAAAGACAAAGTAAGTCATGTTCAATTGATATAAACTGACGCTAGGGGAACGCTATGGAAAATTATACTACAACATTTTACATTCTGTAGCGTTTATCTTTTAACAGTGTTTCTTAAATGCTATGGGAAAATAATTTTTAATGCGTTCACTGTTTGCAATTGAAAGTCTATGGTCTATTATAGCATGTCGTTCCACAACGTTCTCTGAAACGCTATGGGAAGCTATAATAGCGTTTTTCAAATGCTATGAAAACCCCAGTTTGTTGTAGTGGGGGTGTGACTCGTAGCCTTGAAATCGAGATTATTTTGGGTTTGCCTTTTGCCCGTTTAAAGATTTTCATTTGAAAAGAAATCTATAGAAGCAATTGTATGAGACTGGATGTTGGATAACTCCGAACCAGTATAAAAATCCCTGGTGTGAGCTCTCTAGTTCCCTACTTTTTACCTTACTACATCTGTACTTATCCATGTTTGCATCTGTGATTGTTCATTCTGTGTTAATTAATAATAATCTTGAAAGAATTTTAAAAGATTCATAAAAATTAGAAAACATTATTCATCCCTCATCTAGTGTTTAATTAGCCTTAAGATCCATAATTCTGCAACCCACACAAACCTCGACACCAACTTTCCTGAGCTTCCAAACCTTATCACATGCTTAAGACGTGATACCTTCACAAATACAAGATCACCAACTTCGAATTCCAGTTCCTTTCGTCATTTATCAGCATATGATTTCTACCCATCTCATGCTGCCTTTATCCTTATCAACTCTACCTTCTCCGATGCATCCCTTATCATTGATGGTCCAAGTATCACCTTATCCATTGACTCCTACCAACATGAAGGTGATTTACACAGCCTTTCATATAATTCTTCGAACGGTGTCATACCAATACTAGGCCAATAACCGTTATTATATATGAATTTCACTAAAGGAAAATGATCTTCCTAAGCACCTCCAAAATCCAAAATACACGTTGTAGCACACCCATCTCTATTCCCATACTATCCAAAAGTATTACTATGTAATACTGTCAGATAATACGAAGAATGAAGCGATATGGGGTACACACGTGAGTATTCCCTTGGATTAAAACTGGTACATATTTAAACATCGAATAAATAAATCACTTACACATACACAGTATCGAAACAACGAAATAAACACATGTGCCTTTAGGATAGAACAATACAAAATATAGAGTAAATATCATAGAATACAGAGCTAGAATCACAATGATAATATACATACTAAAATATACAACATATGTTACCTGCTTTTTAGCCAAAGTAGATTTCAACTGGACTTAGAAGATCAAAACAAGAACGAAATGATTCATGAACTTGGAAACACGATCGGAAGGACTAGAGAATTAAACTCCAGAGGTTTGAGTAGAAAATTGTCTAAGGGGACAACTCGACCCCGAGTTGTTTAGGTTGGCACCAACCTATTCCTCCCCCTCTTTTCACTTCTCGAATACCATATACCTCTTGTGCTACTCCAATAACTCGTGGTCAAGTGATTTCCCAATGATTTGGACAAGTAATTCCAAGGATTGACGAAAAGAAAGCAAAGGAAACAACTGTCAGAAGGATCACAAGAATCAACCAAAAACTGATGAAAACAACATAGAAGACATCAACTTGGACTAAGGAAGGAAGAGCAAAAGATTAGAGTGAATTTCCACTTAAGGAAATAACTCGACACCAAGTCAAATGACTTGGTATGTAGTTATTCTCTTAACTCGGGTGCCTTTGAGTTTTCTTGTGTGACCTTGGGCCGATGTCTGAACTCTGCTACAAGCAAGCTTCTAGACATGTACACCTGTTTCCCTATAAATACAATTCTACCTGAAACCAAAACGGGATCTGATTTCTCTACCATCGGATACTTCTTCTTCTTCACTTCAACTTTCTTCCTAAAACTCTTAGAAACTTTATAGTAAATCTGAGATCCAATAGATAGTGGTCAAATATGATATTACTAGTTGTAATCCGTAGAGAAAACAACTAATAAAAGAGATCAAAGTGGACATAGGTCGGAGATTACGTCAAACCACTATAAATACTGTGTCTCCTTTTACTGCTTTTATGTTTACTTTATTTAAAATTGTGCCTTCATCTGATATCTGGAAGTTGATCCAATTTTTGAGTTAACATTTTGGTGCTTTCACTAACAAAAGAACTAGATCTGAAGACATGAGGATTAAATCTGAGATTTGGAAAAGATGAAAAGGCCTAACAGCAGATCTAAAGCTGGAGGAAGCCAACCAGAGCATGGGGGCAGTCAGGAGGTGTCTTCAAATTCTTACCAATCCATCTATGTGACTATAGAGGGGATGAAGAGAATGATGAAGGAGATGCAGGATGGAATGATAGCTAGACAACATGAGATGCTAGAAGGATTCTTCCAAAGGATGGGACAATAGGGAATAGCTAGGACTGCTGGAATTCAGAACCATGGACCAAGAACTAATGCAAGAGCATCTAGAGTTGGAGCGGAGCAAATTGGGATGGTGCCCCAACAAACAAAACAACTCTAGTACCGACCTAAATCTTCTCGGTACCGAGAGAACTATACTTGGGGGCAATGTTGGTGTGACTGCAAGGATGCCAAGAATGGATAATGTTGGAGCTAGAAATGTGAATAAGAATGCGAATGGTCAAAGACCAAAGGAATATATGCCAGAGCTTCCCTGTAGGAGCGGGAGGCGAAATGAAACCAGAGGTGTAGGTCAGAATGCTAATGTGCAGCTAGAGGAGTACGTGCTAGAGTATATGCCAGAGTTCCCCTACAGGAGCGGGGGCAGAATATCGCTTTTGGTCGAAGACCTTCATTAAGCGGCGAAAACCAAATTGCTAAGTTGGTAAGGAAAATAATTAGGGGTGGACCCTAGACCAGAGTTTAGAGGACATAAACATGAATCCATTCACTCGTAACATCCGAAATGCGAGGAATCCTCCTGATTTCAAGCTTCCGGCGTTGGAAATGTACGACGGAAAGTCAGATCTAACGGTTCATCCGATGGGATACATACGACATATGGAGTGTTGGGTACTTCTGAGGAGGTAACTGGGTGGTGCTTCCCATTATACTGAACAGACTTGGCGACGATGTGGTTCAGATAGCTGGAGAATGGGTTCATAAGCATGTGGACCGATTTGGTGAATAAATTCTTGAGGCAGGTCAGAGTTTATGTCTTACGACCAAATAAAGTGATGATGCTATCAAGTATGAAGCAAAGGCCCGAAAAGACCTTGAAAAGCTACTTGACGAGATTCAATGCGGCAACTGTTGCAGTTGATAAGCCGGATCCAAGTATAATCTTAATGCGGCCGCGTTTAAATCCGCAAGCAAGACCAACTTCAAGATTGCTTTGGAAAGGGATCCGCCAATGGATCTCATGGAATTCTACCATAAAGCTGAGAGATATTTGCATTAGGAAGACGTCGAAGCTGTGAATGCTGAAATTTATGTTGTGGATGACAGAGGACTGTACGAGGTAGGATATAAAAGGAGAAAGGAATCGAAAAGCCGATGACAACTTTGGAGACCAAAACGGCAAAGGAGGGAGTCGAAATTTTCTTCCTATACTGATCTAACTAAAACCATGGAGTGGATTTATCCAGAGACTAGGGGTGGATCCTATATCAGAAGCCAACTAAGTGAGAACCCACTGACCGGGAGAGGACTATAAAGTATTGCATCTTCCATTAGTTGGAGGGACATGAAATGAACGAGTGGCGACACCTTCATGATCTGATAGAGGAAATGGTTCGGAGTAACTAGCTGTAATCGTATGCGAAGAGCCAAACTGTAATGGTGCGGCTGGAGCAACCACCATCTACAGCGAATGCGTCAAGGAACAACCAGTGATCTGGTCCGATATTCGAAATCCCATGATCGGGATGGTCGGGGGTCAGGTTTGATTCCCTCGCTTAGTTTTTCTTGCTTTGAGTATTTAGGATAATAATAGCCTTAGGCGCCTTACACGTGTATGAGGCCTAGATTGGTCTCTAGGCACAATTTAAGTCATATGTCTGGGATAACTTTTTAGGATGATAATAACATCGGATCACTTACATGTGTATAGGACCTAGATTGGTCTCTAGGCACGCTCTGGGTCGGATTTCTGGGATAGACAATTAGGATTTTTGCTTGTTTTCTTTGATTTGGATATTTGAATTATAAAAAATCCGCATGAATGTGATGACTGATATTGATCGCTTTAAGCCACATCCGGAGAGACGGGACCAGAGTGTAGGGTGCAAGTTCCCTTGCTGGAGATCGAGTGGATGAACTTGTAGGATATTGATCGCTTTAAGTCTTGTCTAGCGCAATGGGACCGAAGTGTGGGGTGCAAGCTCCCTTTCCTGAAAGCGAATGAATGGGCTTGTATGAAAGTAAGTCCCATCATCGAAGAGTGAGCAGATGGTCTTGCTTAGTCATTAGATCCCCTCCTAGGAGAGCGAGCGGATTAAGCTCATTAAAGATATGGAGAGATCAAACCCTAGATTGGACGATAAATGAAACAAAGAGATCAAACCCAAGATTGGGCGATAAATGATCCGGAGAGATCAAACCCTAGATAGGAAGATGAATGGTCCGGCGAGACCATGCTCGGAGCGGATGCAGATTTGATAAAAGGATTCGAATGTCTTGCAATTGGAGAGAGAAAGATAAGCCCTTGGCGAACACAGGATGGCTTGGATATGTGGAATGATTCTTTCGGATAACTCACCTAGATCGGCATCAATGAATAGCCGGAGAGCTCAACTAAAGAAGACTAATTACTGATTACCGAAACTTGTTCATGATCAAAGAACACCTTACATTTGAAAGGCGTACTTTGGGGTAAGTGTTAACCCACATTTTAACCAAAGCAGATTTCAACTAGACTTAGAAGATCAAAACAAGAACGAAACGATTCATGAACTTGGAAACATCATCGAAAGGACTAGAGAATTGAACTCCAGAAGCTTGAATAGAAAATTGACTAAGGGGACAACTCGGCCTCGAGTTTTTTAGGTCGGCACCGACCTATTCCTCCCCCTCTTTTTGCTTCTTGAACACCATACATCTCCCATGCTACTCCAATAACTTGTGGTCAAGTGATTTCCCAATGATTTGGATAAGCAATTCCAAGGATTGACGAGAAGAAAGAAAAGAAAATAGTTATTAGAAGGATCACTAGAATCAATCAACAACCGATGAAAACAACATGGAACACGTTAACTTGGACTAAGGAAGGAAAAGCAAAAGAGTTGAGTGAATTTCCACTAAAGGAAATAACTTGGCACCAAGTCAAATGACTCAGTAATGAGTTATTCTCTTAACTTGGGTGCCTTTAAATTTTCTTGTGTGACCTTAGGCCGATGTCTGGACTCTGCTGCAAGCGGACTTCTGGACCTGTACACCTATTTCCTCATAAATACGAGCTTACCTACAACCAAAACGAGATCTAATTTCACTGTCATTGTAGACTTCTTCTTCTTCTTCACTTCAACACTCTTCCTAAAACTCTTAAAAACTCTATTTTAAATCTAAGATCCACGAGACAGTGGTCAGATCTGATATTACTAGTTGTAATCCGAAGAGAGAAGAACTAATAAAAGAGATCAAAGTGGACGAAGGTTGGAGATTACGTCGAACCACTATAAAAATTGTGTCCCCTTTTACTGCTTTTCTGTTTACTTTATTTAAACTGGTGCTTTCATCTGATATCTAGGTATTGATCCACTTTTTAGGTTAACAATATATGTCCATTATATATCACAATAATATACACAAGAGAGACTATACAATACAGGATGATAATCTAGAATACTGAATATCTTGTCTCCTCTATGCCCAGAAAACACAAGCTAGTCATGTTGTCCCTGTACTTGAAGAGTCTCGGACTGACCCGAGTATTATATAAATAATAAACGAGCCAGACTATATCTAAATCCAAGGTCAATAAACATATGAAACTCCAAGTATATTGGTTGTAAATAAAATAATGTTACCTCAGATAACCCCAAATATCATATAACGTGGAATACCACAGAACCTGGTATAAAGATGTCATCATCCTTATGAATCACATCAAATTAGAATCACAAAACAATGTCAAATGGGTGAATCATCCATATCCAGAAATCATCCATATATTAGATATCACCAAATATAATCAGGCTAGCACATAGCATTGCCCAAATATATCTCTCAATCTCAAATAATAAAAATACCATCATCAGTTTATAAGATAGGCTGTCTATCAATATCATAAAAGATTTGGGAATCCATTATACTCTGAATACCTATTCAAATATAATCTCAACTCCTTGTATAAAAATAGCATAGTGATGGGAATGACTGCACAACAGATACATGGTTTATAGTAAAATCCTATTACAATGTATGGGTTACACCGCCCATATCTATATTTAGTGAGGTTTATAAATAATATGTACTTATCTACCATTCTATGTAAACCGGAAGGGAGACTGGCAACTACATCACCTGCTCTAGGAGTCCAAGGCTACACCATTCAGATTCGCTCCTATAATCTTCAATTACTTACCTGGTATCGTGATTATGTCAACCGCATGTCATGAACACGTAGAAAAACTATGCTACGCATTGATCATGACCCGGATCACTGCCCCTAAGGTAAAAGACTGCTGACCTTCATGACTAAAGAAGCTAGGGCTACTCCACCTTAAGGACTACACCACCCTAAAGGATACTCCGTCTTTCTCTAAAATACTATGATGCGCATTTAATACATATATCCAAAGCGTCTTAGATCTAGGACGCGACTCTACGGTCAGGCTGCTAGGGTGGACATTGGCTATCTGGTTCCCGCTAACTCCTAATCATATCCCAGAGCACTTCATGATAAACAACATACATATAGGTACATCCCCATGACGCAACCATCCATAATGCACTATCCCGAGCGTATATTTGCTATACCCCGAGCATATAATCTTGCTTTATCCCGAGCATCACCTCACATAAGTATAATCCCAGTTCTCGTCACTTTGGTGACATCTATTTACAATGAATAACCGAATAAGTATCACAACGGTGTCTCATACCATCGCGTGATGCTCAATCTTTTATTCACTATTCATAAACTACACTCAATCTCTACAATACTTTATATAATGAGTTCAAAGAAATACTGAGCAAATATTACCGAACACCCCATCCCAAACGGTACTATAACATAGTTTATTCAGATATCTCGTTACACAGAATTAAAACAATCAATTGAAATTTGGATTAGGAAAGAGATTATGTTTATAAAAATGGAAAAACTTCTTAAATCAACTATATATATTCTAAAACTAATAGAAACCTTTAATATATACATTATATATATTAAATAATATGTGCACTTTATTTTGTATAGTCCCAACATAAAGATTTAAATACAAAAAATTCATTTCCAATCTTTAGTTATATATATTTTAAAACCTTCAAGATCACTTTACAAATCAAATATTCTTTATAAAAGTCCTTCTACAGTTTTCTTTAATTGATATTACTTTTAAATAATTATACAAACTTCAAAATAAATTTCTTTTTATTTCAAGAATATAGGTTACCATTTAAAACTTCACTTTATATTCAAATCATTGACAACTTATATTTGAATCACTTAATAACATTTAAAAGTCATTTCAAAATTTTCCAAAATTACAAAATATTTTCATATAAATTTATGATCTGTAAAATAGATTTTATTTATTACAAACTATAACACATTTCCAAAACCTCCTTTTACACTCAAAATTATTAATAATAAATATTCTCTAAAATAAGTTAAATATATTTTGGAAATCATTTCATATTTTCCAAATAATACATGAAATTTCTAAATAATAATTTGAAAACCATTCTCAGAATTAAAATATAATAATTATAATAGTGATTTACAAAGAATTTTGTGATCGAAAGAAAACTATATATATATTAAAATAGATTTCTTAAATACAAAAAATAAGTTAAATTAAGTGAACTTTAGTAAATTATTATAAAATACCTTTTAAGACGTTTTTAAACCTTTAAAAAAATAATTTTCCTAAACCTTTCAAAAATCATTTAAACTGGTAAAATGAATAAAACACCCATAGAAAGCACACATGTCAATGTTCCAATATATAATGTTAAATTTGCAATCGGTCAGAGTTCCGCTTGCAAATTGACACATCTAAGCAACACAAACCATCAACTATCTCAATATCATCCAATTTCAAACTAATATACCAACAATCCAAACATAAATAATACCAAACAATCATTTAAACCAAATGATTCAACCAAACAATTCGGCGATTATGTGATAAATATAGTGATATAGTTATGAGTGTAAGTACTCATCAAAATGATGCTTAATTTACCAAAACAACGACTATCTCCATTGCACTACCCATGCCATACTTCGTAGCCATTTCTACTTAATCTAAATTACCTCTTAAAGCCACCATCAATCCATTGCCTTCATCAATCATATGCTTAAGCATCGCCCATCACTAGCCAGCATTTTCATTGCCGCCTATCGCTTAAAGCCACAACAAGAAACTTTGATTTCGCACAAAACCTCATGCTTCCACTACCAACGACATTATGTCATGACTGCCTTCTCTATCTCCAACCAAAATTCCCATCACCATTGTTAGTGTTGAAAGGGACGCGGAAGATGATCTTAAGGCTATTTAACACTAGAGGGGGGGTGAATAGTGTTTTAAGAATTTCTTTAAAACTTCTTTGATTTAAATTGAATTAACTAACTTAATGCAAATACACAATCACAGATCAAATCACAGAATCACAAACAAATGCAAATATAAATAAAAAGCAAGTAAAGGAAAGAACACACCAGGAATTTTATACTGGTTCGGTGTTACCCTACATCCAGTCCCGCACAACCCGTACGGCTTTCTATTCAACAATAATCTAGATTACAATCCCTCGATTCCAAGGCAACGAGGTACACCCTCCAGATTCTCAGGTCTCTGGGTAGAACCACTTGATTCACAGGACACAAGTTCACCCGATCGATTTCCAAGGACACGATCACACCTTTATAACCCCACACAAGTCTCTTTGAGTACAAATGTATCTATAACTCTGATAAGCACTGAGATTCTTTGAAGAGAGTGGTAGAGAATCAAACTAGAGATATTCTGGTTTGATTCACTTAAGATTTCGGCAGAATATGGATAGGATGATTAGAAAATAAGATAAGAGAGTAAAGAGGAGAGAAAATGAAGAAAGTAGTTACTGGAAAACGTCCATAACAGTCTCTATTTATAGAGAATGAATGGATGTGTCCATTCGAAGAGGTTTAAACGAATAGACACTTCTTTTGAAAACAACCTTTGCTGTAACGGGAAGCATGTCGACATGACAGGTAAATAGGATGTCGACATGGTCTAGTAAAAAGTGATGATTTGCTTTACTTTGAAAATGATGATTTAAAACATATGCAACTTTATTCAAATGGACTCTATGTATTTGTAGAAGGTATTTAGAAGTAGAAATACTTATAAATGTATATATGTATATATACTAAAATATATTTAAAATCAAAGTAAATAAACTAAAGTAAATATAATATTAAAATAGATTTTGAGGCTAAAATATCAAGGACAATTTTGAAATCAAAATATAACAAAATGATAAATATGATTTTGAGGCTAAAACATTTTTGGAAATGTGAACGAAGGTTTTTCTTTTGAAAAGGAATATTTGAAAATCATTTTATAAAACAAGAGATAATTTTGAAAATCATTTTGAATCAAAATTAGTGGATAACAAAATAGGGCTACTATCCGTTCCACTAGATATTTCGTGAGTTCCATCTCACTAGGGTTCCATCCCTTTAACAAGAACGAAGTGGATTCCATTCCACGAGTAAATTGGATAAAAAAGAATGATAGTGCTTTCAAGGAGTTTTAACAAATATCTAACCTAACTATATTATTTGTCTTGAACTCTTGAATATCTTGAATCTCATGAGTCTTCAATCTTGAACTCTTGATCTTTGTCTTCATCAATTTTGTTTTCTTTACTGTACAGTCTTCTTTTGTTGATACCTGCATATAGATTTCCTGCACATATATATTTTATAACACTTCTATAGTTGTTGTCATCAAAACCACTATCCTATGGACTAACATTCTCCCCCTTTTTGATGATGACAACCTTTGTTTATAAAATATTTATATTCTCCTTATAACTCCCCCTAAATCTAATAACTCCCCCTTAATCTATGCCTAACTAACCTATTTTATACTTCTCCCCCTTTGTCATCAACAAAAAAAAATGACACTAACTCCCCCTAAATCTATGATTTTAATGATAGTGTTATCATTAATAATACTGAAACTAGATATAACAGTGCACTAAACATCGTATACTTAGAATGTTATATATGAGTAATATAAGAATAAGAATAATAAGTGTAACCACAGATTATTTTATTCATTTCAATATTACTATATACATGACTATTTAAACTTATAAACACATAAATAACTAAAACAAGAAAATAAACAACTCAACGGTTGTTTTTGATGATAGGAGACTTGTGGACAGGACAATTTGGGTAATGGAAACAGAAGTTTCCATGTTGTTCCACAATGTTCCCATAAGCATCAAAACAAACTTCCCCTACACATACTGCTTCATCATCAGTTTCTTCCTCCATTGGTTCTTCCTCTTCTTCTTCGTCTTCGTCTTCTTCTCCTTCTTCATTTGCTTCTATGTTAGAAGAATCTTTAATTACAATTGGATTGGCATGATTATCCATAAGGAATTTTTGAAGATTCCTCAGAATTTTCCCTTGTTTCTCTTGCTCTCTTGCCATTCTCAATTGTTGAACTTGCATTTCAGTTAACATCTGCAGCGAGTCATTAACTTTCTCCTCTATTTTGATGACACGAGCGAGTATGGAGTTTTGGAAAGGGCCTTGTGAAGGAGAAGGGAAAGAAACCGGTGATATTTGATTAGGATTGGATGTGGAGGCCATGGATTTGATGTTTCCAGAAAGTAGAATGAAGAAATAATAATTGGAGGGAAGAGAAACTCGGAATGGGTGAGTTAAATAACCACCCATTCAAAAATTAGAGGGAAAAAACGAACTGTCATTTTTACCGTTGCATGTCGACATGACGCATGAATACCATGTCGATATGGTGTTGCAAAATGCTATGGTTAAGAAAACATTCATATATACCCTATGTATACTACTATACTATATACTATATTTCAGAAAGAGAACATATACCTAATTCTCTTCTTAACTTGGTGAAGACAGGTTCTCCTAAAGGTTTGGTTAAAATATCAGCTATTTGATTTTCAGAATTAACGAAATCAAGAGAAATTTTCTCTTTATTTACGTTATCTCTTAGAAAATGGTGTCTAATGTCAATATGTTTAGTTCGGGCATGGAGAGTTGGGTTTTTGGACAAACTAATGGCACTAGTGTTATCACAGAAAATTGGAGATTTCGTGATAGATATACCAAAATCATTCAAGGTTTGTTGCATATACAAAACTTGAGAACAAGCTAAAGCAGCAGAAACATACTCTGCTTCAGTTGTTGATAGGGAAACAATATTCTGCTTTTTACTGAACCAGGAAATTAAGGAATGACCTAGAAAGTGACAAGTTCCACTTGTACTCTTTCGGTCTGACTTACACCCAGCATAGTCAGCATCACAGTAGGAAACTAATTCAAATGAATCATTCTTAGGGTAGAACAATCCATAATCAAAGGTGTGTTTAACATATCGAATGATACGTTTCATAGCTTTTAGATGAGTTTCCTTGGGTTGAGATTGATATCTTGCACAGAGACAGACACTGTTCATGATATCTGGTCTACTAGCAGTTATATAGAGAAGTGATCCAATCATTCCTCTATACACGGTTTGATCTACGTCTTTGGATAGATCATCCTTACTTAACGCTATATTGGTTGCCATGGGAGTTGGTTTTCCACTCACATTGGTCAAGCCAAACTTACTAACTAACTCTCTCGCATACTTCTTTTGACTGATAAAGATACCATTATCTAATTGTTTGATTTGTAATCCTAGGAAAAAGTTAAGTTCACCCATATGACTCATCTCAAACTCTTTTGTCACAATGTCAGAAAATTCTTTGTTCATGTCAGAATTGGTTGATCCAAAAATAATATCATCTACGTACACTTGTACAAGTTGAATATCATTTTTGTTTCTTTTAATAAAAAGTGTGTTATCTACTTTACCTATTTCAAAATTAGATTGCAAAAGATAAGTCCTAAGTCTATCATACCAAGCTCTAGGAGCTTGTTTTAGACCATACAGGGCTTTCTTTAATTTAAAAACATGATTTGGAAATTTTGTATCTTCAAAGAGTGGAGGTTGTTCAACATAAACTTCCTCTTTTACAAAACCATTTAGAAAGGCACTCTTGACATCCATTTGAAAAAGTTTGAAATTATTGAAATTAGCGAAAGCAAGCAGAATTCTAATAGCTTCTAATCTTGCTACGGGTGCAAAGGTTTCGTCATATTCTATACCTTCTTCTTGACAATAACCTTGTGCAACGAGTCGAGCCTTATTTCTAACGACCTCACCTAATTCATTTAATTTATTTTTATATACCCATTTAGTGCCTATAATGGATTTATCCTCAGGTCTAGGAACAAGTTCCCAAACATCATTTCTGGTGAATTGATTCAATTCTTCTTGCATAGCGAGAATCCATGAATCATCAGTTGATGCTTCCTTTGGATTTTTAGGTTCTATTGAGGATATAAAGGCAACATGACTCATACTGTTTAATTGATTCCTAGTTTTAACAACAGATTGCATATCTCCTAGAATATTTTCTACAGGGTGATCTTTTAAAAGCCTAATCTTTTTATTTGGATGAAAAGTTTCATTTGTAGCATCTACAGATTCATGATTAGAAATAACTAAGTCATCCTCATCATTAGTCTGATCAACTTCTTTGAAATTTTCATCAAAGGAAACATGTAAAGTTTCTTCAATAGTGTTTGTTCTTAGATTAAAAACTCTATAAGCTTTACTCCTGTTAGAATATCCGATAAAGATTCCTTTGTCGGATTTAGGATCAAACTTATCTAAATTATCTTTTGTATTTAAGATAAAACATTTACTTCCAAAAATTCTGAAATAAGATACCTTAGGTTTCTTATTGAAAAGAAGTTCATAAGGTGTTTTATTGGTTAGAGGTCTAATTAGAATCCTATTCAAAATATAATAGGCTGTTGCAACTGCTTCAGCCCAAAAATGTTTTGGTAATTTACTATCAGAAAGTAGAGTTCTAGCACACTCTTGAATCGTCCTATTCTTACGCTCAACTACTCCGTTTTGTTGTGGAGTTCTTGGAAATGAAAAATTGTGAGTAATTCCCTTCTGATTACAGAATTCCTCAAACTTCTCATTTTCAAATTCACCACCGTGATCACTACGAATAGTGATGATCTTGGAAGAAAGTTGGTTTTGAACTCTTTTTGAAAAACTTTTAAAATAATCAAAAGTATCACTTTTATGTTTCAGAAAGATTGTCCATGTATATCTGGAATAATCATCCACAATTACAAAGACATATTTACTATGGTTGATTGATTGAATCTGAGATGGACCAAATAAATCTAGGTGAAGTAACTCAAGGGGTTTTGAAGTAGAAATCATATCTTTAAGTTTAAAGGAACTTTTTCTAAGTTTTCCTAATTGACATGCATCACATATACTATCTACTTTAAATTGCATCTTAGGGAGGCCTCTTACTAGATCAAGTTTGGATAGTCTAGATAAGAGTTTAAAATTCAAATGTCCAAATCTCTTATGCCAAGTCCAAGGGTCACTTGTATTGGCCAAAAGACATAGATTATCATTTGAAATTTTCATACTAAGAATATAGATATTCTTTTTCCTAACTCCCTCAAAGATAATATTAGATTTATTATCTTCGATGTGACACTTGTCTTTTTCAAATTTAATCCTATATCCTTTATCACATAACTGACTAATACTAAGTAGATTATGTTGTAGATTTTTAACTAACAAAACATTTGAAATAATAGGAGTTTCAGAATTACCTACATTGCCGATGCCAATCACATAACCTTTTGAATTATCCCCAAAATTAACCAATCCTCCATCCTTGTAAATAATGTCATTGAGTATCTCTGGATTTCCTGTCATATGTCTTGAACATCCACTATCAAGTATCCACTTGTTTTTCCTTATTTGCACAGCTTGTCCATTGTGAATAGATTCATTTGTCGCCATGAAGCAAGATTCCTGCACAGTGAGCAACTTTTGTAGATTACCTGATTCTATATAACTATCATGCATCAATTTATGAGACCACAATGATTTGATCATTAAAGAAATATTTTTAGGAAACATTTCAAACTTAGCCATGAACTTTTCAAAAATCAGATTATGAATACTTTGAAAAACTTGCTCTGATACCAAATGAAAGGGACGCGGAAGATGATCTTAAGGCTGTTTAACACTAGAGGGGGGGTGAATAGTGTTTTAAGAATTTCTTTAAAACTTCTTTGATTTAAATTGAATTAACTAACTTAATGCAAATACACAATCACAGATCAAATCACAGAATCACAAACAAATGCAAATATAAATAAAAAGCAAGTAAAGGAAAGAACACACCAGGAATTTTATACTGGTTCGGTGTTACCCTACATCCAGTCCCGCACAACCCGTACGGCTTTCTATTCAACAATAATCTAGATTACAATCCCTCGATTCCAAGGCAACGAGGTACACCCTCCAGATTCTCAGGTCTCTGGGTAGAACCACTTGATTCACAGGACACAAGTTCACCCGATCGATTTCCAAGGACACGATCACACCTTTATAACCCCACACAAGTCTCTTTGAGTACAAATGTATCTATAACTCTGATAAGCACTGAGATTCTTTGAAGAGAGTGGTAGAGAATCAAACTAGAGATATTCTGGTTTGATTCACTTAAGATTTCGGCAGAATATGGATAGGATGATTAGAAAATAAGATAAGAGAGTAAAGAGGAGAGAAAATGAAGAAAGTAGTTACTGGAAAACGTCCATAACAGTCTCTATTTATAGAGAATGAATGGATGTGTCCATTCGAAGAGGTTTAAACGAATAGACACTTCTTTTGAAAACAACCTTTGCTGTAACGGGAAGCATGTCGACATGACAGGTAAATAGGATGTCGACATGGTCTAGTAAAAAGTGATGATTTGCTTTACTTTGAAAATGATGATTTAAAACATATGCAACTTTATTCAAATGGACTCTATGTATTTGTAGAAGGTATTTAGAAGTAGAAATACTTATGAATGTATATATGTATATATACTAAAATATATTTAAAATCAAAGTAAATAAACTAAAGTAAATATAATATTAAAATAGATTTTGAGGCTAAAATATCAAGGACAATTTTGAAATCAAAATATAACAAAATGATAATTATGATTTTGAGGCTAAAACATTTTTGGAAATGTGAACGAAGGTTTTTCTTTTGAAAAGGAATATTTGAAAATCATTTTATAAAACAAGAGATAATTTTGAAAATCATTTTGAATCAAAATTAGTGGATAACAAAATAGGGCTACTATCCGTTCCACTAGATATTTCGTGAGTTCCATCTCACTAGGGTTCCATCCCTTTAACAAGAACGAAGTGGATTCCATTCCACGAGTAAATTGGATAAAAAAGAATGATAGTGCTTTCAAGGAGTTTTAACAAATATCTAACCTAACTATATTATTTGTCTTGAACTCTTGAATATCTTGAATCTCATGAGTCTTCAATCTTGAACTCTTGATCTTTGTCTTCATCAATTTTGTTTTCTTTACTGTACAGTCTTCTTTTGTTGATACCTGCATATAGATTTCCTGCACATATATATTTTATAACACTTCTATAGTTGTTGTCATCAAAACCACTATCCTATGGACTAACAAGTGTCAGGGCATCAAATATTGCCAAGCGTTGCTCCCGAATTTCATGCCGTTGTCAAGCCCGTGCATGCCAGAACATGACTTGATGTACATGAATCCCTCATTCCTTGCATCACTAGACACCAGGCAAACACCTCGTCATTGACGCCAGCCCTTATCGCTTCTGCATGATATTATTTTTTTCATTTTTTTCTTTTTGTAGTCACATCATTTAGGGCCGGGGATTTTTTTAGAGATTAGAAGAGGGTATTGGATTCAAGAGAATTTTGGAGAGTTGGGCAATTGTCTAGAATAAAAGGTAAAAAATAGGTTTGAGCCAAAATAGTTTTGAGCCTTGTTTTAGTTAAGGGTTATATTTTACATTTCAGTCAATTTTATTATTTATTTATACTTATAGTTATATCAAATTTAAATTTGATTTTCTGTTTATTTTACAACGTATATTTCCATCTAATTCAAATTGGTCGACACTTCATTTTGCAAAATATATTTCAATAATTACTCAATTCCTCGATTTGTTACTTGTCACTTTTTTATTTAAGTATTCATTGTATTAACATAAAGTGAACTTATTTTTATTTTAACTCTTTCGATCAAATAAAAATTATTTACACTTTCAAAATATTTTATATTCATTAAAACATTTTATTCGAGTTTTAATATATTATTCGAAAATAATTTATTAATTTAATTCGACTTATTAAATCAAAAATCTTTTATAAAATAAAATGTAACTAACAAAAGTTTATTTTCCAAAATATTAATTATTACAAATCAAATTCAAACATTTTTATTTTAATTAAATTTATTTATTATTATGGCGTACAAAGCAGGGTTGTTACAGGCTCCCCTTTACAAAAATTGCATCATTGCAATTTCTTATAGGGTGTTATCTGGGTTTTTTACCACGACATGATTAGGCAAATCAAGACGATTGAATGTTCATATTACAACCCAGGGATTCATGATTTTAACTTTGGAATTCAAACCTTCGACGAAGCTAAGCAAATACAGTCACTAGGCTACTCATAACTAGGGAAAGAGCTCAAGTCAACAAGACATCATGGAAAGCCAAAAGAATAAGGAAAAAACTTAAGCATGGGATCGGTACCGATCCATGCTTCACAGATCAGTATCGAACCATATTCTTCCATCTCACTTAAGCCATCCCACAAACAAATAACAGAGGAGCGATCCTAAAGGTTTGTTTAACCACCGATCCATACTATTGCAGCCATCAAAAGATGACACAAGATAAAGGAAGTGCAAAGTTATGGACCGTCACTGATTCATAACTTGGATCACCAAACATGCAACCTTGAAGTTAGAGAACTTAAGGCCATGGATCGTCACCAATCCATTCCATCTTAAGAAAATGAAGGCTGGGCACAGAAGAAATGAATCATTTCTGATCCATTGATTCATGAAGAACAAAGTCAAGACAAGTACAAAAATAATGGATCGTCACCGATCCATGACGCCACCTCACTAACAATACAATTACAAAATGCAAAGGATCAAGCATAAGGCAGTCACTACGATGTACTATGGATCGGTACTGATCCATAGGCTCTTTACCTGTTTGGAGCCAAGATTCCCAACGAACCATTTTCATGGATTGCCACCGATCCATGAGCCACAGTTCGGCACCAATCCCTGTATACTTATTGATTTGAACACGATCTCTTCAGGCAACCTCCTGTAGAACGTCAAGAATGTGAGGGAGAACGTGGTTGAAAGAAATCCACTGATCTACACCAATAAATAGAAGGGTGGAGGCATTGATTCGAGATATTTTGGTTTCATTCCGAATTCTTATTTGTAATTTGTATTCTGTATTCTTGGATCTTCATCGATCTGAGACAAGCGATCCGTAATAACACAGTTGTAAATTCTGAATAGAATTATTAATAACGAAGTTCCAAGTGGACGTAGGCCAATACTTTGCCGAACCACTATGAATTGTAGTGTATTTATCCTCCTTTTACATTTTTTTCCTCTTTAAACTATTCAATAGATCGATGGGTGTTTGTGCCATTTCTAACGCAAACTTTTTGGTGCTTTCACTATGAAAAACTCACAGAACCTTCGCTATTTGAATCTTCCTTGATTCTTTGGATTACTTTAATCCATAAGTTAGATCTATTCATCACTATTATTGGATCCTTGTCTACTCAAATTTTTGCCGAATCTAACCATGACCCACAAGAACAATGCCACCAAAAAAGGAGAAATATGCTACGTCCCGACCCTTTGCTGAGGCCGAGAATGATGGCTCACAACACACAGAAGAGATCAACTAGCTAACTAACACAGAAGTTCAGAGTTCTGCAGAAATTGGCACCAGGATTGATCTTGAATGAATGATGATAGAAATTAACTAGAAGATGTTGTAGATCCAGACAGAGATGATGGTATAAATGAAAAGGGGCATGGACCTGCTCGCACAATGATCTGGTAGACGCGGAAGAAGTAGGAAAGAAGCAGAGCCTTTCGGACCAAAGATGATAGTTCCTCTTCATCCGACAAAGACCATACAAAAGATAAGTGAAAGATGAAAAGGTACGAAGCTGGGACATCGAAAGAAGGAACAAAGAAAACAAATGCCAATAATTTATGGATCGGTACCAAACCTAATCCACGGATCAGTACCAAACCAAGAAGATCTTTGTTTTTCAATGTGGAAGAGTTGTTTTGCGACGAAGGTGATGCTGGTGTTGATATTGAAGGAGTTACAGTTGGTCAAGATGGTGGAATTTAGGCGACTTCTACTGAGCTACCACACACTAAATCAAGAGGTTGAAAAGTCAAACGAATGGTTTTCTCAGAGACAAGGGAACTTGGATACCTTGGAATGGACCAAGACAATTTACAAAGTCGGACACTCGGTCCAGACCCTGGGAATCGTCATTTAGTCGATCTGGCTGATCTAGACTTTGTTGATATGGTCAGGAATTTAATGCATGAGACTCAGCACAGGTCCAGTGATGAGTGAGGGTCATTACTGGGTAGGAACCCCTTCATTGATGAAGTATTACGAGAAGAGTATTCCCGACGGTTTACAATGCCGATGATGCCATCTTACGATGGAAAGACGGATCTAAAGCAACACTTGCTAAAGTATGAATGACATGTGGGCACTGTCCGAACTGTTGATGCTATAAAATGTTATTATTTCCTAATTGTTCTAGAAGGGATGGAACGACATGGTTCGCACAGCTGCCACCGCGATCCATTTCATCATTTGACCAGCTGGCCAAGAGGTTCATCAAGCAGTTCAGGGTGTACACTACTCGTCCGAAGGATGTTATGTCATTATCCAATTTGTTCCAAGGGGCAGCCGAGTCCCTAAAAGATTTCTTAAATCATTTCAATGTGTCTGTAATAGAAGTTACTAACGCCAAAGAGGACATAGTTTTAGTGGCACTGATCAAAGATGTCCCACCGAATACCGACTTTGGCCGATGGCTGCAGGTGAAACCACCGCCGAATATGATAAAGTTTTATAGAAAGGTAACACCGTTCTTGTGCTTAGAAGTGGCAAGAATAACTATAGGAAGGGCTGGCATTAGACAATTTCGAGGAGATAGTTTTAGTGGCTATCCAGGGTAGTGAGCAAATGCACGGGAACCAAGGCATATGAGGAAAGAAACCTGAAAATAAGAAGCATCCAAGGTTTCCTAAGCATGAGAACTATACACCATTGAATGACACAGTGGAGAATATATGCTTGGCAATCGAAGGTGTCAAAATATACAAAAGGCGGCTTCAAAGGGAGTCGATGAAGAAAGAAAATATGTCTGGTAAGTACTGCCGCTTCCAAGAGACACATGGACATAACATGAACGAATGTAGACATCTCCGGGATGTGATAGAAGATTTAATCTGAAAGAAGAAGTGGCAAAAGTTTGTGAAAGATCCATAGGATAATGGGCAAGGAAATGCGCAACCTCAATGGCAAGCGCCCCAGTGGGTCAAGTTGGGCTTAACGATGGATGAGCTCGATAGGAAGAAAAGAGAATTGTGATAAATACCATAACTGGTGGTCCATATCAAGCTATGAAGAGCTGGAATGAAATGGAAAGATGTGGAAGCTCCTTGAAACATGTGGAGCTTGAGACCTGCTTTGCCGTCGAAGATGGAGTTCCGACAAAGCAACAGAGGACAGTAACTGATGATATTTTTTTTTAGAATGAGAGATGGGAATGGGATTGAAGTGCCAGCTGTGGACCCCTTGGTGATAACGACCATGATTGCACCGATGACAGTTAAAAGTGTTCTTGTTGATTGTAGAAGCTCGATCAACAATCTATTCAAGAATACTTTTGATCAAATGATGATGGACAATCAAGATTGTAAACCCTACAATTCTCAGATTCAAGGATTCATTAGAGAAGTAACAGAACCACTGGGATATGTAGACTAGCATGTTGAACTGGGGTAGGGTAATCGCGAAAGAGTAAGGGTGCAGACTTTTGTCGTGATGGACACATTCTCAGCTTACAATGCATTTTTGTAACTACCGGCTATCGTCGGCTTTAGAGTAGCCTTATCCTGTGATGCTTGTCAGTGAAATTCCCTATAGAGAATGGATTAGGAGCTGTTCGAGGAGATCAGAGCACTAGGAGAGAGTGCTACATTGTCGAGCTTATAGAGGCAAAGCGACGTGAAAAAGGAAGAGTGTGGAAAAGACACTCTGCATTAAGTCAACTGACGAATAGCAACAACCATCCGGACTATGGCTCGGGAACCATAGCCGATTCCATAAAGCTTTGGATCCTCGGAAGGAGCCTTTGGATGCGAGGGTAGCCCCTATAGAGCTGACAATTAGCATCTCAGTTGACCAAGATGACCTTTCCCGAGTCCTGAAGATTGGATTGCAACTCGGTACCAAGATGACAAGAGAACTGGCAGGGTTTCTCCGAGCAAACCTATATGTATTTGCCTAGACATATTCTGATATGAGTGGAATATCACTAGAGATAGCATACCACACATTGAATATGAACCCCAAGTGCTAGGAGGTGAAACAGAAGAGGCACAGCCTGGGTTCGAAAGTTTTCTCCTTTGGAGAATTAGTTCTGTTTGGAAGGAATGGAAAGTTGGGACTTAGATTTTTAGGTTATTCGAGTTTAAAAGATCAATAATCTAGCACATCATATGGGTTTTCATTTTCGTAGTGAGTTGTGTAGTATTCTTTTATGTATTATGTTCATGAAAGGAGGTTGCATCGCTCGAGCATTTTGTTCATCTTGGACGTCGAACAGACTCAAAAGAGTTTATAGTTTGACATGCATGCTCTAGCCATTTTTGGTTACTGTGTGTGTTGGTGTAAACTCTTTTTGTATATTTACTTGTTTGTGTGCTTGTTGTTATTGCTTGTTGATTTTTTGTTATTATTTGTTGTTGTTTGTTGTTGATTATTACTGCTTATTATTGATTGTTGTTGTTTGTATTGCTTGATGATTGATTATTGCTATTCATTGCTGCTTGATTGATTGGTTATTGTTGCTTGATTGGTTAATTTTTAATTATTGTTGTTGTTTGCTGTTTCTTGTTGTTGTTTATTATTGTTTGTTATTGCTTGTTAATTGCTTGTTGTTGCTTGCTTGATTGACTAATTGTTTTTTATTATTGTTGCTTGTGATTGCTCTTTGATTGTTTTTTGTTGATTATTGTAGCTTATTTTGTGTGTTTGGTCTCTGGTATACTAGCTATAATTATTTTTTGTAGCAAGTCTGGAGAGAAGTAGCAGTAACTATTTGAAATAGATCACATATCATCCATGCCCACTTAGGGTCGAGGTGGGATCTGTACGAGTCGATTGCATTTTGACGTGACTTGGGGTCTATAGTATGCTTAGATACTGACTTATTTTAGCTTACTCTCCAATAAATATTCATGTAGGTTTATGACAGTATCAGTTACTACACTAAAATTATGCATGTTTTAATTGTGTGTTGCTATAAAATGGGTGCAAAATCCTTTTTGTAAAGTATAATTAGGTACTTAAGAGCTGAAAATTTAGCTATTTAAATGCTTATTTGTTTAAATTTACATTTGAATGGTGAGAATTTTTCTTAAAAAGAGGTATGTACTATGGAAAATGTGGGATGATGCAGGTTATCGTGTATTTCCTAAGGTGTGAGATGCATTTTAATTTGAGAATATCCGTAATGTTTACTGTAAAAGGGAAGTGTTATCAGAATTTTCCAAGGTTGAGACTCAGGAATTTTGTTAAGTTTCATTATTTTCTCATGCTCATAGGAATTTTGGAGACGAAATTCTTTTAAGGAGAAGAGAATGTAATAGCTTGCAATTTTAGCGACTGAATATTTAAAAGATTTATTTAAATATTTAATCCTTAATCGATGGAATGCACGTTACATACGATTTTTTCAAGACGAATGAATTGGGTCTCGAGACACCTGTAGTTGAGACCACTTTTCCAAGACGATAAAAAGGAGTATAAACTTGCTATTTTTGGAGTAGATGAATTTTGACGTTTTCTTTTCTTCCTACTTGCACGGATCTAGAAGGAGAACATGTATTTCGTGGATTTTCAATTAATCAGCAAGCTTTTCAATCAAATCTGGACGTCAAAATGAAGACGAAATAGTTTAAGGATCTAGTAGCATGCTTGGGAGAATACTAGGAAGGACTTAGAAAAAGTTAAAGGGATTTGGAGCAAGTAAAGGTGATCGGTACCGACCACTTTCATTTCGGTACCGACCACTATTTGTGACTTCTTGATGGTTTTTATGTTATGGATCTTGCTTCTATTGTTGAAGTGACCGTTATAGAGTCCATTTCTAGAAGAATAGATGAACAACTATAGCAAAGCTCTAAAGATTAGAACAAGTATAGGATGTACCATAACCTCTTGGGAACAACTTGATTTCTTATAATAAAGTGCTCGGAGCATATTGGATCGAAGATAGAAGATCAAATATAAGAAAATGGAACACTCCGGAGACGCAAAAAGTGGTCGGTACCGATTACTTCGGTATCGACATGAAATTGTGGCTCTAGGACGTTGTCTTTTCTTCCTACTTGCACGGATCTAGAAGGAGAACATGTATTTCGTGGATTTTCAATTAATCAGCGAGGTTTTGCCTATAAATACAAAGCCTATGGCAGTTGGAAAAGAACCTTTGTCACTCTTCATCTTCTACCTTACATTCAGTCTGACCTTAGTCACCTAGGAAGTTCTTATTTGCTATTCTAGGACTAAATCTGCAAAAAGCTTGTACTAGTGACTGGTAAACTTGAAGTAATAAACAATTATAGTGGTCATAGGCCCTAAATTGCCAAACTACTCTAAAAATCTCATGTGTTCTTTACTGTTCCATACTAGATCTCTTTTCTTTAATTCATTTTCGAATGTTGGGCCAATTTTGGTGTCAATATTCTGGTGCTTTCACTGAGAAAGGCAATTTCTCAGGTAGGATCTAGCATCTTCTTGTGGATTTTGAAGAGTCCAAGGGTGAGATCTACAAGGTTTCACCAACTTTCATCAAGTTTGCAAAAGATTTTTAGAGGATTTCATATTTAAAGGCTATGGCACCATCAAAGAGAAATATCAGATTTGGAGTTATGGTTGGAGAATGAGATGAGACTTCTCATCGCAATAAAAGGACCGGTGGGCAGTTGAATGTTGGAGATGGACCATCTACACCACAGGAGACAGTCTCAATGGTGGAATTTCATAGAATGATGGTTTAAATTAATCAAAGGATGGTGGACAGCCAAAGAGCTCTTATAGATAAATTGGATGCAATGCTGGATTTGCCAAACCAGTAGTCAAAAAATAGGAAGAGCTTCAAGTATGCTTTCTTTGGTTCTAAAGGAGATGACTCGTCTAGCAGCAAGCAGAATCGATATGAATGGAAGCAGAAAAGGTTAGAGAAGATTGCTGGAGGAACAAGCAAGAGCCCAGGGACTAATGGCCAGAGTTTTGGCCTGGTCGGTACCGATCTGATTTTAGGCCTCTTTAAGGGTTCTGGTTGTAAGGCCATGGATTTAAGTGATTCTAAAGGACACCTATAGGATGCAGTCGATGATGGATCGTAGGATGCGACAGTTTAGGATACCGATGTACGAGCGAACACTACGGAACCATCCAACCACGTAGAAAGATCTGGAGGAGAGGTTCTCCTGGAGGTAGAAGAACCTAGGCGCCAATGGGCTACTCAAGGTAGCTCATAGTGACGAATGCTTGAGAATGCTACTGGGAGCCGTTCTCCATATCAACCGGTGGATAAAGCTTATTTAAAGGATATAGTGGATCCTATGATGTGGGAAAACATATGCAAAAAGAGTGAAGAATTGGGTGATGCTCAAAGAAGAACTCCATTCACGGACAATATCCCAAGGGAGGAGTACACTCGGAGATTCATGATGCCGACTATGCCATAGTATAGTGGAATTACATACCGTAGGAAACACCTATTTAAGTAGGAGTGGCACATGGATGGTGCTAGAGTGGTAGATGCTATCAGATATGGTGCTTTCCCATCTTTCTTAATAGGGAAGCAATGATGTAGTTTACAAGGCTCACGTCGAAATCCATGTCAACCTACGAGGAACTGGCTAAGAGATTTTTGGAGCATTTCAAGTTTCTTACCACTCAACCAAAGGACGTAATGTCCCTATCAAATATATCACAAGGACTGGGCAAAGTCCTCAAAGGCGTTCTTAATGAGGTTTAACAATGCAGCTACTGAAGTGGACAATCCAAAGATGGATTTGGTTTTCATGGCGCTAGTTCGGGGGATACATCCGAATATAGACTTTGGAAGATGGATAAAGGTGAATCCATCGGCAATGATGGAGGATTTCCATAGGAAGGCCAATCAAGTTTTACACTTGGAAGAAGTGAATTTGACTGTGAGGAAGCCTCACGGTGGGCAGCCAAAGGAGATAGTTAAAGTAATGTTGCGATAAAACAGTGGCAAGAGTGTTGGTAACATGGAGGTTAATGTTGGAAATAAGGAGAATCAACATAAAAGGAACCGGGGAGCAGGTGGTAGGAAGGAGGATCCTACAAAGCATCCTAGGAATATGAATCTAGAGGATTGCGCTCCTCTGAACGACACAATCGAGGATTCTCCTTGCAGACCAAGATATGGAGAGGTATAGAAGGCTAGCTAGGAGAGAACCGACTGAGGAGTAAAGGCACTCGGGGAAATACTGTCATTTCCATGAGACTTATGGACACAACACAAATGAGTGTTGTCATCTGAGAGACTTTCTTGAGGATTTGATCAAGAAGAATAAATTGCAGCGGTATGTGAGAGATCTGCAGGAGGGAAAATTGAATGCTATAGTGACCCGAGGGGGGAATCCCCAAGGGGATCAACCTAGCTCCAGCGGGGAAGGAGCCATGAGGAATGATGGTATAATTATTATCAACACAGTTACTAGAGGACCTCATCCGGTGGAGACGAGCTGGAATGAGATGGAACGATATTGAACTTCTTTAAAGCATGCACCATAGGAAACATTCTTCGCCATAGAGGATGGAACATCGGTCAAGCATCAGCGGTTAATAACTGACAATATAGTATTTCAGAATAGAGAATTTGATGGGGTGATGCACTAATTTTCAACCCAATGGTGATAACGGCCATGATTGAGCCGGTAACTATGCATAAGGTGTTGGTAGATTATGGTAGTTATGGGAATATTGTGTTCAGATGTATGTTTGATCAGATGAAGATCAGCGTGAAGGATATAAAGCCATGTAAATTCAGGATTCAGGGATTTACCAGAGAAAGGAACTAATTGGATCGATAAACATGCCCATGGAATTGAGCGAAGGAGACCGCAAGATAGTGTGAGTTCAAAAGTTTGTTATAATGGATGAGTTTTCGGCGTACAATGCCTTATTGGGTCGATCGGCCTTATCGGAGTTCAGGATTGCACTGGAACCTTGGTGCTTGATGATGAAGTTTCCTATAGAGAATGGAATTGGATCCATCAGAGGGGATCAAGCAGCTGGTAAGGAATGTTACATTGCCGAGCTTAGGGAAGTAAGGCGACGAGATAGAGGTAAAGGTATAGGAAAGGTTCCCTATATTAAAGATATGTACGCATAGCAAACAATGCCCGAACCCTGGCTGGAGAACCATAGTAGATTTTGCAAGTATATGGATCCCAAGAGGAGGTCGGAGGAAGTGATGGTAGAGTTAGCTGCGTTCATAACCAACGTCGTGATCGATCTAGAGGATCCCATGCGAGTACTCAAGGTCGGGTCGCGGCTCAACACTAGATAAGGAAAGAGTTAGTTAGATTTCTCGAGGAAAACTTAGATGTGGTTTCTTGGACTCACTCAAATATATGCGGGATATCGTTGGAGATAGCGTGTCATGCATTGAATGTGAACCCAAAGTTCATGCCGGTTAAACAAAAGAGACGCGATCTTAGCCCAATGCAATCCGATGCGTTGAAGGTGGAAGTGGACAAGGTGAGGGATATCGGCTTTATCCATGATGCTTTATATCCCCGAATGGGTATCGACCCCAGTGATGGTCAAAAAGGAAAATGGGAAGTGGCACACGTGCATCGATTATTTAGATTTGAATAAGGTGTGTCCCAAGGATAGCTTCCAACTACCGCGGATAAACCAACCGGTGGATGGAACTATAGGCCATGAGATGCTTTCATTTATGGATGCATACTCTGGCTATAATCAAATCACGATGCATGTCCCGAATCAGGAACATACTAGCTTTGTAACAGATTTGGGCTTGTACTATTACTAGGTAATGTTGTTTGGTCTAAAGAAGCTGGAGCTACTTACCAAAGACTGGTAAATGCCAAGTTCAAGGATCGAATTGGATGGACTATGAAGGTTTATGTGGATGACATGTTTGTGAGGTCATAGTAGTCATCGGATCATTTAAAGGAATTGCTAGAGATGTTTGGCATTCTGTGGAAGTATGAGATGAAGTTAAACTGGTTGAAGTGCTACCTTCGGAGTAGGATCTAGGAAATTATTGGGGTATATCATGAATGCTGGGGGCATAAAAGTGAATCCAATTCATTTTGATGCTTTGAAAGGTGTTATTACCCCGAAGAATAGGAAGGAGATGCAAAGCTTGAATGGAAAGGTTGTTGCTTTGAGTTGGTTCACCTCAAAGGCGACTGACAATTGTATATCGTTCATCGACGCACTCAAGAAGAGGAAAGGAAAGTTCATGAGGATGAAGGAATGTCAGAAGGTGTTCAAGGAATTGCTGAAGTACATGGATCGACCCCCTGTATTGTCTAAGCCTTTGGATGGAAAGGATTTATATCTTTATTTGGTTGTGTCTGCTCATACACTAAGCGCAGCGTTGGTTCATGAAGAGGTGAAGATCCAAAGGTCGGTTTATTATATCAACAAGTGGTCTGCGGCTGCGGAAAGGAACTATCCAAAGCTTGAAAAGCTATCCTATTGTTTGTTGATAGCCTCGAGGATGTTGCGACCATGCTACCAAGCCATTTGATAAAGGCACTGACGGATCAGACCTTAGAGCGGGTAGTGCATCGACCCAAGACGTTGGGAAAGTTGTTGAAATAGAATATCGAACTAAGTCAGTACGACATCACATATCATCCTAGGAAAGCGAGAAGAGGACAGGCATTGGCGAACTTCATCGCTGAATTTACCGCTTGGGATAAAGAAGAAGAAAAGGAACAAATAGTTACACTGGATCAATGGAAGTTGTACGTGGATGGATCATTCAATCAGCACAGCCTGAGGGCAATAGTGGTTCTTGTCACCCCGGAAGGGAGTTTGACTATCTATTACGCACCGAGGTTGGAGTTTCTCGCAATGAACAATGAAGCTGAGTACGAAGCATCAATAGCGGGGCTGAAAATTGCAAAGGAGCTGGGAGTGAGGATGCTACATATATTTAGTGACTACCAGTTGGTGGTATGTCAGGTAAAGAAGGAATTTCAAGCTAAGGGAGTGAAGCTAGCCCCCAACTTGATGAAAATATTGGAACCATTGAATGAAGTGGAATACTATACGATAAAGCACATCCTTAGAGAGGAGAATACAAAGGCGGATTCGTTGGCGAAACTGGCTAGCTCTGGGGATGCATGGATAATGGGATTGGTTCCATTGGAGGTACTATCGGCTTCAAGATTGACCAGATGGATGTCGAATGCATAATGGAAGCTGAGGAGGAAAAGAAGTGATGGATGACTTTGATTAAGGATTACTTGCTGAAGGGAACTCTCCTAAAAGGGCGGAATAAATGGAAATAACTCCTTAGGAAAATACCATGGTACATTATGCAATAAGGAGTACTGTATAGGAGAGGATTCTCAACCCCTATGCTTTGGTGTGTAACCAAGGATGATGCATGGAAAATCTTCATGGAGGTCCATGAGAGTAGCTGTGGAAATCACATCGGGGGGCAGACACGGGCAAAAATGGTAAGTCCATGGTCGTTTGCAGTTTGGGGAATAGATATTGTTGAGGCGTTATTGATGCCCAAGGCAGGATCCAAGTACGCAATAGTCTTTCTGAATTACTTCACCAAATGGGCCAAAGTAGAGCCTTTGGCCACAATCACAACAAAGAAGGTTATAAACTTTATCGTGAAGAATATAATCTGTAGATTCGGGATTCCATAGAAGATTAACATAGATAATAGAACACAATTCAAAAGTGCCAAGTTTAAGAATTTCCGTAACCAGTGCAAGATAGAGAAAAGCTTTTCAATGGTAGTGCACCCATAGGAGAATTGATAGGTTGAAGTGACAAATAGGATCATCAAGTCCAATCTGAAGAAACAGTTGACAAGGGCTAAAGGAAAATGGGTTGATGAACTTCAACTCGCATTGTGGGCTTATAGGATGAACCATAAATCGGCCACCGGACATACTCCATTTGCATTGGCCTTCGAAGCAGAGGCTATGATTCCAATGGAGTTGGAGGTCCCCTCTCATCGCAAAAGGAATTATGATCTAAAGGAAAATGAGGAACTTTTACATGAGTTACTCGATTTCGTTGATGAGAAGATTGAAGAAGCAAAATTGAGGGTAGCTGCTCACCAGAAAAGATTAGCACAACACTTTAACACCAAGGTCTGAAGCTGTACCTTCAAGGTGGGAGACCTCATTCTGAAATGAGCTCTCCCTCATACAGGGGTACTTGGTCCAAACTGGGAAGGTTCGTTCATGATCGAACGGAAGCTTGGAGATGGAACTATCAAGTTGGCAACGGTGGATGGGATATATATTCAGATGGAGTGGATTAGCGACCTCTTGTGTCGTTATTTCAATTAGGTTTTTTACTTTGGCAAATAAACCATCCTTATTGATGGGATGTGGTGTAATAAGATAGGACATGCCATTTTTCTTTCAAGTATAAATAAAGTAAGCTTTTAGAATCAATGGAACCGTGTTCTATATAAACACGACATTATGCTACAGGACTTGTGGTCAAAAACGATACCTTGCGTTGAGGATAACAAAGTAGGTACTAGGAGACTGTTACCGACAGACTCCTTCGGTCTGGGATCGGAACCGAAGGAGTATAATTGGACTCGAGGCAGTGGGATAATTTGCCCTACATTAGTTACCCGAAGATAGGTACCGACGGACTCCTTTGGTCCGGGATCAAGATTGGAGGAGTATAATCTGATTTAGGGCAATGGGATAATTTCCCCACACCTGGCACCGGGAGATAGGTGTCGGCGAACTCCTTTGATCCGGGATTAAGATCGGAGGAGTACAATCGTACTGGGGTAATCACGTAATTTTCCTCAAACAACATATTTTGAGCGATGCCCTAAGATAGGCAAGGTCAGAAGATGGTACTTGGAGACAGGTACCTGAGACACCGGTTTATAGAGATAGGACTCGGTGTACCATAGGATAACTGAGAAATACATACACCACTTATGGCCTAAAGGGACACGCTCGGCTGAGTTTAAATAGTAGAGGATAACTGGTATAGGATTGAAGCAGTTGTTCCTTGGAGATTGGAAAAGGCACGGAACAGTTATAACCTATTAACAATTGAAGGAAATTCGACCAAGGATATACAGGTACACAATTTTGTTAGGCCAAATGGAAACACTTTAGCTGTGGTGAAATAGAGCTAAGTAATGGAATGTAGATCGGAGAATTTTAGGAATTTACTTATATGTATAGAGCTATAGTAGGTAATAGCATGACACAGGCACATGTATATATAATACGGATAAACTGTTGTATAGACAGTTACATTATATACGCAGGCAGTTGTATATAAACATGTACAACATATAAAAGTATGTAAAAGTAAATGGAACAAAGGTTGCAAAAGTGATATTTCATTACTAACTTTTATATACAATGATCGCGGCTGCCGGTCCCGCACAATCACGGCCGTTACAATAATAAAATGAAAAAATACTGTATAAAATAAAAGCCTTGGAGGTTTTCTAGCTGCTCTCCCTCTCTTGCTTGTCGTTGACTTCTGATCCGGCTGCTTGCGCCTCTTTCCACTCCTTGGTATGTTCTTTAAAGGAATATCCTCGTCAGATTGGGTGGTTTCACCCTTGGTAGTAAGCTTTTGGAATTCTTAGGTTTTGGTGGCGGTAGCTTCAGAGGTCTTTATAGTTGGCAGCGTATGCTTCAGCGAAGCGGGTTTAAGGGAAGGAACAACAGGTGTAGAGCTGACACACTTCTCTGTCCCAGGCTCTATCTTCAGTTTGAACTTGGTTTCAGTAATTTTAATCCTCTCTGCTGTGGAGATGGGGTCATTTGGGCCCGAAGTGCTCATAATGGTAACGTCTTCCCCAGGGACTGCAATTGCATATATCTTCCAGCCCTACCAAGGCCTCGATCTTCCTAGAATCGAGGCCAGGGTCGAATCTGGGTTGTGGAGTTATAGCATCATGCCCTATGGATACAGAGGTCAACATGGTGAATACAGCGATAGGTCCCGACCGTTGAGTAATTAGCAGTGGAGGAGGAGGTAGGCTTGAATGACCTACAAGTTTGCATACAGAAGTGTAAAGATTATTGACTTCTTTAGGTGAGAACTGAAGCTTCTTAAAAACTAGAGAGGTCAGGGATATACCATCACCTGTAGAAGAAGCTAGTATAGCTTTCACAGGAGACCATGGAATCTCATCTTCTTCAGTGGACGACGGAAGAGGTGGTGCAACAAAAGCTGAGATGTATGGTTCTACAAGGACAGTGACTGCTACCGAGGCCATAGGAGTAGTTTGGACGATCTCAGAGCTGGTCACCACAAAGGCAGGAATGTCTAAAGCAGGCTTCTGGATGATTATAGTGGTTGTTTCTACCGGGTCTAATGCCTTAAGACTGGTAGGAGCCTCAGAGGCGGCCTTGGCAGCAGTGGCGTGCTCTGCAACTAGGATTTCCTTGCCCTCTTTGAGCTTCTCTATATACTTAGCAGCTAGATACTTGGCCTTCAACTCTTCTTCGGTGAGGCCTTCACTGACGGTAGTAGAGCGGCTAACAACCGGCTCCCAAACATCCTCAGGAGTTACGGCGTAGGTACTTCCCATCCACTTCAGGTTCTTATACTGGATCACATTCCCAAAGAACTCCTGAAGAGTGTTGTTTAACTTCTCTTTATCTTCAGCATTTTTCTCTTCAAGCGCCTTCAAGTCGGCCAAATCAATGGCCGACTTAACATCATGGTCGACCTTCTCTATTTTTAGCACCATGAGCTCGTCTATCACATTTTTAACCTGGGCTTCAAGTTCTTGGATTTTGGACTTCGGATTCTATAGTTTGATTTTTGGAATCAATTAACACCATTAGCTTCAGATTGTCCTGGTGAACGTACTTCACATAGTTCTTGATGACAATCTCGGCTTGGGTGTGAGCATTGGTCATCACCTTCATGAGTTTGTCCTTCACCTTAGAGGAGGGTAAATCAGCCTCTTTCTTCTCCTTCTCCTCCTTGTACTCAACAAGGGTCTTCTCGAAGCCTTTCCTATCCAATTTATAGGATGCGATATTTGTCTGATTGATTCGATTGACATTGGATAGGGTGAAGGTGAGCTTCTTCCATTCATAACCCTAGGTAACGAGCTTAAATATACCCTCCATTCGTTTCTCCACCTCTTCCCAAGGAATATCTTAAAGGTCTTGATCAAACTTGACTCTGGTCAAGAACAAGATGGGGAAGCGTCTTGCATTCTACTTACGAATGCAGGAGAAGATGGAAGTAAGGAGGAGGTGGAGGGGCACGAGTGGAAAGCTCTTTGGATTGTTAGGAAGATTGAGAAATGGTTGTTGGAGGCAGTATAGAGATTGGTGGTTTTTGTTTAAATTGGTGTTGGGAAGAGCTAGAAGTGTGACCATGGTCGTCTGATGGGTCTCTTTGCTTCTTCCCTTGGTAATAATCACGGTCAAAGGCAAGTCTTTTTGACCTCTCTCAGTCTGGCTGACGCTCTCTTTCTTTCCTTGTAGCCCTTTCAGCTTCCATCTCCCGATAGCTAACCCATGGTTGCTGGGGCTTGGGAGTCTTGCTGTGCTCGTCAATACTATAAGAAAGGTTGTGGTAATAATCACGTCCCACGAAACCTAAAATGAAAGTAAAAGGAGTTAATCAGCATTGTAGCAGAAGGAACATAATGGATGCAAGTCATGTGTGTTCATGTCCCTAGACATGTGAAGTGCTACATTTATCCTAAGTACTCCACGGACTATGTTCGAAGGGTTCTAAGGATGGGTTTCATACCCCACTGTTCTGAAACCCTCTAATGAAAAGCTCAAATCAGCAGAAGGGTATTCTTTGAAGATATCTTCAATCCAGATGTCCAAGTCGCTGAGATTAGCAAAGGTGCTGTCGGACGAGCCAGCAAGATGTGGCATCTCGATGATTGGTGTTAAGCTTGGATACATGGTTGGTTTAACCACTAAGAATGGTGAAGAAGGAGAGCTTGATCCTTCAGGAGACGTATCTCCATACAGTTCGTCTTCTCCATCATCAGAACTTTCTCTGTTGTCTCCATCATCACCCTCTCCTTCTTCTTTTGGGATTCTACCATCCTCACATCTTCTCCTCCTTCCTCTATCTCTCTTTCTCCTCCTTCTCAATCCATTTCTTCATCGATTGTCGGCTCCTCGGGTTGGTTAACGTTCGTGGAGGATCGTGTTGATGCTCTAGACCTTCGAGGCTACAGTTCGGCAGGGACGACGAATCTATCAAAAGGCAGGAGACCGCAGTGTCGAAGGTTATCATTGCCAAGGAGATGTGCAGTGGAGCGGAAGCGAATGCTGACTCTCTTCAGGAGCTCGAGAGAAGCAGCATACTCAAAATTTTTGTCTCAAGCAAGAATGTCTATGAAGGAAACAAACAAGAGATTAATCACTTGGGTGGGTGACACCAAGTGTGGAAAGGAATAGGGAAGAAGAAAGCTTACTCCTAGATAACCATAGGCAGTTGAATCCATTGGGGCACTTGAAAAAGAAGTACTCGTTCTTGAAGTATGAGCGCTTATTGTATAGAGCTTCTATGAGCTTGCATCGGCACCAAGCCTCTACGATCATCAAGGAAGGGGACTCCTTCCGTTGCTTAAATGATAGAAGAAATTTCAACTCGTTGAAAGTTAGAGGTCGATGGAGTTGCAGCATGACGTGGACATATAGGAAATTCACCAAGGCATAGCTATTGGGATGGAATTGAGTGGAAGCTAGCCCAAGCACTTGGAGGAAAGTACAAAGGAAAGTGTTGAACGAAGGAACGACTCCACCGACGCACATATTTTGTTACACGCAGTTTATCTACTTCGAGGATTCCATGTTGTAGGCATATAGTGCGGAGCGATCTGGCGGTTATTGTGGATTGCATCTGCTCTGGAGGATCATTTAGGACCTCAATACAATCTGTTCATTTAAAGGTGGAGGCAGGTGCTAGTCTGGGGCAACGTGTATTATAGATCCTTCCAATTCACTAGTGATCGAGCGTCTAGATGAGATAGTCGCGGATACTTGAGCTGTCATTGATTCGGCTTCTGGGGGAGTTGATAGCCCGGCATCGACATTAAATGTGTGAGCTATTGAGTCATTCTGAATAGGAAAACTCAATGTTTAACACAGTAGGGTATGTTTTAATTCGGCATTGTACTTTAAGTTAAATCCATGTGATTGATGCCAAAAATCCAACGGATGTCGACGTGCGTTGACAATCGAATCCAGAGTGTCGACTGGGGCATTCAAAAGTGTTAATCTATGCAGTGTGAGCCAATGGTCCATGCATGGCGAACAGACCATTCTATGTAGATACCCACTCATGTTGGAAAATGAACCCCGACGCACGATGGAATAATGTGTTAGGTTTTACCGGTTATTTTTGGATAATTGATAGCGGAACTGTTGTCCGGAGAGACATGAAGGTTTTCTTTTGTTGGAACACTAGACTGTGTAATGAACGGACATGTTATGCAATGGATTCATTCGGATATTGAAACGTCCAATGTGACCATTCTTTGGAAAAAGGACCATCCTATTGAAGTTTCAATATGATATGCAATCAGCAGGGTATCGATGGGTGCTAACCGTTGATTGTGGTCGATACAAGATGGAACTATTTTAGGACAAGCCCGAAGACAACATCAAGTAAAACCCTAAGGAAACTTAGGGTATGCTTATGGATCCATTTCACTAACCACTTCCCCTTGGCAATCCACACATCCATCACCACCGTCAACACAATCGCCAACATCTTTGAACAGCCACATAGGCAACAACGTTTGACAACCCACCTTAAGGATTTATGTTTGGATCTAAGCTTGAAAAGTGGTCAGGTTTGATGGCCAGAGAATATCATAGGTGATCTGGGGTAGATTTGGAGATGGTGGGGATGGCAAAGAGGTGGTGTTGGCTGAAATCACGTGACGACGATCAGGGTTAAGAGAGGAATACTAGTCAGTAGCAAAGGAAGTCAAGGGGTAAGGTCGGTGTAGAAGGTCTCAGGGTAGAAATCCTGAAGGCTTAGAAATAAAAGTGAGAAAAAAAATGCAAAGTCCAAAATATTTATAGCTTTGAAAACTCTTGGGATTCATATCGGTACCGACCAAAAGTGATCGGTACCGACATGAATGTTTTAAAAAAATGGAAAGAAGAGAAGGATCTCTAACCAAACTGAGGCGTGGAATGATCTCTGGAGCATTAATCTTGATCTTAGCATGGAATGAAAGTACTGCAACTTAAAGTAATGGAATGAATGCATGTGGAATAAAACGACACTTCATAACAACTCTTGGATGCTCAATAGATTTGTATGGATAATGGTTCAGTCTGCCTGACGCTCTCTTTCTTTCCTTGTAGCCCTCTCACCTTCCATCTCCCGATAGCTAACCCAGGGTTGCTGGGGCTTTGGAGTCTTGCTATGCTTGTCAAGGCTATAAGAAAGGTTTTGGTAACAATCACATCCCACAGAACCTGAAATGAAAGAAAAAGGAGTTAATCAGCATTATAGCAGAAGGAACAGAAGGGACGCAAGTCATGTGTGTTCATGTCCCTATACATGTGAAGTGATACATTTGTCCTAAGTACTCTATAGACCATGTTCGAAGGGTTCTAAAGATGGGTTTCATACCCTATAGTTCTAAAACCCTCTAACGGAAAGCTTAAATCATCAAATGGGTATCTGTTGAAGATATCTTCAATCTAGATGTCCAAGTCGCTGAGATTAGCAAAGATGTTGTCAGACAAACCAAAAAGATGTGGCGTCTCGACAATTGGTGTGAAGCTTGGTTCCATGGTTGGTTTAACCTCTAGGAATGGTGAAGAAGGAGAGCTTGATCCTTTAGGAGATGTATCTCCATACAATTCGTCTTCTCCATTGTCGGAACTTTCTCTGTTGTCTCCATCTTCACCCTCTCCTTCTTCCCTTGGGATTCTACCATCATCACATCTTCTCATCCTTCCTCTTTCTCTCTTTCTCCTCCTTCTCTATCCACTTCTTCACCGATTGTCGGCTCCTCGGGTTGGCTAACATTCGTGGAGGATCGCGTTGATGCTCTAGACCTCCGAGGCTGCAGTTCGGCAGGGACGACGAATCTATCAAAGGGCGGGAGACCGCAGTGTCGAAGGTTATCATTGGCAAGGAGATGTTCAGTGGAGCAAAAGTGAATGCTGACTCTCTTCAGGAGATCGAGAATGGCAGCATACTCAATATTTTTGTCTCAAGCAAGAATGTCTATGATGGAAACAAATAAGAGATTAATCACTTGGGCGGGTGAACCCAAATGTGGAAAGGAATAGAGAAGAAGAAAGCTTACTCCCAGATAACTATAGGCAGTTGACTCAATTGGGGCACTTGAAAAAGAAGTACTCGTTCTTGAAGTATGAGCGCTTATTGTATAGAGCTTCTATGAGCTGGCATCGGCATCGGCACCAGGCCTCTACTATCATTAAGGAAGGGGACTCCTTCTGTTGCTTAAATGATAGAAGAAATTTCAACTCGTCGAAAGTTTGAGGTCAATGGAGTTGCAGCATGAAGTGGACATATAGAGAATTCACCAAGGCATACACATTGGGATGGACTTGAGTGGGAGCTTGCCCAAGCACTTGGAGGAAAGTACAAATAAAAGTGTTGAACGAAGGAACGGCTCCGCCGAGGCACATATCTTGTTACACGCAGTGTATCTACTTCAAGGATTCCATGTTGTAGGCATATAGTGCAGAGCGATCTGGCGGTGATTGTGGACCGCATCTGCTCTGGAGGATCATTTAGGACCTCAATACAATCTTTTCATTTAAAGGTGGTGGCAGGTCCTAGTTTTAGGGAACGTGTATTATAGATCCTTCCAATTCACTAGTGATCGAGCATCTAGATGGGATAGTTGCAGATACTTGAGCTGTCATTGATTTGGCTTCTGGAGGGGTTGACGGCCCAGCGTCGACATTAAATGTGTGAGGCTATTGAGTCATTTTGAATAGGAAAGCTCGACGTTCAACACAGTCAGGTATGTTTTAATTCGGCATTGTACTTTAAGTTAAACCCATGTGACCGATGCCGAAAATCCAACGGATGTCGAAGTGCGTTGACCAATCGAATCCAGAGTGTCGACCGGGGCATTCGAAAGTGTTAATCTATGCAGTGTGAGCCAGTGGTCCATGCACGGAGAACAGAACATTCTGTTTAGATACCCACTCATGTTGGAAAATGAACCCCGTCGCACGATGGAACAATGTGTTAGGTCTTACCCGTTATCATCGGAAAATTGATAGAGGAACTGTTGTCCGGAGAGATATGAGGGTTTTCTTTTGTTGGAACACTGGACTTTGCAATGAACGGACATGCTATGCAGTGGATTCATTCGGATATTGAAACGTCCAATGTTACCATTCTTTGGAAGAGGACCGTCCTATTGAAGTTTCAACAATGATATACAATCAGCAGGGTATCGACGGGTGCTAACAGTTGTGATCGGTACAAGATGGAACCATTTTAGGACAAGCCCGAAGACAACATCAAGTAAAACCCTAAGGAAACTTTGGGTATGCTTATGGATCCATTTCACCAACCACTTCCCCTTGGCCATCCACATGTCCATCACCACCGTCAACAAAATCACCAACATCTTTGAACAGCCACATAGGCAACGACGTTTGACAACCCACCTTAAGGATTTATTTTTGGATCTAAGCTTGAAAATGGTCAGGTTTGATGGCCATAGAATATCAAAGGTGGTCTGGGGTAGATCTGGAGATGGCGGCGCTGGCAAGGAGGTGGTGTAGGCTGAAGTCACACGATGACGATCGGGTTTAAGGGAGGAATTCTGATCGGTAGCAATAGAAGTCAAGGGGTCGGGTTGGTGTAGAAGGTCTCAGGGCAGAAATCGTGAAGGCTTGGAAATAAAAGTGAGAGAGAAATGCAAAGTCCAAAATATTTATAGCTTCAAAAACTCTTGGGATTCATATCGGTACCGATCAAAAATGATTGGTACCAACATGAATGTTTTAAAAAAATGGAAAGAAGAGAAGGATCTCTAACCTAGATGAGGCGTGGAATGATCTCTGGAGCATAAATCTTTATCTTGTCATGGAATGAAAGAACTGCAACTTAAAGTAATGGGAATGCTTGTGGAATAAGACAACACTTCATAACAACTCTTGGATGCTCAGTAGATTTGTATGGATAATGGTTCGCATTTGTCTCGATCCAAACCACGCTTCTTTTCCAACAGAATTATACATTGGGGGGCAATTATTATCCAGCTTTTTGACCAAGCATCTTTCAATCGAATTCGGACATCGGAGTGAAGACAAAATGGTTCAAGGACTCGGTAGCATGTTTAAAAGAATACAAAGAAGGATTTCGAAAAAATTGAAGGGATTTGATGTAATTAAAAACATCGGTACCAACCACTTTCATATCGGTATCAACCATAATTGTGACTCCTTGATGGTTTTTGAGTTGTGGATCTTACTTCTACGGTTAAAGTGATTGTCGTAGAGCTCATTTCTCGAAGAATAGATACACAACTGCAGCAAAGCTCTAAAGGTTAGAAAAAGTACAGGATGTACCAGAACCTCTCGGGAACTACTTGATTTCTCATGAAAAAGTGCTCGGAGCATATTGGATCGAAGATAGAAGATCAAACATGAGAAAATAGAACACTCCAGAGACTCAAAAGGAGGTCAGTATCGATCACTTTTGATCAATACCGACATGAAATTAGGGCTCTGGGATGTCATCTTCTCTTCCTACATGCACGGGTCTAGAAGGAGAACGTGTATTTCATGGATTTTCAATTAATCAGCGAGGTTTTGCCTATAAATACAAAGCCTATGGCAGCTGAAAAAAAGACTTCTGTCACTCTTTATCTTCTACCTTACATTCAGTCCGACCTTAGTCACCTAGGAAGTTCTTTTTCACTGTTTTAGGACTTAGATCTGCAAAAAACTTGTATTAGCGACTGATAAACTCAAAGCAATAAACAACTACAATGGACATAGGCTTCAGATTGCTGAACCACTCAAAAAATCTCGTGTGTCTTTACTGTTCCATACTAGATCTCATTTCTTTAATTCGTTTTCGGCTGTTGGGCCAATTCTGGTGTCGATAGGAGTGAATTGTGATTTTTGGAGAAAGAAATGAATCAAGCTAAGCACATTACTTGCCTATGAGTGGTTAACCATCTTCATTATTTCATTTCACTTTTCATTCCATGTTGCTTTCCTATTCTTCTTCTCTAATCTTTCCCTAATCCTCTCTTAAACCCCTTTCTTTAATCAGTTAATCCAAGACAAATTAAAATTCATAAATTCAAATAAAAATCACCATAATTCCTATCATGCAATTCTCTATAAAATCCACGAAGAAATTAGCTTAAATCGAAGTATGGGTTGAGATCTCTAATTTAAAGAGAGAGAAATGATGGGTTTTGGTGATTTTGAGCTTGGTTTGGAGGAGAAGAAGTGAGTGGGATGATTCTCCTAGCTTATTAACATGTTATACTTCAAGTATTTGTTTAGTGGTGATTTTGAAGTCCTGTGATATGATTTAGAGAATGTTAGTAACGTAATTAGGCTTAGGTCAATGCCTTAAACATGTTTATATCATCTCATTATTTATTATAAACCTTAAAGGTCATGTTTTTAAAAGTTAGTAAGCATTGGATTTGTTTTGTATCGATTAAGTGATCGTGAATGATTGTTTGGGCTTAATTATGTGTTATAAAGATGATTTACTAATTATATAATTATATTAATGTTTTGAGAAAGTTAGAAAGCTAATTGTAACAACCGTGATTTTTATTACTACAAAATATACATATATATATATATAGGAGGCAAATCATTTTGCAAAGTCAGTTGTTAAAATATTTAAGCTAAGTTGAAATTGGTAATTTGTCTTTGCGTTTGAATGGTCTAGTTCAAAAGCAAAGTGGAATATATATTTTGCCTTGCTGTCACTTAACCCAAAGAAAGAATTGAACACATTATTCACCATCATCATTTTATATGCAGCAATGTCCTTTTCTCTCCGCTAATGCACGTCTACAATAAATGCATATGTACCATAAAGGTTGCCAGCACCTCTTCATTCTTTGACTTATACACCAATTTGGTAAAAGAAAAGTATGCTGCAACTTTCTTTTGCTCATTTTTCCAAGAGCAGTTCATTCTTCCGTTTGAAATTTCCAGTAGCCTGCATCATTCGTTGTTTCTTTTTGGTTCCAGTTGTTCAGTGAATATTAATGGCGGTTCCAAAATTTCTTACTCTCTGTTGGATCCTTGTTCCTTACTGATTTTGAAACTAGACTGAGGTGAGTTCAAAACTCACACATCTAATTTATTCACCATTCATTTTGCATACAAATAATATCGCTCTGGCCATCCTCATTTAGTTACGTGTGTACGTGTAAATTGTTTAGACAAAATCTCTTTTTTATGCAAGCACGTTATGCACAAAGTTCAAATGCTTTTTATTTTGGTACGCGGGTGGATACAAAACTCTTTGAAATTTGTTTTATATATTTACACTTCCCTGCCATGAAGTTGAATGCATGTTACATCATGCTGCATTCATTTGAAAAAAAGAAACGTGAGAGTGGCCACGTCATTGCCTTGATTTCATTTTTGCGTGCAATTTTATGTGACACGAAAACAAAGTCCAGGCACTTATTTTGGTTACGAGTGTGTGCATGCAATGCTCAAAAACCCAGTTCCAAGTCATTATGAACTTTGCATTTAATGACGTGTGTGCAAAAATATAGTGCCAGGTCTTTCAATATTGGGTGCATTCGTTAAAATATAGTGTGCATACGTGTAAACATTTATATACGAAAGTTCAAGATGCTACAAAATTATAGTTCAGGCTACATAGTTTGACATGTCGGCATGTGGGTGTATTTAAATTGTAGCTTGTATAGTGTACAACTTGCGTACATAGTATATTATGGTCTTAGTTGTAAATGGTGGTATGCAATGTTTTGTCCAGGTAAATTTTCTCTAGCCTGTACACGAAAGTTTCGTGAGTGTACATGCAAATATAGGGTGCACAAAAAACTAGATTTAGGCTTTTCTTATAATTGTACGTGCATGAAAAGTTAAGTGAGTCCAAGTCCAATTTTCGTTCTAAAATGTGCAGCACGTAGTTAAGTCAGATGTATATTTTCTATCTTGTTTTGGTGCAAAGACACGTGTCAGCATGTTGTACATTGCCTAAGTTGTTTTATTTTTAACTTCGTATTTGTTACGTGTCTGCATAATGAAACATTGCCCAGACCACCAATTTCAATATGTACATGCATGTTGAATTGCACGAAAGGGTTTGAAATACCAGTGTTTAATATACGTTGAACCGGTGTTTGGTTTTAAAACGTATTTTGTTGACGTTATTTTTATAATGGATTTTTACCCGGTGTTTATATTTGAAGCGGGATGTTTTGATGAGATTTTGACGAATAAAAATTACTGTTGCTTTGACTTCAGTAACTGTCAATTTAAAGTGAATTTTCAAGCGGCTATCCCGCAACGCTGATTTGATATCCGTTTTTACGGTGTTTGGTGAAGTGCAATTTCCTTGTTGAAATTGCTATAGATGTTGCTGTTTTAATCACGTGTTTTTAAAATCGTTTTTTTAAATAAAATTGTTCCAAATTTTTTACAGTTTACGCTTTCAAAAGAATGAAGAACCGATTTAAACGTTTCAGAAAAATTACGGACTATGAACCCTTACTTTTACTGATTCGATTAATTCCGGACTTATCCATTTGAGAACGTAAAATGTTAAGTATTTAAAATACACAATTTTGCACTTTCAAGGAAACGATGATGAGATTTAAACGATTTAGCAAAGGTGTGGAATATGGAACCATGCTTTTACTAATTCGGTTAATTCCGGACTCGTTAATTGAAATATTTGCTGTAGAATTGCTGTTTGATGACTTTGATGTTTTTGTTGGGCTTTCGAGCCACTCTGCTGGACCTTCGGGTCAAATTACCAGTACTAGACCTTCGGGTCACTCTATTGGACCTTCGGGTCATCTGTTGGGCACCAAAAATTATAGTACTTGGTAGGCTTCGGCCATTTGAGATGCACGTGCGGCGTAGCTTAGACTCGCCATCTGCTGGGATCGATCCACTTTTATGTTGATTTTCTAGTTATCTATTTTTGATTTCTAGATTTTGTGAATTGTTGTTTTGAATTCAATTGTGAATTTGAAAGTTGATTTGATGGAGTTTAATGAGATTTCTTCATTTAAGCTATGTTGATTATTTATGCTGAATAGTCTCATTCGAGACTGATTGATTTTCTTTGATGTTGTATATGATGCATTCACTTCTAAGTTTAAATTAGACTGATCCATTTATTATTTTCTTTTAAATAATACTCGGGTCAGACCGAGTTATTTCAGGATAATCGCTATCTCTGATTCAGTCGCTGCTTCAGCTTCTGGGATTTCACTTCATCTTTTGTCTAGACTTCGAGGTGTTACTTTTGGTGTTTTGACTCTCATCTCATGTATGTATTGATGGCTATGTATATGTACATTTGGTTTATGTGAACCATCGTTTGTTGTAGCATGTATCCAGACTTGTCTTCCGCTATATATCTGATATTTCTGTTCTGATGTGATTATACTTATCTGTGTTTTTGCTATTATGAGTTGTTCTGAATTTTCATTAGCCACCGTGGTTTCGTTTTAGATTTGGATTGAATGTATACCGTTGGGGGTAATTACACAACTCCTATCGATGTAATCAATACTCGTCTAAAGCATAACTTACGGATGATCGCTTCTAACAAGCCTTATTCTTCGCAATAGCAGACGTTATTCCTTATAATAACCTTTGTTATTATGAGCATAGAGGTGGGGCATCACACTAATTAAGTGGTTTAAGGACTCTACACTTATTATTATAGTGATAGAGGTCTAATGAAGCTTAATTAGTATTTGTAAACATTATTTAAAAGAAATGATCATTTTATAAAACAATGGAATATTGTCTAAAATGAAGATAGTAAGCTAATTAAGTGAGTTATGAGCTCTACACTTATTATCAAAGTGATTAGAGGTTTAACAAGCTTAATTAGTACTTATAAATATTATTTAAGGAAATAATTTTATAAGTGAAAGATGTATTTTATAAAATAAAAATAAAATATATTTTATAAAATAGAATGAGATTTATAAAATAGAAATAAAGATGTATTTTACAAAATGGAAGGAGATTTTATAAAATAGCACAAATGATATTTTATAAAATAGAATGAGATGTTATAAAATAGCAAGAAGGAATTATTTTATAATATTGCTGTAAGGTTTTATTAAATAGTTATAAGACAAATACTTAATTTTTATGAAGAAATTAAGTATTATAGAGGCTTAAAAAGAAAGTTTTGTATTTTATAAAATAAAGGAATGATTTTATAAAATAGTAGAAAATGAGGTTTGAGTTTTATTAAAAGTTTTAGTAATTAAAAGTAAGTTTTGATCTAAGTCATAATGGAATTACTTATTTAAATATATGTATACGTGTATTTGAAGTGATATAATAATCAATATAATTCATGTATTGTAAATAGAATTGCTGAATGATTTGGATTGTTGATAATGATTGTTTATTTGTGTCAATAATTATATATGTGTATGGGAATATCCATATGTGTATATAAACACGTTACGAGCAATCTCACCTACCCATAAAGACTATCGAATGCGCTAAGTTGCATGACAGAATACCGGATGGAATAATCGCCCCGGTGAAGCTCGAAACGTGATTTGCGTAGGGGAAAATAAGGTGATGCTCGAGATCTAGGTGTAATGTTTAGTGGCATGCATGCGATCAATAACGATCGGGTACAATATTGGTGCAATGATTGGTTACATGGTCATGTTTGGTGAGCATGTACGGTTGAGCAGATTTAGTTCATGCTCCTTGACTTTAACCTAGGGTGGATATGCTTTGATATAATGTTATCGGTCTTATATTCATGACCGACCCATGTACTGGTCTTATAATAGTGTCTACACACATTATTGGTCTATCAAAAGTGACCATGCATATAAATAAAGGAGGACATGATATTGATCTTCGTTTGTTATAGGCGTATATGATTACGTGATGTTATATTTGTCATATAAATATACATACTATGTCGGTGTTCCTTTATGGTCCCGATAGCATATTATATGGGATGATCGTCGTTCTCTTTTGTTGGGACATTACGAAAATTAGTTAAGGTATCCATAATAGTGAGAGGGAGATGATGACAATCATCTATAAGTGGATCATATATCACTTATGCTCAGTGAGGGATGCAGTGAAATCCATGTAGGTTTCAAGTAAATAAAGTAAATTGTAAGGTACAGTGTGATCTACATGAGATCTATCACTATGGATGCGACTCGGGGTCTATGGTACACTGAGGTACTGACTCTATTTATTTTAGACTCTCGACAGGAATCATTGGATTGCTATAATTTGAATTATAGATAGATGTTCAACATGGACCCAGGTTTCAGATATCTAGAGTAGATCATATATAACTTAGGCACACTGAAGGGAATGATGAGATCTACACGGGTGTGACCATACTGGATGCTACTCGAGGTCTATGATACAATTAGGTACTAACTCTATTTATCTTTAACATGAGTCTTCCATGGACTCCACTCACTAGAGATGATGAGTAGTAATTTATATTCTCTATTTATAGCTTATCATTATATTTTGTGTGTCGCATTCATTGGTTGATATTGTTGTTGTAAACTCTAGAATATGCTTATATTGTGAAATATAAATAACCCATGCATTTGTATTTCGGGTTACCTTTATCATTGTATACCGTTACGTTTCGGTCACATTATATTAGTTGTGTTGACTCGTTGATTACAGGAGAAGAGCAGATTATGGTATGATTCCCCATCATTGATATGGGTTTACTACTTGTTTATGGCCTGTTCGGATTACCCCTAAGCCACATTTGTGGAGAGGACAGGATGTGCCTTAGTAGCTTCCTATTTTATATGTATATAGTATTAGTATACAATATTTTGAGATAGTTCCAATCACCCCAGGCTTTATGTATGATCTGTGTTTTATCTCTGTCTATTTATGTCATGACAACTCTCTGGTACTCGATTGAGTAGTTTGAGGGTCAAGTGCTTTAGGGATATGCTATCAACGTGATGCAGCTGCAGCTTTGGAGGAAAATACAATACTTTGGTTGTGCACTTGATGTTATAGTGATACATGACATATATGTTATTCGTATATGAGACTAGTTGTATCTGATATTTTATTCTGACTTCCTATATTGGTAATTATTTGTCAGTTACTTCCGCTAGAGTAGTCTCATATATATTGTTCATTCTATTATGTACATGTATATTCAGTATATTATATGTTATCCTTCCATTGTGAGATTATATCGTTATGCTTTGGTATAGCGTTTCATTTCATTTTCTTTCTTCCTTTTTCCCAAGAAGCCATCTTTTGTGGAATTCAAAAAATCAATTGTTGATATTTTTTTGGGTTTTACGAAAGGCGGTTGTTACAAACATGAGTGAATGCAATAGGCTCGCATCGTGACCTACATATTAAGCGGTTCAAGGTCTAAGTCTTAGAAAGAAAATAATACTACTAAGTATTCAGATCTTTGCAAAGTAAGCCTTCGGCTAGGAATTGAGGATGTCCTTCAGGGAATGGTTCCCCTAGCCCGACTAGGTCCAACACTTGTTGTACATGCCTCTGTTGCTACCCCGATAGACATATGCGCTAGCATCCGAACGCCTTCATCTGCCTCAAGTGCCCTCAAGATGGTCAACCCAACCACCTCTAGTTTATGCTAGGAATTGAGGATGTCCTTCAGGGAATGGTTCCCCTAGCCCGACTAGGTCCAACACTTGTTGTACATGCCTCTGTTGCTACCCCGATAGACATATGCGCTAGCATCCGAACGCCTTCATCTGCCTCAAGTGCCCTCAAGATGGTCAACCCAACCACCTCTAGTTTATGCACGCCCAGTCGAGGCCTAATCACATCGACCTCCTAAGAAAACCCATAGGCCAACCCACTCTCAGAACCTTCCATCTTTGAAATTCGAGGCCTCCAGGATAGCCTCCCTATCTTTGCCTCATGTTTCCTTCCATTCTTCTCGACCGACATCTCTTCCTATGATGTTTGATCATGCAACAGAAAAATGGGCCCCTTCCCCATGGACAGTTGGGTGCTGGACGCCGTATGCAGCTTAGCGTTGGGGTCAAGTTGTTGTGGTTAAGTGGTGTCGGTGTGGGGCTATGATATGGGACTCCCAAAATGGGTTCCCCTCACTATAGCAGCACTAAGAGCGGCACCTAGACTCAAATGGACCACAAAAAAATACAAAAAGTCAAAGAAAAGAAAGGAGGAAATTAAAAGATTAGTAATACAAAACTAAGATACCATCGATAGATCGGTCCCCTCATCGCCTCCTAGTTAGAGGCAGCCAGGGGAACAACATGTTATTACTATTAGACTATGCCACCTCAAGGTTTTTATGTTAATGGGCATGTTTTGAGTTACTTGTTCCGGAGAGCCACAGACGGTGGGGTTCCCAAAGGAGGATCCCTCACTAATCGACGTATCCGGCTCCTACCCCCAGTCGCCCGTCCCTTTCGCCTTGGGCATCTTTGCCGAGCTAGAGTAATCAAACGACCAATCTATTACAGAACCAAGAAGGGCGACCACGACATCGTCCAAGGGGGTTGGGTCAAAACATTCCCATTCAACCTGATTACACCCTCAGCCTCGGTTGGAATCCGACTCAGTGATCTCATCATCATTATCGACTTTACCTCCTGTCACCACTGCTCCTCTCTCCCTAACCATGACCCCCACATGTTAGTTCCTGAGATGATGGTTTTGATGACAACAACCTTAGGACTTGTTATAAAATATAAATACTAATATTCTTGTTTAGGTATATATGAATATGCATGATATATATGCAGGTACTGAAGAATGAAGACTGTAAAGTATAAAGATTCAAGACTGAGTATAAAGATTCAAGACTGACGAATTCAAGATTTAAGAAACCAAGACAGAAGACTCATGAGTATCAAGAGTTTAAGATATTAAGAGTTCAAGATATCAAGATAAGTAATAGTATCAAGATTTATGTTAAAACTTCATAATAGCACTAAAATCTTTATTCGGATTTTAATTGTGGAATGGAATCCACCTTCTCGCTTTAATAGTAGGATGGAACCCACGACCTTCTCTAGTGGGATGGAATCCATGAAATTTTCAAAATGATTTATTTTTATGATTTTTTTCAAAACTATCTTTTTAGAAGTTATCTCTCTCGGTTTAAATATTTTAGCCTTAAACTACTTTTACTATCTTTTATATTTTGATTTCAAAATAATCTCTTGTTTTTAGACTATCTCTTGGTTTTAATATTATAGCCTTTAAATCTCAAAAATATATTCTATACTTAGTTTTTAATATTACTTTTATATTATAGATTGCATTTTTTTAAATCTCTTTTATAAGTTTAAACTACATTCAAAAAGATTTACAAAGTTTAGAAATTGTTTTGACAAGTTTTAGAATAGAAATCATTTTAAAAACAAAATCAATTTTCAAAATACAGATAGGCATGTCGAAATACCCCATCCCCCCATGTCGATATAGTAGCCGTAGAATTTAAAATTCAAATTTTCAAATGAAGTGTCTATTCGCCATAACCTTTCATGAATGGACATGACTGTTGTTCTTCTATAAATACCAGTTGTTTTAAACAAATTTTAAGTATGTTTTTATTCATTTCTTCACTCCTTCTTATCCACTCTAATATTCTCTTATATTTTAACAAAACTCTGCCGAAATCCTAAGTGAATCAAACTCGATCATCTCTTGTTTGATTCTCTTTCACACTCTCTCAAAGATCTCAGTGCTATTCAGAGTTATAGGATCATTCATAATCAAAGATCAAAAGATCGAAGTGTATCGAGTCTCTCTCTATCAAAGTGTGATTGAAAACGGTGTGATTGTGGCATGTAAATCAATTGGGTGTGATTGTAGCCCGTAAATCAATTAGGTGATCTTGTAGCCTGGTTAAATCAAGAGAGTTTACCCTGGACTTGAAGACAGGAGGGTGTATCTCGTGGCCTTGAAATCAAGGTTGTAATATCGACATTATATTTGAAAAGAAATATGCACAAGAAATTGTGTGGGACCGGATGTAGGGTAACTCCGAACTAGTACAAAATTCCGGTGTGTTCTTTCGTTTACTGCTTTTTGTTTACTATTTGCATCTGTGTCTGATTCTGTGATTATCTCTGTGTTTGTGAATTGCATCTGTCTGGATTTAATTTGAAAAGATTTCAAAAAGATACATAAAATTAATTAAACACTATTCACCCCCCTCTAGTGTTAATTCTGCCTTAAGATCCGTAATCCACATTTCCTACTTTTGGTATTAGAGCATTGGTTTTCAAAGTTATTATCATCTGAATTTTGAAAAAGTTTAAATTGGCAATTTTTGAAAATTCTGTTAACACTAGTTTAAAACTGTCCAAATCATCATTGTCTCATAAGTCTGCATATTGTTATTATAGAAAATCAAGTAATCTACCGAATTGGTGTGTTGTGCAGGAACAGATGTGTTACATGGCTTTTGAAGAATCAACACTCAATGGACAAATGGTGCAAATTAAGAAAAATAAATGGATACTTGACAGTGGATGTTCGAGACACATGACTAGCAATCCGGAGATACTGAATGACATAATTTATGAAGATGGAGGACTAGTCAACTTTGGAGACAACTCAAAAGGATATGTGATTGGCATTGGCGATATCGGTAACTCTAAAACTCCTACTATTTCTGATGTTTTGTTAGCTAGGAATCTAAAACACAATTTACTTTGCATAAGTCAACTATGTGATACGGGGTACAAAATTAAATTTGAAAAGGATAAGTGTCACATCGAAGATAATAAATCAAATATTATATTTGAAGGAATTAGGAAGAAAAATATTTATATTCTCAGTATGAAAATCTCAAATGATAACCTATGTCTTTTGGCTAATACAAGCGACCCTTGGATTTGGCATAAAAGATTTGGGCATTTGAAATTCAAACTCTTAACTAGACTTTCAAAACTTGATCTAGTTAGAGGTCTCCCTAAAATGGATTTTAAAATAGATATTATATGTGATGCTTGTCAATTAGGAAAACTTAGAAAGAGTTCATTTAAATTGAAAGATATGATTTCAACTTCAAAACCTCTTGAGTTACTTCATTTAGATCTGTTTGGTCCATCTCAAATTCAGTCAATAAATCACAGTAAATATGTTTTTGTAATTATAGATGATTATTCTAGATTTACATGGACAATTTTTTTAAAACTTAAAAGTGATGCCTTAGATTTATTTAAAGCTTTTGCAAAAAGAATTCAAAATAAACTTTCTTTAAAAATCAAAACTATTCGTAGTGATCACGGTGGAGAATTTGAAAATGAAAATTTGGAGAATTTCTGTAATAAAAAAAGAATAACTCATAATTTTTCCTTTCCAAGAACTCCACAACAAAACAGAGTGGTAGAGCGTAAAAATAGGATGGTTCAAGAGTGTGCAAGAACTATGCTTTCAGAAAGTAAATTACCAAGAAATTTTTGGGCTGAAGCAGTTGCTACAGCTTGTTACATTTTGAATAGGATTTTAATTAGACCTTTAACCAATAAAACAGCATATGAACTTCTTTTCAATAAGAAACCAAAGGTATCTTATTTTAAAGTTTTTGGAAGTAAATGCTTTATTCTAAATACAAAGGACAATTTTGATAAATTTGATCCTAAATCTGACAAAGGAATCCTTATCGAATATTCTAATAGAAGTAAACCATACAGAGTTTTCAATTTAAAAACTAACACCATTGAAGAAACAATGCATGTATCTTTTGATGAAAATTTCAAAGATTTTGTTCAAATAAATGATGAAGATGATTTTGTTACTTTAAATAATGAATCAAATAAAACAAATTGTGAAACTGTTCGTCCTAATAAAAGGATCAGGCTTTTAAAAGATCATCCTGTAGAAAATATACTAGGAAATATTGAATATGTTGTTAGAACTAGAAATCAATTAAACAAGATGAGTAATGTAGCTTTTATATCAACTATTGAACCCCAAAATCCAAAGGAAGCATCATCTGATGATTCATGGATTCTTGCTATGTAAGAAGAACTAAATCAATTCACCAGAAACGATGTATGGGAACTTGTTCCTAGACCTAAGGACAAAACTATAATAGGCACTAAATGGGTTTATAAAAATAAAATGAACGAACAAGGTGAGGTCGTTAGAAATAAAGCTCGGTTAGTCGCGCAAGGTTATTGTCAAGAAGAAGGAATAGATTATGATGAAACCTTTGCATCCGTAGCAAGATTAGAAGCCATTAGAATTCTACTTGCTTTCGCAAACCATAACAATTTCAAATTATTTCAAATGGATGTCAAAAGTGCATTTCTAAATGGTTTTGTTATAGAAGATGTTTATGTTGAACAACCCACAATTTTTGAAGAAGAAAAGTTTCCAAATCATGTTTACAAATTAAAGAAAGCTTTATATGGTCTGAAACAAGCTCCTAGAGCCTGGTAAGATAGACTAAGATCTTACCTATTACAATCTAATTTTGAAATTGGTAAGTAGATAATACTCTTTTTATTAAAAGAAACAAAAATGATATTCAATTAGTACAGATATATGTAGATGATATAATATTTAGATCAACAAACAATGAAATGAACAAAGACTTTTCTGAAATAATGACAAAAGAGTTTAAGGTGAGTCATATGGGTGAACTTACTTTCTTTTTTGAGATTGCAAATAAAGCAATTAGATAGTGGTACTTTCATTAGTCAAGAAAAGTATGTTAGGGATCTAATTAATAAGTTTGGTATGTCCACTGCGAGTGGAAAACCCACTCCTGTGGCAACTAATGAAGCCTTGAATAAAGAAGACATGTCAAAAGACATCGACCAAAAACTATACTGAGGAATGATTGGATCGCTACTCTATATAACTAAGAGTAGGTCTGACATCATGTGTAGTGTCTGTCTCTGTGCAAAATACCAATCTCAACCCAAAGAGACCCATTTAAAAGCTGTTAAACATTTCCTAAGATATGTTAAACACACTTTAGACTATGGCCTATTTTACCCTAAAAATGATTCATTTGATTTAATCTCATATTGTGATGTTGACTATGCTGGTTGTAAATCAGACTGAAAAAGTACAAGTGGAACTTGTCACTTTTTAGGACATTCTCTGGTTTCTGGTTTAGTAAAAAGCGAAATACTGTCTCACTATCAACAACTGAAGCAGAATATATCTCTGCTGCTTTGGCTTGTTCTCAAGTTATCTATATGCAACAGACCCTAAAGGATTTTGGATTAAATATTTCAAAATCACCAATTTATTGTGATAATACAAGTGCAATAAATTTATCCAAAAATCCTACTCATCATGCCAGAACCAAACATATTGATATCAAACATCATTTTCTCAGAGATAATATAAGTTTAGAGATTATTTCTCTTGAATTTATCAACATTGAGAATCAAATAACTGATATTCTGACCAAACCCTTGAATCAATCAACCTTTACTAAATTTAGAAGAGAACTATGTATTTGCTCTATAACTGAGATATAGAAAAAAAATTGGTACATATATATTTAAATAAATAAAGAAAAACAAAATTGTCAAAATTTCCATAAGGATGTCGACATCCCCCTACCCCCATGTTGACATACAACGGTAAAATTTGAAAATTTGTTTTTCCCTCTAAAATCAGTTTGGTGGTTATATAAACCACAATATTTCGAATTCTTCTATCTTCAATCTTCATTTTCTTTGCAATAAACTTATGAAAATATAAAATAATGGCCTCCTCTTCCAAATCAAACCAAAATGCGACCTTTTTTATTTCCTTCTCCTAATACTGGTCCATTTCAATGAACTACACTGGCCCGAGTCATGAAGATAGATGAAACTTTGAAGGACTTTCTGTAAATGATGACTAAGTTGCAAGTCATGCAAATAAAGATGGCTAAGGAACAAGAGAAACATGGTAAAATCCTTAGAAATTTGCAAAAATTTCAAATGGATAATCATGCGGACCCGATCATGATTGTAGATGACTCCTCTAACATTCATATTCATAATCCATTAGAGGAAGATGACGCGACGAATAAGAAGAAGAAGAAGAAGTGCAAATGGATGAAGACGATAAAGTTATTTACGTTGGAGAAGTCTGTTTTGATAAAGAAGGTAATTTGGTCGAACAACGTGGAAGCTTTTGTCTCCATTACCCAAATTGTTCGATTCACAAGTCACCAATTATCAAAGACTCTCATTAGATTGTTTTTATGTTAATGTTTTTATATATTGTGTGTATTTGTATATATTTGTGTTTATATGTGTAATATAACAATATATATATATAATAAAATTATATTAACGTTTCGCTTAATTATACTCCGTTATTAGTATTTAGTTACGTAGTATTAGTTTAAGAGGGAGTTATGTAGTTTAGGCTTAGTTTTTGTTGATGACAATAGGGGAGAATTGTAAAATAAGTTGGATAGGCTTAGATTAAGGGGGAGTTAGTAGATTAAAGGGGAGTTGTTGGAATAAGGGGGAGTCAGAGTAGAATTAAAGTTAGGTGGAGTATATTTTATAAACATAGGTTGTCATCATCAAAAAAGAGGAGATTGTTAGTTCCTGAGATGATGGTTTTGATGACAACAACCTTAGGACTTGTTATAAAATATAAATACTAATATTTTTGTCTAGATATATATGTATATGCAGGATATATATGCAGGTACTGAAGAATGAAGACTGTACAATATAAAGATTCAAGACTAAGTATAGAGATTCAAGATTGACGAATTCAAGATTGAAGAAACTAAGACTGAAACTCATGAGTATCAAGAGTTCAAGATATCAAGAGTTCAAGATTTCAAGAGTTCAAGATATCAAGATAAGTATAGTATCTAGATTTATACTAAAACTTCATAATAGCACTAAAATCTTTATTCGGATTTTAATTGTGGAATGGAATCCACCTTCTTGCTTTAATAGTGGGATGGAACTCATGACCTTCTCTAGTGGAATGGAATCCACGAAATTTTCAAAATGATTTATTTTTAAGATTTTTTTTTCAAAACTATCTTTTTAAAAGTTATTTCTCTCTTTAAATACTTTAGCCTTAAACTATTTTTATTATCTTTTATATTTTGATTTCAAAATCTTCTCTTGTTTTTAAACTATCTCCTGGTTTTAATATTATAGCCTTTAATCTCAAAAATATATTCTATACTTAGTTTTTAATATTACTTTTATGTTATAGATTATATATTTTTAAATATCTCTTTTATAAGTTTAAACTACATTCAAAAAGATTTACAAAGTTTAGAAATTGTTTTGACAAGTTTTAGAATAGAAATCATTTTAAAAACAAAATCAATTTTCAAAATACACATAGGCATGTCGACATACTGCATCCCCCCATGTCGACATGGTAGCCGTAGAATTTAAAATTCAAATTTTCAAATGAAGTGTATATTCGCCATAACCTTTCATGAATGGACATGACTGTTGTTCTTCTATAAATACCAGTTGTTTTCAACGAATTTTAAGTAAGTTTTTCTTCATTTCTTCACTCCTTCTCCACTTAAATATTCTCTTATATTTTAAAAAAACTCTACCGAAATCCTAAGTGAATCAAACTCGATCATCTCTAGTTTGATTCTCTGTCACTCTCTCTCAAAGATCTCGGTGCTATTCAGAGTTATAGGATCATTTACAATCAAAGATCGGAAGATTGAAGTGTATCGAGTCTCTCTCTATCAAAGTGTGATTGGAAACGGTGTGATTGTGGCCTGTAAATCAATTGGGTGTGATTGTAGCCTGTAAATCAATTAGGTGATCTTGTAGCCTGGTTAAATCAAGAGAGTTTGCCCTGGACATGAATACAGGAGGGTGTATCTCATAGCCTTGAAATTGAGGTTGTAATATCGACATTATATTTGAAAAGAAATCTGTACAAGAAATTGTGTGGGACTGGATGTAGGGTAACTCTGAACCTGTATAAAAATCCAGTGTGTTCTTTCTTTTACTGCTTTTTATTTACTATTTGCATTTGTGTCTGATTCTATGATTGTCTCTATGTTTGTGAATTGCATTTGTCTGGATTTAATTTGAAAAGATTTTAAAAACATGCGTAAAATTAATTAAACACAATTTACCCCCCCCCCCCCTCTAGTGTTAATTCTGCCTTAAGATCCATAATCCGCATTTCCTACACCACAAGCCTTGCTCACACAGTGTGGGTCCTCACTATGGTAGTTCCTCTGCCCATGGTTTGCCTCGGGTCTGACATTTTGACCTAATGGAGGTTCTCATCATTCAAAATTATGGCCAGGTTCCCATCACACTCTAAGGTTTCCTTGATCTGATGAATGTAGTCATCGTATAAGTCAAGGTCTACTCTGGCCCCTACACTGCAACAAAAAATAAAGTGAGTAACAAGAAGATAAATGCTAAGGTAACTTTTCGATAAAGTCAAGGAAATTCACAGGGGCGCATTGAAGGTCTAGGTACTATTATCTAGCTTTTAGACAAATAAGCTTTCAATCGAATCTGAACATTAGGATGAGAACAAAATGGTTTGGAGACCTGGAGGCACGCGTGGAAGGATAATGGAACAAAGTTGGATAAGTTGAAGCATAAGTTGGGGAAGAAAAAGAGGTCAGTACTGACCACTTTTTTGGTCGGTATCAAGCTCTTTTTAGCACTTTTTGGGGGTCTGGAGCTATGGCTTGTGGATTTCTAATTAAAGTAATCGTCTTGGGGCATATTTCTGAAGGAGTAGGTGAACAACTCCAAGAAAGCTCTAAAGACAAGGACAAGTACTAGAGGTGTTAAAACCTCTCAGCAATGACTTGATTTCTAAGTAAAAGTGCTCGAAGCTTTACAAATCCAAGGTAGAAGACTAAGTGGAGCGAAATGGCACAACTTGCTATTATAAAATTAGGTTGGTACTGATCGCTTCTGATCGGTATCAAGATGATTTTATTGAATAGGTGGTTTTGTCAAGCCTCCTACCTTCTCATATTTGGATGTGAAACTGGTACTTCATAGATCCGCGACTTCGTTGGGGCATTTTCTTTATAAATACGAGACTTAAAGCAATTGGGAAAAGGACTTTTGGCTCTTTATCTTCTTCGTCTCCTACCTCTACTCAGATATATCACAAAGGTAGTTATTTTTTTACGATTCTAGGATATTAGAATGTGAAAACCCATGTACTTGTGATAATTAATCTCAATAATAATATTAAAGTGGACATAAGCTAGAGATTAGCCGAACATTATAAAAAATTCGGTGTTTTTCTACTTGTTTTACTTTCTTAATGCTAGATATCTTCTTTTCAATTCGTTTTTGGGGGAATTGTGCCAGTTTTTGGCCCAACATTTTTTGTGCTTTCATTAAGAAAAGTGATTCTCAAACAAGATCTAGCTTTCTATTATAGATTGTAAGAGTCCAAAGGTTAGATCTAGAAGGTTTTCTCTTAGATCTAAAGGAATTCTCAAGGAATTTGGAGTTAGAGGCTATGACACCAAGGAGATAGACAAAGTCAAGAGCTGTAGCTGGTGATTGAGATGAAGCTTCTTATCCAAATAAGGAGACAAGTGGAACGTTGAATGATTTAGCAAGACCCTTTGCACCACATGATATAATTTCTAAATTAAAGTTTGGCAGAATGATGGTGGATATCAACTAGAAGATGGAGGACAGCTAGAAGGAGCTAATGGATAAATTAAATGCAACCTTAGCGTTGCTTGACCAGCAGTCGCATTGGCAAAGGAAGAGCCATAGGCAGGCTTCACCATCTGGTTCTAAAGGAGATAGCTCTTCATCATCTGATCAGAACCAATGGAATGGGAAGCAATAGAGGAAGGAAAAAGCTACTGGAGCAACAAAGAAAGAGAAGGGAAGAATATGCACCAGGGATGGTGTAGGAAATCAGGTCGGTACCGACCACAATCAGGTCAGTACCGAGTTGATTATTGGCCCTTCTAGGCAATCGAGGCGTGATGTCATCGATCTGTTTGACTCGAAAGAACATCTACATGATACTAGCAATAATGGTGATCATGATGTGGAGGTTCATGATGCTGGTGTTCGAGCAAATGCTACAAAACTCCTTAAGCATTCAAGGCGATATAGAGGAGTGGCTCTCCTAGAAACAGGGGAGCCTAGGCACCAATGGGCGAATCAAGGCCGTTTGCAGACCCAAATGCTTGACGATGCTTTTGGCAGCCATTCTCCAGTTCACTTGGCTAATAAAGAGCATCTTATGGACATGGTAAAGAAGATGATGAATGAGAACATGAGTATAAAGAATGAGGATTAGGGATATGCACCTAGCAGAACTCCGTTTACAGACAACATTTTGAGGGAGAAGTACCCTCGCAGGTTTACTATGCCTATGATGCCATCATACAATGGGAATTCGCACCCTAGAAAACATCTTTTTAAATATGAATGACACATGGATGGTGCCAAGGAAACGAGTGAAATATGTTATAGTTGTTTCCTTATCTGTCTTGATAGAGTAGCGACAATGTGGTTCACTAGGCTCGCACCAAAGTCCATATCGACTTATGAGGAATTGGCTAAACTATTTTTAGAACATTTCAGATTTCACACTACTTGGCCTAAGGATGTGATGTACTTGTCGTGTATATCTCAAGGGCCCGATGAGTCCTTAAAGGCTTTTTTGAGACGATTTAATAATGCTGTCACAGAGGTTAACAACCTAAAGGAAGACTTAGTGTTTATGGATGTGGTTCAGGGGATACACCCAAACATAGATTTCGGAAGATGGTTGCTAATGAAGTAGCTAACCAGTATTGAGGAATTCCATAGAAAAGCTAATTAGTATTTGCGCTTGGAAGAGGTAAATCTGACGGCTAGAAGGGCTGATGGTGGACAACCAAAGGAGATCGTTCAATGCAATATGGCAATAAAGCAGACCAATGAGAGCGCCAATCCCGTGGCAGTGAATGTTGGTAATGATGGTAATCAACAGAAATGAAATCAGGGCATAGGCAATATGAAGAATGATCCTCAGAGGCGTCCAAGGAATTGGAGGCCAGAGGAGTATGCTGCTCTAAATCAATCAATAGAGAAGAGGCGACCAAGGAAGAGAAGCGCTCGGGAAAGTACCATTGTTTCCACGAAACCCATGTACACAACACGAACGTGTGTAGGAATTTAAGGAATTTTATTGAAGAGCTAATAAGGAAGAAAAAGCTTTAGCAGTACGTGAGGGATCTATAGGAAGGTGGACCGAATGCTATTGTACCCCTAGGGGACCAACTTGGACCTAGTGGTGAGGGGACTAGGCGAAATGATGTGATTAGTATGATCACATAAGGACCTCGTCCAGTTGAGACAAGCCATAATGAGATGGAGAGATATGCAAGTTCTTTAAAACACACACCATAGGAAAGCTGCTTCGCCACCGAAGATGGTGCTCCGACTAAGATTAAGTGGTTGATGACAACTGACGTATTTTTGGAATAGGGAATCTGATGGTGTTGAGACGCCGACTTTTGATCCCATAGTGGTAACGAACGTGGTTGGGTAGGCAACTGTACATCGAGTTATTATGGATTGCGGAAGCTCGGGGAACATTATATGCAAACAGACTTTTGACCAGAAGAAGATAAGTCTGAAGGATATAAAGCCTTGTAAATCCATGATTCAAGGATTTACTAAAGGGGCGAAGGAGCCTATATAGACTACTGACTTGTCCGTGGAGTTGGGCGAAGGAGACCGCAAGATAGTGCAGGTACAAAAGTTCTTTATTATTGATAAAGTCTTAGCATATAACACCTTCTTGGGCCGACCGGCCCTAGCTGATTTCATAGTGGCACTAGCACCTTGGTGTCTAAGATGAAGTTTCCCATGGAGAATAGGATAGTAGCTATCAGAGGTGACCAAGCTTCTAGAAGAGAATGCTATGTCGTCGAGCTCAAAGAGGAGAGGCAATGAGAGAAATGAAAAGATATAGGGAAGGCTCTCTACATCAAAGAAATGGACGCATAGAAATCAATGCCCAAGCCCTAGCTAGGGAACCATAGCAATTTTGCAAAGCTATGGATCCTAGGAGGCAGTAAGAGGAAGTGCAAGCGGAACTAACCGAGTTGACGATTAGTGTTTTGATCGATATGGATGATTCTGCACAAGCCCTTAAGATTAGATCGTAGTTCGACATCAGGATGAGGTAGGAATTGGTTGGTTTTCTCCAGACAAACTTGATGTGTTTTCCTAAACACATTCGGGTATTGCGGGATATAGTCGGAGATAGCGTGCCACGTACTGAATGTGAACATGAAATTCATACCAGTAAAGCAGATTAGCTATAGTCTAGGTCTGGAGCAATCCATTGAGTTGAAGGAAGAAGTAGATAAACTGAAGGTTAACTATTTTATCCATGATGCTATGTACCCTGAATGAATATCAAACCCAGTGATGGTCAAAAAAGGAAAATGGGAAATGACTCACATGTATTAATTATTCGAATTTGAATAAAGTGTGGCCCAAGGATAACTTCCCGTTATCGCAGATAGATTAGTCGGTGGATGGGACAATCAAACATGGGATGCTTTTGTTTATGGATACTTACTTCAACTACAATCAGATAGCAATGCACATCCTAGATCGGGATCATACCATTTTTACAATGGATTTGGGACTATATTGTTATCAAGTAATGTCATTTGGTCTAAAGAACGAAGGAGCTACTTACTAAAGATTAGTGAACTCCATGTTTAAGGATCAGATAGGATGGACCATGGAAATATATGCGGACGATATGCTCGTGAAGTCATGGATATTGATGGACTACTTGAAGGATATATCGGACATGTTCAGTGTGCTGCGATGAGTGAAATTAAACCTGTCAAAGTGTTCCTTCAGAGTAGCATCGGGAAAAAATTTAGGATTTATTGTGAATGCTAAGGACATAGAAACCAATCCAGAGCAGATTAATGTCTTGAAATATGTGACAGCCCCAAGGACAAGGAGGGAAACACAGAGCTTGAACGGGAAGGTTGCTGCATGGAGTCGGTTCATATTAAAGGCAACTGACAAGTATATACCGTTCTTTGGTGCCCTCGAAGAGGAAAAAGAAAAGTTTGTGGATGTAGGATTGTCAGGAGGCATTCTAAGTATTGATGATATGAATGGAGAGGCCACCAATCTTGTCAAAGCCTTTAGACGGAAAGGTTTTATTTGTTTATTTTGGTAGAGTCTGCTCACGCACTAAGTGCAGCATTGGTTCGCGAGGACGCAAGGATCCAAAAGCTGGAATATTACATTCCAAGTAGTTTATGGGCATGGAAAGGAACTCTCAAAAATTGAAAAAGCTCACTTATTGCTGATAGTTTCGAGGAAGTTTTGACCATACTTCCAGGCTCATTCGATAAAGGTATTGACCAATCAGCCCTTAAAGTTAATATTGCACTGACCCGAGACTTCGGGAAGGCTGTTAAAATAGAATATTGGGCTGAGCTAGTACGACACCGCCTACCATCTTAGGAGGGCGATAAGAGGACAGGCATTGGTGGATTTTATCATTGAATTTACCTCTTGGGATAAGGAAAAGGAAGAAGAAATGGTTCCACTTATTCAATGGAAGTTGTATGTGGACTGAGCATCTTGATGTGCACATAAATGTGCATATTTTTACTTCCATATTTAATCTAATTCAATTAAATAAATGAGCATATAGGGTATTTTAACATGTTTAAACCAAAATTGAAATTATTTTCGAATCATCATTTATTCATCTTCATATAGGGGCAAAATAGTCATTTTTGTGTGTGAATTAATTTGAGAATATTTATTTGCACATTTTATTTTTATTTGTAGGAAATTGGATGGAAAAATATGAAGTGGCTTCATGAAAATATGCATGCACAAAAGAAGGAAACAAATGAAGATGGAAATAAATCATTTCATGCAACATGGAGGACCCCACCTACCCACTTACCATGATCCACTATTAAGAGCTAATGCACATGTTAGTGGGGATTAAAGCTACATCCACATGTAATGGATGATTATGCACATGCTGATGATAACCTGGAGGCCACACTTCCCAGAGAGGTAATTTGGGTAGTCCTCTAAAATATGCATTAGGATTTTAGGCATGTATAAATAACCCTTATGTTTCATGTAATGAGCTCTTAGCACTACCTTGTAGTTAGTTTAGTGGTAACCATAAAAATAAACATAAACTCTCTTTCTATTTTTAATGGCTTCTTAGCATTTTCTTCATGTAATTTTCTTATATGCAATTTTAATTCATGAACTTTTCTTTCATGTTCTTTTCTTGTTTATTTCCTTTCATGTTAGTAGTTTAGATTTATTTATGCAAGTATATTAATTCTCCTTTTATTTTAATTTTCTCTCTTCGTACTTTGCTTTCTTTTTAATGTTGAAATTTACATTTTTTGATATGATAACAAATATGAGAAGCTAAACCCCTTCAATTTAGGGGTAACGAAGCTCCCTTAATCATGTAGATTCAACATAGTGATTTCATTTGATCTCTTTTTTTGCTTAATGGAATTTTGATGTGGTAAAATTTGTTGTTTAACTTTGAATTTGATAGCCTATGTTGTTGACACCAAATAGGCTATGCTTAAACAAACATAAACACAAATTACCTCTTCATCTATATATGACTATGGTAATGAAGTGGATGTTAGAATCAAAATTTGATGGTCTATATTACTAATCAATAGTAAATAGATCATGCTTAGAATATATTTTATTTGATTTCATCATTTTTTTCATGGGAGTTACCAAGTGGTTTAGATTGTGTGTTAAAGTTTGATGCTTTATGTTGGGCTAATTAATAGCACAAATAGACCATACTTATGATAAACACATCAACTAAATTCACTAATGACCAAAAAAAGAGAGATCATAGTTTCATTATGTTGATTTATATGACCATGAGAAGGAAATTACCTCTAAATTGTCCTCTACTCTCATATTTTCATTCACTTTCTTTTGTTAGTTTTTTTACATTTTTTTTAGCTTAAACAACTTTAAACTCTTGGTTAATTTGATTGAGTAGAATTCTAAATCACTTCAATTCCCTGCGGATCGACCCGTACTTCCCACATACTAAAATTGTATGTTGTGCGCTTGCGGTTATTTTTATTACAATTTTTCGGCGATTTTCTAACCGATAGAAAACTCGTCGAATCAACAAGTTTTTGGCGCCATTGCCGAGGAATAGACTTGATTTTCATTTTACTCTTCGAATTATTTTCGTTTGATTTTATTGTGTATTTGTTTTGTGTGTTAATTTGCATTTAAAGGAAAATTTATTGTTGTGTGTTTGTGTGTAATTTTTGTTATCATTTTGTTTGTGTGCGTCTCTTGTTTTCTAGTTTCCTTTGCATTTGCATTATATATATATATATATATATATATATATATATATAAAGAGAATACACAATTTCAAACAAAAATAGTTTATTGCATTTGCATTTTCTAATTTGATTTTACAAATTTCTTTTGTTTGTTTTTCCTTTTTTGTCTATTTCTATAAAAACTAACAAAACTGTCGCCCTGCACTTCATTCATAACTTCCCACCCACCTGCACCGACCATACTTCTCCACATTGCCTTACCTTCTCCATTCATCACGTTGCCACCAGCCACTACAATTACTTCATTCACCTACCATATTTCTTCCTACATACTTCATTCACCTACAAAGCAACAACCATACATATGCCTGCATATATCTGTGCAATTACTTCTGCCTACATATTTCATTCACCTGGCATATATCAAACTGTACACAAAACTCCCCATTCACAACACTTGCTACACTGCACCTGACTGCACAAATACCACAATCAAGTTCCAGTCATCTTCCAGTCAACTCCTCTTACAACCACTTCACCTCTCTGACAAACATCCATCAATAAACATTCCTCTACAAATTACCCTGCCCACCATTACAATTTGCATATTTCTAAATGTGCAGTTGCACTTGTGCATACCCTATATACATCCCGTTTCTCCAAACATCTTCATTAACTTCTCCTCCTCACCATTGCACATCCACCTTTCCTCCATGCTTGAACATCCCCATACTAGAACTGCTACACCACCATCATCTCCCATAAACACTTCAATAACCTCCACATATACCACAACCTCATTACTGCATTCATACACACTGCATTCACAGTTCAACCAACCCCATCATTCACTGTCAACAATTCACACAATCTCTGTCAAAACTACTACATCCATCATTTCCACCAACCCCGCCATCAACTGCTACAATCTTCACTTACCCAAATTCCCACCCACTTGTGAACATCCACGAACAATCAACCATCTCCTCACATAACCCCCTGCCAACAACCATTTCTAAACTGCCCCCTCTGCCTGTAATATACTAACCTCCATACCCTCTTCCACATACTCCTTACTTCCACATATACCACATTGTTACAACCTTCATACCAATTTCACACGTTGTTACAACCTCCATACCCTCTTCCACATACTCCTTACTTCCACATATACCTCACTGCAATAGACCAACCACCAACAACTACAGTCACCTCCTTACAACTGTGCCACATCCCACAGTTCTACAAACCACCTGACATCCACACTCACCACTGTCAACCACCCTCACCATCACTCCACCTCATTTCTGCACCTCCTCCCTCAGCAACAACCATTAACACTGCGTCAAACTTCACTTCTCTACCATGCTTCCTGTAACGACCCGTAAATTTTAATGGTTTTATTTATTTAATTAATTGAATTTGATGAAATTTAAATATTAAAATTTTGAAATAAAAATTTTATATTTGAAATACGTCTATTTAAACATAGCAAATGGTAAATTTTCATCAGATAATATGGAAGTGTATTTTCTTGTGTAATTTTATTTCAATTCAAATCAGTTAAAGAGTTGATGATAATAAAAAAATTTCCAAACTTGAATATTTTTCTATAGAAAATTTGTAAATCATCTCCTGAGTGAGACGTCATATTTTGTTTCTCCAAATTTTGACTTCTATTGCTCCGTTTATCTTATTTCTGTCAAATTTGCAGCATTTTTCGGTACCGAATATCGAATTTTGATAGTTCGGTCGTACCACTGATATCTATATACCGTTTTGATCGTCTCGTCGTGCTGATCTCTACGATATATTTAATTTTGTGTTTTGGTGTCCGGTTTGTGGCGAAACCCGTAAAACAGTTAACCATATCGGTACGCCTTTTGGTTCGCAATAACCATTCACTTCCACCGGTTGAATTTAAATGGTTACTAACTTTTAATATTCCAGAACTTAACAAGCCATTTAGCTCTCTCTATTTCCAACGTAAATTTTATTTACTATTTTATTTCGGTTGTGATCTATTCTTCTTCCTTTCTCATCATTTCATCTCTGTCAAAATTATATTCATAGATTTTATATATAATGGCAAATTGTTCACCCTCCAGGCTTTGACATATTGCTTCCTCCATCTCCCTGTTGTAACTCTGTGCACGAGACTCGCATCTCCACTCATCCCGCTCACGCCGCCTACCAGCGCCACCCTCACCACCATATGCCGAAGCCAAGCCCGCAACCATCGAACCCAAGCCCGGCCTGTAGCCTTGGCCATCCCTCTACATGCAACCCCAAGCCTCGGCCGAACAACTCTGGTGGTCACACGACACCATCAGCCTTCCTTCACCTTGCAGCCTCTCTTCTATCTCTGCCACTCACCATCACCTTCTTCCTCCATTCACCATGCAACTGCACAACCGTGCCTTCTTCCTTGGTGACTCCTGCAACCTTCTTATTTTAAATATATAGTATGGTAATTTATATATTTTGGGTTAGAAATCTATATTTATATGATATATGAAGGTTATAGATTTGATTTGGTATATTATATAAGTATGTATAAAGAAGCATTTGATAAGTTGCAGCAGCTTTCTACTCCCCATATATATAGGTATTTTATATATTATATACATGTGTTGTTTGTATGAATATAATATATATATATATATATATATATATATATATAGATGCCGCGTATATAGATATACAATTCATTCATGTTGCGGTTTGTTTTGCCCATCAAAGCCGAGCGTATGTGTTATATATATGTTTTAAAGTACAGTTTTAAGAATTGTTTTAAACTCATAATATATATATAGATATATTATGCTTTGTTATAAAGAAAGTATACCTTTACCTGTTTACATATAAAGTTTGTTTCTCCTGCTCTTCTAAGCTTGACAGAAGCTTATAAACATTGTTGAATATATATAAATTTTGTTTATTAAATCTTAGCTTTTTTATATGTTGTATATATATGCTTATGCATGTGTTTATATGTACTGTATGTATTAGTGTCTGATATGTATAAGTTTATAATAGTATTAAATATTTTATCTGTTTTTTTTATGTAAGTATGCATTGGGTTGCGGTTTATATAATAGTATATATATAAGTAGTGTTTCGGTTGTAGTTTATATATGATTGCAATTATATTTATTCTAGTATAATCTGAGTCGTTATGTATATATATATATAGGTTGTGTTAGTTATATATATGTGAGTGTACATATATAATATGTATATTAGTATTTTATATTATTTTGTTTGCATAAATTTATATTAGTATGCATAGTTTGGCAGTTTTATAATGAATTTATATATATATATCAGTTATATAAAACTATTAAGTTTAATGTGTAGAGTTATAATAGTTTACCATATTATATAAGCTGCTGTAGTTTTCTCTTATATATAAGTAAGTTAATATATATATATATATATATTGTTTCGGTCTATATTAAGCAGATTTTGATTTATTTCGTCAATACCTTTTATCAGCTTTGTCGTCAAATTCGCGTTCGATCTTGCTTTGATTTGGAATTTGTGCATGGATTAGTAACTTATCTCATTCTCGTCTATCTCTAGCCTCGAAAGGTGAGCAATCACTCACGATTAACGTTCTTATATTTATTAAATTTGATTTCAAAGCAAACGATAATTGAAATATACTGTTGTAGTTATTTACATTGCTATATATATGTGCTATCATCTGTATCTGTTCACCTGTGACATCTAACACCGTTATTTGTTATTTATATTGATGATATATGCCTGTTATATTATTATCATATATGTTATCACTCTACAAGTTCCCTGTTAGTATAAAATTCCTTATGGGTTGAAATGATACATACCCGAACGATCTGTATAATAGGAGAAAATCGTTATGGGTTGAAATGATAAACCCAAGTGATTTTCATTGAATTGAATTTGGGATTGCAAGTTGAAAAGATATATACCCGTATATATTTAAATTACGGATTGAAATGATAAACATCCATATCACTTGACCATAGGGTAGAAAATTATATACAGACACCGTTGGTCTATATATATAAATATTTTGAAAATGATTTCTATGGTTTTGAAAAGAAACATATGGTTTAATAAATATTGATTTAAATTTTTTATTAAAGTTGATTTAATAAAGTTGATTTAATCAATATATAATGTGTTTAAGTATTATTTAAAATTTATATTTTCAAATATAGAGTTTATAATGATTCAGGTTGGAAAGATAAATTTGAAATTGATTTGAAATTATATTTATTTAAGAATTTTACTTAAATAAGTTTGATTTGAAATTTATTAAATTTGAAATTTTAAAGATATGTTTTATAACTTGAATTTGATTAAAAGCGACTTAAATGAATATTTCAAACTTATATAAATTTAAATGGGATATTTTGTTTATTTAAATTGTAAATTGAAGTTGTATTTAGATGTTATTGAAATGATTAAGTAAATATTTCAAAATTAAATAATAGTAAAGTGAATTTGAGATATATATATATATGAAATTATCGAATTTAGTTTTGAAATGTTGAATATATAAACTTTGAAATATATTGAAGTTGAAATGGTTTATTTTGTGGTTCAAATCGGTATTTAAAATCAATATAATTTGAAATGGTTTATTGAGAAACTAAATTTAGTGGAAATTGATGAATTGAGATTTAATTAATTTTGAATTTTGGAATTCGAGTTGATTTGAATCGATTTGTGAAATTTGAGGAAGCTATTTTTATATAAAGTATTTTTAAACTATATCTAAAACTATTTATATTTTACTTTATAAATTATTTTATCATAAACTATTTTAATATAAATCATTTTCAATATAAATTATTTTATTATAAACTATTTTTTAACTTATAACTATTTAATATAAACTATTTTTATTTTATAAACTATTTTATTTTACATACTAATTTTAATATCTAAATTGTTTAAGAGGAAAGTGTTATGGATTCCAAAATGTTATGATTTAAAAGCTATGATTTCAAAGTGTTATGAATTTCAAGGTTTTGATTTCCAAAGTGTTTTGATTTTAAAAGACTTATGATTTCGGAAGCGTTATAACTTTGGAAAGTGATATGAGTTTGGAAATGGATATATTTGAAGTGAAAATGATATCGTTTTGATATGGTTTTAAAATGGAAATGATATTTTGGTTTTGAAGTATAAACTATTTTGAAATGACCGTGGTGTTATAATAACGTTTGGTTGTTAAAGAGACCGGGATCGGATATGGGCATACTCTCTGTCGATACCGAAAACCACTTTAACAACTGTGTACGCGGTGGAGATTCCAGAATGAAGTAGGATGGTGGAAACGATCCTATATGAGGTATATACGTGGACCCGACTCCCGTGAGTTGGCATAAGGTGGCTAAAACAGGAGCAATCGACGGGTTAATGAGGTAGCACCGCTGATCGGACACACTCCATCGTATACCATTCTATTACTTGTGATTGATTTGGTGCGCACCTTCGGATTTTCGGGAGTGCGGCTCGAGGTGGGCGATTGCTGCGGCTCTGCGTTACCACCGGCCCGGAAGTGTAATTGGTATATCTACCCTGGCATTGCCTGGTTGTGACGTGTCACCTACCCTAACGTGCTTTACTACGAGTTTGATTTGTGTCATACCTATGGAGTATCCTCTGGTAGCCCCAGTTTACGGGGTATTGCGGTATTGTATAGACTATTGGCACTATAAAATGTGTTAAGGGAGATATGGGAACGCCTTAACGTTATTTTAATAGTTTACCTTACTTTAGACATATTATAATAGCGTATATTACTACATAGTAGATAGTTTAACGGATCCTTAAAGGATGGTTATCCCAAACATCCTTTGAGTTACTTGTATTTCAGTTGATATTTCACTTGAGTTGGATTTATTGATATAAGAATGTTAATCCTGACTCGAGCGTTTTGTGTTTTGCTTTACGCTCGGGTCAGACTGAGTGGCTCAGTGTTCGAAACTCTCCTTTGGAGTTGGAGCTTCGCTTGGAGATCCAGCTATATCGATTCTGCTTTCAGTTATTCAGTTGATTCCAGTGATGTATTCAGATTTTGTATTTTACTATTGTATTGAGGCATCTATGTATTCGAGACTTCTGTTGTATCTTGTTTAACTCTGTTATATATATATATGGTAGCTTCATGAACTACTATTATTTTGTTTCCGCTGCTTATTTTTATATTACTCTGTGTCTGTGATTCTGTGATTATTTATTTACTATATATGCTGAGTTTTGCCAAATTTAAATTAATAATCTGATATTTTGAGCAATTCAAATCCGACATGTATGGATGCGAATGGTTGAAAATTTCAGGATGTTACATGTGGTATCAGAGCTCTGGTTTTAGGAAAAGCTTAGCATATAGAGTAGATTTAATTACAGAATCGCTTTCGTTCGTGTTTGAATCTCTTCGGTTTCCTTTGAGTTTTGGAACGTTCCCCCTCGGTTCCAAAGTCCATTCTTGTCTCTCCCTATTCGTGTTTTCTTGATTCTGGAGCATCCCATAGCTCCACTGAATGATTTGTAAAAGAGGGAAACCCCTTTACAATCGGTATTGATTCACCGGAGATTTCTGTATCCTCAGTTTAGATGCTGCTATCTCTTTCTTACCTGAATTCTATCTCTGGCGATCGAATGTCGATTTGCTCCAGAATTCTACCTCGATCTTATTTTGAAGTCACGGTTGACCCGGTTAAGGTTGCCCGCGATTTATATAAGTCTATCCATCTTTTCTCTTTGCTATTTAAACATTTTATTCTTTTCGAAACCTATCTTCTTAGCTAGAATTCTTTTGATTAGAGTCCCCTGTATTTGAATCCCTATCCTTGTTTACAATCCATTATTTAATCATCGAGTGAGGGAGTGTACTTGTATTAATATAAAAAAAGGGCATTTCACCAGAAGGACAAACTTTGCAGTCCAATTATTTTCTAGGACACACATTCAAAAAAATTACTTTCAAGGACAAAGTTAGCAGTCCAATTACTTTCAAGGACATAATTTCATAGGTTTTTAGGCCCTAGAAACTAATTATTTTACGTTTTATCCTTGAAAGTAATTATTTCAGTTGTGTGTCCTGTAAACTAATTCCACTTGCTAAAGAGGACCTTGTGGCTAATTTCCACAAAAAAAAATTGTTGTGTTGTTTGAGTTGTTGATGTTGATTTGGGTTTTCGATCGATTCGTCTGATCAACGCTATCGATAGGATTTCCAAAACGCTTGAATAGAGCAAACTGATACAATATTATTTTCAAATTTGGTAAATGAAATTAATTTGTATGATTATATTATAAATATATAAGTAAGATTTTCTGGAATTTAATAAGGTAATTAAATTGGTTGTTTGAAATGGTAATATTTGATTATCATTTATTGTTCCACAAATGAATTTATAAACATGGTTTATAAATTGATTTGGGAATTGAGATGAATTTAAATTAATAATTTGAGAATTTAATTTCCGGTGATTTCAAACTTTGGTTTCAAAGTGCATATTATTTAAAGTAATTTTGAATAGAAATTGTTTCCAAAGAATTTTAAGAGTTTTAAATCAGTACTCGTCTCTTTGTCGTTGGAAAATAATTTCGGTGATGACTGCAGCATCATCGATATTCATTTTCGAGTTTCGAAGACGAGAGGCCATTCAGTAGCTTTTCTACACTTTTGTTTTGGAATTTGAATTTGATTTGAATTCTGGGGTATGATTTGATTTATAATGTATATATAGGTATATGTTTCTAAATGTGATTTGAAAATATAATATACTCATATCAAAATGGTTTGAATTTAAATCGGAAATTTAACTTTGAAATTTTTGAATAAATATTTAAACTTGAAATAATTGAGTTGAGAAAAGTTTACTCGTATAATACCCAATTTCATTCTAATACAAATTACCTAAATTATTCAGAAGTTGAATATGTAATTGGATAATATACAATATAAAATGATTTTATAAATAAAATTTGAGTGATTATAATAAATGTTATGCACTTAATTTTTAATTATAAAAATGTTAATAGAGATAAATAGAATAGTAGGTTGATTGAACTGTAAATGAGACAAATTAAATAAAATTTTGTTTTGAAAGAAACTTTTGTATCAAATATTAATAAATTGAAATTAGATCAACTTAATGAAATACCTTGAATTTTAAAATCAATTATTGAATATTTATTCATTTAAATTGAATTTTATATGGTTTAAATTAATTGTTTTCTCTTGAATTCCAATCTAATTTCTTTCTGGTTGTTTTATTCTCCTATCTCGTTCCTTTTCGGGAACACAAAGTTTTAAGTGGGGGGGGGGAGTGTAACGACCCGTAAATTTTAATGATTTTATTTATTTAATTAATTGAATTTTGTGAAATTTTAAATATTAAAATTTTGAAATAAAAATTTTATATTTGAAATACGTCTATTTAAACATAGCAAATGGTATATTTTCATCAGATAATATGGAAGTGTATTTTCTTATGTAATTTTATTTCAATTCAAATCAGTTAAAGAGTTGATGATAATAAAATGTTTTCCAAACCTGAATATTTTTCTATAGAAAATTTGTAAATCATCTCCTGAGTGAGACGTCATATTTCATTTCTCCAAATTTTGACTTCTATTGCTCCGTGTATCTTATTTCTGTCAAATTTGCAGCATTTTTCGGTACCGAATATTGACTTTTGATAGTTCGGTCGTACCACTGATATCTATATACCATTTTGATTGTCTCGTCGTGCTGATCATTACGATATATTTAATTTTGTGTTTTTGTGTCCGGTTTGTGGCGAAACCAGTAAAACGGTTAACCATATCGGTACGCCTTTTGGTTCGCAATGACCATTCACTTCCACCGGTTGAATTTAAATGGTTACTAACTTTTAATATTCCAGAACTTAACAAGCCATTTAGCTTTCTCTATTTCCAACGTAAATTTTATTTACTATTTTATTTCGGTTGTGATCTATTCTTCTTCCTTTCTCATCATTTCATCTCTGTCAAAATTATATTCATAGATTTTATATATAATGGCAAATTGTTCACCCTCCAGGCTTTGACATATTGCTTCCTCCATCTCCCTGTTGTAACCCTATGCACGCGACTCGCATCTCCACTCATCCCGCTCACGCCGCCTACCTGCGGCACCCTCACCACCATATGCGGAAGCCAAGCCCGCAACCACCAAACCCAAGCCCGGCCTGTAGCCTCACCCATCCCTCTACATGCAACCCCGAGCCTCGGCCAAACAACTCTGGTGATCACACGACAACGTCAGCCTTCCTTCACCTTGCAGCCTCTCTTCTATCTCCGCCACTCAACATCGCCTTCTTCCTCCGTTCACCATGCAACTGCACAACCGTGTCTTCTTCCCTGGTGACTCCTGCAACCTTCTTATTTTAAATATATAGTATGGTAATTTATATATTTTGGGTTAGAAATCTATATTTATATGATATATGAAGGTTATAGATTTGATTTGGTATATTATATAAGTATGTATAAAGAAGCATTTGATAAGTTGCAACAACTTTCTTCTCTCCATATATATAGGTATTTTATATATTATATATATGTGTTGTTTGTCTGAATATAATATATATATATATATAGATATATAATTCATTCATGGTGCAATATGTTTTGCCCATCAAAGCCGAGCGTATGTGTTATATATATGTTTTAAAGTACAGTTTTAAGAATTGGTTTAAACTCAAAATATATATATAGATATATTATGTTTTGTTATAAAGAAAGTATACCTTTACCTGTTTACATATAAAGTTTGTTTCTCCTGCTCTTCTAAGCTTGACAGAAGCTTATAAACATTGTTGAATATATATATTTTGTTTATTAAATCTTAGCTTTTATATATGTTGTATATATATGCTTATGCATGTGTTTATATGTATTGTATCAATGTATTAGTGTCTGATATGTATAAGTTTATAATAGTATTAAATATTTTATCTGTTTTTTTTATGTAAGTATGCATTGGGTTGTGGTTTATATAATAGTATATATATATATAAGTAGTGTTTCGGTTGTAGTTTATATATGATTGCAATTATATGTATTCTAGTATAATCTGAGTCGTTATGTTTGTGTGTGTGTATATATATATAGGCTGTGTTAGTTATATATATGTGAGTGTACATATATAATATGTATATTAGTATTTTATATTATTTTGTTTGCATAAATTTATATTAGTATGCATAGTTTGGCAGTTTTATAATGAATTTATATATATATATCAGTTATATAAAACTATTAAGTTTATGTGTAGAGTTATAATAGTTTACCATATTATATAAGCTGCTGCAGTTTTCTCTTATATATAAGTAAGTTTTAATATATATATATATATATATATATATATTTCGGTCTATATCAAGTAGATTCTAGTTTATTTCGTCAATTCCTTTTATCAGCATTGTCGTCAAATTCACGTTCGATCTTGCTTTGATTTGGAATTTGTGCCTGGATTAGTAACTTATCTCATTCTCGTCCATCTCTAGCCTCGAAAGGTGAGAAATCACACACGATTAACGTTCTTATATTTATTAAATTTGATTTCGATTGAAATGACAATTGAAATATACTGTTGTAGTTATTTACATTGCTATATATATATGCTATCATCTGTATCTGTTCACCTGTGACATCCGACACCATTATTTGTTATTTATATTGATGATATATGCCTGTTATATTATTATCATATCTGTTACCACTCTGCAAGTTCCCTGTTAGTATTAAATTCCCTATGGGTTGAAATGATACATACCCGAACGATCTGTAGAATAGGAGAAAATCGTTATGGGTTGAAATGATAAACCCAAGCGATTTTCATTGAATTGAATTTGGGATTACGGGTTGAAAAGATATATACCTGTATATATTTAAATTACGGATTGAAATGATAAAAATCCGTATCACTTGACCATAGGGTAGAAAATTATATACAGACACCGTTGGTCTATATATATAAATATTTTGAAAATGATTTCTATGGTTTTGAAAAGAAACATATGGTTAAATAAATATTGATTTTAAAAATTTATTAAAGTTGATTTAATCAATATATAATGTGTTTAAGTATTATTTAAAATTTATATTTTCAAATATAGAGTTTATAATGATTCGGGTTGGAAAGATAAATTTGAAATTGATTTGAAATTATATTTATTTAAGAATTTTACTTAAATAAGTTTGATTTGAAATTTATTAAATTTTAAATTTTAAAGATATGTTTTATAACTTGAATTTGATTAAAAGCGACTTAAATGAATATTTCAAACTTATATAAATTTAAATGGGATATTTTGTTTATTTAAATTGTAAATTGAAGTTTTATTTAGATGTTATTGAAATGATTAAGTAAATATTTCAAAATTAAATAATAGTAAAGTGAATTTGATATATATATATATGAAATTATCGAATTTAGTTTCGAAATGTTGAATATATAAACTTTGAAATATATTGAAGTTGAAATGGTTTATTTTGTGGTTCAAATCGGTATTTGAAATCGATATAATTTGAAATGGTTTATTGAGAAACTGAATTTAGTGGAAATTGATGAATTGAGATTTAATTAAATTTTAATTTTGGAATTCAAGTTGATTTGAATCGATTTGTGAAATTTGAGGAAGCTATTTTTATATAAAGTATTTTTAAACTATATCTAAAACTATTTATATTTTACTTTATAAATTATTTTATCATAAACTATTTTAATACAAATCATTTTTAATATAAACTATTTTTTAACTTATAACTATTTAATATAAACTATTTTTTAATTTATAACTATTTAATATAAACTATTTTTATTTTTTAAACTATTTTATTTTATATACTAATTTTAATATCTAAACTATTTAAGAGGAAAGTGTTATGGATTCCAAAATGTTATGATTTCAAAGCTATGATTTCAAAGTGTTATGAATTTCAAGGTTTTGATTTCCAAAGTGTTTTGATTTTAAAAGACTTATGATTTCGGAAGCGTTATAACTTTGGAAAGTGATGATTTTGGAAATCGATATATTTGAAGTGAAAATGATATCGTTTTGATATGGTTTTAAAATGGAAATGATATTTTGGTTTTGAAATATAAACTATTTTGAAATGACCGCGGTGTTATAATAACGTTTGTTTGTTAAAGAGACCTGGATCGGATATGGGCATACTCTCTATCGATACCGAAAACCACTTTAACAACTATGTACGCGGTGGAGATTCCATAATGAAGTAGGATGGTGGCGACGATCCTATATGAGGTATATACGTGGACCCGACTCCCATGAGTTGGCATAAGGTGGCTAAAACAGGAGCAATCGACGGGCTAATGAGGTAGCACCTCTGATCGGACACACTCCATCGTCTACCATTCTATTACTTGTGATTGATTTGGTGCGCACCTTCGGATTTTCGGGAGTGTGGCTCGAGGTGGGCGATTGCTGCGGCTCTGCGTTACCACCGGCCCGGAAGTGTAATTGGTATATCTACCCTGGCATTGCCTAGTTGTGCCGTGTCACCTATCCTAGCGTGCTTTACTACGAGTTTGATTTGTGTCGTACCTATGGAGTATCCTCTGGTAGCCCCAGTTTACGGGGTGTTACGGTACTGTATAGAATATTGGCACTATAAAATGTGTTAATGGGGATATGGGTAACGCCTTAATGCTATTTTAATAGTTTACTTTACTTTAGACATATTATAATAGCGTATATTACTACATAGTAGATAGTTTAACGGATCCTTAAAGGATGGTTATCCCAAACATCCTTTGAGTTACTTGTATTTCAGTTGATATTTCACTTGACTTGGATTTATTGATATAAGAATGTTAATCCTGACTCGAGTGTTTTGTGTTTTGCTTTACGCTCGGGTCAGACTGAGTGGCTCAGTGTTCGAAACTCTCCTTTGGAGTTGGAGCTTCGCTTGGAGATCCAGCTATATCGATTCTGCTTTCAGTTATTCAGTTGATTCCAGTGATGTATTCAGATTTTGTATTTTACTATTGTATTGAGGCATCTATGTATTCGAGACTTCTGTTGTATCTTGTTTAACTCTGTTATATATATATATGGTAGCTTCATGAACTACTATTATTTTGTTTCCGCTGCTTATTTTTATATTACTCTGTGTCTGTGATTCTGTGATTATTTATTTACTATATATGCTGAGTTTTGCCAAATTTAAATTAATAATCTGATATTTTGAGCAATTCAAATCCGACATGTATGGATGCGAATGGTTGAAAATTTCAGGATGTTACATGTGGTATCAGAGCTCTGGTTTTAGGAAAAGCTTAGCATATAGAGTAGATTTAATTACAGAATCGCTTTCGTTCGTGTTTGAATCTCTTCGGTTTCCTTTGAGTTTTGGAACGTTCCCCCTCGGTTCCAAAGTCCATTCTTGTCTCTCCCTATTCGTGTTTTCTTGATTCTGGAGCATCCCATAGCTCCACTGAATGATTTGTAAAAGAGGGAAACCCCTTTACAATCGGTATTGATTCACCGGAGATTTCTGTATCCTCGGTTTAGATGCTGCTATCTCTTTCTTACCTGAATTCTATCTCTGGCGATCGAATGTCGATTTGCTCCAGAATTCTACCTCGATCTTATTTTGAAGTCACGGTTGACCCGGTTAAGGTTGCCCGCGATTTATATAAGTCTATCCATCTTTTCTCTTTGCTATTTAAACATTTTATTCTTTTCGAAACCTATCTTCTTAGCTAGAATTCTTTTGATTAGAGTCCCCTGTATTTGAATCCCTATCCTTGTTTGCAATCCATTATTTAATCATCGAGTGAGGGAGTGTACTTGTATTAATATAAAAAAAGGGCATTTCACCAGAAGGACAAACTTTGCAGTCCAATTAGTTTCTAGGACACACATTCAAAAAAATTACTTTCAAGGACAAAGTTAGCAGTCCAATTACTTTCAAGGACATAATTTCATAGGTTTTTAGGCCCTAGAAACTAATTATTTTACGTTTTGTCCTTGAAAGTAATTATTTCAGTTGTGTGTCCTGTAAACTAATTCCACTTGCTAAAGAGGCCCTTGTGGCTAATTTCCACAAAAAAAAATTGTTGTGTTGTTTGAGTTGTTGATGTTGATTTGGGTTTTCGATCGATTCGTCTGATCAATGCTATCGATAGGATTTCCAAAACGCTTGAATAGAGCAAACCGATACAATATTATTTTCAAATTTGGTAAATGAAATTAATTTGTATGATTATATTATAAATATATAAGTAAGATTTTCTGGAATTTAATAAGGTAATTAAATTGGTTGTTTGAAATGATAATATTTGATTATCATTTATTGTTCCACAAATGAATTTATAAACATGGTTTATAAATTGATTTGGGAATTGAGATGAATTTAAATTAATAATTTGAGAATTTAATTTTCGGTGATTTCAAACTTTGGTTTCAAAGTGCATATTATTTAAAGTAATTTTGAATAGAAATTGTTTCCAAAGAATTTTAAGAGTTTTAAATCAGTACTCTTCTCTTTGTCGCTGGAAAATAATTTCGGTGATGACTGCAGCATCATCGATATTCATTTTCGAGTTTCGAAGACGAGAGGCCATTCAGTAGCTTTTCTACACTTTTGTTTTGGAATTTGAATTTGATTTGAATTCTGGGGTATGATTTGATTTATAATGTATATATAGGTATATGTTTCTAAATGTGATTTGAAAATATAATATACTCATATCAAAATGGTTTGAATTTAAATCGGAAATTTAACTCTGAAATTTTTGAATAAATATTTAAACTTGAAATAATTGAGTTGGGAAAAGTTTACTCGTATAATACCCAATTTCATTCTAATACAAATTACCTAAATTATTCAGAAGTTGAATATGTAATTGGATAATATACAATATAAAATGATTTTATAAATAAAATTTGAGTGATTATAATAAATGTTATGCACTTAATTTTTAATTATAAAAATGTTAATAGAGATAAATAGAATAGTAGGTTGATTGAACTGTAAATGAGACAAATTAAATAAAATTTTGTTTTGAAAGAAACTTTTGTATCAAATATTAATAAATTGAAATTAGATCAACTTAATGAAATACCTTGAATTTTAAAATCAATTATTGAATATTTATTCATTTAAATTGAATTTTATATGGTTTAAATTAATTGTTTTCTCTTGAATTCCAATCTAATTTATTTCTGGTTGTTTTATTCTCATATCTCGTTCCTTTTCGAGAACGAAAAGTTTTAAGTGGGGGAGAGTGTAACGACCCGTAAATTTTAATGATTTTATTTATTTAATTAATTGAATTTTGTGAAATTTTAAATATTAAAATTTTGAAATAAAAATTTTATATTTGAAATACGTCTATTTAAACATAGCAAATGGTATATTTTCATCAGATAATATGGAAGTGTATTTTCTTGTGTAATTTTATTTCAATTCAAATCAGTTAAAGAGTTGATGATAATAAAATGTTTTCCAAACCTGAATATTTTCTATAGAAAATTTGTAAATCATCTCCTGAGTGAGACGTCATATTTCATTTCTCCAAATTTTGACTTCTATTGCTCCGTTTATTTCTGTCAAATTTGCAGCATTTTTCGGTACCGAATATTGACTTTTGATAGTTCGGTCGTACCACTGATATCTATATACCGTTTTGATTGTTTCGTCGTGCTGATCTTTACGATATATTTAATTTTGTGTTTTGGTGTCCGGTTTGTGGCGAAACCAGTAAAACGGTTAACCATATCGGTACGCCTTTTGGTTCGCAATGACCATTCACTTCCACCGATTGAATTTAAATGGTTACTAACTTTTAATATTCCAGAACTTAACAAGCCATTTAGCTTTCTCTATTTCCAACGTAAATTTTATTTACTATTTTATTTCGGTTGTGATCTATTCTTCTTCCTTTCTCATCATTTCATCTCTGTCAAAATTATATTCATAGATTTTATATATAATGGCAAATTGTTCACCCTCCAGGCTTTGACATATTGCTTCCTCCATCTCCCTGTTGTAACCTTGTGCACGCGACTCGCATCTCCACTCATCCCGCTCACGCCGCCTACCAGCGCCACCCTCACCACCATATGCCGAAGCCAAGCCCGCAACCACCAAACCCAAGCCCGGCCTGTAGTCTCACCCATCCCTCTACATGCAACCCCGAGCCTCGGCCAAACAACTCTGGTGGTCACACGACAACGTCAGCCTTCCTTCACCTTGCAGCCTCTCTTCTATCTCCGCCACTCACCATCACCTTCTTCCTCCGTTCACCATGCAACTGCACAACCGTGTCTTCTTCCCTGGTGACTCCTGCAACCTTCTTATTTTAAATATATAGTATGGTAATTTATATATTTTGGGTTAGAAATCTATATTTATATGATATATGAAGGTTATAGATTTGATTTGGTATATTATATAAGTATGTATAAAGAAGCATTTGATAAGTTGCAACAGCTTTCTTCTCTCCATATATATAGGTATTTTATATATTATATATATGTGTTGTTTGTCTGAATATAATATATATATATATATATATATATAGATGCCGCGTATATAGATATACAATTCATTCATGGTGCGGTATGTTTTGCCCATCAAAGCCGAGCGTATGTGTTATATATATGTTTTAAAGTACAGTTTTAAGAATTGGTTTAAACTCAAAATATATATATGTATAGATATATTATGTTTTGTTATAAAGAAAGTATACCTTTACCTGTTTACATATAAAGTTTGTTTCTCCTGCTCTTCTAAGCTTGACAGAAGCTTATAAACATTGTTGAATATATATATTTTGTTTATTAAATCTTAGCTTTTATATATGTTGTATATATATGCTTATGCATGTGTTTATATGTACTGTATTTATTAGTGTCTGATATGTATAAGTTTATAATAGTATTAAATATTTTATCTTTTTTTTATGTAAGTATGCATTGGGTTGCGATTTATATAATAGTATATATATACGTAGTGTTTCGGTTGTAGTTTATATATGATTGCAATTATATGTATTCTAGTATAATCTAAGTCGTTATGTGTGTGTGTATATATATATAGGCTGTGTTAGTTATATATATGTGAGTGTGCATATATAATATGTATATTAGTATTTTATATTATTTTGTTTGCATAAATTTATATTAGTATGCATAGTTTGGCAGTTTTATAATGAGTTTTTATATATATATATATATCAGTTATATAAAACTATTAAGTTTAATGTGTAAAGTTATAATAGTTTACCATATTATATAAGCTGCTGTAGTTTTCTCTTATATATAAGTAAGTTTTAATATATATATATATATATTTCGGTCTATATCAAGTAGATTCTGGTTTATTTCGTCAATTCCTTTTATCAGCATTGTCGTCAAATTCACGTTCGATCTTGCTTTGATTTGGAATTTTTGCCTGGATTAGTAACTTATCTCATTCTCGTCCATCTCTAGCCTCGAAAGGTGAGAAATCACACACAATTAACGTTCTTATATTTATTAAATTTGATTTCAATTGAAATGACAATTGAAATATACTGTTGTAGTTATTTACATTGCTATATATATATGCTATCATCTGTATCTGTTCACCTGTGACATCCGACACCATTATTTGTTATTTATATTGATGATATATGCCTGTTATATTATTATCATATCTGTTACCACTCTGCAAGTTCCCTGTTAGTATAGAATTCCCTATGGGTTGAAATGATACATACCCGAACGATTTGTAGAATAGGAGAAAATCGTTATGGGTTGAAATGATAAACCCAAGCGATTTTCATTGAATTGAATTTGGGATTACGGGTTGAAAAGATATATACCTGTATATATTTAAATTACGGATTGAAATGATAAAAATCTGTATCACTTGACCATAGGGTAGAAAATTATATATAAACACCATTGGTCTATATATATATATATTTTGAAAATAATTTCTATGGTTTTGAAAAGAAACATATGGTTAAATAAATATTGATTTTAAAAATTTATTAAAGTTGATTTAATCAATATATAATCTGTTTAAGTATTATTTAAAATTTATATTTTTAAATATAGAGTTTATAATGATTCGGGTTGGAAAGATAAATTTGAAATTGATTTGAAATTATATTTATTTAAGAATTTTACTTAAATAAGTTTGATTTGAAATTTATTAAATTTCAAATTTTAAAGATATGTTTTATAACTTGAATTTGATTAAAAGCGAATTAAATGAATATTTCAAACTTATATAAATTTAAATGGGATATTTTGTTTATTTAAATTGTAAATTGAAGTTGTATTTAGATGTTATTGAAATGATTAAGTAAATATTTCAAAATTAAATAATAGTAAAGTGAATTTGATATATATATATATATGAAATTATCGAATTTAGTTTTGAAATGTTGAATATATAAACTTTGAAATATATTGAAGTTGAAATGGTTTATTTTGTGGTTCAAATCGGTATTTGAAATCGATATAATTTGAAATGGTTTATTGAGAAACTGAATTTAGTGGAAATTGATGAATTGAGATTTAATTAAATTTGAATTTTGGAATTCGAGTTGATTTGAATCGATTTGTGAAATTTGAGGAAGCTATTTTTATATAAAGTATTTTTAAACTATATCTAAAACTATTTATATTTTACTTTATAAATTATTTTATCATAAACTATTTTAATACAAATCATTTTCAATATAAACTATTTTTTAACTTATAACTATTTAATATAAACTATTTTTTAACTTATAACTATTTAATATAAACTATTTTTATTTTTTAAACTATTTTATTTTATATACTAATTTTAATATCTAAACTGTTTAAGAGGAAAGTGTTATGGATTCCAAAATGTTATGATTTCAAAGCTATGATTTCAAAGTGTTATGAATTTCAAGGTTTTGATTTCCAAAGTGTTTTGATTTTAAAAGACTTATGATTTCGGAAGCGTTATAACTTTGGAAAGTGATGATTTTGGAAATCGATATATTTGAAGTGAAAATGATATCGTTTTGATATGGTTTTAAAATGGAAATGATATTTTGGTTTTGAAGTATAAACTATTTTGAAATGACCGCGGTGTTATAATAACGTTTGTTTGTTAAAGAGACCTGGATCGGATATGGGCATACTCTCTGTCGATACCGAAAACCACTTTAACAACTATGTACGCGGTGGAGATTCCATAATGAAGTAGGATGGTGGCGACGATCCTATATGAGGTATATACGTGGACCCGACTCCCATGAGTTGGCATAAGGTGGCTAAAACAGGAGCAATCGACGGGCTAATGAGGTAGCACCTCTGATCGGACACACTCCATCGTATACCAATCTATTACTTGTGATTGATTTGGTGCGCACCTTCGGATTTTCGGGAGTGTGGCTCGAGGTGGGCGATTGCTGCGGCTCTGCGTTACCACCGGCCCGGAAGTGTAATTGGTATATCTACCCTGGCATTGCCTAGTTGTGCCGTGTCACCTATCCTAGCGTGCTTTACTACGAGTTTGATTTGTGTCGTACCTATGGAGTATCCTCTGGTAGCCCCAGTTTACGGGGTGTTACGGTACCGTATAGAATATTGGCACTATAAAATGTGTTAATGGGGATATGGGTAACGCCTTAATGCTATTTTAATAGTTTACTTTACTTTAGACATATTATAATAGCGTATATTACTACATAGTAGATAGTTTAACGGATCCTTAAAGGATGGTTATCCCAAACATCCTTTGAGTTACTTGTATTTCAGTTTATATTTCACTTGAGTTGGATTTATTGATATAAGAATGTTAATCCTGACTCGAGTGTTTTGTGTTTTGCTTTACGCTCGGGTCAGACTGAGTGGCTCAGTGTTCGAAACTCTCCTTTGGAGTTGGAGCTTCGCTTGGAGATCCAGCTATATCGATTCTGCTTTCAGTTATTCAGTTGATTCCAGTGATGTATTCAGATTTTGTATTTTACTATTGTATTGAGGCATCTATGTATTCGAGACTTCTGTTGTATCTTGTTTAACTCTGTTATATATATATATGGTAGCTTCATGAACTACTATTATTTTGTTTCCGCTGCTTATTTTTATATTACTCCGTGTCTGTGATTCTGTGATTATTTATTTACTATATATGCTGAGTTTTGCCAAATTTAAATTAACAATCTGATATTTTGAGCAATTCAAATCCGATATGTATTAATGCGAATGGTTGAAAATTTCAGGATGTTACACTTCCTCTATACTTCTCTACCATACTTCATTATCAACATCACAGTGAAACTGCACACTAACCCACCCCACTGCCTCTGCATTCTTCATCTAATAACATTGTACTGTTGTGCACCATTTACATCAAACTTCTTCCTGACCATCTCCTTACATACCACACCTGATCACTGCCATATCACCAGTTTACCATCATACTTAAATATAAACATCTCACTGTCCCCTTACTTTCATTCAATACCAGAAACATCAAACCCAGCAATCATACCCGTCGCCGAAACACCGTCCTCCGACCCATAAGTCCCCAAACCTATCGACACCACCAAAACCCAAGCAAAACAACAACTTCCTCCACCTGACCCCACTTCATCACCGCCCTCGATCTCACATCAACATCGCGACTCCATTCCCTCAATCCCGCAACCTCATCTCTGAAGCAAACCATGACCTCAAGCCCAATCGCCTGAATTCGAACCATCAAAATCCAATTCTACAACTCCACATCTCATCTCACTTATACGAATCAAGTTTTGGTTCGGTTGTGGTGAATTTTGATTTGACTGAATTTTTTTTGGAAAGAATCGATTTTTTTTATTTTGTTGAGAATGAATTGAAAATTTGGTTTGCTGGGAAAGTAAAAAAAAAGAGCCGCGTATTGGGATCATTAGTGGGCTGGTTCATAAGTGTGAACTTCTTTTGTTTTATTTTTTTCTTCTCTTTAATAAATCCTTTTACCAAAGAAAAAAAAGAAGAAAAATATTTTGCTTTTGTTTGATTTAAATAATATTGGGTTGTGTTTTTTTAAGTCCTTTTGTTTAAACTTTCGTTCTTCTTTTTAATTTCCTTTTGTTTTGTTTTCATTTATCATATATATAAAAAATGTCTTACAAAAAAAACAAATTCTTGTTTAACATTTTTTTCAGGTTGCAGGAAATAAGAAGAAGTGCTTGCTAAAAACCGCCTTGCTTTGCTTGCTTGTATAAATCGCCGCTAAAAATAATAAAATAAATTTCTAATAATTCTACACGCTCTGGTATTGTGCCCTCATCTCTTGTTTTTATTTTCTTTGCATTGTTGGTTGCTTGCATTTGCATTTATATATATATATAATTCAAAAATTCAAAAAAATTCAAAAACAAATTTCATTGTAGTTGCATTGTTAATGCACGTTTAATTTTTGTTTTGCATTCACATCATCTTATTTTCTTTTCTAAGTGCAATAACCAAATCCACATAAGGTGGGGGATTTCATCACCCCTTTCTTGGCCCACAAACTGCATTTTATCCTAGAATTTTGACTAAGAATAACGGTTAGACTTCAGACTTAAGGGTGTCACGAGCCCACCTAGGGCTTAATTGTATCTTGACAAGTTGTCTTCTTTGAACAATTTATATTCTTGGTGTCTTGGCTACGACAGAGCAATAATCAGTTATAAATATTACGGTGATTCGTAAATATTATACTGATTGTTTCTAAACCTTCGGTTGCATTGCTACGGTGATTCGTGGTGCACCGATAACTCATGTCCGTTACCTGGCTAAGAACTATCTTGTTGAATTAAGACAAAGTGTGATTTTACAATTTTGAGTTAGGAGCTACTTAAGACAGAAAATTTGTAATTAAGTCCTTGCATTCATTTAGTTGCATTAGTTCATGCATATTTAAATAAAAAGGAAAATTTCAAAATCCAAAACTAAAAAAAATTGTAAATTTTCCTTAACTTAGTTTTTTTAAATCTTTTCCTTTGAAATTTTTCAATCAAAATCATAAATCCAAAAAAAAAATCATTTCAAAAACAAAGCAAAACAAAAAAAATTGAAAATCCAAAAAAAATCAAAATTTTCCTTTTGAAAAATAAATTCTTTTTGGTAAATATTTTTCCTTTATAAAAAAACATTTTGAAAATGTCAAAATTTCCCTACTCTCAAGAATTTTACAATAGTTGTGAAAATCATTATGATCCATATAATTCCACATCAAACTCTTAATGACAACCATGGTACAAACAATTCGAAGTTTGAACCACAAAATTTTCAAAATGATGACCGACCCTCAACTCTTGAAAATAGTATTGAAATGATTTCGTTTTTACTTGAACTCTCTGCACACAAAAATCAAATGATAAATGATTTATGTAATTCATATATGTGCAATAACTCAAGTCAAGGATTTCAAACTAATCAAAATTTGAATTCACTTCAAAATTCAAATGATTTCGATTATAACTCATGCCAATACAACTTCGAACTCCAAAATGAATTTCAAAGTCAAAATGGAAATGTGAACCACTTTTTAAATGATTTTGGCAATGAGATTAATATCAATTATAGTGCAATGGACAATTTTTGTTCTCAACAATTTCAAATTGAAAATTCTCAAATTAATAATTATAAATTTGATTTTGTTGAGCAAATGGATGAAATTCACAAAGATCACACGGATTTGTTGTTTGAAACCTACATGAAACAACGTGAGCAACATAATCAAATTCCAACGTGTGACAATCGAGTTAAATAATAATCCATCTGAACCGTCTAGGTATCATCAATATGCTTGTCAAATTCCAACATCAAAAATGCAATATGCCTCTGTAGTGCCTGGGAAAACAAACGGTCTTCGCCGGTTGTTTGATGATGCATGTCGTAGCATTTAATGCGTCATTTAATGAATAAATGACAAGCTCGCCCCGTGAATGGGCACGGGCTTAGGGGGCAAACTGTTGCTTGTATTTCTCGCAAATAAAGAAATGGGTCGGTTCGCATAGACATCCATGTTTTCCTTGGTCCATGCTTTACAATGGTCTAGTTCTTCACCTGACTAAACTCGGATAGCAACGATCAGCCCATGCATCGGTCCTATCTGGTTCATGACTCATCCGCTTTGCTTTCCACCTATTGGCCTAACTCAGCTAGGCCCACTCAAGAAATACCGCATTTGCTTCGGCAAGCTTGATAGGCCGGTTTCCCCTATGGGCAATAGGTGGTAAGGTCAAGGCATGTTACTCTGGAAGGTTAGGGTCCACCGGCGGCTAGCTTATTCAATCAACGGGTCATCGAACAGCTCCCACATTCAGCGTTACCTTCGTTCTAGCCCACCATCGCCCACAAGTTCCCATAGCGACCTACATTCACACCCGCAAGTGTCAAACTTCCTCGACTTAAGGGAAGCTCGTGTGTACCATTCCTATGAAATGCTGGCATCCACTAACGCAATTCATCTGGTAAAGGTGCCACTAGGCAGTAACTCCTTCATGTATTTTGCTGCCACCATACTACCTCTACAATAGCTAATCCATATTCCCATGCCATCTGCCGTGTTTTAAGCATATCTATAGTACAACTCATCAGCTGGCTTCATCTACACCGTGAAAGCCACCTAGCATCCCAACTAGCATGCACATCAATCACGCATCCCCATCAGCCACTGAGAGCATTTCATGGCCTATTCAACTCAATCCCAACTGTCCAAACGTCAACTTCAGCTGCTATAAATATATCATGTGTTGCCACTTCACAAGTGTTGAAAACCATTATCCTAAAAATACTATGCAGTTTCAGACATTTTTTTCTTGCAATCTAGGCTGTTGTAATAAAAATAAAATAATAAGAAACTTCTAACTAGACCATCTTTGGTTAAACCACTCTAAACTCTTGTCTCGTTACTTTTCAACATATTAGCATCGTTTCATTCTTCACCTTTAACCAACATATTAATTTATCTTAAACATACTTTCGAGGTTGGCTAAGAATCGAGTCAACAATACGTCTTATTAATACATACCCAAATAAGAAGAGCCCACTCACCGAAACTCTTGAATGAAGAAGAACTCAATATTGCCTCTGTTGTCTTGTGCTTTTAGTGCCTAAAAACCATAAAAATTCACCAACATTCCTTTAACAAATCGTAGTACTCGTATCCATGGTCATTGTGATGAGTAAATCTTCTAAATTCATTAAGAAATGAGAGAAATACATCATTTTGAAGTTTGATAAAAAATGATGAAATGGTGTACGAGATTTCATCATTGTTCTTCACTGCCCAGGTCTGCTGCACCTTCTATCCTACAAATTTCGCCTTGAAAGTGATATGACATCATAGAATTCTTTACATCCATCAATTTGTCATCGGTTTCGTCGAAACCTATTAAGAAACGGAGAAGTTATTAATTTTCAAAGTTTAATGGAGAAGAGGAAGAAGAATTGAAATGGTTTGAAAAAATTGTTTTGATTTTTTTATGATTTGATGGAGATTAGTGGTATGGTGTTTAGATTGAAGTAGGATTAGGATTTGACTTATATTTATGGGTTGGAAATAACACATATTTAGCCTAAAGTCTCATAATTATCATATTATGAAAATGCCACTAGTTTGACTTCTTCTAATTTCTAAATCATTTAACCAAATTTAGCAAGCTATATATATTTTATGACTGTAAACGGCGTTTCAGATGTAATAGAATAGGTTTCGAAGCCTAATTCTAGTTCTTGTAATAATTTACTATTTTGTCCTTTATAAAAAATTATGATTTTACCTTTTTTAATTTAATTAGGGAAAATCACGGGGTGTTACACTGGACTATAAAATGATGAAGGAATGAGTCAATGCGTTTGAAAGATGTCAAGTTTGGAGAAATCAAAGATTTTACATAGCTCCGAAAACGCTAAACAGATTGGTATTGATGTAATTGGGATTTTGATTTGGCTACTTTGGAGGCTTAAGCCTCAATCCATGAAGAAAAATGAAGTACCGACATGTTGAAATGTTGATACCAACATGCTTGGCTGTCTAGAGAAACGTGCATGATGATCTACTTTTCATGCTGGAACTTCGAGTCTGGAGAAATTAACTCGTCCTAACCTGGAATATAGAAATTCATGCTGGATCTCGTCTATAAATATTAAGCGACCTTCAACTAGAATGTGGATTGACACTCTTGACTTTTGGATCTTCTTCTCTTAACCATTTGAGGTAGAACCATAATCTATCTCATTGTAACTAGAAATTGATCGTAATTCTAGAGAGAATCAATTAGTAAAGATTACTAAGTGGCCATAGGCCATAGAATTTGCCAAACCTTAATAAAAAAAGACTATGTTTTTCCTTCCTTTCCTGTTGATTTCTTCATTTTTATATTAGTTGCTTCTTTTTTGAGTAATATTGGGATATTGTGCCAATTTTTGGCGCCTTGTTTGAAAGAAGATTGTCCGAATTTTTAACCCTACAATGTTTTGGGACTTCAAAACGTAATGGTAAAAATGAAGAAAAACGTCAAGCAAGAATGGAAGGGTAAGATTGTAAATTTGTTGTATATGTCCTTAAAACTTAATGTTGAATTTGCATGTCCTAAAAAATTAGCTGAAGACTTCTATCATAAATCCCCATTAAAAACATATTATTTTTTCATTATTTATGTCTTTAACTAAATAATTCTAATTCATACTATACTACTAAAAATGAGTCTCTCGTCCTTTTAATTTGAAGTTGCCAAGCGGAATTTACAATTTTCTTTTTTCCGTTCTTACTCCCCATAAAATTAACAATCAAATTAAATACAAAACCTTCTTTGCCTTGAAACCCTCTTTTCCACAAATTTCTTACTCAAACCTAACCCTAACCAACATCCAAGTTCCAACTTTGCCTACCGTTATCCCTCTCCCTGTTTCTCTACTGGCCGCCGAACCCTAATCCTCCGTTACCCTATCAAATCGCCTTTGACTTTTTCTATCACTTCCCCTTCTTTGCTAATCACCAAACCTCAATTCCTACGAGCATCACTAATCTCCTATCATCATGGAGTCGATTGGTATCTTGGGTCCTAAAGTAAAATAAGTAAAACAATGGTTTGTTAATTTTAGCTATTTGGTGTAAAGTTAGGTTTCTACAGATTATCGATGACTATTTCTTTTATTTGAGTATGCTCGGGTATAGAAAATGCTAAAGCTTATGCATTGATTATAAAAAAGGCTTTATTTGTTGCTAGAAATTCGATGCTTACACCTATATACGTTCCTATAGCATTTTGCTTATTTGTATTGATCCTAGGTTCACTCCGTTGGCAATGTTTGGATCTATCAATAAATTTTATAGCAAACCAATAATAGGTATATGCTATTTAGCACTTCTTTCATTGGTTTATTTAAAAAGATTTTGGTGTTGAGTTCATATTTGTATCACGGGCTTACAAGTAGAATTTGTGTCATTTGTTGTTATGTTCTGTCAAGTTTTCTCTATTATTTCTATATAAAGTTTTTATTGAACAAGTTTCGAAGGCCTTTATTGTAAAAGAAAATACAATGAAGTATTTACATAATTTACAAAATATTTCTGGCCAAAACTATCGGCCCAAACCACACACTACACCCGACATCACAAATAAATAAACTATCTCCTATCTGCTTACCAACATAAACTCATCTCTCAACTTTCCTTATTTCTTTCAGCCAAAAATAATGGCGACCGCTCCATAAAGATTTTCCTCGCGAAATTCTGTAATGATCCTAAGATTAAATTCTCTAGAAAACTACCACCCCTATACGTCTTTACCTCAACCATTTCATAATCTTAATTACTTTTTTCTTATCTTCTTCTCCAGCTTTCTTAGTGGAAATCATAAATCCACTTCAGATCTACCTGGACCCGTACTTATTTCTTGCATTCATGCTCTATGATCCAATCTTCAACTCTCATCTTAATTAATAAGTAACTCAATCATGGCTGTGTAAATTACTTATCTTATCATAATTTGTGACAATATGTTTTATCTTTTCAGAATCCAAAGGCTCCGGTTGCTTCTTTCCTTTTTTTAACTTAATTCTCATGTAATTATCCTTGTAATAAGTAATGTAGAAGAGAAAAACATGTAAATTTAAGTCCACATGTATGGTGCAATGGAAAAGGAATGTCTAGGTCTGGCAATAGTGCCTTGCACACACTTCCCACAAGAAATAGTACCCGAAGGTTATAGGTGCCATGAGTTGAAGCGGGCAGACACAACTAAATTCCCCTTAGGAGTTTACTGGTCCACGGTATTCTCCTGAGCATACTAAAAAATGTAAATTTAGTACAAGATCAGCGTTAATTACCCGGGAGGTCGAGGCAAACTGTCCGGAAGAGGAGTTCGTATAATCATGTCACGCTCGAACGGGATTAAACCACTAAGCAGTGGTTTGGCAAGAACTTAACCACTCTTTAGAAATTGCTTCATCTTGCATGCTAGTATAATCGGGATTTAGTTGCACGCACTTTAACTATTTCAGTTATCTATGGCAAATGTTAAGTTTTGATTTGATAGTGTTGCCAAAAATTCTGTTATTTCGTTCTTTCCATATAGCCCAAACATAGGTTAGAAAGGTGATCTTTGCAATATCACTACTTTTACAATTGTTTTAAAATGCAAATTCCAACTTTTCCACCTCACAATGCAACTAAAGTACTTATGTGTGTGATGCTGGCTGTTTTAGTTTAATTCTACACCACTCCGCACATATGAGCTAAACTTACGTTGAAAGCATATGTGATTGATATTTTCATCGTGTTGTTCACAAAGTACACATATGAGGTTTACCGAAATTCTTCTTTGTATGAGTCTATTTTTCTTGGGTAGATAATCATTTAATGCTCTATATAGTAAATTAGCCATTTTTGGGATATGAGTATTGTTCCAAACAAATTTTGCCTAATTCATAGTGTTGAAGTTTTGTTTGCTGAAGTTACATACATTCTTAAATCTGTATTCTCCATCTTTGCTACAAGACCATATCCAATAATCTTCTTCTTTATCATTAAATAATTTAATACTTCATGTTTCCTCCCTTGTCAAATAACTCCTTTTACTATACCTCCAAGAACCTTCTTGTAGAATGTCACTTACCAATGAGTTTTCACCTTTGGTTCTTTCAATAGTGTCCATTTCAAGTCTATTAATTAATAACCCTCTTGCAACCATGGATCATACCATAACGATGTTGACTTTCCATCAACAATACATTTACGAAGGCACTTAAGAGCTTCACATCTAATTTTCATAAGAAACTTCCATGTACCAGAGTCGTCGTTACGCGTTGAAATCTCCTAAAAGGAGCGACTCTTTACATATTTCTCATTGGCCCATGTGGCCCAGATTCCTTCCATATTAACAATCTTCCATATGAGTTTGATACCGAGCGTTATATTAATCTCCTCTATCTTCCTTAATCCCAAGCCTCCCTCCTTTTAGTTCTACATATGTTGTTCTCAGGTATCTTACTAGTTTTTGCTTTCCATGAAAAAAATAAGCATAATTGTTTTATTTTATTAACCGTAGCTACTAGTCTAAAGCATTGCATCAAGTATTGAAAAATTAGATAAACTATGGATTTAATAAGTTCGATTCGATTTGCTATACTTAACAATCTTACTTCCTAATCTTTAATTTTGGTTTTTATCTTCTTAATAGGAGCAACACAATCCCGGTCCTTAATATTGATGCTCGATAGTGGGATCCCCAAATATGTGATAAGGAGCGCCACTTTATTTATTCCCAGATTCTTTTGATTTCATCTTGAATTTCTACTCCTCCAAAGAAGATTTTAGATTTCAAGTAGTTCATTTGATGCCCCAATGTTTCATACATTTCTATCAATACTTCTTTAGTTGCTTTAGCCCTTTCAGTGATGGCTTTAACAAATATTAATATGTCATCAGCACAGATAATTTTTGTTAACTTGTTTCTAAAAGGGTCTACTGATGTAATTCTACCTTCACATCTTTTTTCTTTGTAAATAATTTGAAATACTCCATGACAATAGTGAAGAGGAAATGCACATGCACACACATGCATACGAAATTGACGTGTGGCACAAGTTTACACTTACAGAAATGTGCTTAAAATTCAAATATGTATGCAAATGAACCAACTATATCATATTTTATATCTAACACAAGAAACTGATCACATAATTAATTGACGTAGAAGAAATTCAACCATTAGAGATCTAGAAGAATCAGTTTAGAATGCATTGTATGGCATATTCATTGGAAAGGAACTAAAGAATATTCAATAAATATCAATTGATAAAGAAGTTTGGGCGGTTAATAAGAATAATTCAACCAAGTCTCTCATGTAAAATTAGCAGAAGAATCCAATATGAAAGAGGAACTCTAGAGTTGTGGGACATATCCTGAATAAATGAGACTACCTTACATAACTCAGATCCATCATGAACCTCATGTGTGGCCATTCCCCATTTGTGTGAACTCGCATATAGGGTTCTCTTTCAATAAACATGAAAAGTAGTTTGATTTTACACAAAAATGCTTGAATTTTTATCAATAGATTTGATACGAGTATGGAAGATGAAAGAGTCTCCTGGTCCAATTTTTTGGTGTCTCTATGGACCAAACAATTCTTTGCTCGTTTCTAACCTATTTATTTATTAATAACTATAAAGAATTTATAAAATATACAAGTGGATTTCAGAGGGTCAAGGATCGGAGAAACGAGACCAGAGGATTATCAATACTATAATATTAAAGCCGAGTATGGCTTCCTTAGCTTTAAAACCCTCTCCAATTTCATTAAATCTTGTGTTGACACGTGTATTTGGAACATGAAACATCGTTTTTTCCTTACAAAAGGGAATTTTAAGTTTGTTCTTCTCCTCTTTTCCTTCCCAACCCTAATTTTAGTTTGCTCTTACGTCCGCATTATTTTCTCTACAAACATACCCGAATTTTGCCCTAAAAAAATTCTTTCCCCTGATCCCTTCTTTTCTGCCATCATCCTATGTTTCCACTCAAATTATTGATCGATTGCCTCAGTTTTGCTTGCTGTTTTACAGTTCAATAGCATGCCTTTAGAATTCCATTACTAAATCCTTTTCGTTGCACGATCGGAAATTCCCGTTCATACACTAGAGATAATTGTTTTTCTGGAGCTTTGTTTTTGGATCTGATCTTTTTTGTTGCCGACATGGTATGAATGTTTGACAATATTCTCCCTTCCACTTCACCTCTCTTGGATTTGATTTTGTTATAGGTAATTTTGGCATTGACTACCATTATTTTTTTTCCATCTCAATATAATTATATTGTTTCCTTTATTCTGCATAATTGTTTCAATCCATCATTTATGATGTCGTTGTATGATAGGCCATTTTTATTTTGGTACAGGTAATTCCATTTTATTCTTATCTATAATCCCATTGTGTTCAACTCCTTAACCCTAATTTCTACTGTGGTATGTACTTTGGTTTTACTTTCTGTTAACTCTTCAATATTTTGTATTTGTATGTTTAAAATAAAGATGTGTGAATTTTGTTTGTACCATATATTGAATATACAATATATGTATTCAAACTTCAAGATATAAAATCTTTTCACTTCCAAAATTGTCATGCTTTAGCCATTTGGAAATATAAATTTACATGCTATATAAATTTCAATAGTTCTCAACGATATAGAGCCTTCTGCCTAATCTAAATATTGAACTTTAAATTTTGGTTTTTAAATAATAATAATTTTTATAGATTCCCACCTATTATATTATTTATGTAGTTTTCCATTCAAGATAGTTTGAATTGGATGCAATACTTTTTATCTTTGCAAGCTATAAAAAGATTAAGTCTACCAAACTGTAATTATCACATGATGGAAATTTCAAATTTTCTATCTTGCATCTAGAATAAAGAGTGAGTTACAATGTGGTTTCTTCTGCTTTGTTATGAGAATATTATTAAAACATAAATATATTTGGAATCTAAATGATTGTTCTATATACTCCAGTTTTGATTTTTATATTTGTTTATTCTATCTTCACTTGAATATTCAAATTTATGATTCAAACTAGGTTATAATGGTGACATGCTTAATCACATGCAAAATTTGGTCAATTTAGCAATTTATTGTTGTAATCAATCTATTGTAACAAGTTATCTAAAATGTTTAATTTTTTCTAATGAAAAATCATGATGAATTTTTTTCTATCAGGCATAACTGTAAAACAATTGCAAAACGTTAAACTAATGTAATGAATGTATGTTTTTCAACTTTTGAACTATCATGTTTTTAACACTTATTTCGGTTTTGTAATTTATATTGAACCGACATAAGATGATTTCCAATTTTGAGTAATTAATAGCTATATCACAACCTTCATTTTAGTTCATATTACTACCACTATTCCTTTGTTTATAATACTACTGATAGATTGTTTTTTACCGTACATATATTGTTTGCTACTTGCTTTTGTTTCCATTTTGTGGTTTAAATTTATAGAATTTATATTCCTCTTATGCCACAAGAGATAGGATTGTAAATTTTCACAACAATATATAAGTAAAACAAAGTTGATATTTTTGTACTTGTGGAATGATTGAATATCCTAGATTGAATATCCTAAAGAAATTAATTATGTTTGGTCTAAGTTACCTCATGATTAACTTTAAGTATATATAGCAGTGAATTGGATCGAACATGCTATTTGTTCTAGCTTTTTAACAGTGGTTTTGGTTTTTATTTTCATCGTTATAAATTTTAACTCGGTCCCTGGATTTGGTAATTTTATATACAAGAAAATTTTGATTTTTTTGCTTTTAACAAAAATGATCATGGATTTTTTCTGTGTATGCCATGGTTGAATTTGGAATAATATATCAAAGATCTCTATGTGGATCTATGTTATTACTAATATACAAGTTATGATAGTACTCCTAACATGTTGAGATTTATCATATTGCTATTCTTTATTTATTGTTTTTGTTTATGTTTTGCGATTCGATTTCATACGTTAGACTTATATGATGAGTGATGGAACTTTTAATCTTTTATTCCATAAGAAACAGGATTTTAATTTTTGCAACAATAACAGTATTCTATGGATATTTAAAACATGTATTATGGTTTACATTCATAAATAATTTAATTACAATGACTTTAAGTTGCCTCATGACTTGCTTACTTTTTTGAGTTATTTTATTCCATAAAAGATTGATTTTAATATTTGGTGACAATAATAAAACCTTATGGATATTTTAATACATTTGACATGGTTGAATTTCATAAATAAACTAATTACATTTGGTTTGATTTACCTCATGATTTACTTTCTTGATTTTCATTTTTTGGCATTTGAATTATATAGTAGGTGTAAGTGGCAATGGATTTCTAATTTTTTATTCCATAAGGAATTGGATTTAAATGTTTTTTCCACTAATTTATAAATTATGGATATTTGTGTGTGTGTGTCTACATTGAATTTCATAAATAAATTGATTGAAATTTCTTGGTTTACCTTGCGGTTTATTTTTTCCAAAAAGGAAAGCATTTCTTCCTTAGATGCTTTATTAATTTGCAAACAAGGATGCTTTCAAATGCTATATATACGATGAAAAGCAATGATTTTCTAATAAGGATACTCTCAAATTTGATTTTCAAAATTAATTTTTTATTAGTGTCATCACTAAAGTAACTTTGAAAGATGGAATTGATAAGCAAGTTTAGTACTATGCTTGACCATCTACCACTCATGACATACATCTTTTCATAATTCATACTATATCCTCTTTCTGTGATATTGTATGTTTTCTTCATATGGAACATGGATATCTTTATCAGACCATGTTATAATTGAGCACCGCATAAACAACCAGTAAATTTTAATGTTAAGAGTAACTAAGAGAGTTTAATATACCTTTTGTTCAATGCTTATTGTTATAAATGTTTGTAACATTTAGACATGGTTACGATACATATTAGGAGATACAATATTATTGGTAGTTTTTTTGGCTCACTATATATAATTGTTAATATTAGAGGGTCATTTTAAAGAAATCATAAGTATGCATGCTTAAGATGATCTTTCATTAAGCCACATGACATCATAAATTTCTTTTAACATACTCTTGATGCTCTCGAAGTTTTGTGACTTCAGGTTGGACATAAGCGTTGTCTTGTGGGTCATCTTTGTTAGGAGATTACCGAGAACCACTTGACACTATCAAGTAGTTTCTTTTCCATTATTTTAATTGATTTTCTCTTTCTTTTATGTATACTATCATTTTTCTTTGTAGTCGTTTACCTCATGTGAAATGCATAGTATTTCATAACATATTTTGGTACTTTCTTATCTATTGCCAATTTTTCAATATGTATGTTCGAACTTGAAACTACTCATGCTAATTTTTTGAAGCTCTCTCTTTGTATGAATAAACCTATTGTCATAGTTGCTGAATAAGAAATTATTATGAGAATACTCTTGCTTGATAATATTTAACTGATTAACAGCCTAATATATAATCAACGTTCGTAAAGATTCTTTGAAACTTTGCATTTTAAAGTTTTTATGAGCACACCAATTTCATAGTAAATTATTGTGGAACTATTAGACATGTTTGCATTGATTCTAAAAACTCACTTATCTGGTTTGTTCAAGCTCAGTTTGGCGGCTGAGCAATATTATACTCGAAAGATACACGTATGTGGTCAACATCGACGATAATAATTGCACTTCATTAATTATTGAATGAGTAAGATCAATCATAAGTAGAGATTCCCTTACCCAAATAATGAGTATGCAGGATAGGCTTAATTTTTTGGGTTTGGCGCTTACTTTCCTATGAATTCCATAGTCCTCCACTTTGCCTTATGTTGTGTTACTCTAGCTTTTTAGATATTATAATTCAGTTTCTAAATGACCACACTATCATTATAAGTGCAATAAAAATAGTGATTTATTTACTGATCAACATGCTCAGCTATCAAGTGGATGTTCACTGAAAAGATAAAAGTCGAAACCTTTATGATAAATAAATTATTAATATCTATGTTTTGGGTACCTCATTTAATGGGATTTGTTTGATAATATCTAAAACCTTTACAAGGTATCCTCTTGATATTGAATAGTAATCCAAACTCCAATGAGAAAGATAAATTAATATATTTGATGGAGAGTAATGACAAGTTGGAAAGCCTTAAACAATCAAATTTGTATGAGATACCATTACAAAACAGTTATGGATTTAGGAATGGGATTCAAATGAAGCATGGATTCTCATCACTATTGGAATCAACAATCATATGATGTCTTCACACAGAAACAGTGACTCAAATTTCTAACAAGCCTTTATTTAGATACTGTCGTCTAATGGAAAAAAATTAAGCATGAACTAGATTTGTACTTTTGGACAAGGACCACGCAACAAGATTAGGTGTTAATTTTGTTAATTGGTCTGTTATTTTTTATTATGTTTTTGGATTTAAACTAGCAAAGTTATGCAGTGAAGGAGCATCCATGTTTACAAGATTTAATTGGAATATACCATACCGCCAATTAGGATTATGTTAGTATATTATTACATGATTTATTTAACATTTTTTTAACTCTGAATCTAAAAATGAAAATTCAAGAAAAATATTTCATTTTACTTTAAAGTAAGTCGGATGCTTGAAACTGAACAACTAATATAACAAATTGTTATTTACGTTAATGTAGCTATTTGTAATTGATATTGATGCTATGTTGGTTGAACTCCTATAGTGAAAAATTATTGGTCAACAAATTTATTATTCGGATAAAGCATCAAATTTATTTTTCTTCATTCAAAGAGACTTTGGAAATGTAGTTGTTATCCATAAAATCTTCTCAAGAGTAAAAGTATGAAAGAAGGAGCAATAGAATTAGTGAGGTTTCGAAGGCATTAGAATGGTTTATGTAAGCATTAAACAAGGCTTTCGACAAGGTTAGAGAGGGGCCTCCTAAGTATTAAGAAACACCTTCGTCATGGTCATTGTTATCATCAAAAACCACTCCAACTTGATCGAAGCCTTAAAGAATACAAAAGGAGGATCCATGAAGAATGATAGTTGTTATCATCAAAAATCATATTAACTTTGTCGAAACCATGAAGAATATAATGGAAGGATTTACAAAGAGAAACAACAAACACAAAGCTTTTCAAAAAAGTCGAAGGGATGCTTCAGCATTGTTAAATATAGAATGATTTACTCTATATTGCCTTTCCTATTATAAACTTTCTTATTATAAACTTTCCTATTTTAATTATTTGGTGTGTATATATAAACACCTCTCCTTGTAAATCAATGTATTCGAATCAATAAAGTATTTACTTTCTGCGTTCTCTTACTTGTTCGTTCTCATGAACTATATTCATAACCTTACCAATTAACATGGTATCAGAGCCTTCCTCAAAAATTTATCTCAAATCAGAAAATTAATCGAACCAAGATTTCAAATCCTTTCGTTCTTTGTTTTTAATTTCAAATCCTTTCGCAACTTCATATCCAAAGCCTCAAAACCAGAAAATTATCCCAAATCAGAAAAGTATCCCAAATCCAAAGAATCGAAATTTCAGAAAATTCAATCATTGTTACCAAAGCCTTGCTCGTCTTCTCTACGTCAATTTTGGGGATTTCCTATCAAGTTTTTTTTTTATCTCGGCTGTCGATTAAAGCTTTGTTTTGGCTTCAATGGGTGAAGAAAAAGTATCGACATTGATGGACGTCGTTCCGATCTTATCAAAAATCACTGACCACAAGTTGAACGGAGCCAATTACTTAGACTGGAGCAAGATTGTTCGCATCTATCTCAGGAGCATTGAGAAAGACAACCATCTGACTGATGACCCACCGCAACCAGATTCCACTGAGAAGGCTCATCTGAATTGGCTTCGTGACGATGCTCGCCTCTTCCTTCAAATTCGAAATTCAATTGATAATGAGGTAATTGGCTTAGTTAACCACTGCGAATTCGTTAAAGAATTATTGGATTATCTGGAATTCTTATATTCTATGAAAGGAAATTTGTCTCGAATGTTTGAGATTTGCAAATCATTTTATCGTACTGAAAAGAATGAACAGTCGTTGATGACATACTTCATGAACTTCAAGAAGATCTATGAAGAGTTCAACTTGTTGTTGCCCTTAAGTTCAGACGTGAAGACCCAACAGAAACAACGTGAGCAGATGGCGATCATGAGTTTCCTTGGTGGATTGCCTTCTGACTTCGACTCTGCTAAAGCTCAAATCCTATCAGGGACAGATATGTCTTCGCTACAGGATGTGTTTAGTCGACTTCTTCGAGCAAATAACCAGGCCTCCTCGGGTAATAACTCTGTACATAATAATGCTCTTGTTTCTCAAGATTGTAAATTGGAAAAATAAAAACTCAAACAAAACTGATTCTCGGAATTTGGTCTGTAACTACTGTAATAAACCTGGACATACTAAGGTAGAATGTAGAAAACTTCAGTATAAGAATTTGCCGAGGCAATCTGGTCAGTTAGGCAATGGCAATGGTCAGTTTGGAGGTAGTAGCACTGGTCAGTTTGGCAATGGAAATGGTGCAAGACAGTTTGGAGGTAATAGGCAAATCGCAGGAATTAGTGCTAATAATCTGGGTTTGTTTAACACTGGACAAACAAATATTGGGGCTAGTCAATGTTCGGGAACCAATGATTTCAATGATCATATCTCTGGAACTTATGGTAGTAAAACAATAAATGATTATGTAGATGAGTTTGCTAAATTCCTAAAGCATCAAGAAACTTCAAAAGATTCCTCATCAGTAACTGCTCTAGCTAATTCAGGAAATAGATGGGTCATTGATTCAGGTGCTACTGATCCCATGACAGGTAATTCCTCACTCTTTTCCAACTACCATTCAAACACTTCCAATCGTTCAGTTGTTTTAGCCAATGGATCCCTTTCTTCTGTCTAAGGGTCCGGTGTTGTTAATCCTACTCCTAATCTCTCATTACCCTCTGTTTTACATTTACCATCATTATCTTTCAATTTGCTTTCTGTCAGTCAGATCACTCGTAATCTAAATTGTTCCATATCTTTTTTTCCAAATCATTATGTTTTTCAGGATCTAACAACGAAGCAGATTATTGGTAAGGGGCATGAGTCTGGAGGGCTATATATTCTTGATTCATCACCTTCCATAACTTGTTCAAGTATCACCTCAGCCCTCAAAACTCATTACCAGTTAGGCCACCCATCTCTTTCTCTTCTCAAAAAGCTCCATCCTCAATACAGTTCGTTGTCTACACTAGATTGTGAAGCATGTCAGTTTGCTAAACATCATCATCACTCTACAAGTCTAAGGATTAATAAACGTGCTAGTTATCCTTTTGAACTTGTACATTCTGATATTTGGGGACCTTGCTCAATTTTGTCTAAATCTGGATTTAGATATTTTGTTACATTTGTAGATGATTATTCTCTTACAACTTGGCTTTATCTTATGAAAAATCGATCTGAATTATTTTCTGTATTCTTTGGCTTTTGTGCTGAAATAGAAAATCAGTTTAATACTTGCATTCGTATACTACGAAGTGATAATTCTAAAGAATATACATCTGCTATATTTCACTCATATATGACACAACATGGAATACTCCATGAAACATCGTGTGTTGACACTCCATCACAAAATGGTGTGGCAGAAAGGAAAAATAGACATCTTCTTGAAACTGCACGTGCTCTTTTATTTACAATGAATGTTCCCAAATACTTGTGGGTTGATGCAGTTTCTACAGCCTGCTTTCTCATAAATCGCATGCCGTCTTCTATACTTAATTGGGAAATTCCATATAAAGTCTTGTTCCCCGACAAACCTTTATTCTCTGTTAGTCCTAAAATTTTTGGTAGTACTTGTTTTGCTAGAGATGTAAGACAACAAATAACTAAACTTGATCCAAAATCTTTGAAATGTATTTTTGTTGGTTATTCACGATCTCAAAAAGGACATCGTTGTTTTTGCCCTAGTCTTAATAAGTATATAATCTCCATTGATGTTAACTTTTTCGAAAATACACCTTTCTTTTCAAATTCTGATTCTACCACTACTTCTCCTATTCAAGACAATGATGATTTTCTTATATATCTTACTCAAACCGTTCCTACTGCTTCATCCACCCAAAACCTTGAAACAACTACTGACCAAAATGCTGATATCTCAAATGTATCTCCTCCAGACGATCCCATTAATGAACAAAACATAATCACTTCCTCTGATTTAGATCTCCCAATTGCTTTGAGAAAAGGAAAACGTAGATGTACTTTCCCTATCTCGTCATTTGTCTCATATAATAACTTATCCACTTCTTCATATTTGTTCATTACTTCTCTTGACTCAATTTCAATTCCCAAATCTGTTACTAAAGCCCTATCTATTCCGGGTTGGTGAAAAGCAATGATTGATGAAATGAATGCTTTGGAGTTTAATAATACATGGGATTTAGTAAACTTACCTATTGGTAAGAAAGCTATAGGATGCAAATGGGTATTCTCTGTGAAAGTTAATCCAAATGGATCAATTGCTCGTTTGAAAGCTCGATTAGTTGCAAAAGGATTTGCTCAAACCTATGGAGTGGATTATTCTGAAACATTTTCTCCTGTAGCAAAATTAACATCTATACGTTTATTTATCTCTCTTGCTGCTACATATGACTGGTCTTTACATCAACTTGATATTAAAAATGCTTTTCTTCATGGCGACTGTAAAGAGGAAGTATATTTGGAGCAACCACTTGGCTTTGTTGCTCAGGGGGAGAATGGTTTAGTATGTCGTCTTAAAAAAAACCTTATATGGACTAAAACAAAGTCCTCGTGCTTGGTTTGGAAAATTTAGTCAAGCCATTGAGAATTTTGGTTTAAAGAAAAGTAAAGCAGATCACTCAGTGTTCTATAAAAATTCAGAGAATGGAATTATCTTGTTAGTCGTTTATGTGGATGATATTGTTATTACAGGAAGCAACAAAATAGGAATTGAGTCGCTTAAACAATTTATTCATACTCAGTTTCACACAACAGACTTGGGAGAATTAAAATATTTTTTAGGTGTTGAGGTTATAAGGAGTAACAAAGGTATTCTCTTATCTCAAAGAAAGTATGTGCTTGACTTACTAAAAGAAACAGGAAAGCTAGGATCAAAACCGTGTAGCACTCCAATGATTCCAAATATGCAACTAACAAAAGAAGGAAAATTATTTGAAAATCCAGAAATGTATAGAAGATTGGTGAGAAAACTAAATTATCTCACTGTTACTCGTCCAGACATTGCATATTCTGTTAGTGTTGTTAGCCAATTCATGTCATCTCCAACAGTTCATCATTGGACTGCTTTAGAACAAATTTTATGCTACTTAAAAGGAACAGGTGGGCTTGGTATTGTATATAAAAATCATGGGCATAACCAGGTTGAATGCTTTTCAGATGCTGATTGGGCAGGTTCTAAGATAGATAGAAGATCTACAACAGGGTTTTGTGTTTTTGTTGGAGGAAACTTAATTTCATGGAAAAGTAAGAAGCAAAACGTTGTCTCACGTTCAAGTGCAGAATCAGAGTATCGAGCTATGGCAAAATCTGTATGTGAAATAGTTTGGATATATCAACTTTTGAATGAAATAGGACTGAAACCTATTATTCCAGCTAAATTATGGTGTGATAACAAAGCTGCTATTTATATTGCATCTAATCCTGTGTTCCATGAACGAACCAAGCACATAGAGGTCGACTGTCATTTTGTTCGGGATAAAATACAAGACGGACTAATATCTACAGAGTATATGGAGACTGAAGAGCAGGTTGTAGATATCTTCACCAAAGCTTTGAATGGAGTTAGAATTAGTTACTTGTGTAACAAGTTGGGCATGATTAACATCTATGCTCCAACTTGAGGGGGAGTGTTAAATATAAAATGATTTACTCTATGTTGCCTTTCCTATTATAAACTTTCTTATTATAAACTTTCCTATTTTAATTATTTGGTGTGTATATATAAACACGTCTCCTTGTAAATCAATGTATTCGAATCAATAAAGTATTTACTTTCTGCGTTCTCTTACTTGTTCGTTCTCATGAACTATATTCATAACCTTACCAATTAACAAGCAGAATGTTGGATAAACGGTGAGCTTTCGAAGAGGTTGATAGGTGACAAATCTACCCTTTCTCTTCAATGAACCCCTTTCAAAACAATAGCTTTCGCAGGCATGAAGGGGTTTCGAATATGTTAAAGGTACCTTTCGAAGGCAATAGATAATAGGTTTTCCGCATGTGTGCCAAGCCATTCAAAACGATTGGTTTTATCCTCATTTACCTTCACCAGAAGAACGCTTGGCCAAAGCAACCCTTTCAAAAGCATATATTAGCCTTTTGAATTGGTTGAAACCATTCACAATTATAAAGGAAAAATTACATGAGTTTAATGTAACTTCCTCAAACACTAAAAGATGGGGTTCCGCACCAATCAAAGAGGATGCTTTCGAGTGGTATCTTCTACAGCTAAGCTTTTTATAGTGCTTCAACTCATTCGAAGCCCACAAAGTACATGTTTCGATAGCGTCGAAAGCCAACGCCTTTTCCAAATTACATGGCAAATTACAGCTAGGTGAAGAGTGCTTCTATACCTATCGATAGAGTCGAAAACACTCCAGTTTCACTCAAAAGCGGAGTACGAAAGGTGTCCTGAGTCCAACAGCGACGAAAGGTCTTCAAATCCCCCTTTCGACTACGTCGAAAGGACTGATGCGAAATGGTATCAACCAGCGCCTATAAATAATACCCTAGGGGTCTTATTTAGGGGATCCAGTTTCATTGACCCCATACTTGTACTTTCTTGAATTTGTAAATCCTAATTCTGAAATTAGATTAGGGATTTAATTTTTTGTATCACTTAAGCTACTAGTAATAAAGGAAACGACAATCAAAGCAAATTTATGGCATTTTTGGATATTTAGGTCGATCTAATGCTTCTAAGCGATTCTAATTATGATCTGCTTATATTCAACATGATCGAAAAGCTACCTTTCGAGGAAGTCGAAACCTTTTAATTCAACTAATATCCTTAGATCATTAGAGCCAAACCTTGGGTCACCTCAACGACTTCGAAAGGAGGTTCTGATAGGGCACTTAACCAATTCAACTAGTTCGAAAGGTATTATAAAAAGGGATTCAAGTGTTTCGACCGTGTTGAAAGGTTATATAAAAAGAGCTTCAATTGCCACAACCAACTCGAAAGGTGGACTTAAGGGAATCGAAAGGTTTGAACTATCTCTATCTGTATGAAAGTTGGTTTCTAAGGGATCGCCTACACTTTAAACTTTTCTTTGGGGTGTTGATAAGTTTTCTTGTTAACATTTTTGGCGCTAGAAGGAGGGCTCGAACTTCCGATTCCAAATAACTTTCACCATAGATTAGTTGCATAGAGTTCTTCATTCGAAAGAAGAAAATGGTAAGAGCAAGGAGTAATAACAACATCCCAAATGAAGAAGCTGCATCACAATCAACTTTAGAAATAATATAGTCCCAAACTTTAACTTAGAGAATATGGAAATTGGACAATCTTCAACCCTAATAAGATTGAAAAATAATGAGATTAAAGTCCAGAATCTACAACAACAAATGATAGCCATGCAAGAACTTTTTAAAGGGGCTCCATCTCAAGGATCAGTAAAGGTTGTGGAAGGAGAAGATGAAGCGCAATCTCCAAATAAAGACCAATATGAAAACCAAGAAAGTCAAACTAAGAGAGCCCCTTGAGCAATCAAATAGTTTAACCTCGAAAAACAATGGAGATTACCGCAACAACATTCTCAACCAAATCACAAAGGATAAGGTAAAAGATGTACTCCTTAAATTGGAGAAATATGTTATCCTGCAAAAGGCTCCTTTTTCAGAAGGAATAATGGCAGTTATCATCCCTCCTCACATTCAAATTCTGCCACTAAAGTATGATGGAACTACTGATCCAGATGATCACCTTGTAGCTTTTGAAAGCTGGTGTTTGTACCAAAATTGGGCACAACACACTTCGGAAGTTTTTGAAGAGATAAAATGAAGAAATTAAATGGAGAAAGAGGATTATCTAACAAAAACTCCAAAAACAGATAATGAAAGTAATAAGAACGCTCAGAAACACAAGAATTTAGAGTGGTTCGGCGTGTTGCCTACGTCCACTATGAAGTTGATTGCTTTATTGATGTTTCTTTGATGATTACAAGTGAATTCAGCGGGTTACAGCAGATAATTATAATTTACAGCAGTGAAATTCGTTAGTAGCAGCAGCAATGGAGTTTAGAACTGGATCCGGCAGAGTCTAGGCATTGGAGAATTCAAAGAAGAAGAAACCCATTTTCTGTATGCTCTGAGGCTCTATTTATAGGTGTAGGAGGCTGATATTTCACTCAGATCTTGGGAGGCTCCCTCTGGCACGTGACTAGGCCTGCGCGCCCAAGCCCGCGAAGTTTTGGTCCGATCCGTGATTGATACGAACGGATTTCGTATCGATCAAGATTGTGTCCGATGGAGTCGAAATTTGGCGTGGACATTCTTTAGCATGCACGTAGGCTTCTGTGAAAATTTCATATCATATGGACTTGTAGATTAGGAGATATGATCAATATGAATTAGGATCTTCGGTTGGCTGTTTCGTTCGACTCCCTCTTTTCGACTCGATCCTGTTCGACTCGATCACTTCGAATCGATGGGCGCACGTGATCTGGAGGTGACGTGGCGGGCCTTCCTTGCATCGATCCAGTTTCCTCGCCGAGTTGGCCGAGTCATCGTTGATCTTTGCCTAGTTCGCATCGAAGTCCGTTGCCCACTTCGAATCGATCAGCAGCAGTCCCCTTTGTATCGAGGCACTTGTCATGTTCGAATCGATGAGAGGTGGCCTATTTCATATCGATAAGAGTGACCCACCTAGATGGATTCGAACAGCGGTTCTGAGATGGAGTTGAAATAGATGGATTCGAAGAGAGGCTCTGAGTTGGATTCGAACTAGATGGATTCGAATAGCGGCCAGGCGATGGACTCGAACTCGATCGAGTCGAATAGCGGCCAGTCGATCGAGTTGAAGTAGTGAATGGCGATCGATTCGAATAGTGGCTGGTTTCATCAATCTTGCATCGATCGTATCTTGAGCGTACGAACTCGGATTGACTTGAAATTTGGAACGTTGGCTCTCATAGCTTCGCTTGTCGTGTCATATCAATTTTGGCTCGATCCAGACTCGGACAAAATTCGTCGATATCCATAGTGAGCCTGTGTATAACCGACCTCTAGGACATACCGTCATTGGTTACTAGTCAATTCCTTGGTGTCACGGCCTTGCCAAAAGGCGGGATAACAGCTGGATGGACTTATATAATGCTCCTGGGCCAGTTCGTTGTAAACTCTTCACCATCACTTTCCGGGGAGCAGTTGTCAAATGGTATAGGCACTATCAGAAAGGAACTATCCATTCTGGGGAACAATTCTCCTATGAATTTATAGCACAATTTCACACATGTAAAGACCCAATAATAGATTCTTACATGTTAGTTGACATCACAGAAGCCAGAGGAATTTCCTAGCGGATAAATTAAAAGATTCAACATGAAAGCATTGAAGGTCGAAAACGCGACCGATGAAGAAAAACCGATGGCAGTTCGCTTAGGGTTAATCGAACAAACTCCTTTTTGGAAGGAACTTCATATTCATGGGTGTAAGGATCTACAACATTTCTATCTCTAAGCTGAAAATTTTATTCAAATGGATGAAATGCATCATGTTATGAAGAAATCTCAACAAAAACAGAAGGAAGAAAAGTTTGACTTCAACCATCCCGGAAAAAAGTCTAGATGGAAGGAAAACAAAAAAGATAGCCGAATGGTGACATCTAAATCCAGAACAGTGGAATTAAACAAACCTCTCTCCTATATCTTTTCCATGACAAAAGATGATGATAATTTTTCCATTTCCTATAAGACAAGGACTCCCGTTGATCCCAAAGAAGGAAGGAATTACTGTGCTTATCATAAAGTGAATGGACATGAAACCGGCAATTGCAATGTTTTAGCAAAAATAGTTTAGAACCTAATCAAGTCTGGATTCTTAAAAGAATTTGTCAAAGAGGATTAAAAGGTTTTCTACCTCGAAAGGAGCAACCCAATCAATTAAAGTCCTGATAGAGAATCAGTTTACAACTTCATTTTTAGACTATGATCAGGCTATGAAGTCTTGCAGCATCCATCTATTACAAATTTTCTTTGCTTATAACTTCTTTAATTTGAATTGTACTTTGAATTAATCATGTATTAACACAAAATTCGAGTGTCTTTGCAATTAAAAACAAAACCAGCCCATGGCATTCAACAGACTCTTGAAGCACAACAAATTTTTAGCTACTTAAGAAAGACTACTCAAATGCCTAGAACGAAATAACCCATCCTTATCTCAAAGCTTGAATCAATGTGGTGTGAAGAACTACTCCCATGGAACCTTGGATTATCGTCAAGCTTCAATTATAAACTCATGAAGGGTAAGTATTTAAAACTCTCCCAAAAGAGAGGATCCTTGGGAAAAGCATGCCCTTATTCGTGAATGTCTATTAGTCCATGCATCATGGTTTTCCAGACTTGCGAACAAGACATCTCTTTTTGTTGAGCAAAATCCGAGGAAGCATAACCATATATACTATACACATTGATTATGTTTTCAATTAGTTATTCTACCGTTTGGGGAAATTTTTTTTTTAAATGTGTTTTCAAGAAAGTTGTTTTCAAAAGTCAAAAAGGATTATCTCTAATTACCCTATAAATAAGGGAAATTAAGTATTTGTTTATTTTAAAAAATAAACCTGCACAATCTTTAAAGAATATTATGTAGCATTAGTAAATGCGCACCAAGGATTTCTAACTAAGCAATTTCAATATTTCAAAGTTTTCTAAAGCCATTGGCAAGGAGGAGCCTATTCATACTTTTTCAGGAAAAGTTTTAAAGCTGTCAAAAGTTCATTGACAAAAACTCAAATTAAAAAAATCCTATTCTCGACTAAAAGACTATCGGTTCATGAATCATGACCTCTCAGTCTCCTATTTGAGATCCGTGTCTCTACCGTGAGAATGGTTTGAAAACTCTTGTAAAAGGCAGCATTAAGAAAAGATTCTTTTATCAAAAGGATTCGCGTACCCAAACTCTTTTTCAGAAGGTAATCCCTTAATATATTAAAAAGGTTCATTTACAAGAATTCTTTCTCTAAAAAAGAAACTCTATGATAAAAAATAATAATTTGATATTCAAAATGATGTTCACAAACATTTCGATTGGCCAAAAATGATTTTCATATACAAGTTTTAGCCTACGGCCAATCCATAGCACCTCCTAGAGGGAGGGGGTTCCTGTACCCACCAAAAGCGTACAGCTAATCCGTAGCACCTCCTGGAGGGAGGGTTAAAACCTCTAACGTCCAGTTCACCTCTTAGAGGGAGGGTCAGGTCTAGCACCCACTAGCAACCTTTTAGAGAAAGGTCAATCCAATATACACTATAACTCTCGGAATCAGGAGAAGCCCGAGGGGGCACCAAATAGATAAAGAAGGACAAAGATGCCCAAAAAAAAATCAAGACCCAAAGGAACAAAGGGTCAAAGGGGTAAAGTTATCCCCATCTAAAACAAAGATGAAGCCTGAAAAAGGGGGTACAGACAAAGGGAAAAGGGTGAAGATATCATACGCTATAAACGGGAATGGATAAGATATCCAGGATCATAATCAAAAGGGACAAAATATTAGATAGCAATCTTCAGTACGTCCGATGCCTAAAAAGTGACTCCCACAGCAAAGAATTAAGAAACCTACATCCTAAAAGGAAACACGAGACAAGAAAATGGATAAAGAGGTCCGCAACTTGAAATGGAAAACAAAGATCTGTACAAGAACTAAAGGAATGGAATAGATAACAAATTTTTACTACAAGGATAAAAGTGACTTTTTTTTAAAATGGGTTAATTAATTAAAAAGTTGGGCTTTGCGGCCCAAAGCAGCAAAATACAGACTCATTTAAGATATTACACAATAGAGCGCTCAGCCGACAAACTCTACATCAAACAAAACTATCTCCCGCAACTAAAATCTTCCTTTTTGGGGTTATGGCGGCTCCCAATTCCCTAATTGAACTCGTTCGTTCAACTCCTTCATCCTCAACATCTCCATTAATTGTTCTTCTTGTGTCGTTGCAATGGTAAGGATTTTCTTCGGTATCCGCCCAATAATTAGGCTAATATCTCTGTTTATCTGTTTCGTGAGAGTTAATACATCTTGTTGTTTATTTTCAAAAGCCCGACAGTTTCTCTCCCTCCAGAGGTGCCACAGGGAGGTTGTGAGTCCAATTTTGCCAGTCTCCTTCATCAACTTCGTGAGATTACTCCCTCCGTACAGGTATTCAACCTCTTCTGCTAAGTTTCGAACATTGTTAGTAAGTAGACATCTCAGTTTTTGAATGCTCCAAACTCTTTTGGAATATTCACAATCAAAGAATAAGTGCTCATGCGTTTCATCTGCATTATGACAAAGATAACAAATTGTGTCGTTCAAAACTCCCCATTTAAGTAATCTATCCTTAGTAGGTAATTTTCCGAGAATAACCTTGTAAAGAGTATGTGCCATTTTAGGACTATTGGATCTGCTCCATACTACTGTAGACCATTTGACCAAAGGATGTTTGTTCCTTGATTCTTCCCATACTCCTCTGAACCTGAAGTGACTGTTAGAGTTTCTCTTCCATGTCCAGATGTCATCCAATTTGTCTCTGTGAATGTCTTTACCTCGAATCTCCTCTTTATAATTTAGGATTAGCAGGTTGTTGTTACATTGCCATTCTCCATTATCTATAATGTCGGCCACTTTACAGTTTGGAGCTCCATATGCTGAGAAGGTATCCCACCCTAGCCTGTCAATATAGCTTTTAGAGTTTAACCAAGGGTCTTTCCAAAGATCAGTGTTTCTGCCATTTGCAATCTCTCTATATAAATGCTTCTGTAGTTCATCCCTTAATTTTAGAATATTCTTCCAAGTGACAGAAGCATTGTTGTCAATTTTAATAGTCCAAAAATTATCTTTAAGATATCTAGACCTCATCCATGTAGCCCATAAATTAGTTGATGTTAGAACATTCCAAGCTAATTTCAGACCATATACTTTTTTAAGTTCAAAAAGATTTTTCAGGCCAACACCTCCTTCCTCCTTTTTCCTGCATAAGTCAGAGTACTTAACTTTATGCATCCCCCCTTTCCATATGAAGTCCGCACAGACTGAATTAATTTTTGTAATCGAGCAATCTGGAATTTGGAAAGATTGCAACTAGAATCTGACTTTAGATGTGATAACTGTGTGAACCAATTCTACTCTACCTGCAAAAGATAGAAGCTTTGATCTCCAGCCTTGTAATTTATCTCTGATGTCATCCACCAACTTGCCACACCCATCATCTGTGATAGTGTTGTTGGAAAGAGGAACTCCCAAATATATGACTGGAAGGTGTCCCTCCGAGAATCCCAGTCTCTCTAACATAGCCTGCTTGTTTGAGCAGTGCTTATTGAAGTAGCACTTAGTTTTAGATTCATTCAGTTTAAGCCCAGCAAAATTCTCTAGTTCTGTAAATATATCCTTAACTTTGTCAATTGCTTTGAAATTACCTTTTACCACCACTAGCAGATCATCTGCATATATTAGATGTGTGATTCTTGGGAGGCTATTATAGATTGGATGGATGTATTCATGAAAACATGCCAGTTCCATTTGCAGGGTGAACCATTCCATAGCTACTGCAAATAAGTATGGAGAGAGGGGGTCACCTTGTCTAATTCCACGATTGCTCCGGATATACCCTTTAGGTATTCCATTTATCATGATTGAGTAAGTTGGAGTGTCTAGAGAGTATTTAATCAGTTTTAATAGTTTCATTGGAACCCCCATAGATTTAAGCATATGTATAATAAATCCTCTATTCACCTTGTCATAGGCTTTTTGTAGATCCACTTTAATGCACAATTTATCAGCCCCCTGTTTGTTAAAATTCCTGACTAGTTCATGAGCCATCATAGAGTTTTCTGATATGAGCCTGCCTTTTATAAATGCACTTTGACATTGGGAGATTAATTCTGGAAGGACTTTATTCAGTCTCATGCAAATAATTTTACTGAGAATTTTGTAGCTGACATTACAGCAGGCAATTGGTCTGTAATCTTCAATTCTTTATGGTTTCTTTGTTTTTGGGATGAGGGAGATGAATGTGTGATTAATTTCTTGTATGAATTCGCCAGTTTCTAGTGCTTTGTTGTAAGATTTTAACATGAAATCTTTCAGGTATATCCAATACATTTTGAAGAAGGCTGCCCCCATTCCATCAGGTCCCGGGGAGGAGTCATTGTGGATAGAGGAGACAACATTCCTCAGTTCCTTTTCCAAAATTGGAGCTGCCAACATGCTGGCCCCTTCAGTAGAGACTTTCCTTCTACAGTTGATATGAGGTAACTGATTGTTATAATCTCCATTGTATAGGCTTGAGAAATATGAAATGGCTTGGTCTTCTATGTCCTTGATGTGCCTGAAAGCATTGCCCTGCTAATTTAAAAAATTATGCAGATTATTATGATGTTGTCTTAAGGACATTTTAGTATAGAAAAATTTATTGCATTCATCTCCTTGTTGTAGCCATTTCTCTTTGGCTTTTTGCTTCAACTCCACTGCCTGCTTGTGTAGTTCTTCTTTTAGCTGTTTTTGAAGTGAGTAAAAATCTGCATTTAGACCTTCATGTAGAGGATCATCATCCAGTCTATGTTGTATGTTTTCTAAATGTTGTTGGATTTCTATGATTTTGTCAGTGGTCTTTGGTCTGCACTTGTTCCAGTCTTTTAGTCTGTTTTTCATGATTTTGATGAGCATTACATGTCGAAACATGTGATTGCCTGGAGGAATTCTTACTGTGTTAAAGTTCACTACATCATCAAATCCTTCTATCAAAGGCCAATGATTTGCATATCAGAAAGGTTTTCCTTTATGCATTTCTTCATCTTCATTGAATTGTAACAAGAGGGGGCAATGATCGCTTGTGGAACAAGGTAGAACAGTTACTCTAAAATTTGGAATTTTGTTGAATAGCTCTGAATTTCCGAGTACTCTGTCTAATCTTGATGTAATTTTCTTTGACTCACCGCTTTTCCATGTGAATTTCAGACCAGAGTGGTGTGCTTCAGCAAGTCCACTGGATGGAACACAATTATTGAATTCTGCTACCTGTGCTACCCTTAATGTAAGGCCCCCTTTTTTCTCATTAGTTTTTAAAACAACATTAAAATCTCATGTGACTATCCAAGGGATATTGATTTTTTTTTGAGTTATATGTTATTTGTTTCCATAACTCGATTCTTTCAGAGGCTAGGATTTTAGCATAAACAAATGTGACAACTATCTCCAGCCCACCGATGTTGTGAAATTTTATGGTCATTTGTTGATCACTCATGTTTATAATGTTGCCATTCCAATAATTTCTTTCCCACCCAACAATAATTCTACCTTTAGATTGAGTTGTTGAAAAAGTCCATTGATTTCCAAATTGGTTTCTAATCATCTCTATGTTTTTATTGTTCAACTTGTTTTCCAAAAGAGCTAAAATAGTAGGCCTATATTTAGCCTTATTTATGTGGAGGTCTAGTTTACGTATGTCATTATTTAGACCTCTCACATTCCAACATATAATAGACATTTAAGATTTTTTGGTAGTTTTGCTCCGAGTAACTGGAGCAGTTCCTACCATAACTGACATGACAGTTCTTTCTTTGTCACCAGTGGTGAATTGATTATCATATGCTAAATTGTATTCAATATACTTACTAATATCCTCTGACAAATCTTCTTCTTCCTCATCCCCAGACGAGTCTAGTTCAATGCCCAGCTTGTGGATATCCTCTAGGGAACCCGGCAGCTCCTCCTCCCTCTCCTTGTGTTCATTAGACAATGGATCCAATGCATGTGGGGCCTTTGGAATATTTTCAGCGTGTGCAGGTGGAATCACTGGATCAGAACTATCCGAGTGATCCACTATACAAGGTGTCTTCTCTGACTGAACAGGAGCTAGATGAGATGCTTGCTCTAATCCGCAGTCCAACTCCGTAGGACTCTTGTGTTGATATTTTGGTTGATGTTCTGTAGTGGGGGAGATATTTTGTATGTTTTTTGTAATCTCCTCTTCATTTTTTGGGTTACTGGTCTCAGGTAATTCTGTTGTGAAGTCTGTAATGGTTTTAGGTTTTTCTACCCATACTTTCTTCTGCCTATCTGCCATGCTACGTTGGCACTGCTGGTTTGTATGACCGAATCACAAACATTCCCCACACTTAGGTGGTACAAACTCGTATTCCACCTCCTATTTATATACGTTTCCTTTTTATCTACGGCTTTAGCTATTTTTGGCAACACAATATTGGCTGAGATCTCAACCAAAACCCTAGCATATTTGATGCGTTTAACTTTTCTTGTATTTTCATCAATGTCAATAGGCCTACCTATTAGACTTGCAAGTTTACTGATGCATCTCATATTCCATAAAGTAAGATCCAGGATAAAAGTGACTTCATTCAAAGAATATATCAAGTAAAACACTTCTAAATCCATAGAAATAAGGCAACCCTTTAGGATAAGAGAGTCTATATATATATATTATATATATATATATTAATAAGTTATTTGGACCATTACACTGCTGAACGGCCAAGCAGTAAGACGGAACTTGCACAGCTGAACGACCGACTAGTCAAATGGAGCTTTGCTCTTCTGAACGTCCAGCCAACTGAACGGAATGACCCGCTGAGCAGTTGAACGGCTGAAAACCTGAATAGCCAAACATAACTATCTGCTGAACTGTTGACTATTCTCATGGAACTACTACTCCAAATGGCTGACTGGTATTATGGAACTACTATTTCGAATGATTGCATGGCTTTACGGAACTACTCAGCTCCAATATAACAATAATACTACTAACTTATAGGCACTTTAGGAACTACACATCTATTAATAGGATACTTTCCTTTGAATAACAAGAATCCTCATCGCTATTCGAGGCATGAGTTTTAAATAAATCTCTGGCATTGTATTTTAGGTAGAATTTTAGAATTAGGGCAAGATAGGCTTAACGATCTTTTGTTTAGGACTACTTAGATTACAATTACTAGACGGTTTTCCAATCTTGTACTTATAGTGAATAAAATTTTGAAGTAGTCTATTTGCTAGATGAGATCCTGACAAATTTCTGACTAAATTCCCGACTTTGTGAAATTTCAATTTCCTTGTTTCTTTTCATATTGAAGTTCCAAATTCTAAATTTCCTTATTGATTTTTATGATGATTTGCGGATTTAATTTCTTGGATTCCTTATTGGATTTTAGTGATGATTTCTTATTGAACCTCTAGTTTTTGAATTCTCAATTTCCTTATTAAATTTTCATGATGATCTATGGATTTCCTATTGAATTTTTGGATTTGAGTTTTAAACAAGTTTTTCCTGATATCAAACAGGCTTCCATTAGAGGATGGGGCAAAAGGAAAAGAGAGCCTTCTAATCTTCATACTATCAAGCAGCATCAGTACCAGACTGTCTATAATTTATCAATGAATGAATGAAAGTTACTAACATATAGTGCAGGTATGAAAATAAAATTATAGCAAAGAGACGAGGTAAAGTCACCTAAAGCAAGAAACTAATACCTACTGGCTGAAGAAAACTTAACCCAAGGAAAGAGGATTTGGAGTGTATGATAGCTTTCTTAAAAGGTTCATTTACTTAAACCAACGTCTGCTGACCAGGTGATATTGTTCCATATTTCTATTATTAATAGTAAAAAAGGGTTTGGTCATGTATTTTTCCGAATGCTCTGCCCAATAATATTACCAAATAGTATCTTGAATTTTAGTTTTAAAATTTAGAGTTACCCAACAAGGTCTCATAACAAGGCTATGATCCTAATAGAAGTTATTATCTATTTTGCAGGAAAATAAAGAAAGAAATTTCATTAAAGTTTGAGCAGTTTGAAAGAAATTCTTGAAATTTTGTCCTAAAGAACAAAAGCTTCTTTCATACTAGGGCGACGGGGCTAAATGTTATCCATAAAATCTTCTCAAGAGTAAAAGTATGAATGAAGGAGTAATAACATTAATGAGGTTCCGAAGGCATTAGAATGGTTTCTGTAAGCATTAAACAAGGCTTTCGACAAGGTTAGAAAGGGGCCTCCTAAGTATTAAGAAGACACCTTTGCCATGATCAATGTTATCATAAAAAACCACTCTAACTTGATCGAAGCCTTAAAGAATACAAAAGGAGGATCCATGAAGAATGATATTTGTTATCATCGGAAATCATATTAACTTTGTCGAAACCACGAAGAATATATAGGAAGGATATACAAAGAGAAATAGCAATCACAAAGCCTTTCAAAAAAGTCAAAGGGATGCTTCAGCAGAATGTTGGATAAGCAATGAGCTTTCATAGAGGTCGATAGGTGACAAAGCTACCCTTTTGCTTCAATGAACCCCTTTCGAAACAATAGCTTTTGCATGCATGAAGGAGTTTTGAAAATGTTAAAGGTACCTTTCAAAGGCAATAGATAACAGGTTTCTACATGTGTTCCAAGCCATTCGAAACGATTGGTTTTGTCCTCATTTACCTTCACTAGAAGAATGCTTGGCCAAAGCAACCCTTTCGAAAACATATATTAGCCTTTCGAATTGGTTGAAACCATCCACACTTATAAAGGAAAAATTACATGAGTTTGATGTAACTTCCTCAAACACTAAAAGATTGGGTTCCGCACTAATCAAAGAGTATGCTTTCGAATGGTATCTTCTGCAGCTAAGCTTTTTACAGGGCTTCAACTCATTCGAAGCCCATAAAGTACACGTTTCGACAGCGTCGAAAGCCAATGCCCTTTCCAAATTACATGGCACATTAACAGCTAGGTGAAGTGCGCTTCTATACCTTTCGATAGAGTCGAAAGCACCCCAATTTCACTCAAAAGTGGAGTAGGAAAGGCATCCTGAATCCAACAGCGATGAAAGGTCTTCAAATCCCCCTTTCGACTAAGTCGAAAGGACTGATGCAAAAGGATATCAACCAGCGCCTATAAATAAGACCCTAGGGCTCTTATTTAGGGGATCTGATTTCATTGACTCCATACTTGTACTTTCTTGAATTTGTAAACCCTAATTCTAAAATTAGGTTGGGGATTTGATTTCTTTGTAACACTTAAGCTACTAGTAATAAAGGAAAAGATAATCAAAGTAAGTTTATGGCAGTTTTGGATATTTTGGCCGATCTAATGCTTCTAAGTGATTATGATTATGTTCTGCTTGTATTCAACATGATCAAAAGGCTACCTTTCGAGGAAGTCGTAACCATTTAATTCAACTAATATCCTTAGATCATTAGGGTCAAACCTTGGGTCACCTCAACCACTTCGAAAGGAGGTTCCGATAGGGCACTTAACCAATTCAATTAGTTTGGAAGGTATTATAAAAAGGGATTCAAGTATTTCGACCGTGTCGAAATGTTATATAAAAAGAGCTTCAATTGCCACAACCAACTCGAAAGGTGGACTAAAGGGAATCGAAAAGTTTTAACTATCTTTATCTGCCCAGAAGGTGGTTTCAAAGGTATCACCTACACTTTAAACTTTGTTTTAGGTTGTTGACAAGTTTTCTTGTTAATAGTAGTACGTAAGTAATTTCTTTGCCATTATGTTTCTTCAATGCCATTATCTAACTTATAATTCCATTTTTTTTCTATGTTTAGTAATTTAAAAACAGTGCTTATATAAAGTATAAAATTAAATTGTAATACCTCAATTCGTTTAAATCCAATTTTGTATTATTATCATAGCATAGAATTATTGTAGTGAGTTATTAACTCATGTTCTTCTTACTTCAGATGAACAAAACCATTAATTTTATCTAGGAATTTATTTTATTTAGTTAGATTGACATAATGGAAGTGTAAGCATTTTATATTATACTTCCATTATTAGCATCTACTTTATACTTTGACATATTTTTTTGAATTGAAAAGTTACATCACACCTGTGTATTATTTTACAAGTGACATGTTCATATAATTTTGTTTACTACTAATAATTATGAGTTGTTGAATTTTCAATTATCATTTCAAACCTTTTAGCCCATATTCGTTCTATAATAACAAATATATTGTACTACCTTAAATGGTGTTATCTAGCATTACTAAAAGAACATAAAAATATATTAATTAGGAGGCGAGGCTTAAAAAAATAAAAATAAATAAAATAAAGAGATAACGGTACTCTCTTCATTTAACACCTTGTGTCTTTAGCTATACATAGTATATTATTGTGCCAAATATGTAATTTTCTTATTGATGAAATTATGTACTTTTAATGTGATGACAATGTCCAACTAAATTTACTTATTTACACTTGCTGTCTTGAAACATACGATTACTCATAATGTGTTTTGATGTTTTTCTCATCCTTGGACATATTACTTAAATAACCATATGGTTATTTGACACTTGGTGCAGGACCTGGAAGTGGTAAACACGGAATTATGTTAATGATCATCATAATATTCATAAATGTAAGGTATCCACATATGTAAGGATGTCTCTTAAAGAGTAAAATTTGTTTGATCAACTTATAGATAGAGCACCAATATCTCAAAGATGGGTTGTTTCTATTTAATTTTGTTTTAAATCAATCAAGCAGGCATTCGAAATTGTCATTTGAAAATATCTATTTTCTTTTGCTTGCATCATGGCAGATATATCCTATAATTGAATTTTCTCTATTTTGGTCAAATCGTAAACCCAATAGTGTTTACAATGTACTTACGGGAAATATATATTGGGGTCAATTGATTTTTAATGCTGTACTCATGTTGGTTGAATTTGGATTAATTTTATGTCTAAGTTTATTTGGAAGTCTCTTTAATTAATCTGTTAAAATTGATTTGTTGATAGTTGTAGTAAAACTATCAAATTGCTTATATAGATTTATTTGTAGTGGAAATCCATTATGCATGTTGATATCTTGACAAGATCATGTGAGGTTGTTTGAGTGATAAAGCAGATTAGTATGGTAAGAGTCATCCACTTTTGTTTTGCACTTGAGATTCTCTTCCAGATTCAATATAACAATACTTTATTATGGTGAAATTTAAGGGTCCCACTGTACCAAGCATACTGTAATGTTACTGCTCAAACCGAAATGGATCAGAAAGGTATGTAATGAAACTTTTATTCCTATTGGGCGTACCTTGGAAGAAGGAAATAAAATACTACAAAAATATTATATCGGATGTACATAGGTGATATGTAAGAAGTTTTGTTAAATTGGATATTTAGATATTCAGCTGTTATGATATATATAAATAAACAAATAAATATATATATATATAATATGTGGTCAAAATAATGCTTTTGTTAACTAATGATCTCCCACCTGTTAAGTATTGATCTCCTATCTATTGGAGAATTGGTCGACAAAAACTTACAAGGTCAACCATTAGTTGCTTCCATACCATTTAATCAACGACTTTGTGTTGTAAAATTATAAGCTGCTAGCATGGAAGAAAATAATTTATACCACTTAATTTTATACCATGGGTTATAACTAATTAATTTCTTAAAGAACACAAGATGATTTGTATTATAAAATAACAAAAGCTAATGGTAAAGATACACAGTAGAAATTCTCATTTTTCAAAAAATAAGCATCCAATATATCAAAATAACTAATTTGTCAAAATCTGCCTGCGTGGTATCGGTTCACGTTAGTATAGATATATAAATAAGATGTGTTCGCTAGTGATTAGCATAAATGAGATTTAATTTAAATTGTGTTTTCATCTGTTTAGGAAGTTTGGTTGGGTTAGAAACATGAGGATGCATATGGATATATTTCATGTGATAAGGTGGAAGCTAATTTTTATTTTACACGTGCTTTTAGCTTATAAGAATCAAATCAAAACGGTAGGCTCATACTCAACTATTCGGTTTTATTGTTTAATTGTATCTTTGCTACCTAATAATTTCAATGTAATATATGAACAAGGATATATAAATATGTACTAAACAGATGATGCGTTGCATGACCAACCACACACGTATTTACAAAGAGGTTGCCTATGATATCATTGGTTTAATATATGAACTTTGACTTTTTTACTCTGCATATTACCGTCTTATGCATAAATCAATGATGCTCATCTTCCACTATGTATTTTAAAAGCGAAAGATGTCGCTGAATTTATGCTTATAGTGGTTATATTACCCTTTATTGTTCGAATTTTGTTGACTGAAGTTCATGTTTGTGCTGCTTTGCAAGTTGGTGGTTGTGCACCAATTAAATTGTCATATCTAACTCAATTGTAGGATCGATTTCACCCTAGAGGGAGGTGAATAAGGTGATACTAATAATAATAAAAATTAATGCGGAAATATGTATATAATAATTGCAGCACAGATCATAGCAGAATAATAAAAGCAGAAATAGAACAACACAGATTTACCCAGCTTCGGCAATAACCTGCCTACGTGCTGCCCCTAAGGTTTCTACTAGAAATTAAGTAGTTAGATGCTTACACACGTAAACTTGCGACACCTGCTAACGAATAACCTAACTCTACGCTCAAAACCCTGCCACAACTCAGTCCCTTAGTTGCGAGTTCTCGAACTACACCACCGTAGTTCGTAACCTAGTCACACGACTAGAGAGTTAAGTTTTAAAGAAGGAAAATTACAATATAAATAAAAAAATACAAAACCCTAGTTATAAAATTGAAGCCCAAATAAAATAAACACCGGCCCAATTATTAATAAAAGAGGACGTCCCCCCTTTTTCCATCTGTATACTTCGACCGATCTTATTCGTTCATTCGTTCCTTTTCAAAAGCTAGGGTTTTTGGTAAAATTGAAAATGCCGATTGTTATTGATCGATTGAATTGAGCAATTTGTTTTGCTTTGCTTCGTCAATCGACTCCTGCCTTTTATTGATATGCGGCTGCTCCAGCTGCTCCAATTTAGTCGAGTTCAATTTGTGCTCTGAGTTGGTATGTGAATTTTGCCCCTTTTAATTCTCGACTTTGATTCGAGTTGCGAATTTGTTTTCGATTTAAAAGTATGCTCTGGATTTTTGTCTTGAACTCGAATTCCCTGTGCCGATGATGTTAATGGGTATTTATAGGGTTCGAATCCCTTAGTTTACGTTCGTATAATTTTGGTTTGAATAATTCGTGATTTTGTTTTCTGCGTTGATTTTTGATCGTATGATCTTGAGACCTCTGGCTGGTTCATTTCTTGATTATAGCTTGGTATTCGAATTTGAGATATATATATTTGTTATTTGCTGACTTGTTCGATTCCTTTCTGCTCTGACTTGTTCATCGTGTTAGTATACATACGAATTTGAACTGTCTTCAAATATAGTTGACCTCTGTTGATTTTTATCTCAGCCGTGACTCATCGAACTGCTTCTGTTTTATATATTTTGAACATATTCCATGGTTGATAAGTTCAAAACTGCTGCTGTTAATAATTGGACTTGGTACCCTTGCATTCCACTATGTGTAAAGCTGCTGTCCTATTTCATATGAATGTAGTTTTCATTGCTCTTATCTTCATGTTGCCATGAGTCTGCTCCCTGGCTGTTCATGCCTCTGACGTGAACTTGATTCTGGTCTATCATTGCTATGAGTCCTTTCATGTTGTTTGTTGTACATTCTTGTTTGATTGCACTTGAGTCATGTTGTATGTTGTAGCTGATGTTGTATTCCACAATTTTAAGTATGCTCCATATGTTGAAATTGAGTATGTCTTTGGTCATTGCATTACTCTGGTTCCATTAAGTTCACCATTGTCCATGTTCATACCTTAGTTTGTCTTATTGAAGTCTGAATGCATTTGTGGTTGGGTCTGGTCCTTTTGTAGAGTTTGTATCTAGTTGCTATGTATACATGTGTGCATACATGTATATATATTCTGGTCTCATTTGAGCTGGTCGATGGTTCATGATGTAACTGGACTTTTCATTGTTTCATGCTATACTGCTTGTATTTGGTTGAGGCTTCATTGATTCATTGGAAATCTGGTTTTTGGTTCACTTCCATGTTGAAATTTGAAGTGGTCTTGTATTTGAAACTGCCTCTGGTCTAGTCTATGCATGTATGGGTTCATATGGCCTTGTTCTGTTATTGTATCATTGTAGAGTCTGCATTCATGTTGATCTTGTAGTGTTCTTGTAATCATATTCATGCCTGAACATTTTACTGTGTTGATTTAGAGACTTCATGTTGGTCTTGCTCATTGATCTGGTCTACTGCACATATTCATGTATATACATGCAAACATATGTGAGATGCATGTATATATGTATGTTGTATGGTTCCTACTTCTGGTAATTTCTTTTTCCGAGTCTCCTCACTTTGTTCACATGCATTGAATCCATCTTCATGTTACATAGTGTGATCTGGTTGTGTACATTTGAGTCCATCTGGTGTGGTTCCTTTGTGTAGCCTTCATCTCATGCTTGTGCACTTGTTTGTACAGTCCTTGTGCTTCACTTTGCTACATGTGGTGGTCTGGGTTCAAGTGTTGTTTTGACTTGAGTCTGGACTGGTTCTTGTTGGTTGAGTCCACTGCTCTATTGCTTTGAGTCATACTTGAGATAATTCACGTGCTCACTTGTCTTAAGTTACCACTGAACACATTCCTTTGGTCTGGTTTAATATTGAATCTGGTTTTATTCATATTCATGTGTACTGATGTCTCTTGGCTGAAATTCGAGATGCTGAGGCAGTGCACATGTGTATGTGTACATATGTGTATATGCAGGCTCTAATGCATTTGAAACTTTGTGACTTGTTTTTGTATTGCACCTGAGTTGAATCCAGCCTCGGCTCGGGTTTGACCTTGTGCTGACCTGTCCCTGCAATTTTATCAAGTGTATATCGGTGTGCACGGCCTTGTGGCATGTATAGTGATACACTGTGCATGTCACAAGTTGTTCATGTAAGATGAATTCAAAATAAATAAATGACGAACAACCCAAATAACTGAGGCAAACAACATTTTCAAAAAAACACACTTTAATTTGAACTGCAAAATATTTCTTTTTCAGTTTTACCGCGTTAGTGTTTATTTTGCAGATAGCTCAGATGTTGGATTCAACTTGGATCAGAGTTGAAGATAAAAACACGAGTGTTGAGTGAATATGTAGTGAGGAGTAATATGTAAATTGAAAAATTGTGATGTAATCGAAATTATATTGTAATTGACAATGTGTAAATGTAGTGAGGGCTCAAATTTGTACTATTTGAATTTGTAATAAAATATTTGTTTGAATTTGAATTCTGTGTTATTTATTTTATCCAACAAATATTTATTTAATTATGTGAAAAATAAAATAGTACGATAACAAATACATTTAAACGAATATATATATATATATATATATATATGTTTATTATCATCAAACAAAAATCATATACTAGCATATTCTATAATCTCCCCCTTTTGATGATAACAAACATATATTAAGATTTTGAATTTATTAAATGTATTTGGTCATTGATTATTTGCTCCCCCTATTTGAATGATCCCCGTACACCAAAGCTCCCCCTTCGCATATGCATGAAAATAAAAAATGCAAATTAAAAATAATAAACCATGCAAATGAGCCTAGATGAGAATATGCAAATAAAAAATATGACTTGACTTATTTGCCAAAATCTTAACTTCTCTCTCCTCCTTTTGTTATCAGCAAAAGAGCAATAATGTTAGAAAAATAGAGATAAAGTGATGGACATTAATACAACATTAATACCCAATCGAGTATAAATATTAAATTTCAATAAAAAATCAAACAAAAATCATAAATACTCTGTTAGGCGCATATTCCACTTTAGAGTGATAGAGGTGATGTCGGCATATAAAACCATATAGTTGTGTCTATTTGTGGTATATTTATATCAGGAATTTGAATACTTACTAACCATGCATAACCGTTAGGATTTTTAAATGAGATTAGTAGCATTCTTAATTTTTATAAAAAAACAAAAAAAAGGAATCTCAAGTATCTTCTAACCACGCATAATCGTGAGGACTTTTAAACGGGATTAGAATCAACTCGTCTATTTAATAATCAATTTTGATATGTGTTCCATACACGCATAACCGTGAAGACTTTTAAATGAGCATGAAAGCATATAAACAAATATTCCAAGTAATTCACCCATGCATAACCGTGAGGACTTTTAAATGAGAGTGAATACTTAGGATATTTTTAATGCTAAAAAATAAAAACGAATAATTTCCCGTTTAAAATACCATATTTTGGCATACTATATTGAATTTTAATGAGTGATCGTCGTTAGAAATATGATAGAAATAGAGATGGTCATGGAATTTTTACCAACAAAAGTTATTCTAAATCTTGTTTAAATTTTTAAAGAAATTTACTAAATATACTGTCTCAAGTCATAATATATGATTAATATCAACACTCATCATTCTTTCAGTCACTATTTATCTTTTCAATAATCAATAGGGAGTTAGATTAGTTAATGTATTCATTTAAGATCAAATCCAAAAATAAATATAAAATCAAATTTCTAAAATGTCTAATCTGAAACGAAGTCAACAAAAACTATTTTCTGGAATGGGTTTTAAAAAAATGTCTGCTAATTGAAAATCAGTTGAAATGAAAAATATGCAGATATTTTCTTTGGAAATGTGATGCAACTTATGAATGTCCCAACATAAAACATGTTCCACTAGTACTTTTTCTATCAACTAGGCTACCAGTGTAATCTACATCTGAATTACCCTTTGACTCAAAGTTATCATTAGATAGATATCATAGACCATACCGTGAAGTGTGCAACAAATAACTTATAATCATTTTACAGCTTTTAAAATGTGATTCCTTAAGGATTTGATTGAAAACGTGCACATAAACAACCATAGAACATAATGTCAGGCCAAATATATCCACGTGTATCTAGAATAATCATCAACCAATAAAACACCATCATTAGTCTAAACAAATCTATATGAACTAGTTCAAAGACTCTAGAGGTACTTATAGTGTTCTCGGCATAAAAATATAATTGGCCAACAATTTTGCATAAATCAAAATCAAAATCAACATTCATTTCTTTATCACATAACTGGCTAATTTAAATCAGATTATGGTGCAGATTTTCATATAATATATCATTTAAGATAAATATACCGTTACCAATTTTACCTTTACCGATAATTTTCCGTTGTTTCCCATTGTGATTCTGCCACCATTGTGCTAGGCTATGGAACTTTGATTTGTCGCCCGTCGTGTGCCTGGAACAGCCAGAATCCAGGTATCACTCTTGTTGTTCCTTAGCCTGCCACCATACCTACACAAGGAAAGATTTTTGTGACCTGTTTGTTTTTATAGGTCTATGATTGTTAGTCACAAATGATTTTGAAAAATATTTTTATGTAGACCCAAGACAATCTATATTTGTTCCTTTTGGCACCCAGATTTGTTTTTAAGGGATTTTATATTCGTGCCTTTTGGAACCCAAATTGGTATGGTTTTCATGTGTTTGGGTCTATACCAGCAATTATTGTGATTGTGTCCAATTTTTCCACAAATCGTGCACTTGGAATTGACTTGATTAATTTTACTTCTAACACATTCAGATTGAGTATACCCAAGTCATTGTCTAACCATATTGACAGTTTGTTTCCCTAATAGCATATTTAGTGATTTTTCTCCTTTGGAGAATTTTCTTAAAGTTGTAGACAATTATTGGACTTGTGTTTTGAGAAATTCATTTTCATTCAATAACATAGTGCACTTTTTGATAGAATTTTCTCTCCTAGTATTTTCACTTTCTTTCAAAATCAAAATTTCATTTTCAAGTGATTTGATTTTAATTTCTGATTTTTTTATTTCTTCTTCAAATGATGGACACTTATCACACTTAGGGCTCTTATTTCGATAGTTTTTAACCAATTGATCGAGCTGTTTATTTAGTTCTATCAAACTATCTTTTTGTGATTCAAGTTTAGCGTACTTCTCCCTAAGTCGTTCAAAACAACCATTTACTTCGTGAAAATATATAAGTAATTGTGAGTGAGTTAGTTTTGATACCTTGCTTGGCTCGTCACCATCGTTGTCACTTATTTCTCCTCGAAGACACAATTTTGCTTTTTCACCCTCATTGTCAGTGCTTTCATTTTCATCACTTTCACTTTCTGTTGTTCCTTTAAGAGCTATTGATTTCTTTTGTGTATCACCACCTTCACGTTCTTCCTTGAATTTCATTTCTAGCTCATAAGTGGTGAGATTTTCAACGAGTTCTTCAACTTTAACTTGTTTTAAATCCTTTGATTCTTGAATGGAAGTAACTTTCGCTTCAAAATTTCGTGGAAGGACTTTGAGGATTTTTCGGACTATTTCCAATTATTTGTATGGTTTTTCGAGAGCTTTTAATTTGTATACGAGATAAGAAAGTCGTCCATACATCTCTTTGACATTTTCATCCTTGGCCATTGTAAAGTTCTCGTATTCACTACTAAGCATGGCAAGGCGAGATTCTTTGACTTGGGAGGTTCCTTCGTGAGTCACTTCAAGTGTGTGCCAAATTTCCTGCGCAATTAGACAATGTGAGACACGATTAAATTCAATTTGATCCAATGAACAAATAATAGAATTCATAACTTTAGCATTAGCATTCTGCAGTTTATTTTCAAGATCTGTCCATTGATCCATTGGCTTTTCAAATTCTTGATTATCTACCACTATAGTTGGTGTCCTATATCCCATCTCAACAATATTCCATGCATCTATGGTTTTTAGAAAAAATTTCATTCTATTTTTTCAGTAAGCATATTCACCATTGAACATGGGTGGTCTAACTATGGACTGACCCTCAACAAAAGCATTATTAAAAGAAGCCATTTAAAAAATCAAATTTTTAATTGAAAATTTGGTTTTTGTTCCAAGCTCTGATACCATTTGTAGGATCGATTTCACCCTAGAGGAGGGGTGAATAGGGTAATACTAATAATAATAATAAAATTAATGCGAAAATATATATATAATAATTGCAGCACGGATAATAGCAGAATAATAAAAGCAGAAATAGAACAACACAGATTTACCCAGCTTCGGCAATAACCTGCCTACGTGCTGCCCCCAAGGTTTCTACTAGAAATTAAGCAGTCAGACGCTTACACACGTAAACTTGCGACACTCGCTAACGACTAACCTAACTCCAGGTTCAAAACCCTACCACAGCTCAGCCCCTGAGTTGCGAATTCTCGAACTACACCACCGTAGTTCGTAACCTAGCCACACGACTAGAGAGTTAATTTTTAAAGAAGGAAAATTACAATATAAATAAAACAAATACAAAACCCTAGTTATAAAATTGAAGCCCAAATATAATAAACACCGGCCTAATTATTAATAAAAGAGGACGTCTCCCCTTTTTCCTTCTGTATACTTCGGTCGATCTTTTTCGTTCCTTCGTTCCTTTTCAAAAGCTAAGGTTTTTGGTAAAATTGAAAACGCCAATTGTTATTGATCGATTTAATTGAGGAATTTGATTTGATTTGCTTCGTCAATCGACTCCTGCCTTTGATTGATATGCGGCTGCTCCAGTTTAGTCGAGTTCAATTTGTGCTCTGAGTTGGTACGTGAATTTTGCCCCTTTTAATTCTCGACTTTGATTCGAGTTGCGAATTTTTTTTCGATTTAAAAGTATGCTCTGGATTTTTGTCTTGAACTCGAATGCCCTTTGCCGATGATGTTAATGGGTATTTATAGGGTTTGAATCCCTTAGTTTACGTTCGTATAATTTCGGTTTGAATAATTCGTGAATTTGTTTTATGTGTTGATTTTTGATCGTATGATCTTGTGACCTCTTGGTTCGTTCCTTGATTATAGCTTGGTATTTGAATTTGAGATATATATATATATATATTTGTTATTTGCTGACTTGTTCGATTCCTTTCTGCTCTGACTTGTTCACCGTGTTAGTATACAAACGAATTTGAACTGTCTTCAAATATAGTTGACCCCTATTGATTTTTATCTCAGCCGTGACTCATCGAACTGCTTCTGTTTTATATATTTTGAACATATTCCCTGGTTGATAAGTTCAAAACTGCTGCTGTGAATAATTGGACTTGGTAGCCTTGCATTCCACTATGTGTAGAGCTATTGTCCTATTTCATATGAATGTAGTTTTCATTGCTCTTATCTTCATGTTGCCTTGAGTCTGCTCCCTGGCTGTTCATGCCTCTGACCTGAACTTGATTCTGGTCTGTCATTGCTATGAGTCCTTTCATGCCGTTTGTTGTATATTCTTGTTTGATTGCACTTGAGTCATGTTGTATGTTGTAGCCAATGTTGTATTCCACAATTTTAAGTATGCACCATATGTTGATTGAGTATGTCTTTGGTCATTGCATTGCTCTGGTTCCATTAAGTTCATCATTGTCCATGTTCATACTTGAGTTTGTCGCATTGAAGTCTGAATGCATTTGTGGTTGGGGTCTGGTCCTTTTGTACAGATTGTATCTAGTTGTTATGTATACATGTGTGCATACATGTATATATATTCTGGTCTCATTTGAGCTGGTCGATGGTTCATGATGTAACTAGATTTTTCATTGTTTCATGCTATACTGCTTGTATTTGGTTGAGGCTTCATTGATTCACTGGAAATCTAATTTTTGGTTCACTTCCATGTTGAAATTTGAAGTGGTCTTGTATTTGAAACTGCCTTTGATCTAGTCTGTGCACGTGTGGGTTCATGTGGCCTTGTTCTGTTCTTGTATCATTGTGGAGTCTGCATTCATGTTGATCTTGTAGTGTTCTTGTAGTCATGTTCATGCCTGAACATTTTACTGTGTTGATTTAGAGACTTCATGTTGGTCTTGCTCATTGATATAGTCTGGTGCACATATTCATGTATATACATGCATACATATGTGAGATGCATGTATATATGTATGTTGTATGGTTCCTGCTTCTGGTAATTTCTTTTTCCGAGTCTCCTCACTTTGTTCATATACACTGAATCCATCTTCATGTTATATAGTGTGATCTGGTTGTGTACATTTGAGTCCATCTAGTGTGGTTCCTTTGTGTAGCCTTCATCTTATGCTTATTCACTTATTTGTATAGTCCTTGTGCTTCACTTTGCTACATGTGGTGGTCTGGGTTCAAGTGTTGTTTTGACTTGAGTTTGGACTGGTTCTTGTTGGTTGAGTCCACTACTTTATTGCTTTGAGTCATACTTGAGATAATTCACGTGCTCACTTGTTTTAAGTTATAACTGAACACATTCCTTTGGTCTGGTTTAATATTGAATCTGGTTTTATTCATATTCATGTGTACTGATGTCTCTTGGCCGAAATTCGAGATGCTGAGGCAGTGCACATGTGTATGTGCACATATGTGTATATGCAGGCTCTAGTGCATTTGAAACTTTGTGACTTGTTTTCGTATTGCACCTGAATTGAATCCATCCTCGGCTCGGGTATGACCTTGTGCTCACCTGTCCCTGCAATTTTATCAAGTGTATATCGGTGTGCACGGCTTTGTGGCATGTACAGTGATACACTGTGCATATCACAAGTTGTTCGTGTAAGATGAATTCAAAATAAATAAATGACGAACAACCCAAATAACTGAGGCAAACAACATTTTCAAAAACACACACTTTAATTTGAACTGCAAAATATTTCTTTTTCAGTTTTACTACGTTAGTGTTTATTTTGCAGATAGCTCAGATGCTGGATTCAAGTTGGAACAGAGTTGAAGATAAAAACACGACTGTTGAGTGAATATGTAGTGAGGAGTAATATGTAAATTGAAAAATTGTGATGTAATCGAAATTGTATTGTAATTGACAATGTGTAAATGTAGTGAGAGCTCAAATTTGTACTATTTGAATTTGTAATAAAATATTTATTTGAATTTGAATTCTGTATTATTTATTTTATCCAACAAATATTTATTTAATTATGTGAAAAATAAAATAGTACAATAACAAATACATTTAAACGAATATATATATATATATATATGTGTGTGTGTGTGTGTGTGTGTGTTTTTTTTTTTATTATCATCAAACAACTAGCATATTCTACATCAATAAATGTCAACCACAATAATAATTCAACAATTCTATGAAGTTTGAACTAGGGACCATCTTTATTAAACAATTCAACAATTTTAAACCCGATTGAAAATTAAAGGATCAACTGAACTGAGAATAATTTTAGAACTAATGGACCACTTTATTTTCTCCAAAATCTGCACTTGCATGCTCCTTCCTAGCATGAATGTTTCACAATAATTTACAACATCATTTTGAACCATATGCGAAATTAGATCATGAGAACATTAAAATGGCCGAAACTCATTTCAACGAAAATACAAGATACTGCAACTACTAATCAGATTTTTATCTAGCTCCACCTGAATGGTTGGCATAAGTCTGTGTGCTTAGCACAGGTTCGCCATAGTTTCTAGGAAATATGGAGGAAGGAGAAGACGCTAAATGTTTAGGAATGAAACCCTTAAGATTTGCATTTTTTATGTAAGATGTTTTAGGAGGTTGGAATATGTTGATCGGGTTGGATTTTATTGTTGAATTTATGTTCTATTTTGTAAATATTATACTTTCTATTAGATTTTATTTGTATTAGACAGCATTGTGGGCCAAGCATTGTAAATAATTATTCTTGATAAAATATAGCATATAAATCATGTAAAAAGAAAGGAATGATCGGAAGTTAAGCGTAGTCCATTAAGTGTAGTCCGAAAGCATAGCATGGGTTCACACCCATAAAGTAAAAAGAGAGGCTATGGATACTGCTAGTTACACTTCGTTCGTACTTCTAGTTAAACTTCATTCTTGTGATGTTTTTAGAGTGTTTATAGCCTATATGAATGTTTTTGGCTAACTTACCATTTCACAAAATAAAATAAAATTATTCCTAGCCTGGCCCATTACAATACGGTGCTCATGTCCGAGCATATATTAGAAATCCATTTTCTCTTTTCCCTATCATTTTTAAAAATTGTCTCTTGATTATTTTTTTTCCTTTAAAAGAATTCTGGAAGGGAGAAGTGAATAATGCAAAAAACTATTCGTTCAGCATTTATTTTTGTATTGAAAGCTAACTCGAGTCAGTAAGTTTACATTTCTTTCATCTGATATATGATTAGTTTTGTTTATTTAATTTACTGATCTAGCTAATTTTATGGTTGGATTCTTGAAATTTTGATTGGTTACCGTATTTGTAAAACATTACGAGCCGTTATGTGTGCCCGCGCGCAAGCTTGATTGTGATTACAATAATTCCCATGCAAGATGTTTGAGAAAATGCCTATTTAGTGTTTAAGTTCAAGTTCTTCCTTAATTTTACAGTTCTTTTTCTCCCTCCTTCAGTAATTAGATTTCTTCGGACAATCTAAATAATGTTACATAATCCAATCTGAAACTTCGAACTCATTTGTCTCCATAATTTCTTTTCAGAAATATAAAATCAATGCAGATTAAAATTTCGTTTTCTGTAACCACATTTAATCCGATTGTATAGCCTTGCTTCATCAGTTTATTGCTTAAAACTCGTTCGCATTTTTGAGATGTCCGCAACAATAAAATTTTGCATACGGTCATTTGATGCAGTTTAATCACATTTCTTATCTATTAATACAGTTACTATCAAGGCTTTAAGTTTAAGGATGTACTAAAGATTATTACAAATATAACTCTAAGTTAAAATGTAGGTCACTAGAAGTCATATAAATTAATTAAAGAGCCAATTATGACTTCCTACTCCAGATAAATAGAGTGGATGTCACTGCTGGACCAAGAGGATTTTTACCTACACACTTCCCACTTAGGATGGACCTATTTTTTCAAAAGTCGTCTCATGTTATATTGTTATGTTTGTACTTGTGGGTATAGTATTGTTCAATCTTGGTGTTCTCATAATAGGATGCATCCACTTATCCAGACTCATGAAAATTTGAAACACTCAACATAGCCCATCCATTTTCATTTTGAGTATATCGTTTACTTGACCAACATTTACCACTACAAGGTTTGATGATTTTTTTGGCGGACTCTTCCTTTCTGAAGAAAGGTACAGGATTTTTGTTGACCTTGTTTTTATTGCTATATATGAGCGGTGGTGTTTAAGGTCAACCATCAGAAGTCTATGTTGATACTTAACTCGTAACTAATTCAGAGCATGTATGGACTAGAATTATGTTTAGAAAAAAGATGGGAATGCTATATTTCACTCACTATAAAATACAAACATGAAAGCATCATAATAGACTAAACAAGGACCCACTGATGTTCGAGTACTGTAAATTGTTAACCTTAGATATGTTCTGTTTATAATTTATTCTTCTAATTTCAAGTTTCTCATATTTCAGGTGCTGGAGATCATGTGGAGCGGTACTCCATTTGGTGCTACTTTATGCTTAGTTTGCTCTTACATAATTAAAATTTAACTATGATATTTTTTTGGTTCTGTAGCTTGGCGCCAATGGTGGTTTCAACTGCTACGCAACAAAAGCTAACTCTTCTCGGTCTAAACATACTCCTGATAATAGATTTGACCAGGATGATGATAAAAAAGCAAAGGTTTACCAACAGCCTTTATCAACTTTCTTTCCAATTTGGTATATGTTCAAATATGCATGGTTATAGTTGACCCGTTAAGAGGAATTTGTCACTATGAAATCTATATTTGTTATCCAGTTTCCAAGAATTTTGTACTTTACGATATCCTTTATCCGGCAGGATAAAGTGTATCAACTTAAGAGCATCCCAGCTAGGGTATTTAAAGAGTATTCATACTCATAAGATATCATCGTCAGGGTATTATTTGGTAATATTACCCCAATTTCAACTACCGGGCTAAATTCAGCTACCCAGTAGTTTTCACCTGCCTGAGATTTAGAACTTTAGACATGTGTATTACATTTTCATTCTCTTCAATTCATTATATTGCGAGCCTTACCAGGTCAAAAATTAACCAATCAATGTGTTGGGTATTGAATGAATGTTATCTATGAATATATAAATTGTGTGGGATATGTTTTTTGTGTTTGTGGGTTCCACTTTCGTAAACTCAGATTACCGTATTGGGGTAGCAAAGAAAATCGTTTGTGCCACATTGACACTTTCCCTAAAGATACTTCCCAGCTACTAGGGATGCTCTAGTGATGTTTGGTTGATTCTGGATTGTACATCTAAATAAATCCTACATGTTTGCAGCACAACGGGCAAAAAGATGTTCAAAATCCACATGAATCTTTCGACAGGCAAGGGACTGGAAGAAGGATATCGGCAACCGAAAAAAGGAAATTTCTTATTAACACGGTATGCATTTCCATAGTCACCGTGCATCTATTTTCTGTACATTCAAAACAAATCAGGAGTCTTACTATAGGTTTATTCTTTGCATATAGATTCCTCTTAAACTAATGGTCTACTATAATGCATCTAGACTATAAGGCAATACTTTAAAAGTCTTGTACTTCTGTACTGCAGCTAGGCTAAGTTTCAATTTAGTTGAAACCAAATTTAACTTTACTTCCATCTCGAAACTATAGCTATGCGACCTAAAAGATTCAAAAGAATCTGTTTATGGGACATTAGATGCTTGGGTTGCATGGGAGCAGAACTTTCCTCTGGTGAACTTGAAACTGGCATTGGTAGCTCTTCAAAAAGACGAACAATGGCATCGCATTGTGCAGGTGATACTAAGTTCTATATCAAAATGTGAAACTACTATTTAGTTAACAAACTTCTCATTTTATCACCTATAAGCAACAAAGTTCCTTCTCTGATGGAATGAATAGGCTGCGTGATCTTGTCCAGGTTAAAGTGTATGATTGAATTTTTGAATTGAGAATGCATTAAATAAATTTATTGTACTCAAGTGTTAAGATCCCTTACTAGAATTCTGTTAATGTAGTTTATTTTCAAAAAGCCAAATAACTCTTTGCTCGTAAACTCTAAGGAAGTATGCACCGTACCCTTAACACATATTTTGGGTAATCACATGAATAATATAGTCAGTGTGGATTGAACCACATTACTGGAAGACAACATACATGACCAACCACACTACCCACAAGGCGCTAGTACCTGCAGTTCCTTTGCGTAAAGTTTTGAATCTTGTTTTTTTTCCCTCAAAATTTTGAAGAGTTCGGTACAACATTTGGATTAGATTAAAAACCCTGGCATCCAAATCTTCTCAAGTTCCAATGGTTGTGGACTTCTCAGCGTGAAGCCTAATAAACTGCCCAAAATTTGAATTTGCAAAATACATCCTACTGATTTTTATTTTTATTCTATATTACCAATTGTGTGTTTAAAGGAAACTTAACTATTATAATTGATAGTTGCAATTCTTTGTTCTGTGTTTTTTTTGCAATATGTTTTCTTTTTCATGCTTTATGCAAGTTTGGTAGTATACTTGTCTGTAATTTGCTGCAGGTATTAAAGTGGATGTTAAGCAAAGGGCAGGGAACCACATTAGGAACATATGAACTATTGATACGTGCCCTTGAAAAAGAAAACAGAGCAGAAGAAGCTCATAGAATTTGGGAAAAGAAGATCAGCCATGATCTGCATTCAGTGCCATGGAATTTCTGTGAACTTATGTTATCTATATATTATCGAAATAACATGCTAGATAAGCTTATAAAGGTAGAATTTCTTATTTTATATTTCTTGCTATAACTTGGGTCAGTAACATTTACTTCATCTTCTATGTGCACATTAAAAGTTGGGGATCATCTTAAAATACGTATGCCTGAAGGGTAGGAGGGAGTTACGGGAGGTCAATCTATTGGCACCTTTTGACATAATATGGATGAACATGGACGACTAACAAAACAGTTCCAGCTAAATTTTTGTTACCTCAGTCTTTGAGTTTGTACTAATGCATGTATTTTTATTTTTCTTTCTTGAATAGCTTTTCAACGATCTAGAATCATACGAGAGGCGGCCTCCAAATAAATCTATAGTGCAAAAAGTAGCGAATGCATATGGAATGTTGGGTCAACTGGATGAAAGGAATAGAATAACAGAGAAATATGGAGACTTATTTAGCAAGTCGCCTCGTAAAACAAAGTCACAGAAGGGCTTGGGGAAAAAAATAAAAATATCAGGTAAAAACTTACTCGCCATAGTAAAATTGTTGTTAAAGTATATAGATCTTCATGCCGTTAGCTACTATAATCTGTTGATGTTGAGCTTCATTTTTTTATAAAATCAAAATTTTGATGCTTCAACCCTGGTCAACTAAAGCATATGTTTAGATTCTGTTCTATGGAAGAAAAAAAAGGCAGAATGGTTGTGATTTTTGTATGCATCAAATACATTATTCACGAAGAAATTCAGTAATATTCAAAGAGAAATGTTTGAACGTGTACTCAGTGCCTTAAGCTATATTTCAAAATGGAATAATACTTGGTTGCAAACTAACTGAGAATTGACATATTGGCCACAAAAATGTGTGTATTTTATAGTTATAGCATTATGTATGAAAAGGATAGGTTGGCTGGGCCCAATCCCAGTCAAGCCAGATAATGTTTCTTTTTGCGAACACATGGGCAACTGCTGGAACAACTGCTTCCATGATTAGAAGTGCTAACTCAATGGAAGTGGTCACATATCAATGTCATTATTATCTAATTTTGATTCAAAAAATGATGTGAAAACTTGCTTCTCCAACTATGATATCATGCTGAATAATGCTCGGTGTTTGGGTTTTTAAGTTGAAATCAAACTATTATTGATTTTAAAGAGTTGGACTAGCTAATAATATATAATTTAGTAAAAAGTACCGACTACTAAGTGACTCTAGTCAGTTTGTGAAGATATCTCCATTCTGTATCTATTCAGAATAGAATCTGACAAAGGATTAGCTTCTTTTATTTTCAATGACATTTAATTACTGCAAGCCACCATAAGTATGTAGTTACGTACGTATATATCCATACGTATGCACATTACGTACATACTAAATTAAGAAAATGTTGCTGCTTATATTTCTGCGTTAATTTACATTCAGAATTCATGTTCATTTAACTTGTGAAATTCAAAATCAATTTCATCTCAAATTTACACAAGCTAGTGTACCCAGGTGGTAAAACATGGGATTTGGAGGTGAGAGTTTGGAAATTCGAACTCCAATAGGGGTATAAATTGTCGTATTTGCTTGTTAATATTTGCAAAAAGTTGTTTATCTTCTAAAATTTATAGCTCATGATATAAGAGCAAATAGAAAAGAAGAAGAAAAATGACCTCGATTTTAAATATAAAACATATTAGCAAGATAAAAATGAGACAGGTCCTGCATTATGAAGGTTTTTTTTGGTGTCTTTGGGTAGAAGTAGATGAGTTGAATAATGAGCAATCAAGCTGGTAAACTTGAAGTGGGAGCTAATTGTTTCAGTTGTTGCGTTGGCAAAAGAGTATAGAACCATAAAAAAATTATCTATCCTTCAAGATATGGACATATATAATGTGTAGATTAACTGACTAAGTGTCTGCTCTGTGGATTATTGTGCCTGTTTACTTTGTATTTCATTTCAATTGTGTACACAGTTAAGTTTTCCTAAAAAAAGTTAATGCTAAATTATTGATTGCAGTTTATAGTTATTGTTTGATTATATTTTCATTTTAGATGCAGAGAAAGGCAATGTGATTGTGGACTTGGATCCTCCCAACGAAGAATTTGTTGACACGCTGTAAAAATAAATGATTAATTGGTACGCTTCTGTTCTCAAATTTATTGTACCTGATCTATACCCACTGTAAAAGAAATGACTAATATATGATCTGTCTCCTGAGTCCTATCAGACCCCTTTTTTATGGCAGCGATCTATATAATTGTTGGAACTTAATGTGGAAATTTTCTCCATTACATCTATTCAATACTTGTAAATCAACATGCGTGATGTGCGTAAATGCACATCACTTATGTCATTTAGATGATATGATAAAAAACCAAAAATACTAACAAAATACATATATTAATTTATAATTTAGTTTTGGTACACATTTATAATTTTTGTTTCAAAATTATGGATTTATTGAAAGAGTGGAATTATTGAGAAAGCGGTGATGATTTTTGTGACTAGGGAACAATTAGTTATCATATAATAAAAAACATACGAATAAATGCAACAACTTTATTAAAAATAATCAATAACAAGCAAAGTGCAAGATTAATGACCACTAGCTCAAGTGGCAAGTGATATGACGTTGTAGGCTGAGATCGTAAAAGTTATGGATTTGAACCTCGAGATATCAAAATGAGTGCTATACTTGAATAAAAATATCAGTCTTAAAAAAATATATAAAAAAAAGGCGAAGTGCAAGTTAATCTAATCAGCATAGACAATAATGAAGCGATGGAAGCGAAAAAGGGTATTTTTGTTGTTTCAAAAAGACACCGCTTTTATGAAATTAGTTTCTTTATTATTATTATTTTTATTATCTAAATCTAAAAATAAAAAAATAAAAAAAAGATGTAAGATGAGGCTACTGTAGCTGCTAAATTTGGTTGCTCTACATAGCAACTATACATCTATACTCCAAAAAAAAAAGTATAGAAAAATAATTGATTTGTATGTGAAACCTGAAGGATCCCTCTTGATTATCAAATCCAAATAATGAAGATATACCTACACAAGATTTTAATGATGAATTTATGACCATTGAAGGTTTATTTTTATTTTTTTTGGAATTCGTTAAGTTTGCAACAATTAGATGATGGAAACTAAATTAAACTTATGTGGAAATTAATATTCATGTACTCTTGGACCCTATAAAGTTCAAACTACTAAGAAAGGCCATGATCGTCCAGAACATAAAACAAACCAGTATTGATGATGTGTTAATAACCAACAGCTAGTCATATGGAGTTGCCAAAATTTCCAATGGATGTCTGCAACTACCCATTTTCATTTTTTAAAAATAGGCATGGAAGAATAATGTGCAAGATAGAGAGAAATGAAAATCAGACTCTACATGCATCAGTATTTTCGAAAGTTAAGCAAACTCTTGTTGCACATCAAGAATTGCAGGGACTGTTAACTGTTCCCTAACAATACATCTTCAGACTGATAAGATGGGTTAAGATTACACAAAATTTTAAATACCTTTGAACCTAAAATTAGGGTTCTTAAGTTTGAACCATCAACCGCCTTACAGTATTTAATCATTCACACTATTATCATTTATTAGGGTAAAGGTCAATGGTTCTGGTAACCTCGGTAATTATGTTAATTGTACATGCTTTTTTTTATAGTGTATTTCACAATAAGATATGCAATTTAGTAAAGTAAGTTAGAGAAATAACTACTACAGTAATGATATGTGGTCTTTGTGCACTGATAACTTGTACATGCATGGTTTATTTCACAAATAAACAAACTAGTTTATGGAAAAAAAGGTTATAACTATAGTTATTTATCAATGACGTTCCATATAATTGATAGTATATGCGTGAAAAGTTTAAAATTGAAAAAACATGGACGTTAATATTACAGTAATAGTTAGAAAATTTGATAATCGTCAAAAATGACAGCTACAATCGGAGATAATAACGATGGTTACCACAAACCGCAACACCACTGCCTAAAATGCACCAAAACTACATGACAAACTATTAAGTATATTTCTGGTAATTCTCACAACTCCAGGCTCGGTTTGGTTGATTTATTTTGAGAACAAAGACAGGAAAGTAGTATATGTTATCACTACCCGTGGCAAAAGAAAATTGCTAAGCAAAACTTCAAATTACATAACACTAAGTCCATAGCCAATTCTGTTGGGCAACGACGGTCGGACCAAGCCCCTCCGTCTCCAGCACGTGGCGTACGCATATGAGTCGGCACACACTTTGTTGTAACAAAAGGAATCCCTGATGTTACGTGTCTACCAATTCATATTTATACACCACTTCTCCAAGTTATTTTGCAATGTGGGACTTTCCAAATCCAAATCGTCGTTCCTCCATTAAACATGCGAGACAACCCTAACAGTCTCCCCCTTGACTCGCATTCTTTGCGGTAACCTTTGAGAGCACTGCCGTGTCCGCATGGCCCAGTCCGTAACCATCGGCTCTGATACCATTGTTGGGCAACGACGGTCGGACCAAGCCCCTCCGTCTCCAGCACGTGGCGTACGCATATGAGTCGGCACACACTTTGTTGTAACAAAAGGAATCCCTGATGTTACGTGTCTACCAACTCATATTTATACACCACTTCTTCAAGTTATTTTGCAATGTGGGACTTTCCAAATCCAAACCGTCGTTCCTCCATTAAACATGCGAGACAACCCTAACAAATTCTCCACAATTGGCACATGCAAAAATCAAACCAATCCTGAAAGAAAAAAATCGCACAACAAATCCACAACACAAGCAACCCTTTGGTCGTCTGAACTAAAACTATTACTTTTATCCATCAGTATTTACCTTGCACCATTATCCATTTCAACAGCATGTTCATAACTCTTCGTAATCATCTATCTATATTTCCCCATGATTCCAAGGTGTAAGCCCTCTCTTTATTTAGTGGCAAAAAAATCAAAAATTTGTACAATATATAATGTTCTAAAGTAGTGTATTATAATTATTGTATTTGTTTAGAAAGAATCTGACATTTTTTCATTCCAAATAACCCGAACGTAAGTCATATTCACACCATCTAACAAAATCTTTTATCATTATTTTTTCAGTCCATCTAAAGACTTCGGAATATTCTTGAAAATTTTGATGAATTTGATTCTCAGCAAAACCAAAATGCATCAAACATCTTGTAGAAATTTCTTTTGTAGCTCTACATTTATAGAAAAGATGGGAGATATTTTCATGTTCTTCGTAGTAAAAAACACACACTTCAAATCTAGTTATAAACCATTTTTCTTCAATTGTTCTGTCGTATTTAGTTTGTTTTGAATCATCAAACAAACTAAAATTTTAATCCTCGGTGGAATATTCATGTTCCAAAGATATCTGTAGTTATTTACTTTAATCCCTGATGAATTTAAAAAGTTCGTCCTATTAATCTTTTTAGCATCAAATGTCCATTCTACAATATCGTTGGAAATGCTATTTAAAGTAATATTTTCAAGAATACAACAACAACAACAACTAAGCCATTATTCCCAAACAAGTTGGGATCGGCTAGAGATGGAACCTAAAACTAAATGAAAAAATCAATTTAAAAGTTATAATAATAACAATAGCAATAATAAAATAAAGTCAAATAAGTAAATTAATAATAATAGCTAAGTAAAGTAAAATAAAATAAAAATATATATGTATATATATAAGAGGAATGATAATAATAATACTAATAGCGATAATAATACTAATAGCGATAATGATACTAATAGTAATATTGGTCAAAGATCAAATCTACGTCTTAGGCTCATGTTTTCTAGTCTTATAATCTAAAACTTATAAAACTCAACGCTCATGGTTCTGGTACGTGAATCGCTAACTTCCACTCGCTCCGATCCGTCACCAGCTCTTCGGATATACCCCAATCCTTCAAATCTCTTTTTACTACTTCCTCCCATGTCAACCTTGGTCGACCTCTATCTCTCTTTGAGCATTCAACACGGCCTATAATTCCAACACGCACAGGTGCCTCGGGTGGCCTTCTTTGAAAATGTCCAAACCATCTTAAGCGATGTTGAATTAGTTTCTCCTCAATTGGTGCTACTCCAAGTTTATCACGTATATCATCATTTCTGATTCGGTTTCTTCTTATATGACCGCAGCTCCATCGTAGCATACGCATCTCTGCTACGCTTATCTTTTGGACGTGTTGGCTTTTAGTAGGCCAACATTCTGCACCATACAACATCGCAGGTCTGATTGTCGTTTTGTAGAACTTTCCTTTAAGCTTTTGTGAGACCTTCCTGTCACAGAGAATCTCAGACGCTTGTCGCCATTTCATCCATCTCGCTCGAATTCTAAAACTAACATCTTCATCAATCTCACCATTATACTGCAACATTGATCCTATATATCGAAATGATTCCTTCTTGGGAACTATTTGTCCAGCCAGAGTGACATCTCCATCTTTCGACCTGATACCGCTGAACCCGCACTTCATATACTATGTTTTAGTTCTGCTAATTCTAAAACCCTTTGATTCTAAAGTCTGTCTCCACAGCTTCAGTTGTCTATCAACCTCAATCCTATTTTCATCAATTAACACAACATCATCAGCAAATAGCATACACCAAGGAATCTCACCTTGTATACCCTTTGTAACCTCATCCATCACTAGAGCAAAAATGTAGGGACTCAAAGCTGACCCTTGATGTAATCCTATGTTAATGGGAAAGTCACCGGTTTTACCATCGCATGCTCTGACACTAGTCACAACATCATCGTACATATCCTTGATAAGTGTAATGTACTTTGTTGGGACTCTCTTCTTTTCCAGGGCCCACCACATCACCTTTCGCGCTACCTTGTCATAAGCTTTCTCCAAATCGATAAATACCATGTGTAGATTCTTCTTTTGCTCCTTAAACCTCTCCATAAGTTGTCTTATCAAGAAAATCGCCTCTGTGGCCGACCTCCCGGGCATGAAGCTAAATTGGTTTTTTGAAACACTTGTCATTCTCCTTAGTCTATGCTCAATGACTCTCTCCCAAAGCTTCATTGTATGACTCATAAGCTTAATTTCTCTGTAGTTTGTGCAACTTTGGATATCTCCTTTATTCTTAAAAATTGAAACTAGTATGTTTTTCCTCCACTCATTTGACATCTTGTTTGATTTGAAAATATTATTGAACAACTTAGTTAGCCATGCTATCCCTGCATCTTCAAGACATTTCCACACCTCAATGGGAATGTCATCAGGCCCCAATGTCTTGCCTGCTTTCATCTGTTTTAGTGTCTCCTTTACCTCGGATTCTTGAATTCTCCGAACAAAATGTCTGCAAGTGTCATCAGCAGAGTCGTCTATCTCGATCGTAGTGTTATCACCTTTTTCATTAAATAGTTTGTCGAAATAATCTCTCCATCTATTTTTTATCTTCTCGTCCTTCACCAAAAGTCTATTATTGTCATCTTTAATGCATTTAACTTGGTTGAAGTCTCTTGTCTTCCTCTCGTGGAGCTTAGCTATCCTATAGACGTTTTTTTCACCCTCTTTCGTACTTAGATTATGATATAGATCTTCATACGCTCGGTCTCTTGCTTCACTTACCGCTCTCTTTGCGTTCTTCTTTACCACTTTGTACTTTTGCATGATGTAAGCACTTATAGGAGCGAGGACAACGTGCAAATTTTAGTTAATCGAGAGTTTTTCCTTCTACTGATCTACTAAAATTAATATCCCACTTGAAACTTACTGTGTTTTTTAATGTTGGTTTTCATTAATTAATTAAATTAGCTTGAGAGGTTGGACTTTCAGTTTAGTCGATTTAGCCTCAGTTTTTGTAAATTTCTTTGTGTTAACATCTAAAGTTAATGGTTTTGAGGACAAACTTTAGATAGGAACAGCGGAAAACTCATTGTTTCTATTGTTGATTTCAGTGGCACCTCAAAAGACATAAGTGTGATTTCGGAAGTCATCCTATTTGTGGTGAATGTGGTTTTGAAAGTGTATGATAAGTGTAATATTGAGAATGATTTATAAATCTGAAAGTTTGTAATAATTCAAGTACAATAATTTTGTGATGTGATTTTATGATATTAGTGCTTAGTATTTTGTAAGTCTTTTATCATTTTGGTTTTCTTTCCCCTTCTGCGTTGCTTACATTTAGTAGTTTATGTAATTTTTTGGCATGATAACTTAGTTTGTGCCTGTGAAGCATTCATTTACCAATACTTATTAATTAATAAAGTGAGTCACGGTATTTTTTTTATTAAATTTCAAAATTGTCTTGATTCATTAATGGAATCTCATCGCTGATTTATCAGCGATACCACGAACAAAACAATTTCAAATAAAAATGCTGTGACAAACAAAACCTTTGCACTTACAACACACATTCGTCTACTCAATTTTTTATTAATTAAAAAGTAAACATTTGTCAATATTAGATGCATGTACGTGCGTTTTATTATAGTGTTTTATAGATTGTTTCGTTACTTGTTAAGAAAATTTAGGTAGTGTTTGGTTTAAAAACGATTTTGAGTTTTCTGTTTTTAAATATGTGTCAAATATGAGAGGAGTGAAGTGATGAAGAAGGTAATGGAAGAAAAATGAAGAGACGACGGAGAGGATAGAAGGACGATGAAAGAATGACGGAGAGTTTTCTGTTTTCAAATTATTTTTCGTATTTCTATTATTTTTCAAAACATGAAAAATAAAAAAAAGTTGTTTTCTGTTTTCTACGTTAGTTTTGTTTTTTAAATTGATCGTTTTCGATAATATGCATGCATCTTGCGCATTTTTGCATGAACGAAAATCTAAAACTAAAAATGACAAACCAAACACAGCCTTAGTTTATTTACGGGCATTGGCCTCAGTAATGTTCAATGCTTTTTTGTGGTCGCACCATAACCTTTCAAGGTTGTTTTTAATCTTAGCCCTTAATTCATTTTTTTCACAACATTTTTACATGTACATTTCATTGTAAAATAAATTGGATCGGTTATGAATTGGGAACATTTTCTTGCTGGAATATTTGAATGTGGTAAGCATAGCTGATACTCATATCTAGATAAAAAATAGAATCTAGCATCTTACAAAGTAGAAAAGATTACTAGAAACTTCAAAATGGGTTGTAATTCATAATAGAGAAAGCATTTTGTTTGCCTTAGCTTTCACATGAACGTGCAGCGTACGAAACAACTAATAATTATATATGTTGATAATTATAGAAGTATCATTCAATTGAAATGAGTAAAACTTCCTACCAACCTCATATGTATATTATGTCACGTTGTTTCGGCTACCTGGGTGTAAATTTGATGATGGCGACTTGGTCTCATTATTACGGAAATAGTCGCTTTTATTAAGTAACAATATCATACAAGATGTAGCTGAGAGGTTATCCTCGTAGTTCTCAACAAGGTTCATCTTTAATGTAACCTTTAGTGATTAAATATTAATACGGGCAAATGACTAAAAAGCTACACCATAATTGAAGGGGGCAAAAGGACTATAATTGTGCCGACGAGCAAAGCAGATCACCAATGATAATAATAATAAGAAGGATGCTGTTTTAAGATCATGAAATTATTGGAAGGACAAAATTTCTCAGCATTTTAGTCTCAAGGACAGATTTTAAGTATTTTAGCCTGAAGGACAATTTTCTTTAGGTATCAGTTTTTAGGTATCAGTTTGTAGTTATCGGTAGCAGTTTTTAGGTATCAGTTTTTAGTTCGGTAGCAGTTTTGGAAAAATGTTTGTCCTTATGAATAATTTGGAAAAAATGTTTGTCCTCGTGAATAATTTTTAGGAGAATGTTTGTCCTTGTGGTTAAAATATTAAGGTCATGTCCCTGAGGCTAAAAATATACAAATTTTTGTCCAGAAAATTATTGTCAAGGACAAAATTTCTCAGCATTTTAGCCTCAAGTACAAACCTTCAGTATTTTAGCCTGAAGGACAACTTTTTTTAGTATCAGTTTTTAAGTTTTTAGGTATCAGTTTGTAGTTATCGGTAGTAGTTTTTAGGTATCAGTTTTTAGTTCGGTATCAGTTTTGAAAAAATGTTTGTCCTTATGAATAATTTTGAAAGAATGTTTGTCCTTGTGAATAATTTTTTGAAGAATGTTTGTCCTTGTGGGTAAAATATTGAGGTCGAGTCCTTAAGGCTAAAAATATACAACTAGTTCATGTCTGATGGATAATAAAACATTTTGGAGGGTTTTCCGTGAATTTTGACAATTTTGGCAGCGTCATATGGTAGAAGGCAAACGGAACAAAATGAAAAGAATACTGCTTTGGTGTCCGCCACCGACAAAAAGGGATTATTCTTTCCGTTTACATAAATTAAAGGTAGCTTTTCTTGCATCGTCGTGTTAACTAAGCAAACTGTTACACTGTGTATGCTAATGCTAATGCTATTGGTTATATAGTTGCAAGATTGTGACTGAATGATAGAAATTCAAACTAATGAGCTGGACCTTGTTGCGTGGCATATTAATCGTTTATAGCAGCCGTTCAAATAACGTCAACCCACGATTTGCATGCAACTCGTAATACAAAATGATGGTGCATATTTAGAAAGGGACAACTGCAAACCCGTTCGAGCATTTGGTGGCATATTGGGTTTATATCAAATGTGACTTTTACATTAGTTTTCCTTAAATGTGTCTCGCCGCTTCAAAGCGGAGCGATTTAGTAAAACACAAAAATTACATCATAAACTCAACACCATTTATTATTCTGGTTAATTAATGATGATTATGATGATACTAAATTACCTTTAATTGTTATCGGTAATTTTTCATGTTTGCTGCTACGATAACGTTGTGATAGAGTTAAGTGTGTATCCTTTGTAAAATTTATGTAATTTATTATATAAATTGGCATTTTATAAGAATCTTGTTCGAAATAAAAAATGTTTTGATTTTGTTATTGTATAGGTTGTTGCATTGGGAAATAAGTAGTGATATACATACATATCTATTGTTAAGTTAAAATGTGGCACAACACCTCCACTCAAATAGAAAAACAAGAACAGAACTACTAAAATCAAATAGAAACAGCAAAAATATACAATTTTTATAGTGGTTCGACCAAGTTCCGTGCCTACGTCTACTTAATCTTATTAACTTCGGATTTGTCATAAGTACAAGCACCATTACAATGATTTTAGATCTTGAAAGCAAAGTATGGTTGGGATTACAGCACTTAGTGACAAAAATGGAATTGAGAGAGTAAAAGGTGAAGAGTATGGACCGAAGAGATCCAAAAGTCCCCTCTATGTTGCTCTAGTCTTTCTATTTATAGCAGTAATCGTCCATCATAGTCGCTAGATCATGTAAGAAGGGATAAGATTTCAGATCCGAAATGATGGCGAGGAAGTAAAAGTCAATCTGATGCAAAAAATCATGTCGGCATCCACCACAATTGCGGTCGGTACCGACTATATTGGTCGTCATAGCAACATGAGCTCCCCATATTTATACAAGCTCTAACCTTCCAAAGTCTTTAGATGTGTCCACCTTAGAAAATCAACTTAGTGCCGACCATAAAACTTATTAACAGCCGATCAAATTATTTTAAATTCGAAAACTTCAAATGTCGGTAACTTTTCCGTTTGAGCACCGATTACAAAACTTTATCTCTGAAAAGTGATCGGAAAATCGGCACGAACGCAATGGTGTAACTTTCATGGCGAAATTACAATGTTTGTGAAATTCTTATTTTTAGCCTTATTTTAGCATATTAATTTCTTATTAACTTTTACGAGGTGTTACAAGGTTAGAACAACATTACGGTGACAGGTAAAGTACATATTTTAACCATAACACTAGTGTGACGACCGTCTCATACCACCCGCACATCAATGACCTAAAAGCGCGCTGTAACCGTGCCAGGCTGATATGGAACGATCGTCAAGGTTGAAATTTAAAGTAGAAAACCTGTTGCATATCTTACAATGCATGGATAAAATATAATATAGAAAATATACAACAGAATATAGTGAGCCATAACAAATGAAAGTAACATCTCCACTAAATCATGAGTTATGGTACAAATGGCATAATAGCTTAGTACAACATTTCTTCACTACATCCCTTAGATTACATAGAAATAGACAGCGGAAACTTCAAATATAGAGTAAAATGTCATAGCTTCTCCAAGCTCGTCTTTGTACAACAATTGTGACTCCAAACCTGTCATCTAGTCTACTCTTTTAAGAGTATCCAAGATGATAAGAGGAAACATAAAACCTTAGGTCAGACAACAGTATGGTGTAAGCGGTAAATGACTATCAAAAGCTATACTGGAAAATAAGGTACTAGACCGGTACAAAAAAAACCATACCTGACATGTCCCTGCAACCAGAGAGTTAGCACATAATAATAAGATATAATATGCTACTCAAATAAACGACAATATGATACTATAACAGAACATGATAGAAGAATCTAACCAGCCTCCTCCACTGACCCTATTCCCAACCCTTCTCCAGCATTCCTATAGATGATAGTTTACCCAAGAGAAATAGCAAACATAACAACCACATCAACCATAGCGTCCATCAACCAAAATCTAGCTATCATCTTCTAAAGCCTTGAACATACGATAACTTGTATGACCCCGTCTTTGCTTGCCAGAGACTAATGAAAATCTCGGTTCTCGGTTGTGTTCCCCCGTACTTTCAGGTCTGAAATCTTGCACGATTGTCTCCTACAGTACCTCCGGACCGTCTGACACTAGTCCCTCTCGGAGGGGGCCAGGATACACGACTAATGCTATCAGCCCTCGGGTGCCGCCGCATATATTACCACTACTTGAACACAACCAGAACACTCCGAGTTATCAACGATTCCTTGGCACTACTAAATCTTCAGAGCTATCACAACTCCAATCCATTTTCGGGCACGAGTCCTGCCACTCAACCCAGTCCATTATACCACAGCCTCGTTCCATCCTGAGCTGTCTATCAACTCCTTCGATCATACTCTTTTTCTGAGCCCCCGACCGAAGAGCCAAAACTTCATCATGCTATAACTTCCAAACCGTAGAAGCAATCAGCGAGCCACAACTTCCAGCATGATCCACTAAAGCCCCAGAGTCTCTACCCAGTTCTCACATCCAATAGAGCCAATAATTTGGATCGGTACCGATCTGATCCAATTGGATTGGTGTCGATCCAAATACTTAACAATTTTTGACTCCATTTCTCTTCCAGCCTCCAGTTCACTCCCTCTAGATGCCATAGACCCTTAGTCATCCCTCTTAGCCTTCAGGTCTTCTCGTTCCAATGAAGATGATCCATCCAATCTTCAACACTTGGCCTATCCTCCGATCCAACTTCATAAAGCCACTCTAGAACCCATGCTTTATTCCCCCTATGAGTCTCCCCTCAATTGGAGCTCAAAATTCAGATCGGTACCGATCGGATCGGATCGGTGCCGATCTAAAGACTTAGCTCCAACTGTGGTGCAATTCATATGACTTCCTCCTGACATGCTCTAGAGCCCATCCTCCAAGTTTCGTACAATTTCGATGAACTTTGCTCCCGATATGCTCCAATCACCAATCTAAGTCCTAAAACGTACACAAGACTAGCAAAAGAATCAAGCATAGCAAGCAGTTCAAACATAACAACGAATCAAACATAGAAAATCATCCAATTACATCCAATATAAACATACAAATCATCTGATCCAATCTACCATCATAATTCTAGCATAGATCTAATCTAACACATAGAATTTCATAGCTAAATAAACACAAATGACACTAGCCAATGATCTAATCCCAATTACATGTTTAATTAGGTTAATCTAGGGTTCCTAAATCTGAAATTACCTAAGTCTAATCAATTTAATTTGATAATTCTAACCTATAATCACCTAACTACAACATATAATCCATCATAAACAAGTGAGAGATCATAACCACTCACCAAATCTACCAAACCTATGAAATATAATGAAGATCCGATCCGAATAACGATAAAACAGATGAAGATGCAGCCAAAGTGATGACATCAAGCTCCCAATTGAAGATCTAGCCTCTAATTTGCAATTAGAGACGATTTCAAATGAAATCCAATGAGATGAATGGAGAATTAGAGAGGAGTTAGGGTTTGGGGCTGATTTGAAATGAGAGATAAACTTTCATATTGTCTCTCTCACCTAATATTTATAGCCAAACCTTATTAGACTAATGGGCTTGCTAATTTGGCCCATTAGTCCCCTTTTAATTCTAGCTAGTGGATTTTAAAACTTAAAACTGGTATAACTTCCTAACCACTTATCCAATATTCATATAAACCACTCTACGGAATGAGAAAACACCATCCTGAAGCAATGAAATAGGTTAGAGCTTCTAATTCGGTTTCTATCAAAAGTTATAGCCGAAATAAGGTCTCCAAGGGCAAAATGGTCATATAGAAATTCGAGAAAAATAATTGATATGTAAAACATCCCTAAAAACGATATCCTAAAATATTAGAATCATACGACCACAAATGAATTAAATAAAATTATTTTACGATACTTCGATACGTAAAATACGGGTCGTTACATTCTCTCTCCCCCCTCCCCACTTTAGGAATTTCGCCCTCGAAATACCTAAACAAACATAAGCAACCAAGGTTATCTCGCATGCCTACCAGTCACTAGCAAACACTTAGCAATCCAACTAAACAGTTAAATCAACAATAGCAAACAAAACCTATCCTAGCATGCGAAATTCTAATAGTATAAGATACAATGGTGCAAGTAGATATGACATATGGGTCTTACCACTCGAAGAGTTCTGGAAAGGCCATCCTCATACTCTCTTCAATCTCCCATGTACAATCGCTATCAACCTCACTCCATTGCACCTTAACTATCTTAACTATCTTCCTCCTAAGTTGTTTCGTCTCATTCCCAATGATTTAAAGCGACTTACGAGGTCTTGAAACTTCTGGCTCAACCTCTATTTCTTCCAACTGATCTCGTGCTACCACGATACCCGAGTCATGCACAAATTTCGGTAGATAGGATATATGAAAAATATTGTGCACACCCACCATCTTTGGAGGTAGGTCCATTTTATAAGCCAACTTCCCAATTCTCTCAATAATTGTGAACGGTCCAACAAATCTGGGTGCTAACTTTCCCTTCCTACCAAACCGAACAACATTCTTCAAAAGAGAAATCTTTACAAATACCAAGTCTCCAACTGAGAATTCCAAATCTCTTCTTTTCTTATCTGCATAACTCTTCTGACGGTCTTAAGCAGACCTCATTCGTTGTCGAATGATCTCTATCTTCTCTGACGTCTCTCTAATCATTTCAAGCCGAAGCATCGGTTTTTCACGTGCTTCCCACTAACATGAAGGCAAATTACAAGGTCGTTCATACAACGCTCCGTATGGTGTCATGTCAATGCTTAACAGATAACTGTTGTTATATGAAAACTCTACCAAACGCAAATGATCTTCCCAAGATCCTTCAAAATCTATAATACAAGCTCGAAGAAGATCTTCCAAAATCTGATTCATTCTCTCGGTCTGGCCATCCGTCTGTGGGTGATAAGCAGTGCTAAAGTGCAGCTTGGTTCCCAAAATCTCTTGTAAGCTCTTTCAGAATCCACCGGTAAACAACGGGTCTCTATAGCTTACAATACTGTTCGACACACCATGAAATCGAACAATCCACTTAGCATACAATTCTGCCAACTTGGATGTCATTCTGGTAGACTTAAAAGGTATGAATCTTGCACTCTTGGTTAGTCGATCTACTACTACCCAAATATTATCATATCCTACTCTAGTCCGTGGCAATCCATCTATAAAATCCATAGATATCTGTACCCATTTCCATTCGGGAATATTTAGTGGTTGTAGCAATCCACTAGGCTTCTTCTGCTCAGCCGTCACTAACTGGCAATTCATACACTTCGAGATGAATTTTCCAACATCCTTCTTCATACCTTCCCAGTAGTAAGTCCTCTTCATGTCTCTATCCACTTGCACCTCTAACTCTTTCTGCTCTCGGGGTGCCTTATGCCTGAAAAGCATCACTATGGATCTGGCTCCATCCTCTAAGTCGATTCGAAACTCGATCTCTCTATGCGGCGGCAATCCTATCACTTCCTCGAAGACATCAGGGTACTCTATAGCGATAGGCATAGATGACAATCCTTCCTGTGGAATCTCAAGCGAATATAGAAAGCTGACCAGTACCCCATCCTCTGATAAGCAGCGTATCACTATCGTTCGCCGTTCCACATTCCCAATTGTCACCTTTAGCTTCTCGCAATCCACAACAGCCGCATACCTCTTAAGCTAGTCCATTCCCAAAATAATTCGGAACCCAGCAAAATTAAGAACAAAGCAATCACAAGCAAAAGAACATCCATGACTCGATAACACTAAGCCATGACATATCATACAAAGACTAGTAGATCCTCCAACATGGTTCGTCATAATCAAAGGTCGGTCTACTATCTCGGGTTCCAAATCTAGTATGCATACTAAATCACCATAGATGAAAGAATACGAAGCTCCAATATAAAAAAGAACTCTAACAGAAACATCTTTAATGGGAAGCATACCTTGCACCACGACTCCTTTCCCCTTATCCTTAGTAGTAGGAGCACAAGATGAAGTCGGGACTGCAACCAAAGCATATGCCTTCACAATCTGCTTACCTTTAGGCGATTCCAAACTATCCTTCTTAATATGCCTTGGCTTATCACAGTTATAGCACTTCTTAATAGCCTTGCATTCCTTAATATAGTAGCCCTTCTCCTTGCAACCATGGCGAACAATTTCACTCTTACTTTTTCTAACCCCATTTTCCTTGTTGTTGTTACTTCCTTTTTCCATTCCACTTCTTCTTACCTCCACCGCCCTGCTGCGTTTTTGGTTCCTCTTTTTCAGCAATAGCAATAATAGCAGTCTTGTTCTTCGGGTACAAACACTCATGTCTAAGGGCTTTCTCCACAAGTTTCTCAAAAGACACTTCAATATGATCCACCAACTTCTCTCCCAAGTGGTCATCCAATCCAGTGATAAACTTCTCATTCTTCTTCAAAGGTGTATCAATAAAAATACATCCCATACTTCGACACAACATCAAATTCTACCAGATACTCAGAAGCCGACATCTCCCCTTGCTTCAACTCAGCAAATTCCTTGAACAGCACGGACTTCTGAGCCGCATGAATGAACTTCTCCTCTAATCTAGCCTTAAACTGATCCCAAGAAATTTCATCCTCTGGAGTAGCAATGGTAACAACATTCTACCAATTCATTTCTCAGCCTATCTTGAAGCAAGCTTCCTCTTCATAGCATCTTCCACATCCATATCCTTGAAAATGCATTCACAATTATCTATCCAATCTTGCACTTCAATAGATGATTCTATTCCCAAGAATGGCTTCCCTCCAAGAGTAGAATAATCCATGCAAAGCTTGGCGAAATCAATCCTAGGCACTTGCAAAGGAGCACCACCACCTAAATCTATACCAAGAGTAGTTTAGGCCTCCTCACCAGCAAAGCCACCATTGCATCGAACATGGCTTGAAAATCGAGTGTAGCAGCTTTCGATCCCGCTCCCTCTTCCACTCCTAAAGTGGAATTATTCCTAGCAGCATTCCTTATTTTATGATCCATTCTTATCTGTAATAAGAATGATTAGCTTCATTCCAAGAAAAGCTGTAATGGTACTCAAGTGTATACCATACTATATAATATTACTATATAGTATAATATCTTCATTAACAAGTACGCTCCTTCCTTTAGCGTATACTCTCGAATTTCTTCAGTTAACTCATAACCAAAGTTCTGATACCAAATATGACGACCGCCCCATACCACCCCCACATCAATGACCTAAAAGAGCAATGTAAACGTGCCAGGTTGATATGGGACGATTGCCAAGGTTGAAATTTAAAGCAGAAAACCCGTGGCATATCTCACAACGCATGGATAAATATAATATAGAAAATATACAACATAATATAGTGAGCCATAACAAATGAAAATAACATCTCCACTAAATCATGAGTTATGTTACAAATGTCATAATATCTCAGTACAACAGTACCTCACTACATCCCTTAGAGTACATAGAAACAGATAGCGAAAACTACAAATACAGAGTAATACGCCATAGCTTCTTCAAGCTCGTCTTCGTACAACAGCTGCGACTCCAGACCTGTCATCTAGTCTACTCATTTAAGAGTACCCAAGATGATAAGAGGAAACATAAAAACTTGCGTCAAACAACGGTTGGGTGTGAGCGGTAAATGACTATCAAAAGTTATACTAGAAAATATGGCACTAGACGGGTAGCATACTATAACCATACTTGACCTACCCCTGCAACCAAAGAGTTAGCACATAATAGTAAGATATAATATGCTACTCAAATAAACGACAATAGGATAGTATAACAGAACAGGATAGAAGAATCAAAGCAGCCTCCTCCATTGACCCTATTCCCAATCCCTTCTCCAGCATTCCTATAAATGATAGCCTACCCAAGAGAAATAGCAAACATAACAACCATAGCATCCATAAATCAAAAAAAAATTGTCATCTTCCAAAGCCTTGAATAAATGATAACTCGTATGGCCCCGTCCTCGCCTGCCAGAGATTAACGGAAATCTTGGTTCTCAACCGTGTTCCCCCATACTTTTAGGTCTGAAACCCCGCACGGTTGTCTCTTACAGTACCTTCGTACCATTTGACACTAGACCCTCTCGGAGCGGTCCAGGATACACGATTGGTGATACCAGCCCTCGGGTGCCCCCGCATATAGTACCCCTACTTGAACACAATCAGAACACTTCGAGTTACCAACGATTCCTTGTGGCTCCAAAATCTTTAGAGCTTTCACAACTTCAATCCATTTCCGGGCATAAGTCCTGCCACTCAACCCAGTCCATTATACTACAGCCTCGTTCCATCCCGAGCTGTCTATCAACTCCTTCGATCTACTCCTTATCCAAGCCCCCGATCGAAGAGCGAAAACTTCAATATGCTATAACTTCCAAACTGTAGAAGCAATCGACGAGCCACAACTTCCAGCATGATCCACTACAAACCAAGAGTCTCCACCCTGGATCTCGCATCCAATAGAGCCAATAATTTGGATCGGTACCGATTCGATCCAATTGGATAGGTGCCGATCCAAATACTTAACCATTTTGGACTCCATTTCTCTTCCAACCTCTAGTGCACTCCCTCTAAATGACATAGACCCTTAGCCATCCCTCTTAGCCTTTAGGTCTTCTCTTCTATGCACCATAGTCGATCTAATGAAGATGATCCATCCAATCTTCAACACTTAGCCTATCCTCCGATCCAACTTCATAGAGCCACTCTAGAACCCATGCTCTATTCCCTTATGAGTCTCTCTTCAATTGGAGCTCAAAATTCGGATCGGTGCTGATCCAAAGACTTAGCTCCAATTATGGTGTAATTCATAGGACTTCCTCCTGACATGCTCCAGAGCCTATCCTCCAAGTTTCGTGCGATTCCGACAAACTTTGCTCCCGATATGCTCTGATCACCAATCTAAGTCCTACAACATACACAACACTAGCAAACGAATCAAGAATAGCAAGCAATTCAAACATAACAGTGAATCAAACATAGCAAATCATCTAATTACATCCAATATGAACATACAACTCATCTGGTTCAATCTACCATCACAATTCTAGCATAGATCTAATCTAACACATAAAATTTCATAGCCAAATATACATAAATGACACTAGCTAATGATCTAATCCCAATTACACGTTTAATTAGGTTAATCTAATGTTCCTAAATCTGAAATTACCTAAGTCTAATCAATTTAATTTGATAATTCAAACCTATAATCACCTAACTACAACATATAATCCATCATAGACTAGTGAGAGATCATAACCACTCACCAAATCTACCAACCTATGAAATATGATGAAGATCTGATCCAAATAGTAAGAAATCAGATGAAGATGCAACTAAAGTGATGAGATCAAGCTTCTAGTTGAAGATCTAGCCTCTAATTGGCAATTAGAGATGATTTGAGATGAAATCCAATGAGATGAATGGAGAATTAGAGAGGAGTTAGGGTTTGGGGCTGGTTTGAAATGAGAGATAAAAATTCAAATTGTCTCTCTCACCTCATATTTATAGCCAAACCTGATTAGACTAATGAGCTTGCTAATTCGTCTCATTAATCCCCTTCTAATTCTAGCCAGTAGATTTTAAAACTTAAAACTGCCATAATTTCCTAACCACTTATCCGATTTTCCTATAGGACCACTTTAGGGACCGGGAAACCACCATCCTGAAGCAATGAAACAAGTTAGAGCATCTAATTTGGCTTCTATCAAAAGTTATAGCAAAAATAAGATCTCCAGTGCCAAAATGGTCACATAGAAATTTGGGAGAATTCATAGATGTGTAAAACATTCCTAAAACCCATATCCTAAAATATTAGAATCATAAGACCACGATGAATTAAATAAAATTATTTTACAATCCTTCGATATGTAAAATACTGGCCGTTACAACTAATTTATGCCGATTAGTATCCATTTACGTGTTTTGTCAATTATCCATAGCTTAGTCATCTTAACTTCATGTACGCATACGATATGTCTAACCTACCCTGAGGTATGAAATAGATGTGTGTGTGTGTGTGTGTGTGTGTGTATAAGCATCACTTTCCCCTATGGACAAGGAAACATTCCCAGTCATTCCTCGCTAGTATCCGCAACTAAGCACCGCGCAGGGCATCCACAACGTTGTATAGGCCGAATTGCCCACGTACACATGGGAACCTCCCGTTAGTGCCTAACAACAACATTACAACTAAGTAACCATGTTACTAACTCGCTTCAAAGAATTATCTAAGGGTTAACTAGCCAAGCTCCTAACACAACAATCAAACAAAATTTGATGCAATTGCATATCACATACGGAAGCTATAATAATAGGAAATGTAGTTCGTCTCTAGGCGTAACCCAAGTCTTTCTAATGATCGCTACATGACCGATGACACTCTCGACCTATGTGCACAGCCCTACTCCTCGAATATATAGTACCAACAATGCTGCCATAGAGCCGATCTTTCGCCCACCATCTAATTTAGATTGCCTAACGCAAATCAAGAAAATGTCCACTTGGTTACTCAATACCCCATATTCGAATTGAAGTAGACCCCAATGACCATTTAATACTTTAAATCCATGGCAAACCCACTTTGGTATATTCTCTAAACCTATATCCACATGGTTCCTATAGTTCGAAATGTCTCACATCAGTACAATGTATGCTCAACTACTGGTAGCCCCTTATGGAGGGTAGAATTTCATTCTATAACATTGCTGACCTCGCATTCCAACCCATACTAATAACCACGTCATTTATAATTAATTTAAATATTGGGCTAGACCCAATAATCCATGCCCATCATAAACATATTCTTAAGGCCATATAATTTCAACTGGAGAATTATTAGTGTTCATTTACATACCATAAACTTACTTCTTATTTCAATTTCACAACTGTCATTAAGTATCATTTAATACTTCTTTCCAATTAATACAATTAAGTATCATTTACTATTTCTTTTCAATTAATACAGTGAAGCATCATTTATTTCTTCTTGTCAATTAATACAATTAAGTATCATTTATTTCTTCTTTTTAATTAATAAAATTAAGCATCTTTTATTCCTTATTTTCAACTTAATACAATTAAGTATCATTTACTACCTCTTTTCAATTAATGCCCATTTTAACTTGATTATTATAACCTCCCTAACTCTTCGATCCATTGTCTTATTCATATTTAGCGCTTATTATCTATTCCTTAACTTATATTTAATCATGTATATTTAATCGATAACAGAATCATTATTATTTCTATTTATAACACTTTTAATTCTACATTTAGGGATTTGTGCATTTTAATGCGTTGGAACTATATCTTTCCCAAAAGGGAAATTTTATCACTGTAATTCTCTATAAGTTATCTAAAAAGAGGAATTGTGTTGTGTTCGGAATTATAAAGAATTACCTTTTCTATGTTTATTGAAACAGATAGTACAGTATACAGTAAACATCCCTACTTTGCACATCACTTTCCTTCGGGCATATTCCTTGTTATTTCAAATGACACACATTTATATATAATTATAAAGTTGGATAATTTATAGAAATTCACATAAAAACATTATTCATTCTAATAAATTAAAATATGAACTTAAATCTCAATCAAATTTGAATTAGTCTTCAATTCAAGTTTAATAACTTATAATATTCAAATAACAAAATTTGGAATTAACATACAATCTTATTAATGACGTATTTCATAACTTTTAGGGACAACTTTCACACTTACATTTCAGATTTAGGTGTATACAACATTTAATTAAAGTTAACAATCTACTAAATATGTAGGCAAGAATCTAAAGTTCATTATATACATATACATACATACATACATACATAATTAAGGTCCAAAATGCTATAAATCCAATATTATGTAAAAAAAATATAATTTCTCACTCACCTCTTAGCATCCAAATCTCCATATCTAATTTTGTTCTCCTTATTTAACTCCCTTTCTTTCTATCAAAATATGTATCAAAAGAGCATACATATCAATTAGAATTATATATCTAAGAAGAGATTTGAATTAAGCGTATCTTTAAATTTAGATTTAGAATTTACCTCTTCTTTATAGAATCAATTCACCCCTACACTTCTTCTCCTTTATTTTCTTCTATTCTCTACTTATATATATATATATATATAATATTTTATAATTTTTACAGTTCCTAGAATTAGTGGAGAAGAGAAAATGGTAGAGCTTCGCTCTTTGATTAAGAAAATATAAGAAGAAAAGTGATTGGCTAGACCTGTATTTATAGATGCACGAACCAATCTATTTATTAGATTAAATTATATTTAATTCAGACTATTAGGCCAAGGTTAAACCCCCCAAGCACCACTCGTTAACCGGTCGATCGCTGCCTATAGGCGGTCAAGCCTTAGGGGTGATTGGTCCTAGTATGGCAGTCGATCGGTTGGCTTTCTAATCATTAAATATTTATTTTCCTTCTTTATTTTAAAATGATAATATTTATTACCTTTACCCGCATCAATTTTATTTATTTCCTTTTCAGCGCTAATTTAATTAGATTTAGCACAGCCAATTACTTTAGCATTAAGATTTATATCTAATATTTACTTTAATCCTAACTCGTTGATATTTATTTTCTTAACTTGTTTTGAGTCAATTCCAATTCGAAATCTTTAAGTGCCAATAACTTATTTGTTTGAACCTCGATCATAAAACTTTATATGATTAGGAAATCGCTAAGAATACAGTGGTGTAAGTTTCATAGCCAAATTATAAAGTTTGTAAAATTATATTTTGAATTTTGATAATTATTTATTTATTCTTTTTAATTAACTACTGTTTAATTTACGGGGTGTTACATTCTCCCCCTTAAAAGAATTTCATCCCCAAAATTCCTCAGGGACTGAATCATGTAACATAGCACGCAACCATTCTAAACTATCCAACTAATTAGTATGCAACCAATTTTGCAGCCAATCATGTATAAGTGCATTGTGTATTAACACATATGATATATATGTTGAACAATACTAAAACAACACCTTCCATATAATGCTCTCTTTTAAAACAATTTTGAATATATGGTGCAAATATATATACTGGCAGTCCTATATGTGTGCATACTTTCAAAAGTCAAAAATCCTTTTCACACAACAATTTCCATGCTCCTACAAATAAGAGTATGGTCAACAAATTTTGCATCGAATCCCTACCATCCAATACCTAACACATAATTTCTAACATCCAGAATTTTGAAAATCCAGTTTTCCTATATCTATAGTCTTATGCCGGAAAAGGAATTAGATGGAAACTTTTATATTTCCACCCTTCTTGTGTACCCATTCTGCCGTACCTTGGAATCTTATTTTTTGCTCCCAAATCTTTTCTAACTTTTCCAAGTGTGGTTCGCATAAGGGAGTTTAAAAAAAACGGAAATATTTTATAAACAAGTTTTGTTTTACTATCAACAAGGCGTGTAAAAAGAAATTCCAAAGCTAAAACAACTTTTTGCTCATCATTTTCTATGTTTTACATGTTGTTACTCCTATTGAACAGTAAAATTCATATTTGATAACTCGTTGACGTTCCCTACGCTAAGCATATAGCATTTCTACAATCGAAAATATTCTCTTTTTCCATTCTAAATCTTTTGAATTTGTGAAATAGTTAGAAAATTTTAAGATAAAACTCACTTTTCAAAACTTTTTTTTCAAAGTGTTTTATATTTTAAAAATCAAAGATTTTTGAACAAATTTCTTTTTCTCCAAAGTATTTGTTTTTAGCTTTCTAAAACAAACCATGCTGCATCCCAACATAGTCGGGATTCAATCAATGGGTTAACACCTATGATTGACCTTAGCCTATTATGCAATAAATTTTCAAATTTTAAAAACTTTTTCTTTTATTTTAGAACAATATTCAACACATAAATACATTTATAAATTTTAGCTTTTAAGGCATAGGGATAATGACTCATGGTTTCGCAACAACCTTTCCATGTCCCTCGCTCGCTAAAATTTATTTCTCCATAATTCCAAAGTTTTTGGGACTTAACATTATTTACTTTTAGTAGCTAATTTGATAAATTTCATAATGTATTTTATAAATTCCAGTCTTACTTTGCATTAATTTAGTGCCTTCATGAGATTTCCTTATTTATATCGTTTTCCAATCTATATAGCAGTTAATTCAAAAAATCAACAAAGAAATAAAAAGGAAAATTTCTCAAAAAATATCGTGTACGTTTTTATACAAACAGTGACAACTAATGCTTATAACCCAAAGCCTAAAAGAAAAAATTGCTAGAAGCTGCCCTTCAACCGCAACTGGTATTAATGATGTTGTGGCTCTATCACTTCTTATTTAAATAAATAGACAGTTTTGGTATGCTATACTACTACAACCCACATGTCGTAACTTATCTTTTTGGCTTCTACTAAATAAGGTCCATCCATTACTTTAATTATTACAACCAATTATGGGACAAATTGTGCATTTCCACACTACAGTGGGTAGAAATATAAACTACATACATTTAGAATAACTCATCGGAAAATTAGCTTAGGGGAATAAATTTTCTTCCACGTATCTTTCCTTCTTGAGTTAACCAATGTCCTCTATGTGTGTTTAACATCTCATCATCCTCTTCTCCAAATATGTTACTATCTTTATTTAATCTAAATCCCTTGATAATATTCAAATTTGGGTATATACATTCTTTATCTTTGATCTTTCATGCGAGTAGGCTCTATGAGTCGCAAAAGTGTACTTTGATAACATTCCTCATTCCCTTGTGGGTTCTTCTTATGGCTTTCACACAAACCAAATTAAACATTCCTAGGTTCATACCAATATTCCTTATATTCTATGAGGAATCTTTGTTGCTACTCTACGAGCATTCACAGTTATCTCCTACGTAGCCTTAACTTTTACCATGTCTTATGTGACAACCGCCCCACACCCCCGATGCTCATACATGCAACCAACAAGCAGAAAAACATATATAATAACCTACATACATCTATATTAACATACATATAATACATCCAAGCAACCAATATGAGATTAATAATAAAATAGCCTAAATCTATCAATATCGTCAAAATAGTGCGTGTTAACCGGATTTTTAACCCAATAGAATTCAAAGAAAGTTATAACATCTATGACAAGTCAAAACATCTCAAGAATCAACCAAAAGGACCAGAAGAAAAAGAAGAGAAAAACCCAAGTGGAAAGATGCCAAAATAAGCTAAGGTAATGGATCGCTAGCGTTCCATCACCTATGGATCGCTAGCGATCCATAAGGCTTGCTCATGGACCCTCCAAACTTCTTGCATCATGATCCAATATCTTTTCTAGGGATGTCTGCCAAGTTTCATGATATTCCAAGTTTCATCTGATTCCAATCACAGTTCAATGCAACTTGTACACGAATCTCCATCAAAACAAGGCAATTGGTTATGAAATTACATGAAAAACATCTACATAAGGCAAGGAATACAACCTAAGTGAAATGATCCAAGAATATTCTAACTACATGGATCGCTAGCGATCCATTTCCTATAGATCGCTAGCGATCCATCAGTTCAAGTCAGATCACTGTGAAATTTTTGGAGCGCCTTCGTATCATTGAGTTTAGGTCTTTGGCAAAGCAACCTAGCCCAATAGCTCTCCAATCCCTATAAATACTCATATATCTACAACATAAAGGGGATCTTTTGGACAGGCTACTGAAACTTTGTAGAAACTATTCGTCACTCCTCCTCCCACACAACAGTCTCCTAGGGGTTCACTGTGATTCTCTAGTAACTCTTGCACTTGTGACTTGATCCAACTTAGGAGATTCAATCATATTGTAATCTGATTCCACTTGTAAAAACAGTCAGTTAATAGAAAGTTATAAAGTGGATGTAGGCTTCATTAAACAGCCGAACCACTGTAAAAATCTTCTTGTTCCTCTACTTTTATGTGATCTACAATTGCTTTTTCTATTTTATTTGCCTTGATAAATAGGGCTGGTGCTTTCACACTCAATTCAGGGTGTTGATCCATTTTTTAGGTTAGCATTTTGGTGCTTCCACTAAGAACCCAACTCAAGCTCAGATCTAGCTATCTACTTTGGATCAGACAGGTTCAGAAGTTAGATCCTCAATCTTTGCTTATAAGATTTGCTACTGAGAATCGATGGCACCAGGAAGAAAGAGAACTACTTCCGCAAGATCCATATGAGCTATAATAGCCGGAGATGAAACCAATCCTTAGCAAGTTGAAGTCAACGGCGCCAACAGCCCATTAGTCAGAGCAAATTCTGGTGCTATGAGATTAGGTGTCGGGATCATCTATCCAGCATGAAGTTGTCACTAGAGGCAAGTTAAACAAGATGGTTGGTGAAACCAATTAAAAGATGAAGAACACCCAAGAAGCTCTGATGGAAAAATTAAATACCCTCCTAACCTTGCAATCGTTTGTTGCTCCGAGAATCATGCCAGAGCTCGTGGTTGCAACGGAGCATGAAATTTCTTCTGTTTCTGGCCTAAATAGAAGGAACGGAAGAAAGCTGTAAAAAGGAGTAGTGGGCGAAGCTGCAGGAATCACTATGGAAGGAAATGCAAGCACTCCACCAACTGCAAAGCAGCTTGCCATAAGCTTGAATCTGGGAACGAAAAACCTACGGGAAGATATAGCAGTGGATCTCTCCGACTTTGAAGATGGTGAACAACTTGATGACGACGAGTTGAAAGAAAACACTAACGCACTCAATACCACCATAGAGGTCCAAACTTCCCTACCCGAACAACCGCAAGCCAACAAAACTTCGAGGAAGTGGCTCTCCATAAGACATGAGAGCCTAGGCTTCAACCCACTTACCAAGATCGCTTACATGATCAAACACTTGGTGTAGTCACTGACAGCCGACCCATGGACTACCGAACATCAGAAGCATATATCGCGGACATGATCAAGCGTCTAATGGATGAAAGTAAGAATAGGAGAGATGATGAATGGGGATCCGCTCCAAGCCAGACTCCCTTCACCGATGATATTCTGAATGAACGATATCCTAAAAATTTCACTATGCTGACTATTCCATCCTACGATGGAACTAGGGACCCGAAACCTCACTTGTATAAGTATAGTTGATACATGGATGGAGTGAACGCTTCAAATGCTGTTCAATGTAGATGTTTTCCAATACTTCTGGAGGGAATTGCTTCCATGTGGTTTACTAGGCTCCCACCTAAATCCATCTTCACTTTCAAAGAATTAGCAACAAGGTTCCTCGATCAGTTTAGCCTTCATACGGCATAACCAAAAGACGTGATGTCCTTATCGGGCCTATTCCAAAGACGAAATGAATCTTTGAAATCCTTCATGAGTCTGTTTAACACCACGGTCACTAAAGTAAGTAACCCAAACGAAGATATGGTCTTCATGGCTCTGGTCAGTGCCATCAATCCCGACATTGAGTTCAGAAAATGGATCAAGTTGAAACAACCTACCATCAGGAAGGAAATTAATCGAAAGGCGAGCCAGTACTTTAGCTTGGAAGAGGCAGAGGAGCTAGAAGAAAAACTGCCAACCTACAGCCAATCAACGTTGGGCGGAATTGTATGACGGTGAACCAAGACGCAAATACTTCTAGGATCGTTGTAGGAAATGCAGGGAAGGATGGGAATCAGAAAAGGAAGAACCAGAATTCCACCAAGCGAAACAAAGGTAACAAGCGACTTAAAGGCCTAAGGCCCGAAGACTACACCTCGCTCAATGATACTCCAAAGAACATCTACTTTGCGGCATAAGGGACGGAGGATTACAAGAAGTCGCCTAAAAAAAGTAGGGGTGGGCGCGGGTCGGTTTGGTGCGGTTTGGAGTCCAAAGCGCTTCCGCACCGCATCAAACAGTTAATCAAAAAGACAAACCATTATACTAGTCTTTTACTCAACTTTGACTTTTTGTGTTAAGCATAACGAGTCCAAACAAGAAAGGCAGCCCAAACGAAAACAAGAAGAACGGTACTAAAGGTCCTCGGACTTCCAGGCGGTTTTTCTTTTGGGCAGCTGTGAAACCCATTCGATCTACAAACTAGGACAGGAGGCTGCTTACCAAATTCTTAGGGCCGTGGTGAACTGGTCGTCCCATACCTTCTGCCTATCTCATGTGTGTGGAACCAGGTCTTTTTCGGTTCCAGCTTAACTTGTAGGCGAGCGAAGTGAGGCGACCAACGGGACCGATCCATTGACCGAAGGAGTCTTATATACGACCGAAGGTTCGGTTTCGGTCCGGTTTGAATGTAATACAGTTCGGTTTCGGTCTGGTCCGGTTTGAACCCATATTAAATATGAAATAAGAGAATTACTTTCATCAACAATCAATTTACGAAGGTGGAACTTTTACACTTAAAGGTTAAACACAATGCTATACTGAAATGAAAGATTAGTTCTTAATTGTATGAATATTTCAATTTAACATTTACCTACAAGTGAGATTTTTTTGGTAGATTAACTAAACATCAACATTAATCAATGCATAATCATTAAAGAAAATGACTAGGATTATAATTAGCATTTATCCAAAAAAATAAGATGAAAAATATTATACCAAAACTATAACTTCTTCCTTTATGACAGCGATTATTATTAGTATAACAACAACATACGCTAAAAATAGAATGTACATCATTAGAATCTAAAATAAGATAGGAGTTGCTTATATTTTTATCATAAGATAGCTAATGTTAATTTTCGGTTCGGTCCGGTTTAATATGGTTGGTTCAATCATCCAAACCGCAACTGAACCGTATCGATGCGGGTTGGTCCGGTTTGAGGTATTTGCTTCGTTTAGAAGATTCGGTGCGGGTTTTCGCACCGTTTTTGCGGTCTGGTGCGGGCGGTTTCCGCATAGCGGTGTGGTTTATGCCCACCCCTAAAAAAAAGCAACTGAACAACAAAAGCATTCTGGGAATTATTTCCGCTTTCATGAAACACACGATCACAACATGAATAAGCGTCGTCACTTGAAGAACCTGATTGAAGAGCTGATTTGGGAAAATAAGCTTCAACAGTATGTGAGGAAGCCGCAAAGTCATGACCATCCTGCAACACCTCAAGCTCCTAGAGACCAAGGAAATCAAGCTGAAATGAGTGAAGAGGGATCTAGACGGACTAACCAGAGACTCATCATCGGGATAATATCTATAGGACCACATCCCGTACAGAGGAGTTGGAAAAAATGGAGCGATATGTAAGCTCACTAAGATGCACTCCGAAAGATTCGTGCTTTGTGATTGAAGATGGAACTCCTGCCAAGCATCAGAGGACCCTGAATGATGACATAGTGTTCCAAAATCGAGACTCTGAAGGAATAAAAGCTCTAACCCTTGACCCTATGGTCGTGACGGTGGGAATCGGACCAACGGTGGGTCGGCGAGTATTGGTGGATAGTGGCAGTTCTGTGAATATCCTTTTCAAACACACGTTTGATTAGATGAAGATCAGTATGAAAGACGTATCTGCTTGCTGAACAAAGATCCAAGGATTCATCGGTGAACCTAAGCAACCTGTCGGAACAATCGATTTATCCATAGAACTCGGAGAAGGTGACCGAAGAGTCGTCCTCATCTAAACCTGTGTGATTGTAGATGAAATATCCACCTACAATGCTTTCTTGGGTCGGCCCGCTGTAGTATATTTCAGGATTGCTTTAGCTCAGTGGTGTCAAACTATGAAATTTCCAACAGAGAATGGAGTTGGAGTGATCAAAGGAGACAAAGTGTCGCTAGAGAATGCTACATCGTAGAACTACACGAGTCTAGAAGAAAGGAAAATGGGAAGAATATGGGGAGAACTCTTCACATTCGTGAACCTACTGAATAGCAACTACAGAGCCTCCCCTGGCATGGGAACCATAACCAATTCGACAAGGCTTTGGACCCTGGAAAGAAGAGTTCAAGGGAGGAACAGGTAGCACCGGCAGAATTGACGATGTCTTTCCCAATCGATATGGATGACCCAACACTGGTCCTGAAAATTGGATCACATCTTTGAAACAAGATGCAACTGGAACTCATCAAATTTCTTCATGCTAACCTAGACGTATTCGCTTGGACACATTTCGATATGTGCGGGGTTTCACCAGAGATTGCATGCCATGCACTTAATATTCATCCTAAGTATACACCAGTGAAGTAGAAGAGACGCAGCCTAGGACCCGAACGGTCCAAAGCGCTGAGTGAAGAAGTGGATAAGCTGATGGCGAATGGTTTTATTTGCGATGCAACTTACCCCAAATGGGTATCCAACCCGGTCTTAGTCAAGAAGTCTTATGGAAAATGGTGAACTTGCATTGACTACTGGGACTTGAACAAAGCTTTCCCAAAAGACAGCTTTCCTCTACCGAGAATCGATCAACTTATGAACTGGACAGCTGGACATGAACTACTATCATTTATGGATGCTTACTCGAGGTACAACTAGATCATGATGCATGAATCTGACCAGGAAAATACCAGTTTCATTACTGATCTAGGATTATATTGCTACAAAGTAATGTCCTTCGACTTAAAGAATGCTAGGGCAACCTACCAACGACTAGTGAACGCCATGTTCAAACATCAGATCGGGAAGACTGTGGAAGTTTATGTAAATGATATGTTGGCTAAATTGCGCATAGCTACAAATCACTTGGACAACCTCGCCGAAATGTTTGAAATACTCCGCAAATACAGAATGAAACTCAATCCACTTAAGTATCACTTCAGGATAACCTCTGGAAAGTTCTTGGGATACATTGTAGGCGCCAGAGGCATCGAAGCAAATCCCGAATGAACTACCACTTTATGGGAAGTTGAGGCCCTGAGGAACAAGAAGGAGTTACAAAGCTTGAATGGAAAAGTTGCAACACTAAGCCGGTTCATCTCAAAAGCAACCGACAAATGTGTACCGTTCTTTGACATGCTAAAGAAGGGAAAGAAGAACTTCGAATGGAATCAAGCTTGTCAAACTGCGTTCAAAGAGCTACTACGACACATGGAAACCCCGCTAATCCTCTCCAAGCCTATAGATGGAGAAGACTTGTTTATCTACTCAGCAGTCTTGCCCCATGCATTAAGTGTCGCGCACGTACGAGAGGAAGCTTAGATCCAGCGACCCGTATATAAAATCAGTAAATGATTCACTAGAGCCGAGAAGAACTATCTAAAACTGCAAAAAATTAGCATGTTGCCTCTTGATCGCATCCAGAAAGCTAAGACCATACTTCCAGGCACACCCGATCAAAGTACTAACAGATCAACCCTTGAAGTAAGCATTGTACCTCCTCGAGACCTCTGGACGCTTATCAAATGGAACGTCAAATTGAGTCAATATTAAATCACTTACCACCCTCGAAGGTCGATCAATGGGGAGGTACTGGCAGACTTCATTGTCGAGTTTACGATACGATATAACGAAGAAGAAATTACTCCGGAAGTGGAGACATGTTGGAAGTTGTTCATTGATGGTGCATCTAACAACTTCTGCTCGGGGCAGGAGTAGTGCTCGAAACCCTCGAAGGATGATCCATTTGCTATGCCTTACGCTTGGAATTCCCTGCAACAAATAACAAAGCAGAATACAAAGCATTGATAGCTGGGCTGAAAGTCATGAAGGAACTCGAAATAAAGTCTGTACACATCTATAGCGACTCTCAGCTAGTCGTCTGCCAGGTGAAAGGCGAATACCAAGCTTGGGGAGAGGACCTCGCCTCATATCTATCTAAAGTGCATGAACTGCTGAATGACATTGAACATTACACCATAACTTATATCTCGAGGGAACAAAACACGAAAGCGGACTATCTAGCCAAACTGGCTAGTTCCAGAGAAGTTCAATCATTGGGGCTAGTCCCAGTTGAAACTCTGATCACTCCAAGCATAAGCGAGATGGATATCGATTAAATTTTCGAAACAACCGAAGAACCAGAACGTGGATGACATCGATCAAGGACTACCTGCTTAGAGGAACACTCCCTTTTGATAAGAACTAACGGAAAATGCTCTTTCAAAATGCACCATGGTTTGTAGTACAGGATGGGATGCTCTACCGAAGAGGATTCTCTATCTCCATGCTCAGGTGTGTGATCAACGATGAGGCCTGAAGAATCCTCAGGAAGTTCATGAAGGCAACTACGGAGATCACACTGGGGGGCAAACCCCCACTAAGAAGGTCCTTCGATATGGGTATTTTTGGCCAACAATAAAGCACGATGCAGCAGATTATGTTAGATGGTGCGACCAATGCCAAAGATTCGGCAAGATCAAAAGAACTCATTCGATAGAGCTGACACAAATAGTCAGCCCGTGGCCATTCACGATCTGGGGAATCGATTTGATTGGTGTATTACCAATGGCTAAAGGAGGAGCCAAATATGCTATCGTTGTTGTTGACTATTTCACTAAATGAGCCGAAGAGGAACTGTTAGCCACTGTTACCACCAAGAAAGTTATTAATTTTGTCACTAAAAACATTATTGCTGGTTTGGAGTGCCACAACGGATAACGGGAGTCAATATGAAAGCGCTGAGTTCAAAGACTTTTGCAAACGCTTCCGAATCGAGAAAAGCTTTTCCACTGTTGCACATTCGCAGGCAAATGGGCAAGTGGAAGCAGTGAACAAGATCATTAAGTCCACCATCAAAAAGCGGTTAACTAAAGCTAAAGGGAATTGATTGATGAGCTTCCACTCGCGCTCTGGGCTTACATGACAACGCACATATCTGCTACCGGGCACTCCCCGTTTGTCCCGGCACAATGATCCTGGTCGAGCTAGAAGTCCCCTCCCATTGAGGGAAAAACTTCAATCAAAGGCAAAACGAGCAGCTCCTACTCGAGTCGCTCGATATGGTCGATGAGAAGAGGGAAGAAGCCGATTTAAGGACTGCCGCTCACTAAAAAAGGGTCACACGATATTTCAATTCCAAACTCCATAACCATACTTTCGAATTGGGAGACCTTGTCCTCAAACCGGTCTACCCTATACCAGGAACATTCGGACCAAACTGGAAAGGGCCCTATATGATCGGCCAGAAGCTAGGGCATGGCACATTCAAGCTAACAACCATTGATGGAACCCAAATTCCCCGAGCTTGGAACAGCCAATCGCTACGTCGATACTTTATCTAAGACTATCTTATGTATTTCCTATTTCCAGCAAATAAGCCATCCCGGAATACCGAAGGCATTGTAAATAGGTAGAAATTGCCCAAATTTTATTAATAAAGTAGCTTTACTTACTGAACCAATAAAATTGAGTTCACAAACGTACCTGATGAGTCGACGGGGTCAAATCGACTCAAACATCCAATCACTGCTTGAGATAGTGGAACCACACTCAAGTACGCCCCATCTAGCCATCGAGTCGATGGAAGCAAATCGACTTGAAATGTTGGATCGTCGGAACTCGATCCCTGCCTTCTAAGAACTTGTGCTGCTATGGCAACACCTAGAAGGCCCAAATCAAAGTCGTGCATTTCATAAGTCGCGCACTGCTTCTTAGGTTGTGGAATCACGCCCAAGCAAATATAATTACTTAAGCCATGCACTCCCATAAGCCGAACATCACTTCTTGAGCAATGGAACCAAGCTCTCGAAGCACAAACTCCTCACATTACCCGAATGTTAACCCAAAAAATGGATCAACACCCTAGTTTGAGTGTGAAAGCACCAACCCTGTTCTTACAGAGCAATAATATGAATAATAGATATAAAAAGAAAGTAGGAACAAAAAGGAGACAAGAAGATTTTTATAGTGGTTCAACTTTTAACGAAGCCTATGTCCACTTTATAGTTTTTACCATAGACTGATTGCTGTTACAAGATGTATTTGATTACAAAGTTTTTGAGTATCCTTAGCTAGATTGAATCTCCAAGGTTGGGATCCACTGAAGAATCACAGTGAACCCCTTTGAAGATTGTTGTGATGGAGATGAAGAGTGAAGTTAGCTTCCAGTAGAGTTTCAGCTATCAGTCCGGAGGCCTCTTTATGTTGCAGGAAAGATGGTATTTATAGAGGTTGGAGAGTTGTTGGGCCAAGCCCGTTCGTCGGATGCTTGTATATGATCATGGGAAGGAAAAGTGGAAGTACTGTAGCGACCCGAGCCAAAAGCATGGATCGCAAGCGATCCGTAGAATATGCCCGAAGGCGAACCAACTCCTTAGCACTTCCCATTGCTCTGTTCCATTTGAGTCTCAGCGATCCTATGATAATGTTTGGATCGTTGGCGATCCATAGTGCATTGATTGCTAGCGATCCATACACTTAGCCTATTTTTGGATTTTGGTGTCTGGAGATCTTCGTTGTCTTGCGTCGATGTTGTTTGCGAACTCCCATGTTGATGCAATGGATCGCTAGCAATCCATGTCCTTAGAATATTTTTCTTCCTTTTCTTCCAACTTCTTCTGACTCCTTGTTCTAGTCCTTTCGGTTGACCTTGGAGCTATTCTGACTCGATCAAGTTGTTCCGACTTCTGCTGGATTCTGCTGGGTTAAAGACCCGGATAACATTTGCCCCCCAAAGTATGCTTTCGTTGGAAACAAAGCATGCTCTAGAACAAGACAATTTTCAGATTATTATTCTGTGAATTTTAATGAATCATTGGAGTCCATCTCAAGATATTGTTTTCAATTAACTGACTTCTGATAGCCGTTCGTTTTTTTATTTCGATCTGAATTTCAATTCCTAGTATTGACGATGCAATCTTTGCTCCGTAGTTTACACAAGGGTTTAGGTCGGTAAATGGGTGCATGACGTAGGTTTGGATTCGACCTATATAGTTTTAACTCGACCGTCGGTGAAGTTAAGTTTTGTCTCGAACGATTGTACGCTATCTTGGAGCGAAGTCTTGCTCTCTGTCCTCAACTTCTCCTTTTTGAGAACTTGGTTAAGTTCCCATCGATGTTTTTGAATTCCAATGCGATGATTTATTCCAAAATCGGATATAGTGGATGATTCGATCATATTGCTCTTCCCGTTTCTGTACTCCTGTGATCCCAAAAAGAAAAGCTTCTCGCGTTACTTTGGACGGCGGCTCCGTTATTGATCGTTGTTCGATAATGGGTAAGTGTGGAAGAGATAATTTCAAAGGACGATATGGATTTTTTTTCAAATATAAGCAAGCTATCTACACTAGATTGTTTGTTTGCAGTATTCGGGATACTGGTCTCTTCTCATGTAGATAACACACTGCTTCTGCCCCGGTCATCGCTTAGAACCCGACTGGTCAACATACGTCGACTTCCCTTGGATTTCGGGCGTTGGTTATACGAGGATATTATTTAAAGTAAAACATACCTGACGGGGTTGAATGCCAAGTTTTGTTGTTGGAAATGACTTTTCGGTCATCCAATCTTTAGTCTGGCGGAGGTACTTCCACTCCCCCAGAAGCTGGGTCCTTCGCAACTTAGGCTTCGCTTATTATTCCTTCGGAAACTACTGCATGAGTTGTTCGATTGCGATTATCCTTCCTTTGTGTTTTTCAGAATTCAACGCACACCAGCCTCTGTCTCCGGGGACTATTGGCTTAATTGCTCGATTCCAAGCATTGCTTTTTCTCACTGTTGCACTTCTTGTGTTCACATGCAGCATACTCGTTTACTGTAATTCTAAACATGTGAGTAATACTTCTGCGGTCATTTTGGCATATTCTATTTCATAGCTTTGTTCAAAACTATGAAGTAGCTTGGTCTAGCCAGTTATGTAGTTAATCCCTACTTATACTCAATTGAGTTCGTTTCAACAAAGTGTTGGTGTAAATGCCTTAGTCCGTAGGGCTGATTACTTTGACTACTGAACCAACATATTTTGGGAGACTAGGTCTCTTAAGCAATAAGTTCGAAATCTCGAGTTTGATTGACATGATAGCTCCTATCTTGGGGAATTAGGGACTTTGTTGCTTGATCCCAAGATCTGAGTTTTGTAATGATGTCGGAATGTATTAGAAAGATGCGTTTCTAGCATCTTTTGCTAAAGTAAATTCTTCTGAGTCCGGCGTTGAGATCCTAATCATGTGTTGGTTTCTATCATCGGAAACTCATACATGGATGACTCAAACCTATGGAATTTTCCTTGATGTTGTGGATCTTTGGATAATGTAAGATTCTAGAAGGTAGGAATAAAGAGTTGATTAAGCTTTTGCTTCTGTTTTTGAAAGCCTATGTATTAACAGTTTCATTTTATGGGTCTCTTCTTAGCATCACCAATCTTCAGGTAATGGTATATTCCCATAAGACAAGACCAAATGATCTAGTCGAATCGTAAGTAGGTCATCAATCCTTCTTGTTGTCACCAGACTCTGAGCGACGGTTAATTTCTTAAAATTGAATCCTTCGTTTCCCTTACTAGCAATTTGCTGTTAGAAATGTCTATTTGGCAGAACGAAACTGTTATCTAACCAACTCTACGGTTTGGACTGAGGCTTCGTGTGCCTATCCCTATTTGCGGGACTAGCTATTTTGAATGCTCGTATTTAGACGCTAGCGAGAGATGGAAATGTGTGGGGAGAATTTCTCAATTACCCCCCGTTTGGCTCTCAATCCCATTCTGAAATTGAGGAAGTTCGGGGATTTTATTTCCGACCTTCCATGATTGTTCCCGCTTGTCCTTGGCCATGCATGCTTTTCTTAGTTGCTGACGTCGTCATGGAAGTATTGTTCATATGCCAACTTCTGTCTTTGTGAATTGATAACCTAGCTGCTTGGTTCTAAGCAACATTTCCTTGTGGCTGCCTATCTTTTGGTTGTATCTAAATTCTTTTTAACCGAATTCAGGAAATTTGGTTGTGCACAAGCTTCCATCTCTAGAAATTAGCACATGAGTAATTCAATTCTAGGATTTCCTTTCGACGCTGCTTTTTTTCTGTGTAGTGGTTGATTCCTATAATGAAAGGTCGAACCTCCCGGCTGACCTATGAAAGGTTATGCCTTCCTATTGTTGCACATTTTTGGGCAAAGGTAGTTTTCTGAAGACAAGGGTAGAATCTTAGTTGAGGACCAACTTCTATCTCTGGAAGCTAGTGTTGATGGTTTACTACGGTGAGTGTTTCTCATCGAACCTGTAGATAAAGTTTCCTGGCGTTGTCGAGGCATACTGGTCCATAGTGAATAGCAAATTTCCCGGCGTTGCCGGGGCAATGTTGGTACTTAGGAAATAGAGGGTTTCCCGACGTTGTCGGGGGAATACCGATACTTATGAAATAGAAAGTTTCTCGATATTGCCTAAACAACACTGGTACTTAGGAAATGAGAAAAGGCCTTAGGTTGCTGGAGCAACATCAACACTCAGGAGGTTGGGATCGATTTTTCCTACCGATCCTGCAATGCTTTTAATCTAGGTGGGCACCAGTTTCAGTCTTCAAATCTTGCACTTTGATGATTGGATTGTAGAAGTCTTTTCTTAGTGCTGCATGTCTTCGGGTAATATCAAAGTCATGTTGGTTAGGATTGAATGATTCATCTGATCCTGTAAGTTGAGTAGATCCCTTTCAACTCAATGTGGATGTTTTTCTCAACGTTGCTTAACTTCGGGATACGCCATGTTCTGGAAGGATGGTAGTCCCGGGCATTTCCATTGCCTAGCCTTGTTTATCAATGTCAAGTATTACCCTTGGAAATGCAGGGTTGTTTCTTAACCAATTCCATGGTTATTCTTATTAATTACAAATTAGATTTCCTCTAACCGGTTTTTGTTATAATCTAACTTTTATCTGTGGAACCCTTCATTTCTAGGCGGAACCCTTCATTTCAAGGTGTCAAATTCTAGGTTGTTATAGACAATTATAAATTGTGGAGTGAGTCATCACATTGCCTCCGGTACGACCGCGCTCATCCCTATCCTGATCACGGACCAGTAAAGTTCGGCAGTGTTTGTCTTGAATCTGTGACACTTAACCTTGCTTGTTTCAAGCCATTTGCGTTATGCTGGGCTGATAGCATTATTGCGGATATCAACCTTATTCGTTGGTGTTTGCTCAAAAGTTGGGCAAGCACCTCTAAATCTGATTTTCTTTTTTAGTTAAGTTTCATTTGATTTGATTGACGTGGGGTTTTTTATGTTCCAGCACGTAACGGGATGAATTTCAGCAAGTGCAGAGACAGTTCACAAGTGCAAAGTTTGGAAAGCAGATAAGGAAAGTGAATAACACAGAGTTTTTATAGTGGTTTAGCCCGAATGTGCCTACATCCACTTTCCATCTTATTATTCTCTCTTTGATTTGATTACAAGTACAAGATATATTCGAAAAGTGTAAAAACTTTAAGTAGCCGAAGTGATGGATTTTCAGTAGTTTTTTCTCTCCTTTTCTCCCAAAAATCTATCCCCATAGTTGTTGAGAAGCTCTGGTATTTATAGAGTGGAGTTGTGAAGTGCGGAGGAGAAGTTATAGCTTCCTGAGTTTGGTTCGGCATTTGAGTCAGGAGTAGTTGGATCGGCATTTGGGTTAGGAATTTGCCTGAACAGGTGGTCCCTCTTTGCTTTGGTTCGGTGATCCTGCCCTGGAGTATCTTACTTGTCAGACCAAACATTTGATTCGGCATGTTTGTCATACCGGACCAAATGTTTGGTCTGGTAATGGATGTGTCATGCCGGACCAAATACTTGGTCCGGCATATCAGAGAATGCCGGACCAAATATTTGGTCTGGCATATCAGAAGATACCGGACCAAATATTTGGTATGGTATCTCTAAGGATGCCGGACCAGATACTTGGTTCGATATACCATAGGATGCCGGACCAAATATCTAGTTCGACATTCCAGCCCATATGTTTGGTTAGGCATCTTTACAAATGCCGAACCAAGCATCTGGTCCGGTAATTTCATTCCCTATACCCCTGCTTGCCTTTGCTTCCTTCTTCCTTTGCTTGCAAGAAAACTGAGCCAACACCTGCCCCCCAAGGTATATTGTGTAACTACACGACATGCTTTGTTTTGGTCCGGTTCTGAGCTCCTACCATTGAATGACAACTTGTGACCATTCGTCTTCCTCCTTCCTTCTTTAAATACCGCCTTCCCCCCTTTTATTCTTCTTTCTATTTCCTTAATCAAATCCTTCTATTATATCTCGGTCGCTTGCAAACTAATTTGGGCTTGTCTTCTCTGTTCAAATTTGGTGTTCTCGTGTCTTCGTAACTTGAGGTAAGCTTCCCTAAATTTGATCGTTGGCTTTATGGTTCCAGGGTTTAGATGTTTAGTAGAGTTTAATGTGAGGATGAGCGACTTCGATCTCGCATTGAGGGGAAGGAAAAAGGCGGTGGGGATTTGGTGAAGGAGAATTAGGATTGGAGTTACTCCTGCGTTTTTGTTCAAGTACGAGAGGCGCAAGAGAAAATAGGAATCTGAGGGTAATTTTGATTTATGTATGCTTGGGCATCTCCAATAGCACGCCTTCTGCTTAATGGGCAGAAATGGCATGGATTGCTCCTATGCATTCGGTTGTCACTTTGGAGTCAGAGTAGTTTCAATGTTCCGTGCCCTAGCTATTAAGCTATTACTAGCTAAAATAGAAGACAACCAACAGGCATTGTTAAACAGCTCAGTCTTGATGCATTTGTATCACTGGCAAGTAATGTTACTCGGTGTGTTTGGTTCGGTGTTGGGAGTATTGAAAATGCCGAACCAAATGGTCCGAGCATGGTCAGGTTTAGGAATATGGATTTAATTGGGCTAGGCCATGAATGCTTCTGTTTCCATTCATAATGGTATCTCTTTTGGACTTACGCTTGACTTTTACTTTCTTGCACAGGAATATGTCTTCTAGTCGCGAGCTCCGTTCCAAGTTTGCGGTTTCACAACTTGCCGAGGTTGGTCCCTCTTCTTCTGATGCTCTAGTCAATCCTCCCAAGCAACCCAGTTCTGCTTACTCTTTAGTCGAAGGCTATGCTCCTAATCAACCTCTGGTTAGGCCTTCGGAGTGTTATCCCAGCATGCTGACGATAGAAAAGCTGAACTCTATAGCTACTTCATTTGGGATCGATCGCCGAGACATGATATTACCTGGTCCAGATGATAGAGCATGTTTTCCTCTAAGCAGGTATGTGGCATATAGCAAGTATCATTGTATATGTGGCGCGATTCCTCCGCTTACCAACTGGATTGCTAGCTTCATGATCTATTTGAAGGTCGCTCCCATGCAACTTCAGCCGAACTCTTATGCTATCCTGACATGTTTATACCAGATATTCATGAAGCGGTATCGGAGACCCCCCACCCATAGAGAGATCAGATACTTGTATAACGTGAGGAGTTATCGGAAGGGGAGTCCTTTTATCAGTTTAGAGCCCGCCCACAAATTCGAACCCGTCCTGGATTTATACTCTAAGTTTAGTATGTTTAAGAAGGAATATTTCTTTATATTTGATGATACCGTGGCCCAACATGCTTTTACTTTTGGCTGTAAGTTATTGTATTATCTTTTTCTAAACTTTCTGTCGACCTGGCCTCTTATTGCTCCATAATTTTCAGGTTGTGTGAAGGCGGCGGAGGATGACGGCTTAAAAAAGATGGCCAAGGAAATATTTGCTATCCCGAAGGCCGAGTGGGAAGCCTCATTCCTACTCCATGAGGTAGCCCTCTGATTCTACAACTTGATCGGCCCCAAACAGTCCGTGTATGAGATTAGGCCAAGTTTTGCTGAGAGAGCAGCGGGAGCCGGAGGAGACGGGGGTGACGGAGACAAAGGTAAGGGCCCAGATGAGGAAGGTGGTGTGGCTGAAGCCTCGAAGAAACTGAGACATAAGAAGAGTGCAGTTCATCCTCCTTGCTCGGGGAAATCTCTGCGTATTCGAGATGCTCCTTCCCCTGGCAACGAGGGAGGTTCTCATCTGGGAGAAAAAAAGTGAAGAGGAGGAAGGATCGGATAGCAATTCTGAAGCAACGGAAGGGGATGTTCATGTATCTCCAGACGTGGATATTATAAGGAGCGAGGGATTGGGCATGGATCCTTTAAAGAATGCCGAGGCCGTGCGAGAGTGGCCCGAGCAGTTGGAACAATCCGAACCGGCCCCAAAGCCGCCTTCTGCTACCGATCTTTCCTGGGAGAATGTGGCTTTGGGTGATTTGGGTGGAATACCGCTTCTTCCAGCACAAGGTGGAGCGGGAATCGACGAGGAGTTCGGGCCTTCTCCAGGTACCTTTGATTACTGTACGGATTTTGAGATACTTCTTGAAAACGTTTTGTTTTTCGATGAGTCCCTGCCTCCTGCTGCTCCTCAATCCAATGAAGTCCGGTCGCCGTGTATTCTCCTTCCTTCGAGTGGAGTCCCATCCTTGGGTATTCCTTATTTGAGTGAGACCCCGCCCATATGATCCAGTCTACCCTAAGGGTTTGTAATAGCTTGTTGTGTCTTAGTGTCTTGAGCGTTTCGTATTTTTTATGCTTTCTCACTTTCTTAGATCTAATGTTGTTGCCCGTATTACAGGAAAAAGGAGAAACCCAAAGAGGAATGAAGTCTCCAGGCGGCTTGAGCAGTTCAAACGGATGAAAACGACTTCCGTTTCTTCCAAGACAACTTTTCAAGAGGAAAAAACTGTGCAAGATAATATTAGGGAGAGCCCATCAGGCCCGGATAAGGGAGAGAGCCATGAGTCATCCCAGAAACATGGAGGTCCCTGGGTAAGGAAGCCACCTACCCTAGCTCCCAAACTTCCTCCCGCCGTCGTCGTCACTATACGATGGGTTTTGAAGTGCACGAAGTGCCAGATGAGTTGGGAGAGGGCAATGTTGATTGTTTTTTCTCGGATTATCAACAGCCGACGCGGAATCCCTTTGAGAGTCATCCTGATATAAATCCCGACTATGCGGGTCATCGTATGGCAGATCCTGACACCGAGTTCCTTTTACCTCAAAATCCCTTGGTCCGGATCCTAGATGAGGCGAAGACTCTTGATTTTGCTAACTTGACAACGAGGATGGTCCAGATTACAGATGAGACCAGAAACATAGTTGATTATCAGTCCCGTTTGGCCAAAGCTAGTAAAGAAGTTGGGAGTGCCAATGTGTGGTTGCGTCTAGAGATGGACGACCTTCGCAAGGCGCTCAGGGAGAAAGAGGCTAAGTTAGAGGAAGTCGAAGCATCCCGCGCCTCCGAGATAACGAAGGCCAAGGAAGAGGCAAGGAAAGAGGCAGCCGACCTATGTAAGACACGGATTGACATGGCTATCAGTTTAGTGGATGAGGTTTGGCAGAAGGATCTGGAGCGAATCCGCTCCCTCAAGGGCAAAGTGAAGAAATCGGAAGAGGCCTTAGCCGAGCTGAAGGAGTCTTGGGGTAAGTGGCAAAAGGAGAAGGACTCATATCAAGCTGAGATCGACAGGTTGAAGGTGGAGCATGCTCAGTTGAGGAGGGATAAGGAGCAGTACATGAATAAGGTGGTGGCCCTCCTGATCAAAGTCGATAAATCCAGCGACTTTTGCGACATGGTCAACCAGATGTTGAAGGATACTTATTTCATGTTCTGGAAACATAGGAACCTTCAGTGGATGGATGACTACCCTCAGGTGATGGCCGGGATCCATGCTCGACTTATCGAGGAGACTAAGGTTGTAGTCGCGCAGGAAGAAGGGGATGTGTACGATGTTGGGATGGTGAACAGCCAGTTCATAATGGAGGAGACTAAAGCTATTGCCAAGGGGTATGAGTTGCTGGCTGAGGACGAGGATGATGACGGCGGATCGGATCTCGAGGGGCTCGATGATCCAAGTCACGTTGCCGTAGGTATCTCGCATTTTTGCTTTAGCTCTGCCATTACCTATTCTAGATTGCAAAACTTATAATTACTTTTACTTGCCTCATGCAGGGATGTCTTCGGGGCAAGTTGGGCCTTCACGAAAGGAAGGCGAGCCTCTCGGGCAATCAAAGCTCTCAGAGGACATGGCCGAAGGGAGCGGGCCGAGCGGCAAGGACGTCCCTCCTTCTTAGTCAAGAAGATTTCTTTTTCCCTTTTCTGCATGCATTTTTGGAGGATGTAAGGATGTTCTTAATATGTATATAAATATAAGTGATAAGCTTTGTATGAGAAAAGTTTAACACTGTACTGTTCAACTTCTGTTGTTTTTTGTTATATATGTTTATCTGGGATGACTTTTGTGATGCGTACTTTTTATAGCCTGCTCTGTCTATTTGTGAACTGTTTACAACTTAGTTAATCGCTATAGTGTTTAGAGATACAGAGAACCATAGAAGCGTTGTTATATTCAAGGCTGATCGTGAATGGTAACTACTCAGGCTAATGCCCGTGCCGTGAGTATTATTTGATTTATCATTGCCGGCATGTGTAATGCCGATCGTCAAGTGTGAACTACCCCTGGCTGCGACCACGCTTTAATCGTGGGCTTTATAATCGGTTCGCAATTGCCGGCAAGCCGAACGCCAATGATGAACTGCCTAGGCTATAATTTGTGCCTAATTCGTGGCTTATAATCGGTTCATTATTGCCGGCTTTGGGGTGCCGATCGTCAGCGGTGAATTTCCAAGGCTTGTTTCGTGCCCTTTATAGTGGCTATCTTATTTTCACTACTGCCGGCGAGAGTCTGCGATTGCTCGTAGTAGGAATGGTCATCAGATAAAATAATTAAACGAAAGAACAATTAAATAAGATAAGTAATACGAGACATCAGATTTTATAGTGGTTCGTCCAAAATATGCCAACGTCCACTGTCTTTCTTTTATTGCTTTAGTACATGCTTCTTTACAACTCAAGAGAAGTAGCGGCAAAGATGTTGGAGATTCCAGGCTTTCCCAAACACCTCTCCATATACCGTTGACAAGATGTAAGCTCCATTGTGAAGATCTTTATGTACAACAAACGGTCCTTCCCAAATTTGATCTAATGCCCCAGGTCGTGGGAAGACTCGTTTGAGAACCAAGTCTCCTTCTTGTAGTGTTCGAGGCTTCACTTTGGAATTGTATTACCTTGCCACTTTTTGTCTATGAGCGGCTGCTTTGAGGGCGGCATCATTTCTCTTCTCCTCGATCAGGTCGAGTGATATGTTTAATAGCTCCTCATTTTCTTCTGGACTATAGTGTATTCTTCGGTGCGAGGTGACAATTGTTTCGACGGGGAGCATGGCTTCGGCTCCGTATGCCAGTGCGAATGGAGTGTGCCCTATCGCGGTTTTATAAGAAGTTCGGTAGGCCCATAAAGCCATAAGAAATTCGTCGACCCATGCCCCCTTGGATTTTTCCCGTTTCTTCTTGATCAGCGTTTTCAACACCTTGTTCACTGCTTCGACTTGTCCGTTTGCCTGTGGATGTGCCACAGCTGAAAAGCTTCGGGCAATCCCATGCTCGTGGCACCAATTGGCAAATTCCTCGCTGTCAAATTAGAGCCCATTGTCCGATATGATTTTCTGTGGTACCCCATACCTACACAGGATGTTACGTATTAGAAAATTTATCACTTTAGTAGAAGAAATCTTGTTTAAAGGTTCCGCTTTCACCCATTTGGTGAATTAATCCACTGCTAGTATGGCCTATTTTGCTCCTCCTTGACCCATGGGGAGTTCCCCGATTAGGTCGATCCCCCAGATGGCGAAGGCCAAGGACTAACCATCTCGGTCAGACCAGTAGGTGGCAGTCTTGGGATTTTAGCAAATCTCTAGTACTTGTCGCATCTTCTAGCAAACTCGGTTACTTCTTTGTTCAGTGTGGGCCAAAAGTACCCATAGTGCAGGATCTTTCTCGCTAGAGTTTGACCGCCGGTGTGGTCACCGCAACTTCCTTGGTGTATTTTGTTGAGAATATCTTTCGCTTCGTTTCCTATGACACACCTCAGTAGGGGATTGGAAAACCCACGACAGTACAGGATGCCCTCCTGGATGGTGTAGCGGGATGTCTTCCTTAGGATATTTCTAATTTCATTGCGATTTGCCGGTAGGATCCCTTCTTGTAAGTATTTGATGATGGGGGTCATCCATGTCTCTTCGTTACTACTGATGGGTGTGATCTGAAGACACTCGAAGCTTGGTGTAGCTTGCATCATGATGGGGGTTGCCCCCTGCATCGGCTCGTTTCTCACGCTAGCTTCTTTGGCGAGGATATCTGCTTCTCAATTCTCCTCCCGTGGGATATGTTTGATTACATAGTAGTCAAGCTCATTCAGGAGGGTTTTAGTCCCGTTGAGGTAAGAGGCAAGTCTTTGCCCGCGAGTCTGGAATTCCCCCAGGATTTGGTTTACAATTAGTTGCGAGTCAATGTGTATGCATATTGATTTGATCCCTATTTCCCTAGTGATCTCCAAGCCAGCTACTACTGCTTCGTATTCAGCGTCGTTATTGGTTGCGGCGAATTCTAGCCTCAGCACGTAACTTAACTTTCTTCCTCGAGGTGTGATGATTACTATTCCTGCCCCCGAGCCGAGCTCGTTCGAGGCTCCATCCACAAACATATTCCACTCGATTGTTTCCTCTGTTCTGATGGTCGTATCCTTGTCCTGGATGGTGAATTCAGCTATGAAATCAGCTAGGGCCTGCCCTTTGATTGCGGTGCGTGGATGGTAGGTGATATCATACTGGCTTAGCTCGATGCACCATTTTAGCAGGCGCCCCAATGTATCCGGTTTATGTAGGACTTGGCGCAATGGTTGATTTGTTAGGACCCTTATGGAGTGAGATTGGAAGTAATGCCGCAATTTCCTGGATGCTATGAGCAAACAGTAGGCTAATTTTTCGACCTTCGGTCTAGCCTCTGCCCCTGTAAACCTCTTGCCGATGAAATATACTGGTTTTTGGATATGGTCATCTTCTCGTACCAAGGCGGCGCTCAATGCATGAGGGGACACAGCTAAGTACAAGTAGAGGCTTTCTCCATTTGCCGGGGTGGAAAGCACTGGCGGTTTCTGCATGTGTTCCAGTAGGCTTTGGAAGGCCGAGTGGCATTCGCCGGTCCATTCAAACTTTCCCTTGTCCTTTTTTAGAGCTTCGGAGAATGGGACGCACTTGTCTGTGGCCTTAGATATAAATCTGCTTAGAGCAGCTACCTTCCCGTTTAGACTCTGCATTTCCCTTCGTGTGGCTGGTATTTTGATGCCCTTCAAGGCTTGGACTTTTTTGGGATTCGCTTCAATTCCTCTGGCGTGCACAATGAAACCCAAGAATTTTCCAAAGGATACTCCAAAGGAGCATTTCAATGGATTCAGCTTCATTTGATATTTGTGCAATACCTGAAACATTTCATTTAGGTAGTGTAAACGATTTTTTTCTTTTCTTGATTTGACAAACATGTCGTCGACATACACTTCCATGGAATGACCAATCTGCTGCTCAAACATCTTATTAACCAAGCGTTGATAGGTTGCACCAGCATTCTTAAGCCCGAAGGGCATGACCTTGTAGCCATATAGGCCCAAATCTGTGATAAAGCTAGTATGTTCTTGGTCTGGTACATGCATGGGAATCTGGTTGTACCCCGAGTAGGAATTCATAAATGATAACAATTCATGCTATGCTGTTCCGTCCACCAGTCGATCGATTCGAGGCAGGGGAAAACAGTCCTTGGGGCAAGCATCATTGAGATTAGAGAAGTCGATGTAGGTTCGCGATTTTCCATTGAATTTTTTCACCAGAACTGGGTTGGAGATCCATTTGGGGTAGATAGCCTCGTGAATAGAACCATTGGCGAGTAGGTTTTTTACCTCCTCGTTGAGGGCAGTTGATCGTTCCAACCCCATGCTCCTTTTCTTCTACTTGATCGGGATTTTGGTTGGGTCTATGTTTAGGTAGTGACAGGCTATTTCGGGGGATATTCCCACCATGTCCTCATGGGTCCATGCGAACACATCCAAATTTCTGCGTAAGAACCCTATCAATTGGATTTTCAGATTTTTTTCTAGCTGCGACCCTATCTTGAAAAGACTTATGCCATCGCGATCATCTACTGCAACATGTTCCATAGCCTCCATTGGCTCGATGCTGGCCTCCTCCTCTCTGTCCCTCGGATCTAGCTCATTAAACGGGCCGCTAGTATACTCGAGAGGAGGGTCCTTCTTTGATTGCTATGCTTCCACAGTTTTGGCGCAGAGGGCGGCCTCTATGTTTTTTCCCTTTTCCTTCCTTCTGTTCTGGAGGAGTTCTGTCACATAACAATCGCGGGCTGCGTCTTGGTCGCCTTCTACTTCTCCTATTCCCCCATCGGTAGGGAACTTCATTTTCAAGCACTAAGGGCTATGACTATCTGGCAATCTAATAATCCACGTCTGTCCAGAAATGCGTTATAAGCAGAATGTCCGTCTACCAGCATAAATGTTTGCTTTCAGATAACGGATCGAGGGTGACTTCCTAGTTTAACAAACAAGTCCACTGCCCTAGCGGAATTGTACCTTCTTCAGTGAATCCGTGTAGGGGCTTATTGCATGGCGATACATCTTTCACTGATAACTTCATTTTATTGAAGGCATGTTTGAACAATACATTCACCGAGCTTCCCGTATCGACCAAAATGCGGAACACCTATGCTGTGCCGATCCAGGCGAAAATGACCATAGGATCGGTATGTGGGTACTGCTTTCCAACCAAATCCTCATCGCTGAAGGTTATATTGGTCCTTTCTCTTCGTTTGGCGAGGCGTCCTTCTATAATGGAATGAACATACCCTTCTCCATCCTTCAAAGATTTTCCGTACCTCTCCATCTCGACCCAACTTTCGTCGACTGAATGCGGGCCCCCTAATATAATATTGAAAACTATTTTTTTCTTGATTGGAGCAGCTCGCACTTGCTTCTTCTTTGTTATTTCTGTGTCGGAGCGGGAGAGTTATGCTTTTGATGTACGTATCACTCCAGTTTCTTTTTTCGGATGTATTCTTCAATAAGGTCCTGCAAATGTTGACATTCTTCTGTGTTATGTCCGTGAGACTCATGGAAGCGACAGTACTTTCTCGTCCTAACCGCAGCTTCCGATTCCTTCTTATATGGAGGGCGTTTGGACTTCAATTCGTGTTCAGTGGCCAAGTAAATGTTTTCCACAGTGTCATTTAGAGGAATGTAGGAATCAAATCTCGGTCCCGGTCTGTATCATCGTTTATTGCTTTTTTCAGTTCCGGGGTTGCCCTGATGGTTACTTTTATTGTCATTGTTTGGCTTGCTCCCTTCTCCTCAGGGTGGGACTCTCGTGTTTCCATGGGAGCCGAAACCCTCTGCGGGTTGCTCGCCATGCCGGATAGCTGCTGCGTCTTCTACTCTCATATATTTTCATGCTTCATGGTACAATTCCTGAAGAGTTAGAGGTTTCTACTTTGTCAGTCTTCTTGCAAGTTTCGAGTCCGGATAGCCGCCTCCGCATAGTGCCATCAATGTAAGCCTTTCATCCATGTTTTGCACCGCTGCTGCAGCTGCGTTAAAACTGGTAAGGTATTACTGCAGAGTTCCCGTGATTTATGTTTTACGTCGGATAAGGAATACGTGTCCTAGGCTGTTCCACATGAACTCGGAACTGGCATATAAACTTTTCCTTCAACATTTCCCAAGAACTTATGGATCCATGAGGTAGGCGACAGAACCATGTGGTTGCTAAATTTGACAAAAATAGCGGAAAACATTTACATAGTAAACCTTTAGTTGCTCCATTCATGAGCATGTGCTAAGAGTATCGTTGTAGGTGGACGATTGGGTCAGAGGTACCCTTATATGGATCCATGGTGGGCATCTTCCATTCTCGAGGCTTGGATGTTGTCTCTATATCCCTAGTGAAAGGGCTGGATACTCTGGCGCATATCCCCCTTTCGAGTTGTTCACGCCTGAGGTACTCCCTGAAGAGACGCGTCATTCTTTCTTCGAAATTGGGAGCAGCCCTGGGAGAAGAGGGACCCTCTCTTTGATAGTGATGGCGTCTGGTGCCTTGATTGAGGCCAGACTGGCGATGATTGGTTCGAAGCGTGACACGATCAACCATAGATGGTCCATGTCCGAGGCTCCCATGACTGGATCCAGCTCTTGACGACCTCTCTGGACCAGCTTCTAGTTAAGTCCTGGCTCAGCTTCGAGCCCATGGATCTTCCTGATTGAACTCATCATTGGCGGGAGATCTGTTCCTTCTACGTGACTCTCTAGACTGGGATTCACCCTGGGATCCGGTATTGTGAGTGGATTCCTCCGTGCTCCTTAAGCGTGTCATGAATTGGTCCACCAAAGCTTCTTGTTGGGCAGCGAAGCGGTCAGTCATCTCATTCACATCCCTTTCTAAGTCTTCTCGGGTGACAACTGAGCCTAGAGGTAGGGAGCGAGTAGTTGGGTTTTCTTGATCTTCTTGGATGGGGTTGAGCGTATTTGCAGTAGCTGCATTCTTACCCTTGTCAGCATTTCGCTTAGAGGGGGCCATGTTCTAATGATGCGCTAAGGTTGGAAGAATAATGGACGGGAGAGTTTGGCTTTCTATGCCCGCACATTCTCAGTGAAAGCACCAAAAATGTTTGCTCAAAAGTTGGGCAAACAACTCTAAATATGATTTTCGTTTTTAGTTAAGTTTCGTTTGATTTGATTGACGTGGGGTTTTTTATGTTCCAACACGTAACAGAATGAATTTCAGCAAGTGCAGAGACAGTTCATAAGTGCAAAGTTTGGAAAGCAGATAAGGAAAGTGAATAACACAGAGTTTTTATAGTGGTTCGGCCCGAATGTGCCTACATCCACTTTCCATCTTATTATTCTCACTTTGATTTGATTACAAGTACAAGATATATTCAAAAAGAGTAAAAACTTTAAGTAGCCGAAGTGATGGATTTTCAGTAGAGTTTTCTCTCTTTTTCTCCCAAAAATCTGTCCCCATTATTGTTGAGAAGCTCTGGTATTTATAGAGTGGAGTTGTGAAGTGCGGAGGAAAAGTTATAGCTTCCTGAGTTTGGTTCAACATTTGAGTCAGGAGTAGTTGGATCGACATTTGGGTTAGGAGTTTACCTGGACTAGTGGTCCCTATTTGCTTTGGTTCGGTGATCCTGCCCTGGAGTATCTTACTTGCCGGACTAAACATTTGATTCAGCATGTTTGTCATACCGGACCAAATGTTCGGTCCGGTAATGGATGTGTCGTACCGGACCAAATACTTGGTCCAGCATATCAGAGAATGCCGGATCAAATATTTGGTTTGGCATATCAGAAGATACCGGACCAAATATTTGGTATGGTATCTCTGAGGATGTCGGACCAGATACTTGGTCCGATATACCATAGGATGCCGGACCAAATATCTGGTCCAGCATGCCAGCCCATATGTTTGGTTCGGCATCTTTGCAAATGCCAAACCAAGAATCTGGTCCGGTAATTTCCTTCCCTATACCCTGCTTGCCTTTGCTTCCTTCTTTTTTTTCTTGCCAGAAAACTGAGCCAACAGTTGGTTCTAGTCTTTGGGAATCAATGGTTTAGCTGCTCGATCTCGAGCGTTGGCTTTGGATAACAGCTAGTTTTCTTCAAGTTGGGGTTTGAGACCTCAGTCAAGCACCTGTTTTTGTCTTTGGAAACATGTTCATTGATGATTTGATTCTAGAACTGCCTTCCATCATCGTCTATCTCTGGACGATGGTAAGTTCCTCCTTTTATCGCAAGTTGGAGCGATTTTCTATCCTGACCAAGTGTTAATGTCTTATGTGCCCCTCAGTCCACAGGGCTGATTATTCTGAACAATTGATGCGAGACTTGATGTTTTGGGTGGCTCCCTGGATGCCTCTAGTCAAAGGTACGTTGCAGCTCCTATCTCTGGGAACTCGTGACTAGGATGTCTTGAATTTAGACATTTTGTACATTAACTGTGGTCAAAGATTAGAATTCTTTGTCAACTCTTGGTTTGTGAACTTTGTGGCACTACCGGAGCAATGTCGGTTCTTTCAGGTAGCGGGAGTTGATCCCTGTTAATCCAGTAATACGCAAGTTTCCCGGTGTTGTTGGGACAACACCGGTACTTAGAAGATTTTAACGGTTTGCTGATGATGCCAGAGCAACATCAAGCAGTGCTTGCGTGGATTATGAAATGCACATTTTTTAAGAGCGCGTGGCTTATGAAGTGCGTCACTTACTAAATGCATGGCTTTTGAGAGTGCACGGCTTACGAAATTCTCAACTTATGGGATCGATATGACCCGTCGATCCATAGCGGTTTGGAACTTCTTGACGTTGCCAATCTTCGAGTAACGTGAGGAGTTCGTGCTTCGAGAGTGTGGTTCCACAGTGCAAGAAGTGATTAGCGGTGGAGTGCGTGGCTTACGGGATGCGAACAATGGTTTAGGCCTTCCCGGCGCTAGCGGAGCGATACCAGTTCTTAGAAGGTAAGGATCGACTTTTCCCATCAATCCGGCGATTTAATTTTGTTGGAACACAATTTCATCAGTTCTAAGAGATAATTGGTTTTTGGATCGGGTAATCGTGGCTTGGAAGATCCTACCATATTTCGGGAAGATGTGCATGGCCAAACAGATAAGGTTGCCATAGTGGAGAGATCCATAGCCGACCTCATGGAGATGGTTATGAAGAAAGAGCTTATGGGAGTTTGGGGGCAAGACTCTCAGTTTTTTGTTCAAACCGCCTTTAGAGAATTGGTCTTCAACTGGCATACAATCTAAGTGGAAAAGGATTTGGTCACCAAGGGTAGTAAAAGAGGAGTTGGGAAGATGTGAGCAAGTATTATGCTTCTATTTCGTTTGTTGCGCTAGCTAGGTCGTTAATTCCATATTTATCAAAATGCCAGATTTTTGATCGGGCATAACAGAACTATGGTATGATTAGTCTCGGCCTTCCTTGTTGTTATTCAAGTATGTGCAGTTCCCCCCATGCCACAGCGTTGTTGGCGCAATTGAACTGTACCCAGGGTCTCTCCACAACTTGTTTGGTTTCCCCCAGTCCAGTGGGTGCGGTTCTCCCGAGTCCTAAGTCTTAGCTTGATTTGAGTCAGCCTCTGATTAACCACAAGGTCTGTTCAGTTTTGGCTTAGTTCCATTAAGTAACGTTGAAGCTTTGGAGTTTAGCACTATTTGTTTCATCAATCGTTGGAAGTGATTCCGTTAATCATGCGGAGAGAGTGATATGATTGTCGATTTGTGGCCCCGGAGCGTGACTTCGTTGACTTCAGGGGGCTCTGGATCAGATGACTACCGATATTCTAATTCACATTCATGGATATCAATCTTACATAAATTTCACTGATCTACCGGTTCGTCTTCATGAAGCTTTAGTTCGTGGAAGACCTTCCTGTTCGCGAAGGATTTTTTGGATTAGATGACCGCTGATTTATCAGTTTACCTTCATGATGCTTTAGTTCATGAAAGACCTTCATATTCACGAAGGGTTTTTTGGATTAGATGAACGCCGATCTACCGGGTTGCCTTTACGACTTTTTAGTCCGTGAATGACCTTCACGTTCGCGAAGGGTTTTTTTGGATCAGGTGACCGCTGATCTACCAGTTTGCCTTCACGACGCTTTAGTTTGTGAAAGGCCTTCACGTTCGTGAAAGGTTTTTTGGATCAGATGACCGCTGATCTACCGGTTCACCTTCACGACGCTTTAGTTCGTAAAAGACCTTCATGTTCATGAAGGATTTTTTGGATCAGATGACCGTTGATCTACCAGTTCGCCTTCACGATGCTTTAGTTCGTGAAAGACCTTCACGACGCTTTAGTTCGTGAAGGAGTTTTTGTGATCAGATGTCTGGTGACCAGATGGCCTTGGAATGATAATTTATCGATTTCGGGAGGAATTTTGGGAGAAGGTCCAACGACCAAACAACCTTGGAACGATAATTCGTCGACTCCAAAAAGAGTTTTGGGTCATGTGTCCGATAGCCCGACGGTCTTAATGCGATGATTCATCGACTTCAAGAGAAATTTTGGTTGGATGTCTGACAACCAAACGACCTTGGAACGATAATCCGTTGACTCCAAGAAGAGTTCTGGGTCGTGTGTCCGACGGCCCAATGGTATTAAAGCAATGATTCAACAACTTCAAGAATAATTTTTAGGATTCAGCTCATGGGAACACAGTTTTATCGGTTCCTGGAGAACAAGGGGTTGGATCTGTTTGTTCGACAATCTTTTGGACAAGACTTCTCGATGCTACCAGAGCAACGCCGTTTCTCAAAAGGGGGATCGACATGGCTCATCGAGGGCATAGAAGCATTTCTTTCGCCATGTTGTCTGCAATGCCCCCAGTACCCCGGTATGGCTCATTTGGAAAAGAAAAGTAGACAAGGATGGATGAGAAGGCATCGCTTTAGGTTTCTGCCTCATTCCTTAGTTGCTAGCTAGCTAGAATGTTATTTGATAATCATCCTTTCGTCTGATTTTGTCGGTTAGCTGGGGCACTTTTCTACTGGGTCTTAGTAGCCTTGCTTGGGCAGAAGGTCCCTGAGGCCCTGTAGCTTCTTCATCGTTTGGTATGTTCTTTGGCAAATTGTCGGGTTTGCCTTCTGCCAATTCCACTACCTCTAGTCTTTAGAACTGGTTTGCCTTCCCATAGAAATCTTCCAGGGTAGTAGGTTGTTTCATCCTTTAATGATTCCTAAGGGCCTTGCAGTAGATTGCATCTGTTGCCTTTGCTTTGTACATATGTGGTCGTACCTGTAAAAAAGCAATTTCGAATCAGTTGTACAATTGTAAAAAGGTATAGTTGGCATGATAAACTTCTTTGGATATTCTGCATGTTGAACGACTTTGGTAAATGGGTTTCGATTGGGGAAGATGCTCTAATCATTGTCAGACCAGTCCGTTTTTAAGTTACGGCTGTTTATAATGCTTGAGAATGATATATGCATGGTTGTCCTACGCTTGAATGATTGTAAATGCCGATTAAGTGACAAATCACTTATGATGGGGTTATAGATCAGCGATGATCCCTAAAAAAATTCAAACTAGGTGAGAATCACTTATGACGCTGCCCCATAATGTTTTATTCCAAATTTCAAGGGATTTGGAGTTCGCATGTTCGAGTTATAGGCAAAAGAAGATGGATCGACATTAATGGATCGGTGGTATTTTACTTGGAGTCCGACCCGAGAAAATTTGCCATTTGCTTGGAGTCAGCACATGGTTCGCTTGGAGTCACAGAATTTGAAGTGCTGGGTTGGGGACAAACGTTGCTTGGAGCCATTTACACGTTTGCTTGGAGAAAATCTCGGTTTTACCCGAGTCTGATTTCGGGCCAGAATTTCCTAGGATTACTTTGAGTCAAATGGGTGATTGCTCGTGTTCGACTTCGAGTCAGGACTTCCATAATATGCTTCTAGTCAAATAGGCGATTTTCCGAGTTCGACTTCGAGTCAACCCTGAAATGAGTTTTTCAACGACCATTTTGACGATTTATGATGATTTTTGACTACAACCATTCATGATTTGACGATGGAAGCTCCATGATGGGATTGAAAGCTGGTCAGTTGAAAGTGGTCACTATATATCACGGGAGCTTGGCCTTGTAATCGATCTCAATTTGTATCATATCTTATTGGTTCTCCTGCCTCTAGGAGTACCGTTTGAGTAGCAGTTCCTCGTCCAATGCTTGGCACTGTGCTGCGGCATGGGTTTTAGAGTTTCTTCTAGCATTTTGCACGTTGGCATTTTCATCCAATTTGTCTTCCTCAAATTGTTTGTCATCTTCAGAGCCAGAGAGAGCCATCGTTATATCCTTCCATGGGGTTTTAACCCCCAAGTTCGGGTTTATAGCAGGTGCTTTTGCAGTGGGTGGAGTGTTAACATTTTCTTTCGTCATGATTCTTAGAGCTCCGCCCATTGCTTCCTTTTTCTTTTGCCTTCTATTTCTTCCATTCAAGCTGGAAACAGAAGAATGCTCTTGCTCTGTAGTAGCCACGGCTTCAGGCACGGTTCTGGTAGTAGTTAGTGATTAGAGCGCTACGAGAGCATCTATCTTTTCCATAAGGGCCTTTTGACTGTTTGCCATTTTATGGTTAATTTCATCAACCAACTTGTTCAATTCTCCCTTAGTCACAACTTCATGCTATGTAGAGGATCCTGGAACCTGACCTCCATAGTTGGCTCCTAACAGCAGGTTGTTGGGTTTGTTGACATTAATTTGCTGACGGTTTGTTTCTTCTCCAGCAATGGTAGGTCCCATGGATCTTTTGGATGCAGTTCTCTTTCTTCCTGGTTCCATTGATTCTCATCCGCAAATCTTCTAAGCAAAGATTGAGGATCTAACTTCTGAACTTATCTGAACCAAAGTAGATAGCTAGATCTAAGCCTGAGTAAGGTTCTCAGTGAAAGCACCAAAATGTTAACCTAAAAAATGGATCAACACCCTGGTTTGAGTGTGAAAGCACCAGCCTTGTTCTTACAGAGCAATAATATGGATAATAGATATAAAAAGAAAGTAGAAATAGAAAGGAAACAAGAAGATTTTTCTAGTGGTTCGGTTGTTAACGAAGCCTATGTCCACTTTATAGTTTTTACTATAGACTGGTCACTGTTACAAGATGTATTTGATTACAAAGCTCTTGAGTATCCTTAGCTAGATTGAATATCCAAGGTTGGGATCCACTAGAGAATCACTGTGAACCCCTTTGAAGATTGTTGTGAGGGAGATGAAGAGTGAAGAAAGCTTTCAGTAGAGTTTCAGCTATCAGTCCGGAGGCCTCTTTTTGTTGTAGGCAAGATGGTATTTATAGAGGTTGGAGAGTTGTTGGGCCAATCCTGTTTGCCAGATGCTTGCAGATGATCACAAGAAGGAACAATGGAATTACTGCCGCAACCCAAGCCAAAAGCATGAATCGCTAGTGATCCATAATCTATGGATCGCTAGTGATCCATAGAATATGCCCGAAGGCGAACCAATTCCTTAGCACTTCTCTTTGCTCTGTTCCATTTGAGTCGTAGCGATCCTATGATGATGTATGGATCACTGGCGATCCATAGTGTATGGATCGCTGGCGATCCATATCTTATGGATCGCTAGCGATCCATACACTTAGCCTATTTTTGGATTTGGTGTCTGGAGATATTCGTTGTCTTACGTCGACGTTGTTTGCGAACTCCCGAGTTGATGCTATGGATCGCTGGCAATCCATTGACCATGGATCGCTAGCGATCCATGTCCTTAGAGTATTTTTCTTCCTTTACTTCCAACTTCTTCGGACTCCTTGTTCTAGTCCTCTCGGTTGACCTTGGAGCTATTCTGACTCGATCAAGTTGTACTGACTTCTGTTGGATTCTGCTGGGTTAAAAACCCGGATAACACCGAAGATTGGCAACGTCAAGAAGTTCCAAACCATTCTGGATCAATGGGTCATATCGATCCCATAAGCCGCGCATTTCATAAGTCACGCACTTCATAAGCCGTGCACCCTTAGAAGTAGCGCATTTCGTAAGCTGCGCACTCTCAAGGGGTCGTGCATTTCGTAAGCCGTGCACTCTCAAGGGGTCGTGCATTTCGTAAGCCGTGCACTCTTAGAAGTCACGCTTTCCGCGCAAGCACTACTTGATGTTGCTCCGGTGCCATCAGCAAACCATTAAGATCTTGTAAGTACCTGTATTGTCCTGACAACACCAAAAAACTCGTCTATTGAAGGACTAACAAGGGTCAACTCCCACTATCAAAAGTAGTTGACATGAATCCAGTAATGTCGCACAACTTGAAATCAGTAGAGAATTCCAATCTTTGACCGACGAAATCTCTGGAATCGAGACGCTCGAGTCACAAGTTTCCAAAGATAGGAACCACAAAGTAGGGGGCACACACATACCAACATTTAGTTGAAAGGAAAAGTGCTCCACAGGCCTGTTTCTCCAAACATTTAGTTATAAATTGCAGACACAGGCACGACAATGTGAAGTATAGAAATTGCAGAACAAGTAATCATGCCATGTGCACACATAAGTAGTATAAAAGCAAGTTAAGTTCATGATGAATAAGGAAGAACATGGAAGAGATGACATTTGAAACATTAACATTTTCATTCCATATAACATTTTCTATACAAAATCAAAATGTGGAGGCCGTACCCACACAATATGGGCTAACAAAAAGAAAAGTACAAATGATACAACAACAATAGTAATAAGTGCAGACTCAGCACTTATACAAAATACATTTCAAACAAATCAAAAATGTCCCAATATCCGGCTCCACATTACTCAAGCCTATTAATGTTTCTTTCCACCACTTCCCTTCCTACCTTTGGTTGGAAGTTTCTTTTTCTTCTCAGAATCCTCGCTAGGATTTGTGTCGCTACCAGAGATATCAATTATCGACTCCGTGCCCAGGTCTTCTTCTTGTTCTTCGACCCTCTCGGAAGACTACCCCTGGGTTTTGCGCTTTTGGGACTTGCAAGAACTCCTTGAAGACTTTCTCTCCTCAATCTTTTCCCTCTTAACCACCATTATCTGCTGTTCAGTTTTACATAGCTGGCTAGCCTGGTCTATCTGCTCTCGAGCTTCAGCTGCTGTTAAATTGCCCTTGAGAGATACAGTAGGTTCGTCCAGGCCATGCAAAGCAATCTTCTTGGATTCCGGCCCTTTTTGTGAGCCAAACATGGGCGTGGTGATCACAAAAGCTACAGAAACAAGCATTGAAGCAGTCAAAATAGCAGCAGGCCCCTGGACCAAAGAAATTGGCAGTTCAATAGGCAAGGAAGATGGACCTATAAGATCAAAAATGATAGCATTCAATTCGTCTTGTTCTTACGGCGTTAGCTGAAAATTCTCAAACTCGGGATAAACAGGAGGGTTACCTGCATCAGAAGTGTGACTGAGAATTTTATTCTCATACTCCCCGCCATCTCCTTCTTTGGATGGCTGCACGACCTTCAATGAAGTTCCAGGACCACCCAAGGCTTCCAAAACAGCTACTAAAGGGGCGGATAACAAAGCAGTACCGACTGAACCCGAAATAGTTTCTGACTGATCACAAGGCCGCTCTGATGATTCGCCAAGCCCGAAACTGAAGGGCTCTGATAGCACTTTAGCAATTGCAGTTGCACTGGCATCGGTGGCCTCCCTCTCCATCTCAATCTGAATAATCTCTCAACCCTCTACCAAAGCCATCTTCGACTCTTCATTGAGATAGGCATCCTCCAGCTCTTGCTCGATGTATACATCCCCATTTTCTTGAAAACGGGCTAGAATTTCTTCCCAAACCACAGCAAGAGTATGCAGAATTTAGGGCCCAGGTAGCTAAGGCTGCCCTAATGCAGCAAGGAGTTAACGTAGAAATTCAAGATGGTGTCATCCATCTTCTCCATCTTCCTTTCGAAGGTATCCTGCAGCTCCAAGTAGGCTACGGTCATGGCGGCCTTCTCAACTTCAACTTAGGTCTTTCTAGCGTTAAGCTACGAGACTCTTTCCTAAAGCAAAGCAATCATTTGAGCCTGGTTAGAAATGGTCTTGTCATGGGATTCCACCATTCCCGCATATTCAACAATTATCTTTTTATGAGCTTCGACGGCTTCATCATGACCAGCAATAGTTCTTTTCTGAACTTCAATGATCTCGTCTCAAATTTCATGCTTTTTTATCAGCTTAACCTCATCGGCATGGGCCTTCTTGATTTTTTCTCGTAACATGATCTCGATTTTTGTGTAGGCCTCTTTCAATTCCTTCAGCAAACTAGCGTTGCTCTTACTCTCTCGAAGTGCAGCATCCCTCTCCTTTGACAATTGCTCAATTTCTAGCAACACTTTCCGTTAATTTCCTCTCATAATCATCCTTTTCGACTCGAAGGAAAGGATCTCTTGGTAGTTGTTACGGTTTGTGTCTGCTGGTTGCTTCCATAACTTCTCCCATCCTTCGGCTTGATCCAAATCGCTTTGAATCGCCTAGAGATGGGGCATATAATAATCTTTACGGATCGGGCACAGGTCACGATCAAATTTAACTCCCTTCAGAAACCATCTGGGGAGTGCGGCTACAAACTTAGGGGGATCAGAAGGTAGAATATAAGAAGGCCTCCTACAGGGGTGTGAAGAACTAGAAGCAGGCACTAATTGAGTTGACCGAGTTTGGGTTGATGGAGAGACTTGAACGTAAGTCGAAACTTCAATTCCAACAAAGACTGGAGCCGAGGCAAATACTTGGTGCTCAGAAGGATGAGAACCACGATGTACCTTTGATTTCTTAGATGGCTCTTCCCGTTCGTTGGGAGTTTTCCTTTTCTCATAACTGCTCCTGTAAACTCTGGCTCAGTCCCTGTCATCCCAATAACAAATTTTGGCTTCCAAATATTTCTTCCTTCTCCATTATTCCTTGGTTTCTCGAGGCTGATGGTGGCTTGAAGTCCGTCTTGACCAGCGTTGTGTGTCATAAATTGTTCAAGGTCCTCATAAAGTCCATGACCTCCCATAGTACCTGACAAAAAAGAAATGAATGAAGAACTTTAGCGATAGAAAATAAACTCAAATAATGCATATGTAAGTGTATGTGACCCTAGCGAAGTGTGTAATGTGTCGTAGGCAGCCTAAAAGCACTTCACAAACCGGATCAGGAAGCGACTATAGTGGGAGTCAGGCTAACTCTAGATACAACATGACCGGGATGAGAAGACAATCATTCAAACTCAAAATCATCTCCCATGATTTCATCAATGTCTACATAAACATTGCTCAAGTCCCCGAAGTTAATATCGATTTTTTTAGGCGGATAACCATGAAGTCGTTCAACTGCTAGGGGAGCATCCTTAGCAATAATCTCTTGGGGAGGCGAATCCAGGAGAATAGGACTCATTCCCGGAGTTTCTTTGCATGATTCGAAGTTTCCTTCACTGGAACTTGCATCAAATTCCTCATCATTAGAGGAGGAATCATAGCTACTACTGTTCTCAATTGCACCCTCCTCCTTTTACGTGATCACTGCAGCCTTGCCCTCACGTTGCTTGAACTCCTCTTCCCCCACCTTGGGGATCAGGGGCATCCTAATATGTCAACTAGCTCCGGTCGTGACGCCTTTTCCTTCATGAATTTCAGCAGTTGATCCACCGGATGGACCTTCTCCTTCTGGTAGACCCCCTCTTCAGTGTCGTGCGATGAAGAAGTGGATCGTATTTGAATCCTAGAATGGGAAGGAGATGGAACATCAACGGCTACGGTAGATCTCCCAGGATGCAATAACCCATACCGAAGCAAATTCTCATCCGTTAGTAAAAACATGACCGATCTCTCTTTAGCATCTACGGCCTTCAGAGTATGGTAGATGGGATCAAGTGATGGGTCTTTGTTTGGCCTCAGAATAACCACAAGGAGTATTCAGTCTATTAAAAATCCTACATCATCATATTAAATCTCAACGAGTAAAAGAGAAGACTTACCCTTTGTCGTCCAAAGACGATTAAATCTCTCAAGACATCTAACGAAAAATTATCGGGTCTTGAATTAGGATAGGTTAAGCTGCAGCATGATTTTATGGTTTCTTTGAGCCTCAATGATCACAAGGGATGAACATTCGCCTCTCTTCTTGAATGAGAGGAAATATCTCAACTCATCGAAGCTTGGGGTACGATTGAATGTCTCCATAAATAAAACGTGAAGACAAGTCAAAATCGCATATCCGTTGGGGTGAATATAAAATGGAGCAATTCCCAGGTTTAGAAGAGCCTCTCTCAAGAAGTGATTGAAGGGGGGCACTGCTCCATTCAATCACATGTACCGATGGCAAGCGATGTACCCCGAAGATGGCATATGTGTAAACTCGGGTTTTAATGGAAAACTTACGTCATCATCCAGAATGCTATGCTGTAAACAAATGTTATGAAGAACTTTAGCAAAGATTACGAAGGAAGCTCTCTCCAAAGGGTTGAGTAAAACTCTAAAGTTTGTAGGAGTTCGATCTACTTCAAGAGCAGCCTTGTTTCCAATGAAAGCGTACTTTGGAGGGAAAATGTTAACCGGGTATTTAATCCAATAGAATTCAAAGAAAGTTAGAACATCTATGACAAGTCGAAACATCTTAAGAATCAACCAAAAAACCAGAAGAAAAAGAAGAGAAAGACCCAAGAGGAAAGATGCCAAAATAAGCTAAGGTGATGGATCGCAGTGATCCATCACCTATGGATCGCTAGCGATCCATATGGCTTGCTCATGGACCCTCCAAACTTCTTGCGTCATGATCCAATATCTTTTCTAGGGATGTCTGCCAAGTTTCATGATATTCCAAGTTTCGTCTGATTCCAGTCATAGTTCAATGTAACCTGTACACGATTATCCATCAAAACAAGGCAACTAGTTATGAAATTACATGAAAATCTTCTACATAAGGCAAGGAGCACAACCCAAGTGAAATGATATAAGAATATTCTAACTACATGGATCACTGGCAATCCATTTCCCATGGATCGCTAGCGATCGATGGGTTCAAGTCAGATCACTGTGAAATTTTTGGAGCGCCTTCGTATCATTAAGTTTATGTCTCTAGCAAAGCGGCCTAGTCCAATAGCTCTCCAATCCTTATAAATACTCATCTATCTGCAACATAAAGGGGATCTTTTGGATTGGCTATTGAAACTCTACAGAAACTATTCTTCACTCTTCTCCTCTCACACAACAGTCACCTAGGGGTTCACTGTGATTCTCCTGTAACTCTTGCACTTGCGACTTGATCTAACTTAGTGGATTCAGTCATATTGTAATCTGATTCCGCTTGTAACAGCAGTCAGTTAATAGAAAGTCATAAAGTGGACGTAGCTTCATTAACAGCCAAAACTTCTTGTTCCTTTACTTTTTCTGCGATCTATAATTGCTTTTTCTATTTTATTTGCCTTGATAAACAGGGATGGTGCTTTCACACTCAATCCAGGATGTTGATCCATTTTTTGGGTTAACAGTGTGTCAACAGGAAAATGTGATATTTAATTTAAAACAATTTTAAATTCTTTTATAAAATAAGATGTAGGTTTAAATATGTTAGATTTTACCTAGGCAGTTAGCCCTATCTACTCCATATCAAAGTTGGTTTGGTTTTTACCACTCTTTATAAAAATTATTAAACTTTACATTTTGAAGTACTTAACCCAAAAACTTTTATCTTTAAAAATATAAACTTAGAATTTTTTTTAGAATTCGTGAAGCATGTTTATTTATTAAGTTACAAAAGTTAATATTATCGGTTTAAAAAGGTCCTTTCCTTTAAAGCCTTTTCACAACAAATATTTTTACTTCTTAAAAAGTAGCGGTTTTAACTCAAACCAAAATCGAGTTTTTAACCAAGCAGAATTCAACCAAAAGTAAAAGGTCAAGACGAAGACGAAATGGCTCGAGAACTTAGAAACACATTTAGAAGAAGTGGAAAAGCATGCTCAAGAAAAACCATCACTTTTGGAGCTAAGTAAACCAGTCGGTACCGAGTGGTTTTTTGTAGCACCCCTACCCCTATACCTATACTACCCAAGAGTATTACAAAGTAATGCTGTCAAGTAATACAGACGATGAGGGGATATCGGGTACACACATGAATATTCCCTTGGACTAACATTGGTACGTGTTAAATATCGAATGCAACTCACTATAAAACATACACAGTAAACAGCACAAAGCAATAAACATGTGTGCCTCCAAGATAGAACAATATACAATGTATAAAAATATCAAAGATCTCAAAGTCAATCGCAATGATAATGTACAATATAAAATATACAACATTTATCCAATATATATCTCAATAATATACACTCAAGAGACTGTACAATACAGAATGATAATCCATAATAACAAATAACTAGTCTCCTCTATGCCTAGAATACACAAACTGGTCTGATCGTCCTTATACCTAAAATGTCTCGGACTGGCCCGAGTATTATATAAATAATCAACGAGTCAGACTATATCTAAATCCATGGTTAATAAACATAAGGACCTCTGTATGTACTAAGTATACATATAATAATGTTATCTTAAACTATCCCAAATATCATATAACGTAGAATACCACAATGCCCAATATAAAAATGTCATTACCTAAATAAATTAAATCGGTAAAAAATAGAAAACTATAACCAATTGGTGAATCCTCCATACAAATCATCATCAAAATCTAAAAATTTGTCTCACTAAGTATAATCTGACTAGAATACAACAATGCCCAAATATATCTCTCAATCTCACATTATAAAAGTATCATCACCAAATCACCAAAATCAAGAAGAAAGATTTGAGACAGCACGTAACAATACCCAAATATAATCAATAATAAGTAGGTCGTCTGCCTGAAATTTGGTTGTCTGCTTGAGAAGGATACGGAGTTGACTATACTCTGGACACTATCACAAGTATAATCACATCTCATCATAGCATATGCCTATCTACCACCTACATACATACATCAGAACCAAATGGGAGACTGACAGCACGTCTGCTTGCTCTAGGAGCCACACATGGTCCATATCGCAGGTATAATCACATCTCATTTACAATTACCTCTCCTATATCTGTATTGTGATAATGATTCACCATAGGCTCGATTACGCATAGCCTTTTTGGCCATAAATATAGACATGTTCCCCTATGGTAACTGACTGCTGGCCTATGTAACATAGGGGCATACACTCCACGGCTACTCATAAATAAATAATATAAGAGTGTCATGGATCTAGGGCGCGACCACCACGATCAGGCCTCTAGGGTGAATACTGGCCAATCTGGTCCATTTCCGAAAATAAAATGAGGTTGACAATAGGTAGACACATAATATATACAGATAATTTAAGACTACATCTAGCCTCCACATATGCTCACTTCAGCAAGTCACGCAACATACTCATGTATGAGTGTCATCCATGAGCAAAGAACAACTGAATAAATAACACAACGACCTCCCATGCCACCACGTGTTACTAGTCCGTTTATTCAGTGCTCATAGATCACACCCGCTCCTTCAATATTCTATATAACGAGTCCAAAGAATAACCAGAGAAATATTACCGAATGCCTCATCCCAAACGGTATTATAACTCTATCTATTCAGATTCCTCATTACAAAGAATAGAAATCATCACAAAATCCCTTAAAAGGATGTCATTACCGTATCATTCCAAATCACTAAACAAAATCAACATCAACGGTGAATCACTCATATAATCCAATTTAATATATAAGAGAAGAATGTTCAAAAAATTAATATACATAAAATTATTCAAATAAATAAACACAACAACCAACCACCTCATTATTTTATAATGAATCATTTATAATAATAAATGCTTAGAAATAGATACAAAATATATAGTAAATAATTAATTGCTTTGTTTATTTAATCTCAATATAAGATTCAATTACTAAATTTCATTTCCAAATCATTCTATACATATACATATACATATATATTCCAAAACTTCCAAAATCACTTTACATATCAAAAATAATTATATAAACATATATAATATTTTCTATAACTAAATAATAGTTTAAAATAAATTTATAAAACCACCAAGAATAATTCTTTTTATTTCAAACTATAATCTATAATCCGAACCCTCACTATATATTCAAACTCTCAAATAGCTCATATAGAAAACTATCCAATATCACTTTAAATTTATTTAATAATCTTCTAGAATTAAATAATGTTTTGAAATTAAATTTATAAGTTACAGAATAAATTATATTTATTTCAAACCATTGAATACAATACAAAATCTTCACTTTATACTCTAACAGTTAGGAATAAAATATCTTCCATTTTCAAATCAACTTTTATATCCAAAATAATTTCTAAAAAATCATTTTATTTACCATCCAATTTTATTTATTTTAACAAAAGTATTTCAGTTTAATTTTAAAATATCAAAATAATTTATCAAAGCTTTCAAAAATATTTAAAACCAGAAAATCAACCGAACTTCCAAAAATATGAATTATGGAGCAAAATCCTCCAAAATCTTCAACAATCATCAAAATAAAATTTTATTATGTGGTCGAGTCGAATTCCATTGAATTTCGACCATTGACATACTATACACACAATATAAATAAATTTCAAACATTAAAATGTAAATGGACAGCATCTCCTTTGCATTTCGAACGTCCAACATACAACTCTACCATCAAATCCAAATTCATATTTAACATCATAACAAACAATCCAATATCACAACAACCAATTCGACTAATATCCCAACAACCGGTTCAAGCAAGAAATTCAAATATTGGGATAAATATATTAATAGAAAGCGATAAAATAGATATAGTTGCGCGTGAGAAAACTTACCAAATAACGCTCAAACTTCTGAATAGCGACTGAACAATTATAAAACTGCTACTATGAACTCCGTTAAGTCGAATGTCATCACTGCCATAACCCTATCACCACGAGCACCATCCCAACACGCCAATCAGATCTCCTCCAAGTCATGGACGAGCTCCTCCTACATCTCACAAACACAGTCGACCTCCAACCCAATTGCAGTCATCACAATGCCCTAAGTGCACACGAGTAGAATCCTTCCATCACATCGTCGCTACATGGTTCGCAACTCCACGTTGTCGCACGTCTCCTTATCGCGACATCAGGTCACGTCACCTATTTATCGCATCAATCGCCTACTCTGACGTTGTCGTCGCTCCTTCTCTAGCGCTGTCGTCTCTTAGCCGTGCACGTGTCTTTGATCACAATTATTTTTCTTCTTTTAAAAAAAAAATTGGGTTGCATGTTTTAATTTTTGGAGTTAGGGCTCAAAAATTCTAGAGTTGGGAAGGAAGTTCGAGCTTAGGGATATTTGACAGGCAAAGAAAACGAGTCTTAAAATAAATGTGTAGGTTTGGGCTTTAGGCCTCATTTTAGTTCGATATGAATTTTAATTGATTTCCTTCACATGTAAATTTGAATTCTAATATTTGAAATAAGTTTTAGTTCAATATAAATCGGTTTATGCTTCATCCTACAAATTTATATTTTAATAATTATCCAATTTCATTTACTTCAATAATTTGTTTATATTGATTAAATCAATTTATACTTATAAAAATATTTTATATTCAAATAAAACAATTTATTTGTTTCAATAAATTATCTGAATAGAATTTATTAATTTGTTCATTTTATTTACACAAAGAAATCTTTTATTAATAGCCTTCAATTAAATACATATTCATTTTAAAAATAATAATTACCAAATCGAATTCAAACAATTTTATTTTAATTAAATTTATTTATTTACGGCGTAAAAGAAGGGCTGTTACATTTTTCTTCCTATTTTGGCCTCAAAAACACCATATACTCCACACTCTACCTCAACCACTCGTCGTCAAGTGCTTTTCTTGGAGAATCGTTGAGCAATTCTCAAGATTGATAAGAAGAAAACAAAGAAAGCTGGATAATACAAGTGTTATCAGGAGAAACGTCGAAATCAACTCGATGTCTATGGAAAAGTGCTTGAAACACATCAAATAGGAGATAGAAGAATGAAACAAGTGAAGGAAGTGGAGTTGCACTAAGCAAAATCACTCAGTATTGAGATATTTAAATGGCTCGTGGGCCCATGTACTCACGTGTACTGCATTTGACTTGCTTCTGGACTTCAATGCAAGCATGCTCCTGAATCTGTACACTTGTTTCCCTATAAATATCAACCCTACTACAACTAAAGAAGGATCTTGGTTGATTTTGGACTTTGCTCCTTTTTCATCTCCTATCTCTCCCTCGCAATAGTCACTTAGGCACATACTATTGGCAGTTTTAAGCTTAAGAACCTACCAAGACCTTGTACTAGTGACTCTAGTTCTCTCTCAAATCCATAATCAATAAAACCATAAAGTGGACGTAGGCCAGAGATTGTTGACCCACTATAAAAATATTGTATCTCTCTACTTTTCTACGCTTTTCTACATCTCCTTGTTATTTTTACTAGATCTAATCCCACAATAGGTCATATTTAGATTTTGTGCCACTTTGGCATTAATAATTTATTAAGTTTTGTATTCCAAAAACTCAGTTTTTAAACCAAACCATTTCTTTTCAAAATTACACTTTACGGTGTTTCTAAAACATCTTTTATAACTTTAAACAATAAAACTAGAGTAGACAAGGACTACTTCCATTCTATTATTTTCTTATCACTCATGCTACTTCCACTTTCAACCTTAGCTGAGACTCTGATAGCATATAAGGGAGGCTTTTAAAAGATATGTGCAATAAATGAGCACAATTATGGAAATTATCCATTCTCCTTTTTTTCTAATTAGATTACTAACATTATTTTACTATCAATTCCTAACATTGTTTCTATTTATACTACCTCTTAAATTTCTTATATCTAAATTTCTCTTATTTAAATGGCTTCTCTTTATATAGCTTTTCTCCATGATTGTTATCTACATTGCAGTGCATTAGCTTACTACTTTGGCCATTAGGCTTTTCTTTATTAACATGATATAGTTTTCTTTTATGTATAAATCCATTTCAGATGTTTTTCTTCGTATTTTCCTCATACGGCAATATTCTTCCTATTTTCCCTATCAGGTATAGTTACCCTTCCATTCTTTTTAGCTCATTTAAAACTAGCACGACTTCCTATTGTTCACTCCTTAAAAGAATTTTAAAACTTCGAATTTTCAAAATCAAAAAATCAGCAAGCTACACATACGCTCTTTTTTTGTTTATTTCAAAGGAAACGCCTCTTTATTGAAACCCTCTTAACCGAAACTTTTGGTTTGAATAGTTTTAATTTCAACTAGCGGTTCTATTTAAATAAAATATAAAAAGATATTTTATTTTGCAGGAAATTTGAATTATTATTCCATCTTTTGGCAAGGCCGTGACACCAAGAACTTGACTAGAAACCAAGGACAGTTCATCCTATAGATCGGTTATACAGGTTCACTATGGATACTGGTAAATTTTTCCCAAGTTCGGATCGAGCTACAACTGATATGACATGACAAGCAAAGCTATGAAAGCCAACGTTCCAAATTTCAAGTCAATCGGAGTTCGTATGCTCAAGATATTGATCAATCAAGGTTGAGAAAACCAACTCTATTCGTATCCATCCAATTTCGTATCCATTCCCCAAGAGAGATTCAGTTCGTATCCATCGCCCACTAACTTCCTTCATATCCATCAAAATGAAGCTACTTTGTATCCATCATGTTAACAACACTTCGTATCCATCAACAAATGTCCATTTCGTATCGGTCTCCCTCCATCCATCTCGTATCGATCAAGCACTGATCGATACGAAGAGCAACAAGCACCGATCGATACGAAGAAAGCAACATGAATCATCGATATGAAGGCGGCCTCCAACCATTGATACGAAGTAGCATGCAAGCATCGATACGAACAGAGTCACGCATGATCGATGTGAAATAGTATCGATATGAAGACGACAATGTCATACAAATCCAAACTTGCATCGATCATATCTCAAGATCTACATGTCCAAATGCCACCAAATTTTCACAGAAGCTTGTGTACTACCTCAAGAATGTACCTGATCGATTCCAGCTTAAAAGGACCAATTATGGATCGATACAAACTCAATTCGTATCGCTCGTAAATCGAGTCGAAATCACCTGAACTCGATCCCGTGGGCCCATCCACGTGAGAGAAGAAGTCCTCTGAGATCTGGGCGAAATATTTGCTGCCTACGCCTATAAATAGTGACCCTAGACCTACAGAAATGGGACTTTTTCACTTCCCTACACTGATACGTAGCCGAAATCATTACTATACTTCAGTTGTACTATTGTAATCTCTAGTAATCAGCACGTGAAATTCAAGAAACATCAATCATTTCATAGTGGACGTAGGCAATACACCGAACCACTCTAAATTTGCATGTTTCTGCATTTCTTATTATCTGTTGATTGGTGTGTTTGTTAGACCTGCCTCATTTTATATTTATTTTCTTCATTTTATCTCTTCAAACACATGCGAAGAGTGTTGTGCCCAATTTTGGTACAAACATTAATATTTACTTCTTTTCAGAAATAGGGTTTTTCTACTTTTAAATAAATCCTCTAAAAATCATTTGAAATATTTTTAAGAAAATTTTAAACATTTCTATTAAATTCTTTTATATGGGGTCGGACTTAGAGTGGGTTTTATTTGTCCCTTCTTTTAGACTTTTTCACTTACTTTCTGACCATTTTTTATTTAGAATATATTAAAAATTCAGCTATCATCTTGGAGTGATTTTTACACATCTTCCTTTGGGAACTTGCTCAATTCTTGCTTCTGGATATCTACAACATATAGATTCTTTACTTTCCATTTATCTGAGTCTAATATACATCACTATTCGGCAATCCAGCAAGGATCCACAACCATAGGGAAAGCTAGGCCCAACTAGGGAGTCAATTACCATCCAGCTTCAAGGACCCTTCTATATGTCGCACACATGCTCTTCTTAGGTCAACGTTTTATGGTACGACCTATCTCCCATGGGGCGATCGGGATAGGGGAATATTTTTAACTCTATTTATTGTTCCAACTCATAATTGCCTTGTCCATCTTTCTAGCATATGGTCGCAACTACTTCTATCGTCGGAATTTGTAGAGTTTGGTGTATAATATAAATATAGGTAAAAGTACAAATACGTCCACTCAAGGTATCCTAATTCCTACTCGACTAACCTAAGCTTTAATATAAAATGTAACAGCCCGCACCTTAATGGGACTAATTTTTGCTAAATCAAAAAACCTAAGTCCGTTAGGGTATGGATGGTTGATTTTGGTAACCTGAAATATACATAGGTATATAAGGGAGCTATCCATATGAACTCGCAGCAGAATAGTAAAATATAATAAAACATATACATACTGACTAAGGCTAATACCTTAGAACCAATGACATTCCTGGAATATCTGGTGCCCCTTGTTAGTGCAGAGCATGAATAAGAGAACCTGCCTTCTCACCATTCCCGCCTTGTACCAGTACCTATCTTATCATATGGGTTGTATTGAGGAGGGGGTCAAAACAAAGTTCTGGTGATTGGTAAATTACATACTATAGCCATAACACTAGTTTATACCAATTGGTTTCCATTTACGTGTTATGTCTATTATTCATAGCTTAGTCATCTAGACTTTATGTATGTGTACAATACATCCAACCTACGTCGACGTATGAAATAGATGTATACGTGTACCTGTACATATACATATGCATATGCAAATACATATATATATATATATATATATATAAGCATCGATGTACCCTATGTACAAGGATTGTTCCCTACTAGTATCCACAACTACGCACCACATCGAGCATCCACAATAACGTTTAGGCCTAATTGCCAACGTACACAAGGGAACCACCCGTTAGTGTAATTAGCCATGTTATTAACTTATCCCAAAGACTTATCTAAGGGTTAACTAGCTCAACTCCTAACGACAACAAACAAAATTTGAGGTAATTGTATATCCCATACAGAACCTACACTAGTAGGAAATGTGGTATGTCTCTATGCATAACCCAAGTCCTTCTAATAACCGTTAGTGGACAAATGGCGCTCTCAACCTATTTGTACAACAATACTCCTCAAATAAATGGTACCACCAATGCTGACATAACGTCAAGCTTTTGCTCACCGTGCAATTTAGATTGCCTCACGCAAATCAAGGAAATACACACCTTGTTACTTGGTACCCCTGTTGGAATTGAAGTAGACCACAACTGGCCATTTAAGACTGAATCCAAGGCGAACCCACTTTAGTATATTCCTAAACCTATACGTGAACGTATATAACCCTGGGTCCTATAGTAGGAAATGTTCTACATCAGTATAATGTATACATAACTGCGGGTAGCCCCTTGTAGAGGGAAAACTTCCATTGTGGAACATTACTGATCTCGCACTCCAACTCATACTAATGACAGTGTCATTTATAATTAATTTAAATATTGGGCTAGACCCAATAATCCTTACCCATCAAAATGGTATTCTTGAGGCCATATAATTTCAACTAGAAAACTATTACGCCTCCTAACTTCGATTATTAGTGTTCATTTACTTACCATGAACATACTTCTTATTTCACATTCATAATTGACATTAAGTATCATTTACTACTTCTTTCCAATTAATACAATTAAGTATCATTTACGATTTCTTTTCAATTAATACAGTTAAGCATCATTTATTGCTTCTTGTCAATGATATAATTAAGTATCATTTATTACTTCTTTTCAATTAATACAATTATGTATCATTTATTACTTCTTTTCAAATTAATACAATTAAGTATCATTTACTACCTTTTTTCAGTTAATGCCCATTTTAACGTGATTACTATAACCTCCCTAACTTTTTAATTCATTGCCTTATTCATGTTTAGCGCTTATTATTTATTCCTTAACTCATATTTAATCGACGATGGAATAATTATTATTTCTATTTATAACACTTTTAATTCTATATTTAGGGATTTCTATATTTTAATGCATTGGAATAATATCTATTGCAAAAGGGAAATGTTATCACTATAATTCCTTATAAATGACCTAAAAAGAGGAATTGTGTTGTGTTTGGAATTATAATGAATTACCTTTTCTGTGTTTATTGAAACAGACGGTACAAAATAGGTAAACATCCCTACTTTGCACATCTTTTTCCTTTGGACATATTCGTTATTATTTCAAACGACACACTTACATATATAATTATAAAGTTTGATCATTTAAAGAAATTCACATAGAAACATTCTTCATTCCAATGACTTAAAATATAAACTTGAATCCTAGGCAAATTTGAAAAAATCCTCAATTCAAGTTTGATAACTTATAACATTCAAATAATAAAATCTAGAATTAACATACAATCTTATTAATGACTTATCTGATAACTTTTAGGGACTACTTTCACCCTTACATTCCAGATTTAAGTGTATATAACATTTAATCAAAGTTAACAATCTACTGAATATGTAGACAAGAATCCCAAGTTCATTATATATATATATATATAAGCCTACAATTTCATAATTTATATCTAGGCATAAAAGAACAGCTTCACAATGATATAAATCCAATATTATGTAAAAACATATAATTTTCCACTCACCTCTTAGCTTCCAAATCTGTTCTCCTTATTTGACTCCCACTCTTTCTACCAAAATATGTATTAATAGTGCATGCATATTTATTGGAATTATAGATCTGAGAAGAGAATTGAATTAAGCATAGTTTTAAATTTAGATTTAGAATTTACCTCTTCTTCGTAGAATCGATTCACCCATATTCTTCTTCTCTTTTATTTTTCTCTATGCTCCACTTATGTGTGTAATATTTTCTAATTTCTACAATTCATAGAATTAGTGGAGAAGAGAAAATGATAGAGCTTCTGTCCTTAATTTAGAAAATATGAGAAGAAAAGTAAAGGGCTAGGCTTTTATTTATAGGCTTATAAATAAATTCTATCTACTAGATTAAATTATATTAAATCCAGATCGTTAGGCTAGGGTTCAATCTTAGCCGCCATTCATTAACCTATCAACGGCTGCCTATAGGCTGTCGACCCCTAGTAGTTTATCGTTCCTAGAATGGCGGTCGACCGATAGGTTTTCTAACCATTATGTATTTATTCACCTTCTTTATTTTTAAATGTTATTATTTATTTTCTTCAGCTATGTCAAGTTTTATTTATTTCCTTTTTTAGCACTATTTTAATTAGATTTAACATAGCCAATTACTTTAGCATTAAGATTTATATCTAACGTTTACTTTAACCCTAACGCATTGATATTTATTTCCTAAATTCATTTTGAATTAGTTCCAATTCGAAATCTTAAAATGCTAATAGCTTATTTGTTTGATCTCCGATCGTAAAACTTTACATATAAAAGTTGAATGGAAAATTGCTACGAACACAATAGTGCAAGTTTCGTAGCCAAATTCCAACGTTTAAGAAAATTCTATTTTTGAGCTATAGTAATTATTTATTAATTCTTTTTAATTAACTACTATTTAATTTATGGGGTATTACAACAAGTAACATGGTGGTACCTAGCACTCAAAAGTCCCGCACTTAGAGGTGGGCTTGGCTATCACCGCCACGGAGAAGTATCAGTCCTAGTATATGGAGAATTTATATAGAAGGCTAAAGAAAGGAGTCAGGATGACTGAACTCAAATTGTGACAATCCGCACCTCCCGACACGCCGATCAAAATCCTAGTGTGACTTTCGGACTCGTGCCTTGTCAAGAAATGTGAATCATCGGAGTTTAAACATTTCATATCATAAAGACTAATACAGGCAGATATAATCTAAGATATACTACACTTTTAGATCTTACGACGAAAGGCAATAAACATGTATTTACCATAAAAAAACATAAATCTTAGAAAATATCAAGTCATAGTCTCAAAAAAATATTAGTACATGATCAAATACAGAGTACATAATAAGATAACCCTGAAAGTTTGATGCTAGAAGCAAAATTTACTAATAAGCTAGAATAATACATAGAGAGTAAAATAGGATAAAAGTTGACTCCGAATATTAGGTCAGCTCTTTAAGTATCTAAAATGGGCCAGGCACCTGCTGCTCTATCCACCTATGGTGGGAAAAGAAGGAGAGAGAACGGGTCAAACATAAAGTCTATTGAATCAGTACAAGTTTAATATGATGATTATATGCAGTTACTTTAATACTACTCTAAATGATATAGGATGTGATACTAGTGTTTGTGAATTCTGCTGCGTAGAGCACCCGTATAGTGAATTCAAAGCTCAACTTAATGAAGGAACGTTCCATCCACGCTCATGGTCGTTCCATGACTAAACGGGACATAGGGGATTACAGCAGCAAATGCTGAATTGCAATCAAGAAATGGGTAAAGAAATACTACTTAACCGGTGCCCCCAGAGGCTGGAGAACCTAGCTAATACGCTAAGAACTAGAGTTGGTTAATATATCATGCTTCTAAGGTGGACTGCAACTTCTTCCAATCGACCAGCTTTTAAACTCCTGAATTGACAACTATGGTACGATGGCTAATATGGCGACTACCCTACACTGTCTACTCTGCCAACTTAAAGCATAGTTGGTCACCGCTGAACCATCTTCAAATGCTCGCATATTAGTCATACCATGTCCATATGACTTGAGGCATGGCGAACAACCTTAAGAGGACTTCCTTACTACCTTATATGGGCCTCCTACCTAGGTGAAAATTAGAAATAATCACCGATCTATGAGCCCATCTTAACCAACTCACCATCCAATCGGCATTACCAACCACTCGAATGTTGGGTAATCATGCATACATCATTCACCAGTGTTACAAGACCACGTAGCTAGAAAATGGACACGACAACGACGATTGGAGTATCGTTCCCAGTTGAGACCCATTCATTGAAACTGTTCTACATACAAAATTTCCAGTGAAAATTCAACATGCTGACCATGTTGGTGTACTATGGGAATATAACCTCCGACACTACCTCATGAAGTGAGAATGGCGCATGGATTCCACCAAGAGTGATAAATGCCATCAAATGCAGATGTCTTCCCCCATTCTTCAAAGAAGTCTGTCAACCATGGTTAGACATACCAGTTCTACATCTCATATTACTGAAGGGAATAAAGAAGCTGGCATCTAACGAAATGATTGAAATCCACAGTCAGTTTCTGCTAACACTCATAAATGAATTTATCACAAGAGCTTATTTCCAGAATTTGATAAGAGAATAAGTGGATAGTCCCCAACAGCTGCACCAACATATCCAGGCTAATATTGAGTTGATGAACTAGATGAAGGATCAACATGGCGAGATAAGGAGGGAACCTACTCCATACTCTAGATCGGAAAACTCCTCTTCTTTAGGTGGCTACCGTGGACGCCAATGCCATAAGGCTGCTCTGGAAAGGATAGCTTGGAAAATATGTGCAAGCCCCATAAAACGATGGGCAGGGAACCCCCCGACCCCTATCGATCATGAACTTTAATTAAACTGAACCACTTGCATTAGACTTCCAACTAAGAAGGGCTGGACCGAAGTGCAGTAGCGAGCATACGACACTGCTTCACTTATCAATGAGATTTGATCTGATCTCTTTTGAATTGTTTCTATTTCAATTTCATTTATGTTGCGAAGTATGACCGACTTGAACTAAACTACTTGTATATGGTGCAGGTAACTGAGTACTCAAGGTTCCGTGCCAAACAACCTCCGCAGACTATGATCAAGTCATTGAGGTATCATTATGACGAGCATGATTCAACCACTGATCAGCTGCTATATGCCTCTGACTTGGGGGCAAGGCATTAAAGTAGAAGAGACTGACAAGGTCAGCACTCCAGTACAAAGTGGATGCAACTGACCATTCACTCATCCGCCTATGCAATTTAATTAGGAGATGTGAGAAAGACTTGGAGTTATATGTCCCAACAATGCACTCTTCATCTCATATTTGAAGCTCGCCAAAATACTTATGTTCCTTCTGATGCCCAGTAAAATCGGAATCACACTAAGGATGGACGTGACGTGGTCGTCCATGCATCCAATCCTACATTAGACACTTGAGGTTATTTGAGAACACATGTTTAAAGTGGATATGATTTGACCATTCACTCTCCAGTTTGTGTCTGTTGTTCAGCAAAACAATCATGCCTTAAACTGACTTCATCAGGGGCCAACCCTCAATTTAAAATCATCAACGACTGACTGCCTACTCGCTAACCATCATGAGCCATCATTTTAAATCTCTTCCTCAGCTCGATCGGAAGAACGCACAGTATAAAGTGGATGTGACCCAACCGTCCGCTCTCCAATTCTTACACCTGACTTAATGGAAAATATACAACTCAAAGTGGATGTAGTTCGACCATCCTCTCCTCTGCTTAAGCTCAAAGCTTGCCAGAACACTAATCTTACTCCTTAGGCTTGGCAGAAGCAGAATCCAAGTGAGCATGGACACGATCCAACCATCCATAAACTAAATCTCATCCTTCGTTGAGGGCAGATAAGTGGAAAGTAATTAGGATCCCACCGATCACTCGCTAAGTGAAACCCCGAGCTCAGGGACAAGCCATCACACTGCAGCCAAAAGGGATTGATACACGACAATCCTCTAACTAACTTCGGCTCCCAGAGTGCGAGCTGGAGCATAAACTTACAGACATGGGCTCGAGGAGGGTGGATCCGTCCACCCAACGACTTCACCCATGTTCAACTTAAACCCGAGGAGGATGGATGAGTCCATCTAACGACCTCGCCTTTCATATTTACAAGCTTGAGGAGGGTGGATCCGTCCATCTAATGACTTCGCTTGCTTACTCAGGGTGTATGTGATACGACCGTCCATGTACCTGATCAAGTTCTTGTTCCCAGAGTGTGAACGAAATCCTAAAGCCTAAACATATGTGACTGACCATCTGCCGGCCAACTCCAGATTCCCGAAGTGCAAACTAGAGTATAAACATCAAAACGGGTGTGACCGACCACCCATAAAACAACTTAAGTCCTCAGAGTGCGAACATAATCCTAAAATATCAAATGGGTGTGATTGACCACCCATCAACTAACTCTAGATTCCCAGAGTGCGAACTGGAGTATAAACATCAACTAACTCCAGATTCCCAGAGTGCGAACTAGAGTATACCCATCAACTAACTCTGGTCTTGAGAGCGCGGGCTGGAGTATAAACACCAAATGTGTGACTGACCACCCATCAACCAACTCCAGTCCTCAAAGCATGGATTGGAATATAAATACCAGAAGGGATGTGATTCGACTGTCCATCTATCAACTCTGATTCCTCAGCAAGTTCTGTAGTATAAAAAGCGGATGTGGTTCGACCGTCTGCTTTTCAACTCTTCCCCTGACATGGGGGCACACTTATCATAAAAAATCAGATGCAATCCGACCATCTAGCACTAAGCGGGCACGAAATGACCGTCCATGCATCAATCCTTGTCACCGGCATGGGACCCATAACATAATTTTATAGGGATGCACTCCAACCCTACATGACAAAATTTCTTCCTTGATTTGACAAGGAGACGCAGATTTGCAAAATGGACCTAGCTGAATGTCCTATTCTAAATGGATTGACTACCCATCCCACCGCAAATGAACATGACATGACCGTTCATCTGCTAACTCTCGCCTATGATTCGACGGGTTGTGCGTGCAACATGGACAGATGTGACCCAACCATCCGCCAATCAATTCCTTTCTACAGTAGTGGGAGAAGCATTAAATTAAAGTTGCCGTAATGTGACCGATGACACTTCAACTTTTACCCTTGACTGGGGGCAGAGGAATTGACCGAGGAAAATGCGGTCCGACCATTTTCTACAAAAAAATCTAAGTCCCCAGAGTGTGGACAGGGGTATAAACATCAAATAGATGTGATGAATGGCCCTTTAGCTGACTCTGATCCCCAGAGTGCGACTACGAGCATAGACAGACGAATGAATGTGCTTCGACCGTTCATTCGCCAACTCTGACCTAAACTCGACAGAAGGAGTATAAACTCACTACATATGCAATTAAACCATCCACAAACTCACTCTGCTAACCCAAGACTGGGGGCAGTGGCATAAATCACTGAAAGAAGAGAAAGATGACTTGCTACATCTCCATCTTAGCGTCCTTTACAACTTAAGGCAACGACTACAAGTAGGCCTTAATGCTAACAAATCAGAATGACGCCCGAAGTTACGGGCAACCAATTATATCGTACCACTGATCGACGGGCAATATCGGTCTGCACCTTTCATATCATACCATTGGATCGACAGGAAATGAGGTTCTAGCATTCTACATCATGCCATTGAATCGACAGTCAATATCAATCCTCTTCGATTACAAATCGATGTGACCCAAATGTCCATCGAATACCTTTGTGACCAACAGAGCATGGATAGAAGAATAAACCACGAATGAGTGTGACTTGACCATTCGTCCTCCGTCGCCTTCCTTTAGTCTGTCAGGAAGAGCATGGGACCAGATGAGCATGACATGACTGCATTTGAGCAGACTTTATCCCAAGGTCTAACGGGAGAACGTAAATCGAAATGGACGTGGTTGATCGCCCAACTCCAAAAGAATGCAATGCGACCTATCATTCTTTGACTCTTACCACGATCCGACTAAACGAACAATTCACAACAAGTGCAACCTAAATGTCCATGCCCTGATTCTTAGCCTGGATTCAACAAGGGAAGCATCAATCCTGCATTGGATCTGACTGGATGATCTTCAGTTTTTGCCCAAAGTATGGCGACATAAGCAGCGAAGTGAATGTGATCGACCTTCCAAAACTTAGCTCATGTTCGGATGTCGGTGAAGCAACGAAGTATTCTTCCTAGAGGAAAGAACTAGAACATATTATAGGATACGCACGACTCAGCCCTCCATCGGTTAACCCGATCCCATGGTTCAATGGGATAGAATACGAAATTGAAGCGGACATTGTCTAACTTGCCACTTGTCAAGATATTCCCCAGACCTAGAGGAACGCGTGAGAAATAAGATGAATGTAATTTGATCGTTCATCAAACAACTCTGGCTTTTACAGCTTGGACTACAGTATAAACACATCAGAAGCTAGGCTCAACCATTCGCATAATACGTCCATCAACTCAAGACTGGGGGCAAAAGAGTGATTATCCAAGAGTTGACTATGACAACTCAATCCTATGACCTGTGCCTTATATTCATAACAACTCAGGGTTACGGTCAAAAGGATGCCTATGGATAGAATCATTGGATCTATGCCCGGACTTATGCCAGCTGATCATTATTCCAACCCTTACAACGAGCAATAGATCACAAGTACATTGAATGAAAAGCGCATCATTCAGAAACACAAGTAGATTTAATCTCAAAGCTGGAGCCAGCTACGTAGCAGCATGCAGCATAAGGCTAAGTTCTACTAATCCTTTGATTCAACGTCCCTACAAGCCTGATCATTTACCATTGCAAATAAGCACATGAAGCACCTACAACCCATCACGAGTATTGTAGATCAGATCACAACTCAGTGCAATAATGATGAAAGAGTTAACTGCTTTGCTCCAAGTGAATTTGATATGTTTGCTTGGACTCAATCTCATGTATATATGTGGAATATCGCCAGCCATGAAGAACCCTGCATTAAATGTCGACCCGAGGCATGTTTCGGTGAACAAAAACGATGCGACATGGATCCAGAGAGATCTGTTGCGCTTAAAGAGGAGGCAAATCTGCTCAAAACCAATGGGTTTATCCACGATGCCCTCTAACCAAAATGAGTATCCAATCCTTTACTTATAAGAAAAATGAACAGAGAGTGGAGGACATACGTCAACTACTCAGATTTGCATGGGGTATGACAAAGTACAGCTTTCCACTTCCAATGATCAACCAACTGATGGACTCGACCATCAGACATGAATTACTCACATCCATGGACGCAAACTCCAGATACAATCGGATACTGAAGCATGTCCCAGACCAGGAATACAACTGTTTCATTATTGACCTGGGCCTGTAGTGCTATGCTGCAATCCCTAGATTCAAACCTAAGAACGTTTATGCTACTTACCAAACAACGATTAATAGATCATTCAAAAATAAGATCGGACGAACGATGAAAGTATATGTGGTTAATATGCTCGTGAGATCACGACCATCAAACGACCACATCGATGAATTGGCAAAGATATTCAGTGCTCTCCAACAACTGCAGAATGAAACTTAATCCTTTGAAATTCTCTTTCAGCGTTGTGTAAGAAAAAATTCTTGGGTTCCATCATCAATTCTCGTGGGATTGAGGCTAACGTCAGAAAATTCCGAAGATTAGAGTCATCCATGTACCGAGGAAACCAAGCAGGTACAAAGCTAAGTCGAAAGATTACCATCCTAAGCTGATTCAACTCTAAGGCCATCTACAAGTGTATTATCTTATTCAACCTTACCAAGAGAGGGAAGAGAACTTTTGAATGGACTAACAACTATGTTGATGCAATTCTAGCTCTGATAGATCGCTTAGAGAATTTTATCTGAGCTGTTGGATCGCAAAGATTTATACATCAATTGGGCCATGTCAACACATGCCATAACCATCACATTGCTATGTGAAGAGAAACGAATCCAAAGATCAGTATATGATGAAAGCTAGCTATTGACAACCTCGCCCCGTTAACGTCTATATCGACCAGCCGTTATAATAGGTCCTATAGCAACCTTAGATGTTCAGAAGGTTACTCAAATAGAATATAGAGCAAAGCCAATTTGATATCACTTATCTCCCTCACAAAGCTATCCATGGCCAAACAGTAACATACTTCATATCTGAATTCACTGCATTAGATGACTATCCGAAGAACATTAGAGAACGTACACAGATGGAACTTCCAATAATCAGCTTTCTAACATCGAAGTTGCGTTAATGACTCCTGAGGAACGATCGATCTGCTACGCCTTAAAACTCAACTTCCCTACAACAAATAACGATGCTAAGTATGAAGCCTTGGTCGCCACGCTCAAACTTGTAAGAAAACTAGGAGTGGAAACTTTACATGTCTTATGTGATTTCTGGTTAGTGGTATGCCAAGTCAGGGAAGACTACCTGACTAGGGGCAACGTCTTGCTCCTTATCTCAGCTGGATCCTAGAGCTACTAGCCGACTTCGAGTATTACATCACTACACAAATCCTTAGAGAACAAAACGAAAAGGCTAAATCACTGGCCAAGCTAGCCAATTGTGGGGATGCGTGACAAATAGACTTTGTCCCAGTTGAAATACTTATTATTCCAGGCATTGACAGATAAAGATCAACTAGATCTTAGGGATGGAGCTAAAAAAGTGGTCATGGATGACTCCTATCAAAGATTATCTACAGTGGGGAATTCTTCTTTAATAGAGGAATGAGAAATGGCATATCCTTCGCGAAGCTGTCCCATGAGTTAACACTTGTAAATTTCGTTTCTATTGATATGAAGCACACCTTATGTAAGCCCATCTCATATCGATAACCATCGATACGAAGTCTATCTTAATGCATCCCAGATCGATCCAGGAGAGGATCGATACAAAGAAATGCATCAAAAACAACCATCAACCGTTGTTGCAACTCGAATTTCACATCGATCCAGGAGAGGATGGATACGAACCTCGATCAAAAGAACTTAATAACGACCCGCAAATGTGCAAACATGAATAGGAGTCAGGTTAACATATGTGCATGTATGCGTAACTAACATTCAGTTTTCAAAGTTAACAGGAATTAAATGCTTACATGGTGACGATCAGAACGATGAACAAAAAATTGCTAGCGCTCAACACTCAGTTACAACAAAACACTGCATGATCATTGACAATCAATAGTTCGACATCTACATCACCAAAGATAAATCAAAGGTTACATCTTTTGACGAAAAGATAACAACTACTCAGCGAATCGGATAGAACTTTTTCAAAATGAAGATAGCAGCTTTTCAAAGCACGTCATATTCACACAAGACATACTTTAGGGGGCAAATGTTATCCCGCCTTTTGGAATGGCCGTGAAACCATGAACTTGACAATAAACCAAGGACGGTTCGTCCTATAGATCGGTTATGCATAGGTTCACTATGGATACTGGTAAATTTTTCCCGAGTTCGAATCGAGCTACAATTGATATGACACAACAAGCAAAGCTATAAAAGCCAACGTTCCAAATTTCAAGTCAATTGGAGTTCGTATGTTAAAGATATTGATCGATCAAGGTTGAGAAAACCAACTCTATTCGTATCCATCCAATTTCGTATCCATTCCCCAACAGAGATTTAGTTCGTTTCCATCACCCACTAACTTCCTTCGTATCCATCAAAATGAAGCTACTTCGTATCCATCATGTTAACAACACTTCGTATCCATCAAAAAATGTCCATTTCGTATCGGTCTCCCTCCATCCATCTCGTATCGATTTCCCACCATCGATACGAAGAGCAACAAGCACTGATCGATACGAAGAAAGCAACATGAAGCATCGATATGAAGGCGGCCTCCAACCATCGATACAAAGTAACATGCAAGCATCGATACGAACAGAGCCACGCATGATCGATACGAAATAGTATCGATACGAAGACGAGAATGTCATACAAATCAAAACTTGCATCGATCATATCTCAAGATCTACAATTCCAAATGCCACCAAATTTTCACAGGAGCTTGTGTACTACCTCAAGAATGAACCTGATCGATCCCAGACTGAAAGGACCAATTATTGATCGATACGAATTCCATTCGTATCGCTCTTAAATCGAGTCGAAATCACCTGAACTCGATCTCGTGGGCCCATCCACGAGAGAGAAGAAGTCCTCTAAGATCTGCACGAAATATTTGATGCCTACGCCTATAAATAGTGACCCTAGACCTACAGAAAAGGGACTTTTTGGCTTCTCAACGCTGATACTCTGCCGAAATCATTACTATACTTCAGTTGTACTGTTGTAATCTCTTGTAATCAGCAAGTGCAATTCAATAAACATCAATCATTTCATAGTGGACGTAGGCAATACGCCGAACCACTCTAAATTTGCGTGTTTCAGCATTTCTTATTATCTGTTGATTGGTGTGTTTGTTAGATCTGCCTCATTTTACATTTATTTTCTTCATTTTATCTCTTCAAGCACATTCAAAAAGTGTTGTGCCCAATTTTAGTACAAACATTAATATTTACTTCTTTTCAAAAATAGGTTTTTTCTACTTTTAAATAAATCCTTTAAAAATCATTTGAAATATTTTTAAGAAAATTTTAAACATTTCTATTAAATTCTTTTATATGGGGTCGGACATAGAGTGGGTTTTATTTGTCCCTTCTTTTAGACTTTTTCACTTACTTTCTGACCATTTTTTATTTAGAATATATTAAAAATTCAGCTATCATCTTAGAGTGATTTTTACACACCTTCCTTTGGGAACTTGCTCAATTCTTGCTTCTGGATATCTACAGCATATAGATTCTTTACTTTTCATTTATCTAAGTCTAATATACATCACTATTTGGCAATCCAGCGAGGATCCACAACCATAGGGAAATCTAGGCCCAACTAGGGAGTCAATTACCATCCAGCTTCATGGACCCTTCTATATGTCGCACGCATGCTCTTCTTAGGTCAACATTTTATGGTACGACCTATCTCCCATGGGGCGATCGGGATAGGGGAATATTTTTAACTCTATTTATTGTTCCAACTCATAGCTGCTTTATCCATCTTTCTAGCATATGGTCGCAACTACTTCTATCGTCGGAATTTGTAGGGTTTGGCATATAATATATATAAATATAGGTAAAAGTACAAATACGTCCACTCAACGTATCCTAATTCCTACTCGACTAACCTAAGCTTTAATATAAAATGTAACAGCTCGCACCTTAATGGGCCTAATTTTTGCTAAATAAAAAAACCTAAGTCCGTTAGGGTATGGATGGTTGATTTTGGTAACCTGAAATATACATAGGTATATAAGAGAGCTATCCATATGAACTCGCATCAGAATAGTAAAATATAATAAAACATATACATACTGACTAAGGCTAATACCTTAGAACCAATGACATTCCTGGAATATCTGGTGCCCCTTGTCAGTGCAGAGCATGAATAAGAGAACCTGCCTTCTCACCATTCCCGCCTTGTACCAGTACCTATCATTACCTGTGGGTTGTATTGAGGAGGGGGTCAGAATAAAGTTCTGGTGATTGGTAAATTACATACTATAGCCATAACACTAGTTTATACCAATTGGTTTCCATTTACGTGTTATGTCTATTATTCATAGCTTAGTCATCTAGACTTTATGTATGTGTACAATACATTCAACCTACGTCGAGGTATGAAATAGATGTATACGTGTACATGTACATATACATATGCATATACATATAAATATAAGCATCGCTGTCCCCCATGTACAAGGATACATCCCTACTAGTATCCACAACTACGCACCACATCGGGCATCCACATTAGTGTTTAGGCCGAATTGCCAGCGTACACAAGGGAACCTCCCGTTAGTGTAATTAGCCATATTACTAACTTATCCCAAAGACTTATCTAAGGGTTAACTAGCTCAACTCCTAACGACAACAAACAAAATTTGAGGTAATTGTATATCCCATACAGAACCTACACTAGTAGGAAATGTAGTCTGTCTCTAGGCATGACCTAAGTCTTTCTAATAACCGCTAGTGGACAAATGGCGCTCTCAACCTATGTGTACAACAATACTCCTCAAATAAATGGTACCACCAATGCTGACATAATGCCAAGCTTTCGCTCACCGTGCAATTAGATTGCCTCACACAAATCAAGGAAATACACACCTTGTTACTTGGTACCCCCTGTTGGAATTGAAGTAGACCACAACTGGCCATTTAAGACTTTGAATCCAAGGAGAACCCACCTTGGTATATTCCTAAACCTATACGTGAACGTATATAACCCTGGGTCCTATAGTCGAAAATGTTCTACATTAGTACAATGTATACATAACTGCTGGTAACCCATTGTGGAGGGAAGACTTCCGTTGTGGAACATTACTGATCTCGCACTCTAACTCATACTAATGACAGTGTCATTTATAATTAGTTTAAATATTTGGCTAGACCCAATAATCCATACCCATCAAAAAGGTATTCTTGAGGCCATATAATTTCAACTAGAAAACTATTACGCCTCCTAAGATCGATTATTAGTGTTCATTTACTTACCATGAACATACTTCTTATTTCACATTCATAATTGACATTAAGTATCATTTACTACTTCTTTCCAATTAATACGATTAAGTATCATTTACGATTTCTTTTCAATTAATACAATTATGCATCATTTATTGCTTCTTGTCAATGATACAATTAAGTATCATTTATTACTCCTTTATATTAATACAATTATGTATCATTTATTACTTCTTTTCAAATTAATACAATTAAGTATCATTTACTACCTTTTTCAATTAATGCCCATTTTAACGTGATTACTATAACCTCCCTAACTCTTCAATTCATTGCCTTATTCATATTTAGCACTTATTATTTATTCCTTAACTTATATTTAATCGACGATGGAATAATTATTATTTCTATTTATAACACGTTTAATTCTATATTTAGGGATTTCTATATTTTAATGCGTTGGAATAATATCTATTCCAAAAGGGAAATATTATCACTATGATTCCCCATAAATCACCTAAAAAGAGGAATTGTGCTATGTTTTGAATTATAATGAATTACCTTTTCTGTGTTTATTGAAATGGACAGTACAAAATAGGTAAACATCCCTACTTTGCACATCTTTTTCCTTTGGACATATTCCTTATTATTTCAAACGACACACTTTTATATATAATTATAAAGCTTGATCATTTAAAGAAATTCACATAGAAATATTCTTCATCCCAATGAATTAAAATATAAACTTGAATCCTAGTCAAATTTGAAAAAAAATCTTGAATTCAAGTTTAATAACTTATAACATTCAAATAACAAAATATAGAATTAACATACAATCTTATTAATGACTTATCTGATAACTTTGAGGGACTACTTTTACCCTTACATTCCAGATTTAAGTGTATATAACATTTAATCAAAGTTAACAATCTACTGAATATGTAGACAAGAATCCCAAGTTCATTATATATATAAGCCTACAATTTCATAATTTATATCTAGGCATAAAAGAAACAACTTTACAACGATATAAATCCATATGTAAAAACATATAATTTTCCAGTCACCTCTTAGCTTCCAAATTTGTTCTCCTTATTTGACTCCCTTTCTTTCTACCAAAATATGTATCAAAAGTGCATGCATATTTATTGGAATTATAGATCTGAGAAGAGATTTGAATTAAGCATAGTTTTAAATTTAGATTTAGAATTTACCACTTCTTCGCAAAATCGATTCACCCCTATTCTTCTTCTCTTTTATTTTTCTCTATGCTCCACTTATGTGTGTAATATTTTCTAATTTCTACAATTCATAGAATTAGTCGAGAAGAGAAAATGATAGAGCTTCTGTCCTTAATTTGGAAAATATGAGAAGAAAAGTAAAGGGCTAGGCCTTTATTTATAGGCTTATAAATAAATTCTATCTGCTAGATTAAATTATATTAAATCTAGATCGTTAGGCCAGGGTTCAATCCCAGCCGCCATTCATTAACCTATCAATGGCTGCCTATAGGCGGTCGACCCCTAGTAGTTGATCGTTCCTAGAATGGCGGTCGACCGGTAGGTTTTCCAACCATTATGTATTTATTCGCCTTTTTTATTTTTAAACGTTATTATTTATTTTCTTCAGCTATGTCAATTTTTATTTATTTCCTTTTTCAGCACTGATTTAATTAGATTTAACAGAGCCAATTACTTTAGCATTATGATTTATATCTAACGTTTACTTTAATCCTAACTCATTGATATTTATTTCCTTAATTCATTTTGAATTAGTTCCAATCCGAAATCTTCAAACGCTAATAACTTATTTGTTTGAACTCCGATCGTAAAACTTTACATATAAAAGTTGAATGGAAAATTGCTATGAACACAATAGTGCAAGTTTCGTAGCCAAATTCCAACGTTTGTGAAAAATCTATTTTTGAGCTTTAATAATTATTTATTAATTCTTTTTAGTTAACTACTATTTAATTTATGGGGTATTACAACAAGTAACATGGTGGTACCTAGCACTCAAAAGTCCCGCACTTAGAGGTGGGCTTGGCTATCATCGCCATGGAGAAGTATTAGTCCTAGTATATGGAGACTTTATATAGAAGGCTAAAGAAAGGAGTCGGGATGACTGGACTCAAATTATGACAATCCGCACCTCCCGACACGCCGATCAAAATCCTAGTGTGACTTTCGAACTCGCGCCTTATCGAGAAATGCGAATCATCGGAGTTTAAACATTTCATATCATAAAGACTAATACAGGCAGATATAATCTAAGATATACTACACTTTTAGATCTTATGACAGAAGGAAATAAACATGTATATACCATAAAAAAACATAAATCTTAGAAAATATCAAGTCATAGTCTTAAAAAAATATCGGTACATGATCCAATACATAGTACATAATAAAATATCCCTGAAAGTCTGATGCAAGAAGCAAAATTTACTAATAAGTTAGAATAATACATAGAGAGTAAAATAGAATAAAAGTTGACTCTGAATATTAGGTCAGCTCTTTAAGTATCTAAAATGGGTCAGGCACCTGCTGCTCTATCCATCTGTGGTGGGAAAAGAAGGAGAGAGAATGGGTCAAACATAAAGTCTATTGAATCAGTACAAGTTTAATATGATGATTATATGTAGTTACTTTAATACTACTCTAAACGATATAGGGTGTGATACTAGTGTTTGTGAATTCCTAGGGTTTGCTGCCTAAGGGTTCTTGTCTAGTACAGTCCTACACTTCAAATTGTGTAGGCTAATTCAATGGATCGAATTTCATATCTAACGATCGGCCACCGCTCCAAGAGCTACTCGATGTATAAGGGACAACCCTCTTGGGTACTAATAATGAAAGACACTGCCAAAAGGTTACTGTGGACATAAACTTCCACTACTATCACTTCCACTAGGCTACTGGGAGTATTCCCTCTTACTACACCTGGAGAGAAAGAACCTGAAATGCCAACTTATCGAAATATCTCGTTATCTGCGTTTGCTTCCACCTCTCGACCGTATCGTTGGCATGTTATTGTACACTCTAGGTCCTCCTCTCTAATTGTATCACATGTGTGAGGAATTTGTGAATACTAGGACCTCCCGTTGTGCCAGACCCACTCCACCAAGCATCCATGACAGCTGCACGCCCATTGTTGGAACTACTGTGAGTGCCAATTGCGAAAGTACATTGCCTCGAATCGTTTACTATTCTAAATTGAATAATCAACATTTACCCAACACCACCATAAGCTAGCATCCGCTCCTAGGGAACTAACTTCCCTATAAGTCCTCACATGCATCCAATCACCCTTAAATAGGCTCACAACATTCCATGATTTATATAATTTTTATTTATAAATTTTTGGGCCTTAGGTCGAGGTTCAGGTTGCCAGTTTTTAATACGGATGGTCGACCGCTTATACCCTTCGGTCGACCGCTATTGCTCGACCATTAAGGTTCCCAAGTCGACCATTGATGAACAATTTTTGGGGTTTCTCCCAGTTTCTACTGTTTATTGTTCATGAATTTAAATCAAGTCGTTAACAATGATTTGTAAACCCTATTTATAGTCCAATCGATAGTTTGCAATTGAATTTTGGGTTTGTTGATTTTACGTTTTCCAATTTCAAGAGAAAGGGGATATATGCATAATTCCAATTAACAGTTAACTGACAATTTAAAACTAGGGTTTTTGATTAAAACTTAGATTTTAACATATTAGCATATTCAACTTATGATTTGCTAACATATTAATTAATTACAGTAGTTTAAATTAACTACAATAATCAACTTATCAAATTTGTTACCACTCACATCTAACCTAAGCTCTTATTAATGCTTGTACTCGAGAACTTGGCCCCCAAATCGATATCTCCTCCTTAGATCGCCTTGATCCGCCTTTATTTTCTTACTTGAATCTCTTAGGTTGAATAGATTTGATTTTTGGAATTTTAGAAATCAGGGTTGAGAGAAAATTTTAGCAGCGTTTGGTTACTATAATTGTTTATATGAGAATTAGGGTCCCATTAGCTTAGTATTTATAGGGGTAGGGTTTTAGTTTGGGCCATTAGGTTAGCTTAGGGAAATATTTAGTAAAATCTAGTTTACTCATCCATTCCTTCATACCTAAGCAAATCATCTTGTCAGTTCATCATGTCATAAGAAGAATCGAAAACACACTATTTTATTCGTGTATGTGTTGACTGCCCCCTACCACGGTTGACTGCTATCGGTCGACCATGAACCCCCTAGGGTCGATCAGTGGCTCTGTTAATTTTTAAATTTTTAGTTTTAATTTTTTAATTCATCCTAACGCCCGCAACTCCTCCATACTAACTCGGATTACAAAGTGTTGTATATGAAAATCATCCGGAAAATCACTACGAATGCAATGGTGCATTTTTCATAGCCAAATTTGGATGATTGTGAAATTTTTTTAAGTCCTTAGTTTATTTCAATTTAATTTTCTTATTAAATTTCCATCTAAATTTCTATTAAATTTCCAGGGTATTACACAAATGATAGTGGTACCGGCCCTTTGGGACATTATCATGCTTCGATAGCTTGAGCATGGACCGAATAAAGAGCCGAGAAGGATCTGGAAGCCCTAGATTGTGGCAAACAATATAAAGGCCAATTTAGAGACTGTATTAGTTAAGGGAAAGTTGAGCATGTATCATCCAGTGCGTGTTGAGAAATCTTGTGAAATTGCGAAGAAGCGGTGTCGGTCCCTACTTCATGTATGGAATGACCTAGGTGAAGTATCCACCGAGGGACGGTTTGCTCTATCACTTGAGAGAGGGTAGAAGGGCTCCACCCCCAGCATGTCATTCCAAGTAACCGCCTCGAGGAGCCTATCCCGATCCACCCTTACTTTGGATGGGTCGCTCTCAAATGGGCGACTAGTTCAAGAGGTGCCTTCAGCAATGTTTTTCCTTTCGTTTTTCCATCTACAATTAAAAAAAGGGCAACCTCGTGAGTGACAAGTGTTAACCCAAAATATGAACCAACACCCTGGATTGAGTGTGAAAGCACTAACCCTGTTTATCAAGGAAAATAAAATAGGAAAAGAAAAAGTAGATAATAGAAAAGGTAAAGAAACAAGAAGATTTTTATAACGGTTCGACTGTTAATGAAGCATATGTCCACTTTATAACTTTCTATTAACTGAATGTTGTTACAAATGCAATCATATTGCTATATGATTGAATCTCCTAAGTTAGATCAAGTTACAAGCGCAGGAGTTACTGGAGAATCATAGTGAACCCCTAGGTGACTGTTGTATGGGAGGAGAAGAGTGAAGAATAGTTTCTGAAGAGTTTCAGCAACCATTCCAGAAGATTGTGTTTATGTTGCAGATAGTATTGTATTTATAGGTGTTGGAGAGCAATTGGGATAGGCCGCTTTTCCAAAGACCTAAGCATGATAATACAGAAGTGCTCCAAAAGTTTCACAGTGATCCAACTTAATGTGATGGATCGCTAGCGATCCATGTAGTTAGAATATTCTTGGATCGTTTCACTTGGGTTGCGCTCCTTGCCTTCTGTAGATGCTCTCCATATAATATGGTAACTAGTTGCCTTGTTTTGATGATGGTTCATATACAAGTTGCATTGAACTATGACTGGAATCAGCTAATGCTCACTTCTTGAACTAGCTTACTTGGAATATCATGAAACTTGGCAGACATTACTAGGAAAGATATTAGATCATGATGCGAGAAGTTTGGAGGGTCCATGAGCAAGCATTATGGATTGCTAGTGATCTATAGGTGATGGATCGCTAGCGATCGATCGCCTTAACTTGTTTTGGCATCTTTCCTCTTGGGTCCTTCTTAGCTCCTTCTTCTAGTCTTTTTGGTTGATTCTTGAGATGTTTTTACTTGTCATAGATGTTCTAAGTTCCTTTGAATTCTATTGGGTTAAAAACTCGGTTAACATTTTCCCCCCAGAGTACGCCTTCGTTGGAAACAAGGTGTGCTCTGGAAGTAACTGCATTTTAGTTCTCATTTCGTGAAGTTTAATTAATCGTATTGAGGCTATCATGTGAATTTGGCTTTGGCTATTCAACCGTTTGTTTCCGATGTGAATTGTCATTGTTTGTAATTATGAACCAATTTCGACCCGACAACTTTCCAAATTCTTGCAAATAGCATGTGGATCATGCTTAGCGAGTTTGGAGAAGATTGGTTGCCATTCTATAGATCGCTAGCGATCCATAGTCTAAGGATCGCTAGCAATCCAAGGACTTAGCAAAAAAATTCCATTCAATACCCTATTTTATTTTGTATGAGCCGACCTTCCTTTATTCACGTTTTCATTTGCAAACCGAGTCGTTTGCCTTGCAACCTGATCCAACACCTCCAAACCCTAAATTCGCTCCCACCATCACCGTCGTCAATCTCCACTGCCGAAGCTTCTTGCCACCGACCCCACTTGACTTTGCCGTCACCTTGAGCTAGCCCTTAGTTCCTGAAATACCACCCACTTGGATCACCACCGATTTTTTCCATCTGGATCGCCCCTGATCGTGGCTACCCTAGATCACCAACAACTTGAAATTGACCGTATTCACCTTTTGACTTGAGCAAGGTGATGTGGATTTTGGCATTTATTTAGTGATTTGGTGATGAAGTTGTGTTAGTGACGGATGCAATGGAGAATTCGAGTTGATTGTCATTTTGTCGAAGAAGATAGTAAATCGAGTCTTGAATTCTTCATGAAATGAAGCCCGGGTTTTGCTCGGGATCTTGACATGTTTTGCTATCTTCATCCACAGAGTCAGAATTAACTTGCATCGAGTTACACCGTTAATCTAGCACAACGTCTTGTTGATTGATTTTGGTTTTCTAGGAGGCAATAATAGCATAGGGTAGCGTCTCGTATGCAGCTCATGCTGTCATCACTTTCCGGAAAACTGAAATCGACTTATATTGAGAATTCCTTACTCAATTTAGGCCCATTGATCTATAGTTGCTCACTATGGATTGGTCCTGTCATTGCACGGTCAATGTACGTGGAATAGGAAGAGCTTCATGTGTCGCTTTGGATAGTGGATCCAATATCGATTTGACCGCGTTAGATACAAGTTATGTTGTATAGAATGAAGCACTCGTCATCCCATCGTAAGTCCAGTGGAGGAAGTCTGGCACTCTCAGAAGCCGATCAACATTAGTTTGCCTTCACAAATGGTTTCAGTAGCGCCTACTTCTTCAGCACCGCCAGCCGAATACGGTTAATTGGTTCTGGGTGGTCCGGTTGTAGATCGAATTCCTCCAAATTTTAGAGTTTTACTCAACCCTCCGGAGAGAGCTTCCTCCACAATCTCAACTAAAGTTCTGCATAGCATATGTTTATAGCATGACATTCCAGATGATGACGTATGCCTTCCATTGAAAAACGAGTTTGCACATATGCCATCTTCGGGATACACCGCTTGCCACAAGTACATGTGCTTGAATGGAGCAGTGCCCCCCTTCAACCACTTCTTGAGAGAGACTCTTCTGAAATTAGGAGTTGCTCCATTTCAGATTAACCCCAATGGATATGTGATGACTTGTCTTCATTTTTTTATTAATTCTGACATTCAATCGTGCCTTAAGCTTTGATGAGTTGAGATATATCCTCTCCTTCAAGAAGAGAAACAAATGTTCGTCCCTTAAGATCATTGAGGCTCAAAGAAACCACCAAATCGTGTTGCAGCTTCAAAGTAACCTGTCCTAATTCAAGACCCATTATTTTTTCGTTAGGTATCCTGAGGGATTTAATCGTCTTTGGACAACAGGGGGTAAGTCTTCTCTTTTACTCGTCGAGATTTAATATGATGATGTGGGATTTTTAATAGGCTGAATACTCCTTGCAGTTATTCCGAGGCCAAACAAAGATCCATCACTTGATCCCATCTTCCATACTCTGAAGGTCGTCGATGCTATAGAGAGATCAATTAAGTTTTTACTAACGGATGAGAATTTACTTTGGTACGGGTTGTTGCATCTCAGTATATCTGTCGTAGCCATTAAAGTTCCATCTCCTTCACGTTCTAGGATTCGAACATGCTCGATTCTTCATCGCGCGACTCCGAAGAGGGTGATCTACCAGAAGGAGAAGGTCCATCTGGTGGATCAACCGAAGAGATTTATGAAGGTAAAGGTGTTACGGCTGGAGCCAGTTGCCCGATTAGGATGCCCCTGATCTTGGAGGAGGGGGAAGAGGAGTTCAAGCAGCGTAAGGGCAAGGCTGCGGTGATCACGAAAAAGGAGGGTGAAATTGAGAACGGTACTTCAATTCCTCCTCTAATAATGATGAATTTGATGCAAGTTCCAGTGAAGGAAACTTTGAATCATGCGACGAAACATCGAGAAGGAGTCATATTCTCATGGATTCGCCTCCCAAGAGATTCCTGCTAAAGATGCTTCCCTAGCAGTCGAATGACCTCATGGTTCCCCGCCTAAGGAAACCGATATTAACTTTGGGGACTTGAGCAACGTTTATGTTGATATCGATGAACTCATGGGAGATGATTTCAAGTTCGAAGGACCGTCTTCTCGCCCCAATCATGATGTGTCTAGAGTTAGCCTGATTCCCACTATAGTGGCTTCCTGATCCGATTGGTGAATTCCTTTTCGGCCGCCTACGCCACGTTACACATTTCACTAGGGTCACATACACTTATATATGCATTATTTGAGTTCATTTTCTGTTGCTAAAGTTCTTCATTTATTTTTTATATCAGGTACTATGCAAGGTCGTAGACTTTATGAGGACCTTAAACAGTTTACTGACACACAACGCAGGTCAAGACGACTTCAAGCCGCCATCAGCCCTGAGAAACTGAGGAAGAGTGGAGGAGAAGGAAAGATTCTAAAGCCAAAGTTCATCGTCGGGACGACAGAGATTGAGGCAGAGTTTATATGAGTGGTCATGAGAAGAGGAAAACTCCCGATGATCGGGAAGAACCATCCAAGAAATCTAAGGTAGACCGTGGTTCACATCCTTCCGAGCACCAAGCGTTAGCCCCGGCTCCAGTCTATGTTGGAATTGAAGCTTCAACTTCTACGGTTCAAGTCTCTCTATCAATCCAGGCTTTGTCAACCCACGTAGTGTCTGCTTATGGTTCTTCACACCCCCGAAGGAGGCCGGCTTATATTCTCCCGTCTGGTCCTCCTAAGCTTGAGGCTGCGCTCCCCGGATGGTTTCTGAAGGGTGTTAAATTTGATCGTGACATGCGCCTAATTCGTAAAGATTCTTACATGCCCTATATCCAGGCGATTCAAAGCGATTTGGATCGGGTTGAAGGATGGGAGAAGTTATGTAAGCAACCGGCGAACACAAACCGTAACAACTACTAAGAGATTCTTTCCTTCAAGTCAAAAAAGGATAATTATGAGAGGATGTTAACGAAACATGACGTCATAATTGAGCAACTGACAAAGGAGAGGGATGCTGCACTTCGGGAGAGTAAGAGCAATGCTAGCTTGCTAAAGGAATTGAAAGAGGCCTACAAAAAAATCGAGATTGTGTTCAGAGACGAAATCAAGAAGGCCCACGCTAATGAAGCTTAGCTGAAAAAGGAGCTGAAATTCAAGACGTGATCATCGAAGCTTAAAAGAAAACTGCTGCCAGTCATGACGAAGCCGTCAAAGCTCATAAAAAGACAATCACTGACTATGCGAGAATAGTGGAATCCCGTGACAAGACCATTTCTGACCAGGCTCAAATGATTGCTTTGCTTCAGAAAAAGGTCATGCAGCTTAATGCTGAAAAGACCCAAGTTGAAGTTGAGAAGGCTGCCGTGATGGTGGACTACTTGGAGCTGCAGGATACTTTTGAAAGGAAGATGAAGAAGATGGATGACACAATCTTGAATTTCTACGTTAACTCATTGCTGCACCAGGACAGCCTCAACTATTTGGGCCCTAAATTCCCATGTACCCTTGTTGTGTTTTGGGAAGAAGTTCTAGCTCGTTTCTAAGAGTTAGAGGATGCATATCTCAATGAAGAGTCGAAGAAGGCTTTGATAGAGGGCCGTGAGATCATTCGGATTGAGTGGGAGCATGAGGTTGCCGATGCTACTGCACCTACAACTGCTAAAGCACTATTAGAGCCTTTCATTTCCGGGCTTAACAAATCACCAAAGCAGCCTCGTGATCAGTTAGCAACTATTCCGGGTTCAGCCGGTACTGCTTTGTTGTCTTCCCCTTCAGCAGTTGTCTCGAAGGCTTGGGTGGTCTAGAAACTTAACCAAAGATCGTGTAGTCATCCAAAGAAGGAGAAGGTGGGGAGTATGAGATTGAAATTCTCGGCTACTCTTCTGATGTAGGTAACCTTCTTGTTTCTCCCGAGTTTGAGAATTTTTAGCTCATGCCGCAAGAACAAGACGAATTGAATTCTTTCATTTTTGATCTTAAAGGTCCGTCTTCTTTACCTTCTGAACTGCCAATTTCTTCGGCACATGGGCCTACTGCTATTTCGACTACCTCGATGCTTGTTTCTATAGCCACTTCGATCGCTACGCCCGTGTCTGGCTCACAACCAGGGCCGGAATCCGAGAAGATTACTGTGTTACATGGCCAGAACGACCCTTCCATATCTCTGGAAGGCGATTTGACAGTAGCTAAATCTTGAGAGAAGATAGACCAATCTTTCTAGCTAAGTAAATCTGAACAGCAGATGGTGGCCGTTAAGAAGTAAAAGATTGAGGAAAGGATGTCTAGAGTCAGCTCCCATAAGTTCTGAAAGCGTAAGACCAAGGGGTAGTCCTCCAATAGGGTATGAACAAGGAGGAGACGTGGGCACGAAAGTGATAATTGATATTTTAGGCAGCGACACAACTTATAACGGGTATTCTAAGAAGAATAAGAAACATCTAACCAAAGATGGGAAGGGAAGTGGTGGAAAGAAACATTGACAAGCTTGAGTAACAGTGGAGCTGGATACTGGGGCATTCTGATTTGTTTGACATGTATTTTGTGCAAGTGCAAAGTCTGCACTTATTACTTTTGCTATTGTAGCATCTATAATTTTCATTTTGTTGGCCAGTGTTGTGTGGGCACGGCCCCCACATTTTGGACTTTGTATAGAACTTGTTATAAGGAATGAAAAGATTAATATTTCAACTATCATCTCTTCTGTGTTCTTCCTTATTTATCACGTACTTATCTTGCTTTTACACTACTTATGTATCCACATGGTGCGATTGCTTGTTCTACAATTTCTATACTTCACATTATCGTGCCGTGTTTTGTTGTATACGATACCTTTATTTCTATGATCTCCAAAATTCTTTGTTTGGAGAAAAGGGCATGTGGAGTATGTGTGTGCCCCCTAATTTACAGGGTTGTTTTCTCCAAACACTTTACAAATGACCGGGGTATCCGAGCGATTCCTTGGATGTCTATAGCCTAATCTACCTCATGGTTCCTATCTTCGGGAACTTGTGTCTTGAGCATCTCGACTCCAGGGATTTTGTCAGTCAATAATCGAAATTCTTTTTCGATTTCTAGTTGTGCAATATTGTTCGACTCACATTAATTACTTTTGATAGTGGGAGTAGATTCTAGTCAGTCCTGTAATAGATGAGTTTCTCGATGTTGTTGGGACAATATCGGCACGTACAAGATCCTAATGGTTTGTTGATGGTGCCGGAGCAACATCGAGTGGTGCTTGCGTGGAGTAGGCGTCTTTTAGGAGTGCGTGGCTTACGAAATGCACGTCTTTTAAGAGCGCACGGTTTATGAAATACACGACTTATGAGATCGATATGACCCGTCGATCCGGAACAATTAGGAATTTCTCAACTTTACCAATCTTTGGGTAACGTGAGGAGTTCGTGCTTCAAGAGCATGGTTCCATGGCTTAAGAAGTGATGTGCGGCTTATGGGAGTGCATGGCTTAAGTAATTATATTTGCTAAGGTGTGATTCCACAACCTAAGAAGCAGTGCGCGGCTTATGGAATGCGCAGCTTTTATTTGGGCCTTCCCGGTGTTGCCGGAGCAACGCCAGCTCTTAGAAGGCAGGGATCGAGTTTCGTCGATCCAACAGTTTGAGTCGATTTGCTTCCTTCGACTCGGCAAGTAGATGGGGCATACTTGAGCATGATTCCACTATCTTAAGCATCGATTGAATGGTTTTCAGTCTATTTGACCCCGTCGACTCAGCAGGTTGCTTTTGTGAACACGGTTTTATTGGTTTAGAAAGCAAAGCAATTTTATTAATAAAAGTTGGGCAAGTTCTGCCTATTTACAATGCCTTCGGTATTCCAGAATGTCTTATTTGTAAGAAATAGGAAATGCAGAAGATAGTCTTAGATAAAGTAATGATGCAGCAATTCGTTATTCCAAGCTCGGGAATTTGTGTTCCATCAACGGTTGTTAGCTTGAACGTGCCATACCCCAGCTTCTGGCCGATCACATAGGGCCCTTCCCAGTTTGGTCCGAATGTTCCTAATACAGGGTAGACTCGTTTGAGGACAAGTTCTCCCACTTCGAAAGTACGGTTACGGACTTTGGAATTGAAAGATCGTGCGGCCTTTTTCTGGTGAGCGGCAGTCTTCAATTCGGCTTCTTCCCTCTTCTCATCGACCATATCGAGTGACTCGAATAGGAGCTGCTCGTTTTTTCTTTCATTGAAGTTTTGCCTTCGGTGAGAGGGGAATTCTAGCTCGACTGGGATCATTGCTTTTGAACCATATGCTAGGGCGAACAGGAGTACCCGGTTGTAGATTTGTGCCTTGTCCTATAAGCCCATAGTGTGAGTGAAAGTTCATCAACCAATTTCCTTTGGCTTTAGTCGGCCGCTTTTTGACGGTGGACCTGATGATCTTGTTCACTGCTTCCACTTGCCCGTTTGCCTACGGATGTGCAATAGCGAAAAAGCTTTTCTCGATGCGGAAGCATTTGCAAAAGTCTTTGGACTCGGCGCTTTTGAATTGAGTCCCGTTATCCATGATGATTTTTTGTGGCACTCCAAACCTGCAAATAATTTTTTTTAGTGACAAAGTTAATAACTTTCCGTGTGATAATAGCGGCCAGCGGTTCTACTTCGGCCCATTTGGTGAAATAGTCAACATCAACTATAGCATATTTGGCTCCTCCTTTGGCCATTGACACCAATCAAATCAATTCCCCATAATGCGAATGGCTATGGGCTGACCATCTGTGTCAGCTCTATCGAAGGATTTCTTTTGATCTTGCCGAATCTTTGGCATTGGTCGCATCGTCTGGCATAATCTACTGCATCATGGTTTTCTGTTGGCCAAAAATACCTATATAGAAGGACTTTCTTTGTGAGGGTTTTCCCCCTAGTGTGATCTCCGCAGTCGCCTTCATGAACTTCCCTGAGGATTCTTCGGGCTTCGTCGTTGATCATACACCTGAGCATTGGGGTAGAGAATCTCCTTCGGTAGAGCATCCCATCATGTACTACAACCCTCGTCGCCTTTCGAAGGAGATTTTTTTCCATTGATTCTTGTCTGCAAGGAGTGTTCCTTTGAGCAGGTAGTCCTTGAACGGTGTCGTCCACATTTTCGGTTCTTCGTTTGTTTCAAAAATCCAATCTATATCCATCTCGCTTATGCTTGGAGCGGTCAGGGTTTCGACTGGGACTAATCCTAAGGACCGAGCTTCTCCGAAACTGGAGAGTTTGGCTATATAGTCTGCCTTTGTGTTTTTTCCCTTGGGATATGAGTTATGGTGTAATGTTTGATGTCATTCAACAATTTCTGCACTTTAGATAGATACGGGGAGAGCTTCTCCCCCCGATCTTGGTATTCGCCTTTCACCTGGCAGAAAACTAGCTGAGAGTCACTATAGATGTGTACGAACTTTATCCCGAGTTCCTTCACAACTTTCAACACGGCTATCAATGCTTTGTATTCCACTTCGTTATTTGTTGCAGGAAATTCCAAGCGCAAGGCATAGCAAACGAATCATCCTTCGAGAGTTTCAAGCACTACTCCTGCCCCTAAGCAGAAGTCGTTAGAAGCACCATCGACGAACAACTTCCAATATGTTTCCACTTCTGGAGTCATTTCTTCCTCGTTATCTCGTATTGTAAACTCGGCAATGAAATCTGTCGGTGCCTGCTTGTTGATCGCCTTTCAAGGATGGTATGTGATATCATATTGACTTAATTTGATGTTCCATTTGATAAGCCATCCAGAGATCTCAGGGCAGTATAACACTTGCTTCAAGGGTTGATCTATCGGCACTTTGATCGGGTGTGCCTGGAAGTATGGTCGTAACTTTCTAGATGCAATCAAGAGGCAATATGCTAGCTTTTCCAATTTCGGATAGTTCTTCTCTACTCTAGTGAATCGTTTACTGATGTAATATACGAGTCGTTGGATCTTAGCTTCTCGTTTGAGCGCGGTACTTAATGCATAGGGCAAGACTGCTAAGTAGACGTAGAAATCTTCTCTGTCTACCTACTTGGATAGGATTGGCGGGGTTTCCATATGTCGTAGTGGCTCTTCGAATGCAGTTTAGCAAGCTCGATTCTAATAGAAGTTCTTCTTTCCCATCTTTAGCGTATTAAAGAACGGTATACATTTGTCGGTTGCTTCTGAGATGAATCGGCTCAACACTGCAATCTTTCCATTCAAGATTTGTGACTCTTTCCTATTCCTCGGGGCCTCGACTTCCCGTAAAGTGGTAATTTGTTCGGGATTTGCTTCGATGCCTCTAGCGCTTACTATGAATCCCAGGAACTTTCCAGAGGCTACTCCGAAGTGACATTTAAGTGGATTGAGTTTCATTCCATATTTGTGGAGTATTTTAAACATTTTGATGAGGTTTCCAAGTGATTTGCAGCTATGCGTGATTTAACCAACATATCGTCTACATAAACTTCCATAATCTTCTCGATCTGATCTTTAAACATGGCGTTCACTAGTCGTTGGTAGGTTGTTGCAGCATTCTTTAAGCCAAATGGCATCACTTTGTAGCAGTATAGTCCCAGATCAGTAATGAAACTGGTATTTTCCTGGTCAAGTTCATGCATCATGATCTGGTTGTACCCTGAAAAAGCATCCATAAATGATAGTAGTTCATGTCCAGCTGTCTCGTCTATAAGTTGGTTGATTCTAGGCAGAGGAAATCTATCTTTTGGGCAAGCTTTGTTTAGGTCCGAACAGTCGATACAGGTTCGCCATTTTCCACTGGACTTCTTGACTAAGACCGAGTTGCATACCTATTCGGGGTATATTGTGTCATAGACAAAACCATTCGCCATCAACTTATCCACTTCATCTCTCAGCGCCTTAGACCGTTCGGGTCCTAGGCTGTGTCTCTTCTGCTTCACTGGTGTATACTTGGGATCAATATTAAGTGCGTGGCATGCAATCTTAGGCAAAACTCCACACATATCAAAATGTGTCCAAGCGAATACATCCAGGTTGGCACGAAGAAATTTGATGAGTTCCAGTCGTATCTTGTTTCCAAGATGTGATCCAATTTTTAGGACCGTGTTGGATCATCCATATCGATTAGGACAGACACCGTCAATTCTACCGGTGCTGCCTGATCCTTCCCTGAGTTCTTCTTTCTAGCATCCAAAGCCTTATTGAATCGGCCATGGTCCCCAAGCTAGGGGCATCTCTGTAGTTGCTATTCGGTAGGTTCACGAATGTGGAGAGTTCTCCCCACATTCTTCCCCTTTTCTTTTCTTCTAGACTAGCATAGTTTTGCGATGTAGCATTCTCTAGTGGCACTTTGGTCTCCTTTGATCACCCCAACTCCATTCCCTATCGGAAATTTCATGGTTAGACACCACCGAGCTAAAGTAATCCTGAAATCTGCCAAAGCGGGCCAACCCAAGAAAGTATTGTAGGCGGATATTTCATATACAATCATAAAGGTTTGGGTAAGGATGACTCTTCGATCACCTTCTCCGAGTTCCACGGTTAAATCGATTGTTCCAACGGGTTGCTTAGGTTCACCGGTGAATCCCTGGATCTTCATTCGGCAAGCAGATATGTCTTTCATATCGATCTCCATTTGATCAAACGTGTGTTTGAAAAGGATATTCATAGAAATGCCACTGTCCACCATTACTGTCGAACCATGGCTGGTCTGATTCCTACTGTCACGACTATGGGGTCAAGGGTCAGATCTTCTATTCCTTTGGTGTCTCAATTCTAGAACACTATGTTATCGTTCAAGGTTCTTTGCTGCTTGGCAGAAGTTCCATCTTCGATCGTGAAACATTAATCTCTCGGAGTGTGTCTTAGTGAGCTTGCATATCGCTCTGCTTCTCCCCAGCTCCTCTACGTGGGATGAGGTCCTCAGATATCGTTCCGACAATGAGTCTTCGGTTGGTCCATCAAGATCCCTCTTCGCTGGTTCCAACTTGGTTTCCCCAGACTCGAGGAGCTTGGGGTGCTACAGGCTGGTCCGGATTTTTGGTTTTATCACATATTGCTGAAGCTTATTCTCCTAAATCAGCTCTTTGATTAGGTTTTTTAAGTGACAGCACTCATTTTTGTTATGGCCATGTGTTTCATGGAAGTGGCAGTACTTTCCGGAACGCTTTTATTGTTCAGTCGCTTCCTTTTTAGGCGGCTTCTTGTGCTTTTCCATCCCTTGTATTGCAAGGTAAATGTTCTCTGGAGTATTATTGAGTGGAGTGTAGTCTTCGGGCCTCATGCCTTTAGGTCGCTTGCTACTTCCATTTTGCTTGTTGGAATTCTGATTCTTCCTTTTCTAATTCCCATCCTTTCCCGTAGCGGTCCCGGAGGTATTTGCGTCTTGGTTCGGTGTCATACAATTATGCCCAACGTTGTTTGGTTGTAGGTTAGCAGGTTTTCCTTCTAGCTCTTGTGCCTCTTCCAATCTCAATTACTGGCTCGCCTTTTGATTAAAGTCCTTCCTAGTGGTAGGTTATTTCATCTTGATACATTTTTCGAATTCAGCGGTTGGATGGATGGGGCAGACCAAGGCCATGAAGACCATATCTTTGTTTGAGTTACTTACTTAAATGACTACGGTGTTAAACTGACTCATGAAGGATTTCAAAGATTCATTTTGTCCCTGGAATTGGCCCAATAAGGACATCACGTCTTTCCGTTGTGCCGTGTGAAGCTGAACTGATCAAGGAACTTTGTTGCTAATTCATCGAAAGTAGAGATGGATTTAGGTGTGAGCCTGGTGAACCGCAAGGAAGCAATTCCCTCCGGAAAAATTGGAAAACATCTACACCGAATAGCATTCGAAGCATTCGCTCCATCCATTTACCAACTATACTTGTACAAGTGAGGTTTTGGATCTCTAGTTCTATCGTAGGATTGAATAGTTAGCATAATGAACTTTTTAGGATATCGTTCATTTAGAATGTCATCAGTAAAGGGAGTCCATCTTGGAGAGGATCCTCATTCATCATCTCTCCTATTCTTACTTTTGTCCATTAGGCGCTTGATCGTGTCATCAGTAATGGGAGTCCCAGCACCTGATCTCCTGTGTTGGCGCCAGAATTTCGTCTGACTAATGGGTTGTTAGCGCCATTGACTTTAATTTGCTAAGGATTGGTTCCTTCTCCAGCTATTGCAGCTCCTATGGATCTTTCGGAAGCAGTTCTCCTTTTTCCTAATTCCATTGATTCTCAACAGCTAATTTTCTAAGCAAAGATTGGGGATCTAACTTCTGAACCTGTCTGATCCAAAGTAGATAGCTGGATCTGAACCTGAGTTGGGTTCTAAAACACCCCATATTTTTATAACATTATTTAGAATGTTTAATTAACAAAATTAAACAAAATAATATAGAGATTAATAAGTTGAGAATTGATTAGCTAAGGGTAGCCATGCCATGTTAGTGTATAAACTAAAATGAAATAACATAAGTTAATGTGTTATGATATGAGAAGGGCAATATGGGAAATAGGAGAAGGCTTATACCCTATACCCTTAGGAAATAGAACTCACATTCATTTTCATTTTAGCAAACTAAAACATCTAAGGCCGACCACCATTATTATTCTCAAGAGAAGATTAAAGCTAGGATTCAAGTAAGGAAAGACAATCAACATAATCAACATCAAATCTTACATCTTATAATCTCACAGCTAAGGTGAATAATTACTACATCCCATTTTCATATGGTTTTCGGTTTTTGATTAGATCCAAAATGTTTTTGCAAGTATATGCCATGTTTTGATGATTAAAGTTATATATATGCTTGTGGATGAATTATATATGTTCATGTTAGTTTTTATGATATGTTTGATATGAAAACCCTATTAGATGACATCCAAATGTCTTGAAATTTTAAATATAGGTCAGAAACGATATTTTAGAGATGGGTTTCAATTTTCATAATTTTCTGAATTAATGTGGATTTTATATAAATTTTCTAGTGAAGAAAATGATTTATTGGGTTATAAATTATTTACGGCTAAAATAATAATTATTTGGGTTTGAAATTTTTATATGTTTGAAAACATATTGAAATAGATTTTCTAGGATTTTTCCACATTTTTCCTAAGTTATTTGATGAATATATAAAATTATTTAAGGTGTGGGACTTAAATGTTTTATATATTTAATTAAGGTGAGAGGGCATTTTATAAAATAAAATGATTATTTAATTCTGAAAATAGTGGCAACACTTTTCTAAAAAGTATTTGTTAACCAATTAGAATTTGAAAAATAAATGTAGGTTAGTTGAAAATTATCCTTTTTATGTTAAAAACAAAGAAATCATACTTTTGGCGTGTTTCAGCCAATTCTGTTATCAAACCTTCCGATCCAGACCTTCCGACAAGAGAGGTTCAAAGCTTTCGACAAGGTCAAACCAATGCATATGGTATCAAGTTACTTGGTATGTAATGAATTGGACAGAGTCGAAGGGTTCTTAGTCGAAGGGTTGGTTGCCGAAGGGGTTGAAGTATGTTTGTTTTATAAGCCAAAGAATCACCTGCTTTGCTTTCGAATAAGAGCTTTCGACTTGGTTGCTTTCAACTAGGTCAAATGTTTAAAATAAAGTTTTTAAACCTTTCGACATAGTTGAAAGGTTACTGCTGTTTTATCACTATTTTGTTTTAAAACCTTTCGACACAGTTGAAAGGTTACTGCCGCTTTTGTTTGGTTTTGTTTTAAACGTTTCGAGAAAGATGAAAGGTTTATTTGTTTTAAAACTATCTGCTTCTCCATGCTTTCGAAAGGAAGCTTTCGACTTAGGTGATATACCCTTGTTTTATAAACTAAAGAATAACCCAAGCTTTTGAAGGAGTTGTTTTAAAGGCAGTGGCCTGTTGTTTTAAATAAAATGTTTTAAAGCTTTTGAAGCAGACTTTCCGACAAGGTCGAAAGGTTGCTTCCAATGAAGTCAAAAGGTTTTAAAAGAAGGTTTTCCACTTGTTTTAAATTGAATCCAGTTAGTCTTTGAAAGTTTGCTTTGAATGATTTCGAAAGGTTTAAGTTCAATGACTTCGAAAGGTTTAGGTTGAATGATTTCGAAGGGTTTAAGTTCAATGATTTCGAAAGGTTTTAGTTGAATGATTTCGAAAGGTTTAATGAATGGTTTCGAAAGGTTTTAATCCATTGGTTTTGAAAGGTTTGATGAATGATTTTGAAAGGTTTTTATTCAATGGTTTCGAAAGGTTGAGATGGAAGGTTTTCCAAGATTTTTTCTAAGGCAATGTTTTAAAGAGATTTTTAAAGAAGGATGTCCAAAGTTTCATTACTTTCGAAAGGTTTACTTTTCAATGGTTTTGAAAGGTTTGATGAGTGGTTTCGGAAGGTAAGGTTTTGGCATATTGGCCTAGGTAATTAAAAGGTTTTCACTTGGTTTTGGAAAGAGGTACTTTCAAAGATTTAGAAAGAGGTTCTTTCAAGTGTCTATATGTTTCCATCAACTAAGATTTGAGTAAAGAAGATATATATATATATATATGTATGTATATATATAACATGGTGATATGATTTGAGTAAAGCATATAGATTATATATACTTTTCCTTATTTAAATTTGATTTAAAGGTTTTAAATCATTTTGAAAATGTTTTCAATGAAAATTATGGGAGGGGATCCTTAAGTGAAAATGACTCAGATATTAGAATACCAGATGGGACTAGTATGGGGTTGCGCCCTATACATTAGCTATTAGCCCCAGCTAATTGTTGTCCAAAATTCCAGTGTGTAGGGCTTTGTCACAGGTAGACTAAAATTATGATTACACATCGAAAGGAATATATGTTTGTATACAGATAGGTTATTGGTGAGCCCGAAAAACCATTAGGATCAGGGAGACCTAGGAGATGATTAAGTTAGGGATAGACCGTCCAAAAGAGGAGTATTTAATAGATAGTTAAGGACAGACCATCCAAAAGTGAAGTATTTAACAGATAGTTACAGATAGATAATCCAAAAGAAGAATAGCTAACAGGTGTTAGATTAATTTTGATTATATTGTCTGGTAGGCCCGAGTCAGTCAAAGGTTAAAAGTTATCCAAACAAAACTTATGTGTTTGAACAGATAGTTCATTATTACCTGATGTTTATGTATGTTTACATAATAATGATTTACTGTGTTTAATCAATTTTGATTGTAGGAAAAGGTTTTGCATAGATATGTTTTAAAAGGATGTTAGCGAGGGGAAACCCGTTCCGCTAAGCGGCATGGTCTTACTTCACATATATATTCCGGGATGTATAGTATTATTCATACCAGGCTTTATGTCTGACTTGAAGTTTATGTTTTCCCTTTAAACTCTCAAGTGCTCAAAATTAATTTGAGTATGCTGAGGGGTTAAGGTCTTTTCAAGTTTTAGTAGAATGACGAATGGCAAGAGGCAAACAGATAGCTATTTAGGAGTTGCAGTACTTGTTTTATGTTTTGATGTATTTCCGCTGTGTTTTGTATTAAGTCTATTATGACTCTATGAATCTGATCATCCAAGGGGGTATCTTCATATACCACTCTTGGCGTATTTGTAATAAGTATATTTTATCTGTGCTTGGGAACGAATTTGGGATTATGTGTTGGGGATGTAAAACATTTGGTTTTGAAATGTAATGAAGTAAATTTTGTTTTGAAATCTGTGTTTTGTTTCATATTCAAGTGCTTCTGATATTATTGATATCATTAACATAACTGTATTTAGTCGCCGAAAGCTAATACTATAGATGATTGTAGCATTTGTAGCGCTTAGTTTTGGGCCTCTAGATAGGGAATGTTACAGGTTCTTAGTGAAAGCACCAAAATGTTAATCCAAAAAATGGATCAACACCCTGGATTGAGTGTGAAGGCGCCAGCCCTTTTTATCAAAGCAAATAAAATAGAAAAAGCAATAGTAGATAGTGGAAAAAGTAAAGGAACAAGAAGATTTTTATAGTGGTTCGGCTTTTAATGAAGCCTACGTCTGCTTTATAACTTTCTATTAACTGACTGCTGTTACAAGTGAAATTAGATTATAATATGATTGAATCTCCTTAGTTAGATCAAGTCAAAAGTGAAAGAGTTACTGGAGGATCACAGTGAACCCCTGGGTGACTGTTGTGTGGGAGGTGAAGGGTAAAGAATAGTTTCTGCAGAGTTTCAGCAACCAGTCCAGAAGATCATGTTTATGTTGCGGGTATGATTGTATTTATAGGGATTGGAGAACTATTGGGCTAGGCCACTTTGCTAGAGATCTAAACATGACAATACGAAAGTGATCTAAAAGTTTAACAGCGATCCAACTTAATATGATGGATCGCTAGCGATCCATCGGGCATGGACCACTAGCGATTCATGCAGTTAGAATATTCTTGGATCTTTTCACTTGAGTTGCGCTCCTTGCCTTCTATAGATGCTCTCTATGTAATATGGTACCTAGTTGCCTTGTTTTGATGGTGATTCGTATACAAGTTGCATTAAACTATGACTGGAATCAGCTTAATGCTCACTTCCTGAACTAGCTTGCTTGGAATATCATGAAACTTAGCAAACATCCCTAGGAAAGATATTGGATCATGATGCAAGAAGTTTGGAGGGTCCATGAGCAAACTTTATGGATCGCTAGCAATCCATAGGTGATGAATCGCAGCGGTCCATCGCCTTAACTTGTTTTGGCATCTTTCCTCATGGGTCCTTCTTAGCTCCTTCTTCTAGTCTTTTTGGTTGATTCTTGAGATGTTCCAACTTGTCGTAGAGGTTCTAACTTCCTTTGAATTATATTGAGTTAAAAACCCGGTTAACAACAAGGGTAGGCTGAACTTGGGGGCAAGTATCCACCCCCCACTCCCTGCATAAGAATTTGGGTGACTCGAAATCCAATGTGCCCTAAAGAGGCGCCCAATAAAGCATAAGGTCGATCGCTGCACTAAGGCATTATCTCGGGCGACCTATTCCCTAGTAGGGCCTTATCTAACTTAAACATGTGCTTTTCCTATTTTAATATTAATGGGCCGCAGCCCAAAACACTATCTAAACATCTCTTCCTAATGAAGGGGGGTAGTTCAGTAATCTAATGACTACTTTTTGAGTTTTTTAGTTTTCAAGAAGTGGCCGAATAATTCGACATTGATCGATTAACGTTGATTCCTCAAGACAAACCGATCAACGTCTCATTCATAGGGAACTAAGAATGCCAATGTCAATCACTGTAAAAAAAGGCATGGCAAACACACAAAAATTTTGCCCTTCAAAAAATCAGAAGTTGTAAAAGCATGACAATTAAGACAAAAAAGAGGCTTACTGATTGTAGTGATGCAAGTTTCTTGAAGAATGTGTGAAAATAGAGAGCTAGAGAGAATTAATGGAGGATTGATGGAAGTGCAATAAAAGGAATAATAAAGAGATATGTCTCCATTTATAGGTAGGGGTTTCTGACCTCAGCAGTATGATGAAATGGGATGGACTGGATCATAGCCATCGAGGTTTAATTGAGTTCCCCATCACATGAAGGGTCATAACTCTAAAACCATCTTGAATAATGAAGCGTAACAGCCAACAAGCTCACGACACATTTCATTTTCATTAAATGCACATAAAGAAAAGTTTGCATTTTCTCATAGAAGCAAACTTCAGAGAAAATTATTTCTTTGATTTCTCGCAATAAACATTGGGTCCATTAGTTAAGGGTCCGACTGTACAAGCTTGTGCCATGTTGTCTCATTAAGGACCAGTCTGATCTAAAACATACACATTTCACGTGGCTCACTCTAGCAGATAGGGGCATCTTGTAGTTTCTTAGGTCCGGACAATGGCCCGTAAAAGCATCATTATTAATAGGAAACCAAAAGCCTCGAGCAACTTCCCCAACCCCATCCAAAGATGACCCCGCCATAACAAAGAGCCTCGCCTCCCACATGCCCATCCAAGCCTCTTGTTTTTCCCAGTCTGGCTCTCCCAGGGTCATCCAAACTGGGCGGCCTATCTTGATTTGTTGTGACTCGAAATAATTTTGACTAATCATCCGTACATAAAAAAATAATGACCCTATACTATTCCCTTGACAAGATCGACATAAAATGACATTATTCATCAGAAAAAAGTGTTACTGTGCAGCAACAACCCTTTGTACTTCATAATCCACATGGAAGTAACGTTGATATTCACAATAGCTCTCTATCTCCATGCCGCCTTTCTAACACAAGCATGCCATGGGACCGCTCGCCAGAAGGTGCAATAACCCGAACCCTCGTACACACCGATTCAAGGCCTAAAATGGTGTTTGAACACGCATCGTGCCAAGAACTGCGAATCATCAGGTTTTTAAGAGTTATATGATACAAAGACTAATATAAAATTTTGAACATTCTATGCTTTCAGATCCCACCGCAGAAAGAAATAAAATATAAATACTGAAAATAACCCAGAGCAATATAGTCTCATACCAACCATGGTACGACGTCTGACAGAGACAAGTCTCCAAATAACATCATAATAAAAGTCTGACTGATAATATAATATAAGTACATAGAGGAGTAACTATAAGTGAAATAAATCTCTAATGTGCCAAGTCACCTCCACCAAGCACCTTATCTTACTAGCTTTACCACGACTAAACTAGTTGTGGTAGAATTAAAGAGGAGGAAAAGGAGGGGATCAGACAAAGTCCGATGAAAGAATTGTATTACTAGCATATGATGTTCGTAAGCAATTAACTTTGTATATAATCTACACAACCTAGGGTGTCCATTTTTTTTCATGTATTACAAATAAAGGATTTGTTATTTTACAAATCATAGGGTATAATTCTTAATACACCTACATCAACAACAACTTAAGAAGGTTTCCACCGGAAGGTTGAATAACAAACACTAAATAGCACTAGATCAATTCCTAGTATACGGTCCTAAAAAATAATTGCTAACCAACATTGAGTAAACATTATCAATGGCAAACCACTTAAATAGCACTTATACAGTGAGCAAACATCGCAAAGCCTGGGTTCACACCAAGTATATGACCTAGACGATTTATGGCCTATTGAAGCTTTCATGTCACCTTCTTAATGGTAAATGTGCCTTATTCTCTTTATCATTCAACCTGAGGCTAAAGAAATTGCTTATAACAATTTCCTTATAGGTTCAGCCACTTCCCGGGCTTATAGCCCTACTATTGCGAACGTCTCAGTATCCCTTCCCTGTTGTCCACCATGTTAAACATGTGACAAGGCATGCCCCAATAACAATAAGATCAACTAGTTGCGCTGTAATCATGTGCCATGTTAGGTTCCACACTATGCATGTCATGAAGTGTGGACCTAGGTATGTCATCCAGTATATAACCGATACCTCCTATTACACTGCTCCATGTAGCTACGTGATATCCTAAAAGTCGAGAAAGTGGGAATAAGTTTCCATAATTCATCAAGTTTGGCCCCCACCGAAGGTTTAACTTGGGCTTGCTAAAGTATTTCAGACGTTTGAAAATATCAGACATTTGATACCCCTGTAATTTTGTTACAGCTATTTAGATGTATGGTTTTCTTATTTAGACATCTGACTTTATTTCCAAACATCTAAATAAGAATTCAAACATCTGAATCAAGTAATTTTTGAACTGTTTATTTTCTATTTTGAACTAACTGAAATTTAGATGTTTGGAAGAGAATTCAGATATCTGGTTATGAATTCTCCAGGTTTGATAATTTGTTTAATTTTATTTTCATTCATCTTCTTTGTGAGTTCCAATATGCAAGCTAGATTTATTTTTAACAGTGTTTTGCTATGATTTCTATTTTGTATATAACTTCGGCTGGTTTATCTTTACAATTATAGATGACATTTCAATCAATTACCCATGTGTGTCTAAATCACCAATCTATGTATATTTCAAAATAAATGGAATTAATTCAATTTAATAAAAAGGGTGTATTCAAAAAAATTAATCCAAAATTATCCCAAACTTTATCACATAAAATTCATATCCATAGAATTAGAAAGGTTTCACACTAGTATATCTTTTCCTCTACTTCAATAATTAATTATCAAATTATCACTTAGGGATTTTCCATCACTTCTACTCTTTGAGATTCATAGCTGAAATTATAAATTTCAGATAAACTCTAGGATGAAATTATCACTTGAATTACAAAATTTTTACTTTTATTCAAGTAGAGTACAAAAATATTTAACTACTTATGAATCATCATAACACCGTAGTCAAGCCACTCACCTCGAAGAGTCGTTTGTAAAATTTCCTCTTCTAATTTGATTTGAATTTGATGCTTCTCTTCTTCGCCTAATTGTTTTTCCTCCCTTCAATTTGAATCTTCTACTTTTTGATTCTCCGCTTATTTAATTTTGTTTTGTTTTTATTTTTAAATTTGAAGGAGTGATTTAAGAAATTAGAGTTTAGATTAAGAAGTTTTAGAGGAGGAAGAGAAAGAAAGGTACGTATAGATTTAGAGAGCGAGCGAATGGAGTTTGGAATAAAGAAGAGTGAGGGTTGAGATCTTATTTGTAGCTGAAAACTAGGGTTTGTTAGGTCAAATCCCAAAATTAATAATTATTGAAATGCCACTGGGTCTAGTTTCCACTATATTTGACCCATTTTATCTAATTCAACTAATACGTGTTTTCTGACTATAAACGACATTCAGGACGCAACGGAATGGGTCCCAATGCCTAATTCCAACATTCATGAAAATTTACTACCTTTTCATTTTATGTAAAATTATATTTTTACCCTTATTTGTATTTTTTATTTATTATTAAAAATTTTGGGATGTTATAGCGGCCTTCATCCAAGCCATTCTCTCAATCTGGCATCCTAGCTAGCTAGCATCTAAGTAATATATCATTATAAATGTCTATAAGGAAACCTAGGGCTCATAGCTTCAATTTGGGCCCTCGAGAGAATGATTTCAATTACTATAATTATAAATCCACATGCATTTGTACAAGATCGAATTTTTCATTCTTGCATGCAATATTAGCTCAAGGCTTTTGTAGCAAATCTCGTGTAATCAAAGATACGTAACAATTAAATTAGTGACTTTAGTGGATGTAGATCTTCATCAAGATCTCTAAACCTTGTGTCATTTGTTTTTGTTACATTATTTCTCATAACCCCTTGTTTTATATTTCTTAAATACGACGTTAGTAAACTACCATTGCTAATACCTACTTTTAATCATATTTCTGAGGTTGGCTAGAAATCTAGTCAATATTATAGTTTTTGACCTTAGACCAAACTCTGGATATATTAATGATATAGTGATGACGACAAGAAAACATGCATAATATTATTATAAGGTGCATTTTAATAAGGCTTAGAAACTAGATTTTATCCAAATGATCTATAAGTGATCTAACTTATGTTAGATATTGTACTTAAGCAAAGTCCCTATGGCTTTAATATATAAAAATTTTAAACATTGCCCAAGGACTGAGTTCACACCAGAGAGTTAACGCAACCGTGTTGTTAGTTAGTTTTCGAGTTCGAACATTTTAAAATTAATTGATAACTAATAAGAAATTAATATAAATGTTGTATAAAATATTTATAACAATTAAACTATTTATTTAAATCCTTAAAATTAGTTAAAACAATGTATCAAGACCACTAGCTCGAAAGATAAGACCTTTTGATTATGGTTCTATACGTCTTGGGTTTAATCCTCAAGAAACCAAAATAAGTGCTCTACTATAATTGAGTATCCCTCTTTTTATAAAAAAAATTAATTAAAATATTGTATAATTATTATATTATGATTTGACTAAGGACATGCTTAAAAAATTAATTAAAAAATTAATTAATGGTTAAATTATTTAGGCCCAAAGTCTGGGAAACCCAGTCTAAGGGGGCCGAGGAACTAGCAGAGAGGAGTGGTTGGAGACACGGTCTTTTGATCTGAAGAGAATGGTGCTAGATATTTGTGATATGGTTGGCTAAAAATAGCCACCCTATTCATTCTCTCTACGCGCTTAAACAAAACCCTAGCATTCATTATTACAATATCAGCATCCTCTTTGAGGGGAGTTGCATCCCATAGTCTAGGACAAGGAGCTAAGAGTTCAAAGAGGAAGTAGCAAGTAACCAAGGTGTCGACGATCGGTAGGATCTAAAAGGTATATTCTTCATTTGAAATAAATTCATATATATGTATATATATATATAATTCCTCATTTTTATATTCTACCATATATATATATATATAAGACATTGGAATGAATTGAAAAACCCCCTTTTAGAAGCTATGCAGACTTCTTTTGACAATGGCAGAATTGTAAGAGAAATTAATTACACCATTATCTCCTTAATCCCTAAGGTTAAAATCCCTGAATCTGTTGCAGATTTCAGGCCCATAGCATGTTGTTCCATGTTGTACAAAATCTTATCTAAATTGTTATGTGACAGAATGAAGTTTGTGCTTGGAGAATTGATATCTGATAATCAAACAGCCTACTTACCAAACAGGCATATCAAAGATGGTATAGTAATTGCACATGAACATATCAGAAATTTTAACAAGCATGGTAGTAATAAAATGTGCATAAAGGTAGACCTTAAGAAGGCATATGATTCAGTAAACAGACATTTCATTCTACACATGATGAGAAGCATGGACTTTCTAGTTAAATGGGTAAAAATTATTCAAGAAATGATAAGTTCTCCTAGCTTTTCATTTTCTATTGAAGGATATCATAAAGGATATTTTACAGGCAGCAATGGTTTAAGGCAAGGAGATCCATTGTCCCCTTATCTTTTTACTTTATGTATGGAATATTTCACTTTGATGATGGATGCTAAAGCTATTAAAGGAAAAGTGGAATCAGTCATCAAGAACAATTCTAACATAACACATCTAATCTATGCTGATGATCTGCTAATTTTCACAAATGCAACTAATATTGGAGCTAAAGCCGTTAAGAATTGTTTCAAGAAATTAAAGAGAGTCACTGGTTTGGAAATAAATAATCTCAAGACTCAAGTATTTTTCAATAAGTTTTGCAACAACAAGGATGAAGTGCTTAACATCCTGGATATTCAGGAAGGTGAATTACCTGTTAGATATCTTGGGTTACCCCTATCTGTGACATATATCAAACACTCAAATTGTAAGCAACTGATTGACAAAGTGCTAAAGAAGATGCAAGGTTGGGAGTGCAAATTTCTCACAGTTCCAGGAAGAATAGAATTGATTAAGGTTGTAGTTTACCCTATGGTCAGTTTTTGGATGCAGTGTTTATGCTCCCTAGTTTAACTATTCAAAAAATCAATCAGTTAAGCAAAAAAATTATTTGGAAGGGTAAGAAGAGTAGTGTTCCATGGGAAACAGTTACAAGTGTCAAATCTGAAGGTGGAATGGGGCTGAAAAAATTGTCAGATATAAACATTACTTTCTGCATCAAAAGAATTTGGGAGACTCTTAACAATTCAACATATAGTGCTAAGTGGCTGAATGTGAAATATGCTAATAATGAGACACTGTGGGAATCTAATTTTAATAACAATTTCTCATGCACTTGGAAAAAAATGCTATACCATAGAAAAGATGCACAAAAACTAATTGATAGAAGAATTGTGGATGGTAAATCTACAAGCTTGTGGTTCATACCATGGATTAATGGTTCAACATTATTGGAGAAGCTGGGTCATGAAACTTTATCTTACTCAAGAGGTCACAAACACAAGGTAGAGCAAATTATATCTGGAAATACTTGGAGGCCTGAAAACATCTCATATCTTGGTAATATAAGTGAGGAAATAAAGCAAGTACCCATTCATTATGACAAAACAACAGACTATTAGTTTTGTAAAAGCAGTAAAAATGGCCTATTTTCTTTCCATGATGTATGGAATGAATTTAGAATCAAGCTACAGGAAATCAGTGAATACAAAATCATATGGAATAACATCTCACTCCCAAAAATGAATGTATGTTTATATAGAGCTATTTTCAATTTTCTACCTACAAAAGACAAATTAAAAATGCAAGGAGTGACTGAAGATGATATTTGTGTTCTGTGCAAAAGAGAAGTGGAAACTTGCAAACATTTATTCTTTAAATGTTCATTTTCTAAGCATGTGTGGTGCTGGATCAGAATCATGATGGGTGACCCTATAACACAAAGAAACTTCCATACTTCTCTCCTTGATGCCATTGCCTACATAAGTCAGAAGTTTGCAGCTAACAATATTAAGAAAGACATCATAATAGCTGCGCTTAGCTCATCTATCTGGTTCATTTGGAAAAGCAGGAATTCTTTCATTTTTAACAATGAAAAAATAGACAAAATCACGGTGTGCAATATCATAAAATCCAATGTTCGTGACCTCATCATTAATAGATCTAAGTTTTACAGTCATAGTGTACACAATTTTGATGATATCTTAGGAAGATGGGAGATTTTACCTCTGCGTGTTGACAACCCTTTTAACATTACCTTGCCCTTAAACCCTAATTTCCCAAACACTGCATCATCCTCGAGATACATGATTGATAGAGAAGAAGATGAAGCTGTGAGCTCTAGATTGTCCAGACGCACTGATAGTTTTATCGCTAATGTTGATAGAGAGGAAGACTTGCCTGGAAGAGAAAATGAGCCGCCATGAAAAGACAAGTTTGCTAGGTTGACGCAGTGTGTTCAGGGCATTGTTTGTGGGTATGCATTTTTATTGTTAGAGTGCCATGTTAAGTTGTTTCTTTTGTAAATAGTGTTTGTAATGTTTTTCCCATTATCAATAAATTGTTTGACCATTCTTCAAAATATATATATATATATATAAATTGATATATATATATATATAATTCCCCATTTTATATTCTACCACATATATATATATAAATTGAAATTATATATATGTTATAAAATAATACATATATATAATAAAAAATATGCACATGTATTATTGTATTGTACAATATATATAATAATTTTTTGTACTTATGACTGAGATTTAAAAAATATAAAAATTATACATAGTATAAGTGTAATAAATATTGAATTTTTTTGAGACAAATGAGTGATCATCTGTGAGGAGGAGAGCACTCATATAGTTTTATCATGATAAATTTTTAATTTAAGTTAAAATAAAATTTGTTTTTGAATTTTAAAAAAATAGGTTTTTTGTTACTAGTTTTAAATAACATGTTTTATATTCATATATATTTTTTAGATTATTACATTAATATATATATATATATATATTTAAATTTATATATTCTGTAAAAAACATTTTACCATTGGCTTTGTTTGATAGATTTTCTTATATTTGAATAAGTTAAATATATTAAATTCTAATTAGTTAAACATGATTAAAATTTGAATTTAGAATGAAATGTTTTATAATAAATATATACAAACATATATACATTTTGGCATTTATAAGTTAAATGATATTTTTTTAACTTGAATATAATATATATATTATTAGTAAGATTTTTCAATCTTACAACACAACCTTAGTTTTTTGTAGTAATCACATTGTTGTATGCTTACATAATTATGAATTAGCTAATTTAAGGAGTCTTAAATTTCCGTTTAAGTGGTAATTATGTCATTTGAATGCTTAAACAATCATGATGGATTCAGACTGACTATTTGTTAAAATGCCAAAGGAACTAATTCAAGTTCAAACAAATCCAACACAAAATATTAAAAATAAGTACTGAAAAGTAAAGATACAAAAATTTACGTGGTTTTAATATTAAGTAATCCTACATTCATAGGTCTAAATCTTTTTCTTTTTATTATTTCCTTTGTTAGGACAAGCATAGAATTTAATGGAAATCCAGTATATAATTTTACACTTCAAAGTTCTTTGAATGAAATTTGGTCTCTTTTCTGCTATAGTGCTTTCATTTTATAGTACAAAGGACGTCGCATGGATTGCTGACATTATTTCCACTTACCATTCTCTTACAGCTGGATCTTGCCATGCATCCCTTATCGGTTTGATTTGGTTGATGTGCACATATTGCTGACGTGGTTTAGGTGGGAGAATTTTTTTAAGGTGAGATGAATTTGATTTTATGTGGGATGAATTTGATTTTAGGTGGAATCACTTTGATTAAGGCGGGAATATTTGAATTTTGAAATAGTGGGTTTTGGAGTGGTGTTGTAAGCTGAACGCTGCTTAACTAGGGTTAGCCTAGTAAATGAAGCTTCAGTTTCATTCTTTGGATTCCCAATATTTTGTCATGTAGTTTGTGTAGCTCTTAGAATGACATGATTGAAAAGTACTAGGCATCTCTAACATTTTAGTTATGGCAGCGCATCCTACAATTCAAACTGCGTTGTCCCTTGTTTGAGAATAGTACTTCGCTAGTCCTTACATGAAGAATTGGTTATGCACTGCCCTACCTACCTTGGAATCTATGCAGTTCCTATTTATTGGGGTAGAAGCCCATTTATTCCTTTACTGCGCTGGCTTGCCTACTAACTTCATATTCCTGGACCTATGCTTGATATTTATATTGGATAAAATGTGTGTATCATTTGATCCCAAGCCTACGCTAATGTATATTAGGGCGAACTTGTCATGTCATACTCAGTTCTTCTAGTAGTCTAATTGGTCATTTTTGCATTTAATTCTTCTTACACAAGTCATGATGCAGTCATTTACTTTATTTTATCGTCATCATTCAAACCATTTCGTATTTTGAGAAATTCGCTTCACTTTTTGTGAATACCTTTTGTCGGCATTTACACCGAATGGCTCATATTTTTCATGTTGTTTGGATCTTACGGATGAGATTTCTCTTGTAATCCTATTGTTAACCCGCTTTTTAGCCAAGCCGATTTCAATTGGACTTAGAAGGCCAAAATGAAGACGAGAAGAGTCACGAGCTTGGAAATATGCTTAGAAAGGCTAAAAGACTAGACTCAAGAAGTTTGATGGAAATTGGGGCTAAGTAGACTACTCGGTACCAAAAGGAACCTCTCAGTAGTGAGAGGTTTTTTTTTCTACTTGCCATTTCCCAATCTCCTTATACTCCAAGTACTTATTCAAGCAACCATAATAAAGTGCTTATTCCAGAAGATAGATGAGCAGCACGAAGGATTTCAGAGCAGAAAGCAAGGGAAGCGGTAAAAGACAAGCGATATTGGGTAAATCGTCAGAGGAAATTAGATCTCCAGGGAAGAGAGTTTGTACTGAATTGAATTGGAGATAGAAAGGCAAGACAAATAAGATGAAGGATTTTCACCTGAAAAAACTACTAGTACCGAGAGGAACCCCTTAGTGCTGAGAGATTTTTGTTGGAGATTGGGCCAGCATGTTCACTCCTATACACTTGGACTTACATATGGACATTATTAGACATGGGCTCCTGAGTCTACTGGCGAGTTTTTCTATAAATACCAGTCATATATCAACTAAGTAGGGGTTCACACTCTGTATCTTCTTTACTCTTATCTCATCCCCTAAAATATACTTTAGAAGATCCATTGTAAACCTGAGATCCACAAGATTATGGTTAGATCTGATAAAATCAGTTGTAATCTGAAGAGAAAACAATTAATAACAAAGATTAAAGTGGATATGCTGGAGACTTTGTCGAACCATTACAAAAAAATTTGTGTCTCCTTTTACTTTCCCGTTGTTTTTGCTTCTTTAATTTGGATCTCTACACTTAGATGCTTTCATCTGATATTTGGGTGTTGATGCCATTTTTGGCATCAACATTTTGGTGCTTTCAATAAGAAAACTGAACCCAGGATTAGGTCTAACTCTCTGCTTTGGATTGGATAGATCCAGAAGTTAGATCCAAAAAACTTGCTCGAATAACTTGAAGGTTTGCTAATAGAAGGTAATGGCATAAAGGAGATCTGGAAGGTCATCAAGAGCTGTGGCTAGAGATGATGAAGGGAATACTCACCAAATTGAAGTTAATAATCAATAGGAAGTAGTTACTAGAGGAGAGCTTGATAAAATGCTGCAAGAGCTTAACTAGAAGACGGTGTATAACCATAAAGCTCTAATGGATAAGATGGATGTTTTACTAACCTTGCAACCACCAAGAGTTAGAAGAAATAGAGGTGAAACTTCACCTGAATTAGAATAGGAGAATTTTTCTATTTCTGGCCAAAACAGAACAGAAAGTCAAAACAAAAGGTAGGAGTTGTTGGAATTACTGAAGGACTTGCAGGAGGAAGTAGAAGTCTTCTCCCCTGAGAAAACTAACAGGTACTGAGTGGAATTCGCCCAGTGAATGATCCTTTGGAAGTGGACGCAATGATGGTCTCTGATGAGGAAGTGGACTTGCAGCTTAATGATGATGATCTAGAGTTGGATGTTAATGTTGATGAAAGCAAAGTTCAGACAACCGTAGCTCAACCAACCGTACGTCAATGAAATATCGAAGGAGTGGTTCTCTCAAAGACAGGAGGATCTAGACGTCAAGCGGTAACCTGAGACCGTTTGCGGAGTTAAACACTCGGCCCAGCCCCTGGTTGCCGACCTTTGGATTAGCGTTCCAGCGAGGATTACATTACCAACATGGTCTAATGATTGGTGGAGGAAAGTAGGGGTAGGAAGAACTAAGATGGGGTTCCGCGCCGAGCCAAACTCCATTCACCGAAAATGTTATGAGAGAAGAGTACCCTAGAAAGTTCATGATGCCAACGATGTCATCATATAATGGAACTACCAACCCCAGATGGCACCTACTTAAGTATGAATGGCATATGGATGGATCTGGAGCTATGGATGGTGTTCGCAGTATATGTTTCCCTATTTTTTTGGAAGAAGTCGCTTCTATGTGGTTAACTAGGCTCGCGCCAAGGTCGATATCTACTTTTGATGAGATTGCTAAGAAGTTTTTAGAGAAGTTTTGGCTCCTTGCTAGTTAACCAAAGGATGTGATATCCCTATCTAGCTTGTCTCAAGGACCCAAGGAGTCATTGAAGGGTCTCTTGAATCGATTCAACCTCGCTGTAATAGAAGTTAGCAATCCGAAGAAAGATATTGTATTCATGGCATTGGTCCAGGGCATTCACCCGGACACAGATATTGGTAGGTGGCTGAAGATGAAACAACCAACTACTATGAAAGAATTATATCGAAAGGAAAACTAATTTCTACGGTCAAAAGAAGCAAGCTTGGTTGAAGGAAAGGCTAGCAATGGAAAATGGAAGGAGGTAATTCAATGTAATTTGGCTGTTAAACAAATGGAAAAAACTCTGGTGCAGTTGCAGGTAAAGCTAATGATTCTGGGAATCAAAAAACAAGGAACCAAAACTCTGGTGGGAGGCGTAATAAGAATAGGAAGTGCCCAAGAAATATGCGACCAAAAGATTATACGCCTTTGAATGACCCACTGAAAAATATTTATCTTGCTACTCAAGGAACTAAGCAATACAAGAAACCGCCAAAGAGGGAAGTGACGGGGAAGGAGAAACATTTTGGAAATTTATGTCGCTTCCACAAAACTCATGGATACAACATGAATAAATGCTGTCACTTGAAGGATTTGATTGAAGAGCTGATACGGAAAAATAGACTCCAGCGGTATACCAAGCAACAATAGAATGCTGATCAAGTTGCGGGTCCCCAGGAACCCCATGTTCAAGGAAAATTCGCCGGACCCAGTGGTGAAGGACGTATTGGTGGGGGATTGGTGATTAGTACCATAACCCTCACCCAGCGAAGAGAAGCTGGGGTGAGATAGAGAGGTATGCGAGTTCACAGAAGCATGCAACATTGGAAAGTTGCTACGTCGTCGAAGATGGAGCTTCGACTAAGCAATAGAAGATGATAATGACTGACATTGTGTTTAGAAATCGAGATCTTGATGGAGTTAAGGCACCAACTCTCGATCCCATGGTGATAACAGTCAGAACTGGACCGACAGTTGTACGTCGAGTTCTGGTGGATAATGGAAGCTCAATTAGCATACAAAGATTTATCCAAGGATTTACGGGTGAAGCTAATAAGCGGATTGGAATGATCGAATTGCCCGTAGAACTTGGTGAATTGGAATGTAGGGTGGTTCACATTCAGACATTTGTTATCGTTGATGAGTACTTAGCATACAAAGATTTCTTGGGCCGAGCGACCCTAGCTGACTTCAGGATTGCTTTGGCTCCATTGTGTTTGACGATGAAGTTCCCTACAGAACATGGTAGGAGTAGTGCGAGGAGACCAAAACGCAGTAAGAGAATGCTATGTGGAAGTACTATGAGAAGCTAAGCATCAGGAGAAAGGGAAGAATGTGGGGAAGTCTCCGCATTCAGGAACCACAAGCATAGCAATTACAAAGCGGCCCTGGCTTAGGAATCATAGCCGATTCAATAATTCTATGGATTCCAAGAAGAACTTAGGGAAAGTATGGGCAGCACCGGTGGAGCTTACAGTGAATGTCTCTGTTGACATGGATGACCTGACTCGAGTCTTGAAAAATGGATCTCAGCTTATTCCTGGATTACGGAAGGATTGATTAACTTTCTCTAAGGAAATATGGATGTGCCGTTTTGGACGCGATCCAATATGTCCAAGATATCACCAAAGATAGCGTGTCACGCACTCAACATTACCCTAAGTTTACACCTGTAAGATAGGGGTAGCCTAGATTCGAAGAAATTCGCTGCGTTAAAGGAAGAAGTGGATAAACTATTGTCCAATGGCTTTATCTGCGATGCCCTATATCCTGAATAGTATTGAATCCCGTGCCGGTCAAAAAATCGAATGGGAAGTAGCGAACTAGTATTGGCTACCCAGATCTAAACAAAGATTTTCCAAAGGACAGCTTTTCGTTACCGAGAATTGACAAGCTTGTTGACGGAATTATAAGGCATGAATTGATCTCATTTACGGATGCTTACTCGGGATACAACCAGATTCTGATGCACGTGCTAGATCAGGAAAATACTAGTTTTATCAAAGATTTAGGACTATACTGCTATTAGGTATTGTCGTCTGGTCTGAAGAATGCCGGAGCTACATATCAGGGATTAGTAAATGTGATTTTCAAGGGTCAAATTGGACGAATGATGGAGGTATATGTAAACGACATGCTTGTGAAATCATGGGTATCTCAAAACCATCTAGATGACCTATCAGAAATGTCTAAGATCTTTCGGAAGTATAGAATGAAGCTAAATCCGCTGAAGTATTTTTTCGGCGTTGCTTCTAGAAAATTTCTTAGTTTTATTGTGAATGCAAGGGGCATTAAGGCCAATCCAAAGCAGATTGATGCCTTACAAAATATTAGAGCCCGACAACAAAGAAGGAGTTACAAAGCTTAAATGGGAAGATTGTTGCTTTGAGCCGATTCATCTCAAGAGCAAAACATAAGTGTATACCATTCTTCGACGCATTGAAGAAGCGTAAAAAGAATTTTGAGTGAAATTAAGACTTTCAAAACGCCTTCAACGAGTTATTGAGACACATGGAGATACCATCGGTCCTGTCTAAGCCGGTGGACGGAGAGGACTTGTTCATCTACATGGTAGTGTATGCACACGCATTAAGTGCAACGCTTGCGTGCAAGGAAGCTAGGATTTAGAGACTCATTTATTACATCAGCAACCAATTAACCAGAGCAGAAAGAAACTACCCGAAGTTGTAGAAACTTACATATTGATTATTGATAGCATCGATAAAGTTACAGCCATATTTCCAGGCTTATCCGATTAAGGTGCTGACGAATTAGCCCTTGAAACAAGTGTTATACCGAATTGAGACCCCGGGAACCAACCCCGAAGAGCACAGACAAGTATTGGCAGATTTCATCGTCGAATTTACTATGCGGGATGGTGAAGAGGGAGACATAATGGTTATGGAATCATAATGGAAGTTATTAGTTGACGATGCATCGAATGAATTTTGCTCAGGAGCAGGAGTTGTGCTTGAAACCCCTAAAGGACGATCAATTTGTTATGCTTTGGAACTAGAATTCTCGGCAACCAACAATGAAGCAGAGTATGAAGCATTAATAGTAGGATTAAATATCACGAAGGAATTAGGGGTAAAGACGCTGCATATCTACAACGACTCCCAACTGGCCATCTGTCAAGTAGGGAAGGAGTATCGGGACAAGGGTAGGGCCAAGAGTGCGAGACTTGCCTCTTACCTGTCGAAGGCATCGGAACTGCATAAAGAGATTGAGCACTATATGATAACTTACATTCTCAGAGAGGAGAACATGAAAGTTAATTCACTAGCTAAGCTGGCTTGCCCTAGGGAAGCGCAATTGATAAGTTTGGTTCCAGTGGAAGTTCTGACAACTCCGATTATCGATCAGATGGATGTCGACTGGATTCTAGAGACTACAGAAGAGGAGGAATCATGGATGGCTCCAATCAAAACTTATCTGATCAACGGAACTCTCTTGAGAGATGGGAACGAATGGATGAAACTCCTCCAAAAAGCGCTACGGTTCATGAAGTAAGATGGAGTATTGTACAGGAGAGGATTCTCAACTCCCCTGCTTTAGTGCGTAGCCAAGGATGATGCTAGGAAAATCCTCGTAGAAATCCATAAGGGCAGTTGTAGCGACCACAAATGGGGGGCAAACTTTTAGGAAAGAAGATATGTCAACGTGTGTTGACCAATCGGATTCTAAGCATTCACCGGGGCAAGTGTAGTGTGTTAATTTATGAAGTGTGAGTCTAGTGTCATGTACATTATGAACGGACCATCCTATGTAGATAGCCTGCTCGTGCTATAAGAACGAGCCATGTTGTACTTTGAAATTATATTTTGGAACTTACCCGTTATCGATGAGTAATCGATTATGGAGCCACTTTCTAGAGCAACACGGAAAGCTTTTCTTTTTAGGATCATTGGAAATGCAGAAGCAGGAAAAGCGATATGATAGGATCATCCATTATGCCCGATTTTGGAATAAATCATCATAGTAGAATTCAATCAGCAATTGGGACTTAGCCAAGTTTCAAAGAGAAATAGTTGAATCCAAAAAAGGACTTATCTTCGAAATCACGTGCATTCAATTTTGGAAAAACTCAACTACACCACCGATCATGCACAACCCAAAATTTATTCATCTCCCTTTAATTACAATCAACTAAACCTATATTGCCATTACTATCATCATCACCACGAAGCCAATCATCACCAACCTCAAATTCAAAATCAAGGTGGAGCTAGGGTTTTGGAGTTTTATCGGGCTTGAGTTTTCTAGGTAGTGGATCTTGTAGCGACGACGCTGATGAACGGCAGCTGGCAGCTTCATACGACGGTGGCGAGTGGTGGCAGTGGCAGAAGTTGATTGACGGCGTAGCTCTTTGGGTCGGTGGGAGTAGATCTAGCGTTAGAGGCGAATAGCTCGGGTGTAAGGCAAGCAAGAAATGAAATAACATAGAAATTTTTTTAAGTGTTGGGTTATATAGGACAGCAGGAAACCTTATAGCTCGGTATCGAATTATATAACTCATTGCCATGTTGTTTTTCTACCCCACGCATCACTCGGAAGGCAAGGCAAAGAGAAGATATGTTAATCTAAAATGTGAAGCGATCTCTGGAGTGCGGACCATGTTCTCAATGTAGAATAATGAAGTTATAACTATAACTAAACCGAACAGTTAAAGGAAAATCAACTAAGTGATAACCGCATCTCGAGACAACACTTGAGCGATCAACAAGAGATTACAGGATAGCAGTCTAGAGCTTATCTCGATCCAGAGCATGCTTTGTTCTCAACGAAAGCATACTCTGGGGGGCAAGTTTTAACAGGGTTTTAACCAAGCAGAAGTCAATGGAAGTTAAAATGTCAAGACGAAGACGAAACGACTCAAAAAATTGAACATCTCGGAGGAATTTCATATGAATTGGAGCCAAGGACATAGCTCAGTACCAAGCGACGTAGGTCAATACCGACATATGTAGGTCATTACCGACCTATAAATCCTCTCTGGATATCCTCCCAAACTCCATACTTCTCATATGCTTCTCTAGTATCTCGTGATCAAGTGATTTTTCCAAAGTATGGATGACCAGTTCCACGATTGAAGAGAAGAAAGCCAAGAAAGTAGGAAAACTCAAGTAATAGTGAAAAGATTACTAGAATCAACCAAAAGTCAATGAAAATAGCTTGAAACCCATCAACTAGAAGATAGAAGAGCGGAGCAAGATTTGAAATTGGATTTGTACCAACAATTATAGCTTGGTATTGAGCTACATAGATCGATACCGACCTATCTTATTGGGTCGTAGTGCTCTGGTTTCTTTGGTACAACATCGGGCCTTCATCTAGACTCCAGTGCAGGTAGGCTTCTGACCATTACCACTGTTTCCCTGTAAATACCAATCTAAATGGAACTAAAGAGGGATCTGGTTTATGCTAACTCCATTTGCAAAAGCTCTGCCTCTTCTTCATCTCCTACCTCCACACAATAGTCACCTAAGCAGCTACTCTTGGCAGTTCTTAGCCACAGAACTTATCAAACCCTTGTACTAGTGACTTGAACTCGTTCTAACTCCTTGTAATCTCAAATAAACTATCTCAGATCCCTATTTAATAAAACTATAAAGTGTACGTAGACCAAAGATTGCCAAAACATTATAAAAATTTTGCGTGTCTCTGTTCTATTTTCTTTTATTTTCAATACTATCTGTTAGATTTTGGTCTTAGGGGTTTCCTATAACTCGGTCTTAGATGTTGATCCATTTTTGGCATTAATACTTAGAAAGGCTAAAAGACTGGACTCAAGAAGTTTGATGGAAATTAGGGCTAAGTAGACCACGCGGTACCGATAGGAACCTCTGGTACCGAGAGGTTTTTCTTCCACTTAGCACTTCCCAATCTTACTCCAAGTACTTCTTCACGCAACCATGATATAGTGCTTTTTCCAGAAGATAGATAAGCAATACTAAGGATTTAGGAGAAGAAAGCAAGGAAAGTAGGAAAAGACAAGCGATATAAGGTGAATCATCAAAAGGAACTAGATCTTTAGGGAAGAGAGTTTGGAATGCATCGAATTGGAGATAGAAAGGCAAGACAAATAAGATAAAGGATTTTCACCTAGAAAAAACCACCTGGTGCTGAGAGGAACCTCTCAGTAATGAGAGGTTTTTGTTGGAGATTGGGTCAGCATGTTCCCTCATGTACATTTGGACTTGCATGTGGATTTTATTCAACATGGGATCCTGAATCTACTGGCGAGTTTCTCTATAAACACCATCCATACAGCAACGAAAGAGGAGATTCACACTCAACATCTTCTTTACTCTAATCACCTCCTCCAAATATACCCAAGAAACTTCATTGTAAATCTTAGATCCACTAGATTGTGGTCAGATCTGATAAAATTAGTTGTAATCTGGAGAGAAATCAACTAATAACAAAGATTAAAGTAGACGTAGGTCGGAGACTATGCCGAACCACTATAAAAATTCTTGTGTCTCCTTTTACTTTCCGCTATTTTTGTTTGTTTGATTTGGATCTCTATATTTAGGTGATTTCATCTTATATTTGGGTGTTGGTGCCATTTTTGGAGTCAACGCTTATATATTTCCATCTTCTTCCTTATTTCTTCATTTCACTCGTTTCATAAATTTTTCTTTACATTTTTTCGTCTTACTTACTATCGCCTTTATTATCACCATGTTAACTCGTTATCATCTATAAGTAATTTTCTATTCCTTTGTTTTTTTTGTATTTTACTTCCTTATCTCTTTTTTGGGATTTTGACTTTTCCTTTACTATTATGTTTTTTTAAACAATGGTTTTGATTTATTTGATTAAATGTTTATATTTATATATATATGATTATATAATTAATCAAATGTTAGATTTAAACCCTTTAAGTAATTTTTAAGATAAGAAGAGTGATACTTTATTCAAGTAGAGCATTCGTTATGATGTCCCACGGGATCAAATTAATAACCTTTAAAACCTTTGTCTAAAGCATCATAGCTTTAACCACTTGAGCTAGAGATCCTTGACAATTAGATCCTTTAAGTATTGTTTAGGTCAATTCATTGATAAATTTCAGTCCTTCGATTTAAGAAATACTTTCCTTTCATTCATTCATTGCTTCTGATAACTCCCTAGCACTTCCGGTCAAGTCCCTTCTTCCTTTGCTGACCTTATTTGTAACACCTTGTAAATTTAACGATTGATTAAAAGGAAAGTAATTAATTATTTTGTAATTCCCAAAAGTAGAATTTTTGTAAATGTTAGAATTTGGCTACAAAACTTGCACCATTGTGTTTGTGGTGATTTTTTGACCAATTTTCATACATAAAATTTTATGATCAAAGTTCAAATGAAAATGTTATTAACGTTTTAAGCTTTCGGATCGGAAATAATTCAGAACTAATTAAGGAAGTAAATATTAATAACTTAACATTAAAATGGGCATTAAGTATAAATGTTAATGTTAAAAATAAATGTTAATTAAGGGTGCTCAATCAAATTAAATATAATTAAGAAAGCATGTAAGTAAATAAACTGGGTGCAGAAGCAAATAAATATCAATAACCTATGTTAACATAAGCATCAGATGTAAATCTTATAATCTAAGTAATTGACTATGTTAAATATAATCAAATCAGAGATTAGAAGAAAGTAGTCAATGGAAATCAACGTTAAATTAAATTAAATCAACGCTGAAAGAGAAATAAATAAATGAAAATTAGTCAACGTTAAAACAAACGTTAATAAAAAAGAACGTTAATGTCAAAGAGAAGAAAATCGGGAAATAAATATTGTTAATTAAGTTAAATTAATAGTATACAAATTCTTAATGCCCAAGAAATGTTAAATTAACGTTAACATTGCAGTAAGAGAAAGAAAACACTAACTAATGTTAAAAATTAATGTTAACATTAATATATTAAAAGCAGCAATAAACAAAAGAAATAGACAATAAATTGTAAAGCGAACCGTTCGACGCCCTAGAGCCCACCAGTCGACACCTAGCGGTCGACCGATGGAGGTTAGAGCGGTTGACTAGTCAGCTAGGTCTTGGCGAGAATGAACCTAGGCCAAAGGTTCGGATTTAATAAATTACAATCTAACGGATGGAATTGATTCATGCACTTATAAATACAGGCATACCCCCTCACTCTTCTTCTCGTATTTTCTGAATCAAAGAGTGAAACTCTTCCATTTTATTTTTCCCACAAATTCTAGGAAGTATAGAAATTATAAATAGTATATGTATGTGTATGTGTATGTGTATAGAGAATAGTGGAAAATAAAAGAGAAGAAGAAAAAGGGGTGAGTTAATTTTGCGAAGAAAAGGTAAATCTAAATCTAAATTAAATTCAAATCTTTTCTCAGATCTAAATTTTTGATGGAAATATATATGCTTGCGGTGTATGTATTCCAATAGGGGGAAAAAGGGAGTTAAACTAAATAACAGAGATTAGATCTAGAGATTTGAAAAGCTAAAAAGTTGAGTGTGAAATTATATATTTTTATATAATATTAGATTTATAACATTATAAATCTGTTTCTTGTGTGTCTGAAATTAATTATTTTGGAGTTGTAGGCTTAAAATTATATATGTAATGAATTTGAAAACCATGCCTATATATTCTATGAATTTTTAACTTGAATTAAATATTGCATGTACTTGAATTTGGAAGGTAAGGGAGTAAGTTGTAGTCCCTAAATTAACAAAATTTTATAGATATTCCAGATTTATTGATTTAAATAGCAGATGTTAGTTATTATGAAATAGAGGTTACTATAAATTGAATTGGCGTTTAAGTAGTATTTTAATTCATAGGAATGCAGGGTGTTGTCATGTAAATTTCTATCATTATCAAGTTCGGATTCATAAATAAGAGTATATCATTTGAAATAACAAGGAATAAGCCTAAAAGAAAGAGATGTATAAAATAGAGATATTTACCATATTTTGTACTGTCTATTTCAATAACTATGAAAAAGACCATTCCTAGTAATTCCAAACATAACACAAACTCTCCTTTTGGATAAGACAGATATTTAGAGCGTTAAACTTTCCTTTTGAGGGAGATGTAATTCCAATGCATTAAAAGCAATAATACATAAGGATTAATTAAAGAATTGTAAATGTGATAATGATAACGGTTTAAGAGAAATATTAATATATGTGCTAAAGAGGCAAGACAGAAATCAAATAATAAAAAATAAAAAGGTAGGCAAGTAGTAAATTAAATAGAAAAGGTATGGAAAGTCTACAAAACAAGGGAGGGTAGTAAAGGTTAAATAGAAATAGAAATTGAAATTCTATAAGGCATGAAAAAGTAAATAGGAAAAGATATTTAGAACTTTTAATAAAAAGAAGTAAATGACAATAAATTAATATTAATGGAAAAAGAAGTAAACGCATGAAAAAGTAAAGGGGATATTACTAACAGTTGGACATAGGAGGGGCAATAATTAAATAAGTATGAATACACACACAAACACACACAAAAATATATATATATAAAGCCTCGAGTATGCATTTATGATGGATGTGAATTATTAAAGTTTGTTACTTAGATTGGATGAGAATGACATAATCATCAAAATAGGTTGGAATGCGAGGTTGCTAGTGTTACACAACAAAACAATGCCCACTACAAGGGGCTACCAACAGTTGTGTATGCATTACACTGATGTAGGATATATCCAACTGTAGGACTCGTGAGTTATATATGTTCGTGTATAGGTGAGCTATACCCAAGTAGAATGGTTCGCCTAGGTCGAAAGGTCAAAGAACAAGTAGAGTCATCTTCAAACTTTTAGGACGTATTAAGTAATAAGTGGGCATCACCTTGTTTGCATTAGGCAATCTAAATAGAATGGTGAGCAAGGCCCAGTGTTATATAAGTGTGTGTTTGGTACCATCTTAGGGAGTATGAGCTGTACATAGGTTAAGAACGTCATCGGTTCTGAGTGGTTATTGGAAAGACAAGGATCAAGCCTAAACGGCTACACCTTTTACTAGTGTAGATCACGTTTAGGCCATGCACCGCCACAGTTGTTTGCTAGATTTTTTATTAGGGTAAGGCTAGATAACCCTTTATAGAGGTCTTTTAAATACAAATAGAATATGGCTAAACTATTGAGACATGGTTATTAGGCACTACGGGAGTTCCTTGATATGCATGATGACGAGGACGTGATACTGCATTGACGATGGATCCTAATGAGGTGCTGGGTTAGAGATACTAGCGTGGAAAGTATCCTGGTCCAAAAGGGGACCATGGTACTTATATACACACACATACATGTATGTAATTGTTGTGTACTTTGAATAGATGTGGCATATCGTATGCGTATGTGGAAATGAGACGACTAAGTAAAATAAAAGACAAAACATGTAATGGAAGGTAATCGGCATAAACTAGTTTTATGTATAAAATGTGATATTTACCAGTCGCCGGAACATTGTTCCGACCCCTTCCTCATTATAACCCACAAGATAGCTTTAGAGGAACAAGTACTGATACAAGGCGAGAATAGTAGAAGAATGGATTTCCTTATGCATGCTCGACACTAATAAGGACACTAGATATTGGAAGTGTTACCCTTGGTCAGCAACTATATATTTTATTATATTTTACTATTCCACTATGAGTATACATTGATAGTGCTGCAATATGCAATTGTTTATTTGCAGGATACCAAAACCACCGATCAATACTTTGGCGGACTTGAGTTCTAGATTTAGCAAAAATTCAAGCCCATTAGTATACGGGTTGTTACATTTGGTATCAAAGCTTAGGTTAGTCGATCTTAATAATTAGGAAACATTGAGTAAGTGTATTTGTATTTTTCCTATAACTATAAAAATATTATACAACAAATCCTATAAGTTTCGACTATAAAGCAGTTGCAACCATACCCTAAAAAGATGGTTAAGTCGACTATGAGTCGGAACAATAGACGAAGTTAAAGATATACACCTACACCCATTACCCCGGGGAAATAGGTTGTATGGGAAAGCGTTGATTCAAGAAGAGCATAATTGTGACAAATAGAAGGATCCCTGAAGCTAGATGGTACTTGACTCCCTTGTAGAACACATATTGCTCTAAATTGTAGATCCTCGCAAGATTGTCGATTGATGATGTATAGTAGGCCCAGATAAATGTGAAAGTAAGAATCTATATGTTGTAGGTATCCGAAAGTAAGAATTAAATAAGTTCCCAAAAGAAAGTGTGTAGTAATCATTTTAAGATGATAACCGGATTTTTAATATTCTGGGAGAAGATAAGTCAGGAAGTAAGAAGAAAAGAAGGGTCCAACCCTATATGAAAGAATTTAAAATAAAAAATTTAAAGAAAAAAAAGAGTTTTGGAGAATATATAAATAATATATATTTAAAAATGGTTTTCAGAGGATTTATTTGAAAGTAGAGAAACCTATTTTTGAAAAGTAAGTAAATGTAAAATTTCCAAAAAAATAAAATATCTGTATTATATTTAAATATAAAGTTCTAGTAGAAATTAAAATTTGTTAAATCTAAAATTTCAGTATAGAAAATTCTTAAAAAGTTATTTCATTTGGGAAAAATCGATAGAACAAATATAACATGTTGCTTTTTCAGTAATGAAAAATTTTAAAATTTAAAATTCTTTTAAAGGGATGGGTAATAGGAAGTGGCACAAGTTTTAAATGAGGTAAAGAGAAAAGAAGGTATGAACGCCGAAAGAATATTCTGTATAAGGAAAATACAGAGAAAAACATCTGAAATAGGTTTATATATAAAAAGAGCTATATAAAGGACAAATAAAAGCAGCTAAGGTAGAAGAAAGTAAAATAGTAGCAACATTAGCAGATAGAGACAACATTAGGAATTGACATAAAAAATATGTTAGTAATTAGAAGAAACATAGGAATTAAAGGCGGAACAAAGGAAAATGGTTAATTTCCAAAATAGTGCGCTTGGTTGCATGTATCTTTTGAAAAGTCCCCCTTGTATGTTATTAGAATCTCCACTAAGGTTGAAGTGAAAGTAGCACGACTTATAGGAAAATAAGAGGATGGAAGTTGTCCTTGTCTACTTTACTTTTTGTAAAAGTGATAAAAAATATTTTAAAACCACTATAAAGTGCATTTTTTAAAAATGGTTTGGTAACAATTGAGTTTTTAAGAAGCAAAACTTAATAAATGATTTGGGTTAAAAATCTCACTTTTTAAGAAGAAAATTCTAACATTAAAGAAAAAGTTGATTTAAAGGTAAATGAAAGGAACTTTATAAATAAAATTGCTAACATTTTCTTTTGGAGTGGGTAAATAAGCTTAATTCAAAAATCCTAAATTATAGTTTTAAAAGTTAAGACACCAAGTTATTTTTGAATTTAATAAAAAAATTCCAAGTTTATATTTTTAAAGATAAAAGTTTTGGAATTAAGTACTTCATGATGGTGAAGTATTAATTTTATAAAGAGTAAAGGAAATCAAACCAAATTTTTAATAAGGAGTAGATAAGGATGACTACCTGGGTAAAACGGGGTAAAAGTTAAGGCTATAAGTAAAATAGCGATGAATGCTCGTAGAGTCACAATAGTGGACCCCATTGAATATTAGGAATGCTTCATTAAACATAGGTGAAAACCATGAAGAAGAACCCATAAGGAAATGAGAAATGGTATCAAAGTATATTTTTGTTAATCCTAGAGTATACCCACATGAAAGATTAAAAATATGGAAAGTTTGTACTAAGATCGGAGATTACTATCAAGAGATTTAGATTAAGAAAAGATAGTAGTATAATTGGTTGTGATAATGGAAGTAATGCATGGACCTTATTAATTAGTAGCCAGGAAAAAAGTTAAGATATATGTGTTACATCATAATAGCATGTTAGAAAGGTCCATTTAATTTAAGTAAGAAGTGATAGGACCACAACATTATTAACGACGGTTGACGTTGAAGAGTAGCTTCCAGTAATTGTTTCTTTTAAGTTTGGGTTGTAAGCATTGGTTGTTTCTGTTTGTATGAAATCGCGTACGATGTTAATGAGGGATGTCGCTTTTTATTTGTTTTCTATGATGATCGTGGTATTTATTGGAAAACGGTCAAATAAGGAAATCTCAGAAAAGACACTTAACTAATGCTAAATAAATAAACAAAAGACTGGAAGTTATAAAATGAATTAGGAAATTTATGAGCTACTAAAAGAAAAGTAAAGTTAGTCCCAAAAGGTGTTAAATTTATGCGAGATAAATTTTGACAAGCGAAGAATAAGAAAGGTTGTTCCAAAACCATGGATCACTATTCCTATGCTTTAAAATATGAAATTTATAAATGAACATGTGTGCTAATTGCTATTCTAAAACAAATGAAAAAGTTTAAAATTTTTGAGATTTTACCGTGTAGTAGGAAAGAGACAATCATGGACGCTAACTCATTAAATGAATCTCAACCGCATTAGATGTGGCTAAATTTGTTTTTGAAAATTAAAAACAAATATTTTGAAAATTTTTGTCCAAAAATCTTTATTTTAAAAAAATGAGTTTTATTTTAAAATTTCCAACTATTTCAAAATTTTAATTGTAAATGATTTTAAACGAAAAAGGAAAACTTCTAATTTTGAAATGCCACATGCTTAACATAAGGAAAAGTCTATGGGTTAGCAAATAGGAATTATACTGTGCAGTGGAAGTGACAGTGTGTGCGACGTAGAGGGTAACAAGGGAAAAACCATTTTAGCCTTGAAATTTCAATTTCCATGCCTTGTTGATAGTAAAAAAAATGGTTTTTTTTTAAATAACTCTATTTAAAATTTAAAGTCTTAAAATAAATTTTCTTATGTGGATTGTACTTGGAAATGTTGGAAAAATAAAGAGCAAAAGAGAAGGTTCCAAAGTACAGTGGAATGGGTATGAAAAGAAGGATGAAAATATGAAATTCTTCATTTAAACCATTTTTCCAACATATGAATATAGGTTTAGAGAACTGGATTTTTCAAAATTTTGGATGTTAGAAAATTATGTGCAAGGTATTGGATGGTAGGGATTGGATGAAAAATTAGTTGAACTATGCTTCTATTCGTAGAAGTGTAGAAAAATCTGGATGCAAAAACAAAGATTTTGGTTTTCAAAACATGCATGCATATAGAACTACCAGTATATATAGGTTGTGCACCATATATTCAAAATTGTTTTAAAGAATGCATTCATATAGGAGGCACAGATATACTATTATTCAGCATACATATCATATGTATTACGATACACCATGCACTTCTACACCATTGGCTACAAAATTGGTTGCACACTAATTGGTTGGATAGCTTAGTTTGGTTGCGCATTATGTTACATGGTTCAGTCCTTAAGGAATTTCAGGGACGAAATTCTTTTAAGGGGAGAATGTAACACCCCATAAATTTGACGATAATTAATAAAAAAGAAATTATATAATTATTTAGTCTTGCCCAGAAATAGAATTTTTGTAAATGTCAGAGTTTGGGTACGAAACTTGCACCATTGTGTTCGTGGCGATTTTTTAATCAATTTTCATATATAAAGTTTTACAATCGGAGTTCAAACGAAAAAGCTATTAACATTTGAAACTTTCGGATCGGAAACAATTCAGAACTAATTAAGGAAGTAAACAGTAATAACTTAACATTAAAATGGGCATTAAGTATAAATGTTAATGTTAAAAATAAATGTCAATTAAGGACGCTCAATCAAATTAAATCTAATTAAAAAAGCGTGTAAGCAAATAAATTGGGGCTAGAAGTAAATAAGTATCAATAACCTATGTTAGCATAACATTAGATGTAAATCTTATCATCCAAGTAATTGATTACGTTAAATCTGACCAAATCAGAGATTAGAATGAAGTAATCAAAGGAAAAATCAACGTTAAATTAAATTAAATCAACGTTGAAAGGGAAATAAATAAGAATTAATTAACGTTGATAGAAAAGAACATTAACATTGAAGAGAAAAAAATCGAGAAATAAGTATCGTTAATTAAGTTAAATTAACGGTATACAAATACTTAATGCCTAAGAAAGGTTAAAATTAATGTTAACATTACAGTAAAAGAAAGAAACCCTAACTAACGTTAAAAATTAACATTAGAGTTAATAAATTAAAAGCAGTAATAAGCAAAAGAAATGGCTAACAAATTGTAAAGCGAAACGGTCGACACCTTAGAGCTCACCAGTCGACACCTAGCGGTCGACCGATGGAAGTTGGAACGATGGACCAGTCTGCTAGTCTGGGCGAGAATGAACCTAGGCCAACGTTCCAGATTTAATAAATTAAAATCTAACGGGTAGAATTGATTCGTGCATCTATAAATACAGGCCTAACCAATCACTCTTCTTCTCATATTTTCTGAATCAAAGAGTGAAGCTCTGCCATTTTATTTTCTTCACAAATTCTAGGAAATATAGAAATTATAAAATAATATATTATATACATATATATATATGTGGAGAATAGTGGAAAATAAAAGAGGAGAAGAATAAGGGGTGGGTCAATTTTGCGAAGAAAAGGTAAATCTAATTCTAAATCTAAACTAAATTCAAATCTCTTATCAGATCCAAATTTTTGATAGAGTGTGTATGCTTACGGTGTATGTATTCAAATAGGGAGAAAAAGGGAGTCAAACATGGATTAGATTTAGAGATTTGAAAAGCTAAAAAGGTGAGTGGAAAATTATATATTATATAATATTAGATTTATATCGTTGTAAATCTATTCCTTATATGTCTGAAAATAATTATTTTGGAGTTATGGGCTTAAAAATATATATGTAATGAATTTGAAAACTATGCATACATATTTTGTGAATTGTTAACTTGAATTAAATATTACGTGTACTTGAATTTGGAAAGTAAGGGTGTAAGTTGTAGTCCCTAAATTAATATATTTTTATAGATATTCCGGATTTGTAGATTTAAATGGCAGATATTAGTTATTTTGAAATAGAAGTTAATACAAAGTAAACTAGGATTTAAGTAGTATTTTAATTCATTGGAATGTAGAGTGTCGCAATGTAATTTCTATAGATTATCAAGTTCGGATTCATAAATAAAAGTGTATCGTTTAAAATAATAAGAAATCTGCCTAACAGAAAGAGAAGTACAAAATGTGGATATCTACTGTATTTTATACTTTCTATTTCAATGGCTAGAAAAAGGCAATTCCTTGTAATTCCAAAGGTAACACAAATCTCCTTTTTGATAATACATAGAAATTTATAGTGTTAACCTTTCCTTTTGAGAGAAATACAATTCCAATGCATTAAATGCAAAAATTCCTAAGGATTAATTAAATAAGTGTAAATGTGATAATAATAACGGTTTAACTAAAGAATTAATATATATGCAAAAGAGACAAGACAGAAATCAAATAATAAACAATAAAAAGGTAGGCAAGTAGTAAATTAAATAAAATTGGTACCGAAAGTCCATTATACAAGAAGGGTAGTAAAGGTTAAAAACTAATAAAAATAGAAATTATATAAGGCATGAAAAAGTAAACAGGAAAAGATATTTCGATCTTTTAATGAAAGCAGTAAATGACATTAAATTGATATTAATGGAATAAGAAGTAAATGCATGAAAAGTAAAGGGGGATATTACTAATAGTTGAACATAGGAGGCATAATAATTAGACAAGTATGAATATATATATATATGCATATACATACATATATATAGCCTTAAGTATGTGTTTATGATGGCTGTGAATTACTAAATTTAGTAAATAACTTAGATCATATGAGAATGACATTGTCATTAAAATGGATTGGAATGCGAGGTCAGTAGTGTTACACAACAAAGTTTTCCCAATGCAAGGGGCTACCGGCAGTTGTGTATACATTATACTGATGTGGGACATATCCAACTATAGGACCCATGGAGTTATATACATTCACGTATATGTAAGGTATACCCAAGTAGGAAGGTTTACCTAGGTCGAAGTGTCAAAGGACAAGTAGAGTCTGCTTCAACCTTTTAGGGGACATTAAGTAATAAGTTAGTATCACCTTGATTGCTTTAGGAAATCTAAATGGAATGATGAGCAAGGCTCAACATTATATCAGCGTGTGTTTGGTACCATCTTAGGGAGTAGGAGCCGTACATAAGTCGAGAACGTCATCAGTCCTGAGTGGTCAATGAAAAGACAAGGGGTTACGCCTAAACGGCTACACCTCCTACTAGTGTAGATCACGTTTAGGTCATGTACCACCACAGTTGTTTGCTAGATTGTTTGTTAGGACCAAGGATTGATATCCATTTATGGAGGTCTTTCAAATACAAATAGAACACGATTAAACTATTGTAACAATGTTATCAGGCACTATGGGAGTTCCTTGTATGCACGACGACGGGGATATGATACTGCATTGACGATGAATCCTAATGAGGTGCTGGGTTAGGGATACTAGCAGGGAGAGTATCCTAGTCCAAAAAGAGACTATTGTACTTAGATACACACAAACACATCTGTATGTAATTATTTTCTATTTCAAGTAGATGGGGCGTATCGTACGCGTATGTGGAGATGAGACGACTAAGTAAAATAAAAGACATAACATGTAATGGAAGGCAATCGGCAAAAACTAGTGTTATGTATAAAATATGTAATTTACTAGTTATCAGAACGTTGTTCTGACCCCCTCCTCATTACAACCCATATGATTGCTTTAGCGGAACTGGTACTGGTCCAAGACAGGAATGGTGGAAGAAAGGATTTTCTTATGCATGCTCGGCACTGATAAGGACACTAAATATTGGAAGGGTTAACCTTGATCAGTAACTATATGTTTTATTATAATTTACTATTCCATTGTGAGTTTATATCGATAGTGCTATGATTAATTGATTATTTGCAAGAAACTAAAACCAACGATTTGTGCTTTGGTGGACTTAGGTTTTTGATTTAACGAAAATTCAGGCCCACTGGGGTACGGGTTGTTATATAACTTCAACCATCCGAGAAGAAACTCAAATTGAACACATCCTTGGTCGTTTTAGGATAAATAGTTATGAATTTAGGGTCCCCCCATCTGGGCGCATTCATCTACCCCTACAAGGGTTTAATTCTAACTTTAGAACATACAAGATAATGACTATTTTTACCCCACCCATTAAGGAGAAGCTAGATTAAGGGGGCATATATTATAACAACCCGCACCCCAGTGAGCCTGAATTTTTGCTAAATAAAAAATCGAAGTACGCTAAAGTATGGATCGTTGATTTGGTATCCTACAAGTAAACAAATAAATGCATATCAAAACACTATCGATATAACTCATAGCGGAATAGTGAAATATAATAGGACATATAGTTACTGACTAAGGTTGACACTTCAAATGTCTACCATTCTTGTCAGTGCCAAGAATGCATTTGAAAACCTATCCCTCAACCATTCCCACCTTTTACTAGTACATGTGTCTCTAAAACTATCCTGTGGGCTGTAATGAAGAGGAATTCACATCAATATTCTGGTGACTAATGAATTATACATTTTGTACATAACACTAGTTTATGCTGATTGCTTTCCATTACATGTTATGTCTCTTATTATTTTACTTAGTCATTTCGACTCCATGTACACGTACGATACGCCTTATTTACCCAAAGTAGACCATAACCGCATACGTATATATAAATATATAAGTACCACACTCCCCCTTTGGACCAAGAAACCATCCCCACTAGTATATGTAATCTGGCACTATGTTTGGATCCATCATCAGCGTAATATCACGTCCGTATAGAACTACATCTCGTATTACAACTACCCGTACAACTACGCATTAGGGAGGGGAACCCGAAATGCAAACTCGCTAGTGCATCTTATCGTATGCACCCATGTCCACCTCTCCATGGTAGTTTATGCCTCGTTGTGCGTCTTGTAGTTCCTAATACGACATCAAAATAGCTTAGCCGTATACTATCTTGCATTTTTGTGGATTATCGACTTGTCTACTTCCTGGTTTGTAGACTTAGCTCTACAAACAATAAGCATGGTGGACTCAGAGCCACCGGTTGTGGACTCAGCTCCACGGACTACCTCATGCATTTGAAGACTTCTCGAAGAGAGTTAGCTAGCTTGTCTCCTAAAAAACAAACTAGCAAACAAACGTGTGGTGATGCATAACCTAACATGGACTGTACACTAGTAGGGAGTGTAGCCCGTTAGGTGTAACCCCTGTCTTTCTCATTGACCGCTGAAGATTGATGACATTCTCGACCTATGTGTAGCCCCTACTCCTTAATTTGGTACCTCCACATATAGCCATAGCACTGTTCTTCGCTCACTAACCGATTTAGATTGCCCATTGCAATCAAAGCAATATCCCCCTTTCCTATTTTTGAAGCAGACTCCACTTTCTATTGAGGGTATTCCTTTATTTATACGCAAGCGTATGCTCTCTACAGGTCATATGGTTGGATATGTCCCATATTGGTATAATGTATACACAACCGTTAGTAGCCCTTTGCGGTGGGCAGGCTTCTATTTTGTAACACTACTGACCTTGCATTCCAACACATTCTAATGACTATGTCATTCTTATTTACTAAGTTATTTACATACATATATATTTCATGCCCATCATAAAGTATATTTGAATATACATTCATTTAATTATTACTTTTCTTTACTTTCAATCATTGACGTTCAATAAATCTTACATAACTTACTTTTGATTTATTCTTGTTATTTACTATCATTTGTTATCCATTTCTAATTTATTGACTTAAGTGTCATTTATTATTTCCCTTTCGTTTAACATTATTGAATGAAATCTCGTGTTTTCTTTTTAAATAATATCTCTCTTTAATTACCTATTAGACTTATTACTTCCCTATTCATTTAAATATTTCTTCATTGTTTCCAATTTCTGTTCTACACCATCTGAAATTACATACTTTAGGTTTCCTGTTTTCAGTTGTTGTTGTTATTCCCACTTACGTTACTTTAATTATACTTAAGGATTTTCTATATCTTAATACATTGAAATTGCTTCTTTTTCCAAAGGAAATTGTTAACACTATTATTCTCTATAATTTACTTAAAAGAAGGCTTGTGTTATGTGTGAATAACAAGGAATTATCTTTTATTTTTCTATTGGAATAGAAAGTATAAAATACAACGATTCCCTAATTTTGTACATCTCTCCCTTTTTGTTTACATTCGTTGTTATTTCAACCAATACACTTTTATTTGTATGTTTAAACAATTTATAAAAATTCATATTGTTACACGATTCATTCTAATGTATTAAAATATTGTCTGATCCCAATTGAATTTATAATCAATTCTAACTTATGTTCAACAATCTATATAAACTAACCAAATCTAGGATCCTAATATGATTTCATTAACAAGATATTTATAAATTTAGGGACTATTTATACCCTTAACTTGTTAGAACCTCAATTGTTGGATTTTAATGACAACAACTATACAATTATGTCAAAGAATATCTAAGCTAATTTGCAGGTACATGAGCATCAAAAAGAGATAATCAAATACGTTCAAAATGAAGATACACAGTACAAAAGTATGAAAGAATGTATATGGAGATACAAGAAGAGATATATACGATAGAGACAAGACGAAGGTGACAAACAAAGTATTATTAGTCATAGAATGTCGTGTCTAGAGTTTACAAATGTTAAAATCTTCTCAAAATGATACACACACATATACATTCATATTTTAAATGAAAAATCAAGTTTTCAAAAATTGCATGGAGCGAGACTCGAACCCGGGTCACTAGTTCAGAAGGCAAGTGCTCTAACCATTTGAGCTATGATAATTTTTTGTTACAGGCTAAATTCAGACGTCTGAATAATGTCATTCAGACGTCTGAATGCTAAAACCTGAATATTGTTTCACAATATTCAGATGTCTAAATAAAAATATTCAGACGTCTGAATCAGGTCAAAAATGACCTATTTGCTTTCTGATTTGCACGTGAACGATTTCAGAAGTCTGAATCTATTGTTCAGACATCTGAATATCTCCAACTGCTATTTTCTTGAAAAGTCACTTCTCTTCACCGAAGAGAAACTCTTTCAAAATCAATGGTTGCACCTGTTCTTTTCAATATAACTTTTCGTATATAGTTGCAACTCTTTATACACTATAAATAGATTACAGAATTCAACAAACAATTCACCGAATATAATTTTAATATTCTTGAATTCTTATATATTCTCTATTTTCAAACTGCACTCAAACTGCTTATATTCTCTGATCGTTGATCACTCTATCTTCCACTATTCTCAAAGCACATCACACTATATATCATAAAGGAGAAGATTATAGGAAGGTTGTACTATCAAGAGACAAATCCGTGTTATCAAGAACACACTGTGTCAAATACTCTCTGTATAAGTTGAAGTCCTGTTCTGCTGCTCAGGCATGTGAAGTCCTCTTCGGCTATTGAGGCGAAATCCTGTTTTGTTGCTCAGGTCCCTGTTCGGCTGCTCAGGGGTTGTATAGACCTATTCCTCCGTGTTAAGTGAGGGTTGTTGTTTTAGTGAAATTCCAGAAGGAGTCTGGGACTGGACGTAGAACGGGAAGTTCGAACCAGTATAAAAATTCTTGGTGTGCTTTTTTTATTTTACTTATTCACATTGCTATAGTATCTTAGTTTATTTCCGCACTAGTATAGTATAATTCCATATAGCGCGATTCGCACCATTTTTTTCATTTGGTTTCAGAGCATAGCGATTTTCATTTGGTATCAGAGCCTGAGATTCTAGAGATCGTAACAACATCCTAGAATAAATGGCTATAAACAGATCTAGTCAAGGCAATAGGAAGAGGAAGAACAATAAAGAAGAATCAAAGGAGCAAACAAACAAATGCTTCATGGCTACAAGTGATGATGTAAGTGAACTAAGTTTTGAAGATTTGGTTGAAATTAATTCAGAACTAGTGGAATTTGTAAAACAAACTAAAAAGCAAAAAAAGGAGTTACAAGGAAAATTAAATAGATCCTAATTAGAAATTAGTATGCTAAGAGATGAAAAGAAAATCCTAGAAGAAGAACTTGAAATATCTCAAGAATCTAATTCTAATTTAACATCTCAACTATCTATGATCACTCAGGAATTAGAAATTCAGAAGAATAAAAACGATGATTTATCAGTAGAAATTAATGATTTAAAATCTAACACTAAAGTATTAGAGTTAGAAAAATCTAGTCTCAAAACTAAGTTAGAAGATATTAATAAAAATGATTTATTACAATCATCTTTAGATAATTTAGAATCTCGAATTTTTCTTCTCGAAAATGAGAACTGTGCGTTAAAAAGGGAGAATTCTGAATTAAACAAGCAAATTGATATTTTGAAAAACAGTAATATTTCTTTTGAAAATAATAATTGTGATTTTAAAGCTAAATTTGATAAACTTAACACTGAAGTCACAAAATTTAATAAAGGTCAAAATGATTTAAACATGATTTTATCCAGTTCTAGACCGTTACATGATAAAAGTGGTTTAGGATATAATAAAATTGATCGTAGAAATAGCACTAGATATTCTTTCATATATAGTAAAAATGTTAGTGCTAGTACTAAATTTCGAGTAAAGTCTAAATCCAATTTTTATAGAAATTCAAATACTGCTATGACCAATAATGTTTATAATTTCTCTAGAAGTACAAAATCATTGACCAGAAATATGAATAAAAATTATCTAAGTATTTGGGTTCCTATTAATTGGAAAAATAGAGAAAAATACATTGATGATTATTTTGATATGGTAGTTAATAATGAAAATTATATTTATAAAGGTTCAACCACACCCAAATGGGTATGGTTTCCTAAGACCTAACCCCCCGGACCCTAACATAATAAGTGGGTACCGAAAATGATTATTATTTTTTGCAGGTACTCAGAGAAACAAAAGGAAAAGGATAGATTTTGGAATTTTAAAGAATGTTCCATACGTTTAATAGAATTACGTGCTTACAATGAAATATGGACTTCAGCAAATATGGTAAAATCTATTTTATTTTTCCTTCATAATTAATAATGAGTTTATCTCGTTATTTACAAGATATTTTAAATAATTTATTATATTCCCTCATTCTTTTTGATAATGACAAAGGGGGAGAAATTCATATGCATATTAATATAGGGAGATATTATATTTAAAGGGAGATGTTATACTTAGGGGGAGCTTTAAACATATTAATATTATTTTTTATATAGAATGAATATTTTTTAAAATTGTATAGTTGTCATCATCAAAAAGGGGGAGAATGTTAGAACCTCAATTGTTGGATTTTAATGACAACAACTATACAATTATGTCAAAGAATATCTAAGCTAATTTGCAGGTACATGAGCATCAAAAAGAGATAATCAAATACGTTCAAAATGAAGATACACATTACAAAAGTATGAAAGAATGTATATGGAGATACAAGAAGAGATATATACGATAGAGACAAGACGAAGGTGACAAACAAAGTATTATTAGTCATAAAATGTCGTGTCTAGAGTTTACAAATGTTAAAATCTTCTCAAAATGATATACACACATATACATTCATATTTTAAATGAAAAATCAAGTTTTCAAAAATTGCATGGAGCGGGACTCGAACCCGGGTCACTAGTTCAGAAGGCAAGTGCTCTAACCATTTGAGCTATGATAATTTTTTGTTACAGGCTAAATTCAGACGTCTGAATAATGTCATTCAGACGTCTGAATGCTGAAACCTGAATATTGTTTCACAATATTTAGACGTCTGAATGAAAATATTCAGACGTCTGAATCAGGTCAAAAATGACTTATTTGCTTTCTGATTTGCACGTGAATGATTTTAGAAGTCTGAATTCTATTGTTCAGACGTCTGAATATCTCCAACTGCTATTTTCTTGAAAAGTCACTTCTCTTCACCGAAGAGAAACTCTTTCAAAATCAATGGTTGCACCTGTTCTTTTCAATATAACTTTTCGTCTATAGTTGCAACTCTTTATACACTATAAATAGATTACAGAATTCAACAAACAATTCACCGAATATAATTTTAATATTCTTGAATTCTTATCTATTCTCTATTTTCAAACTGCACTCAAACTGCTTATATTCTCTGATCGTTGATCACTCTATCTTCCATTATTCTCAAAGCACATCACACTATATATCATAAAGGAGAAGATTATAGGAAGGTTGTACTATCAAGAGACAAATCCGTGTTATCAAGAACACACTGTGTCAAATACTCTCTGTATAAGTTGAAGTCAAGTTCTGCTGCTCAGGCGTGTGAAGTCCTCTTCGGCTGTTGAGGCGAAATCCTGTTCTGTTGCTCAGGTCCCTATTCGGCTGCTCAGGGGTTGTATAGACCTGTTCCTCCGAGTTAAGTGAGGGTTGTTTTAGTGAAATTCCAAAAGGAGTCTGGGACTGGACGTAGAATGGGATGTTCGAACCAGTATAAAAATTCCTAGTGTGCTTGTTTTATTTTACTTATTCACATTGCTATAGTATCTTAGTTTATTTCCGCACTAGTATAGTATAATTCCATATAGCGCGATCCGCACCGTTTTTTCATTTGGTATTAGAGCATAGCAATTTTCATAACTTTATGAATCCAAACATATATAACGTCTATTAAGTTTAGAGTTTTCTGTAACATATAGGCATATTTTTCGATAATCATTACGTGGATACAATTAAATATCCCATTCATGACATATACCAATTCCTTACATGTATAAAATTAAATATCCAAATCGTGATTTATATCTAGGCATAAATAAAACAGATCTACAATGATATAAATTCAATATTATTACAAAATATGTAATTTCCCACTCACCTTTCATTAGCTATCTAATTTTCTAGATTAAGATCCATTCCCTTTTTACCGGACTCCCTCTTACTTTAAATCCAAAATATAAAAGGGGTATATACCTATTAGATTTACAGACTTGGGTAAAGGATTGAATTAAATTTAGATTTGAGTTTAAGATTTACCTTTGTTTCTGTGTTCTAAACCGATTCTATTCTTCTCTTCTCTAATTCTCTGCTTTTCTTTACTTATATATATATATATATAATAGTTTTACTACTTGTAGAATTTTAGAAATTGTGGAGAAAAGAGAATGGTAAAGCTTCGCTTTGAGACCCAAAGAATATGACAAGAGAAGTGAGAAACTAGGCCTATATTTATAGGCTCTAGAATTAACCCTATGCGTTAATAAAAGATTTGTTAAGTCCGAGATATTAGACCATAATTTACAGTCGACTTTTGCAATATACAGTTGACCACCCCTTGCCTAAGGTCGACCTCTACCGGTTGAGCTGGGTGCATCTTGGGTCGACCCGTGTCTATCTTTAGCCGCAGTTAATTAACGTTGTTTGATATATTTAATTGTATTCCTCGTTTAACTGATTGCGTCTGTTTCATTCCTTTTAAATCTGATTGCAATAATTTGTTTCCACTTTTTTTTCTTAGGTTTGATTTAACTTTAAAAAAAATTAAAGTTCAAGTTTCCATAAATGTTAGTATTTAGCATTAATTAACTTTTAGTACCATAACTACATATACAGTTATTTCCGATTAAAAAACTTTAAATGCTAATAATCTTTTCATTTGAACTCCGATCGGAAAACTTTATATATGAAAATTGGTCAAAAAATAGCCACGAACCCAAATGGCATAAGTTTCGCAACCAATGTCTAAAGTTTGCAAAAATTCTATTTTTTATCATTATTATTTATTTACTAAATTTCATTTTTAATTAATTGTCATAAAATCACAGGGTGTTACATTCTCTTCCTTAAAAGAATTTTGTCGATGAAATTCCTCAAGCACTGAACAATGTAACATAATGTACAACCATTCTATAAGAACAAATCAATTAGCATGCAACCAATTTTGCAACCAATTGTGTACAAGTGTCCGGTGTATCACAATGCATACGATATGTATGCAAAATAATTCTAATAGGTATATGGATGCATTCTTTTAAAAAAAAATTAGAAAATATGGTGCAAACATCCTAAATATACTGGCAGTTCTATATGCATGCAACTTTTGAAACCAAAACTTGTTTTTACATCCAAATTTTCTCACACTTCTACGAACAGAAGTATAGTTCAACCAATTTTGCATCCAATACCTACCATCCATAATCCTAGCACACTGTTGCTAACATCCAAGTTTGAAAATCCAATTTTCTAAACTTATTTTCTTTTACCAGACAATGGTTTAGATGGAGGATTCCATATCTCCATCATTCTCTTGTGAACTCTTTTTCCATTGTACCTTAGAACCTTCTGTTTTGCCCTTAATTCTCTTTCAATTTTTCTAAGTACAGTTCGTATTAGTAAATTTTATTTTAAAATTTTAATATTTTAAAACCAGTTTAGTTCACCTACCGATAAGGTATGGAGGAAATGACTTCATAGCTAAAACAACTTCTCATCTCTAATTGTATTTTATTTTACAGCCACTTCTGCTGCACGGTAAAATCTATACTAGCTAACCTGTTAAATATTCCCCTACGTCAAGTATTTGGCATTCTGAAAATTAGAAAATTTATTCTTTTCTGTCCAAAAATATTTTTTATTACTTCTTAAAATATTGGTAAAAATTTTAGACTTAAAAAAAATTTCATCATAAAATTTTCAAATCTTTTCATAAACGTATTTTATTTTTCAAAACAAAGAATTTTGAATAAAAATTCTCAAAAGTATATATATTATATATTTTATTCAAAATAATTTATGCCACATCTCATGAAATCAGGATTTAGTTCACAGTCCAACGTCCATAGTGGAATTCACCTAATTTCACAGTAAAATTTAGGTTTCAGAACTTCTCTTTTATATATTAGCAACAAGCAAACAAGTTCAGTATAAATTTTATCTTTTTAAGGTATAGAGCATTGACCCGTGTCCTCCGCTCGTTGAAATTTACCTTCTGAATTTTTTTGGATGCTTACAATCTTATTTCATTTTTATCCTAGTAGCTAATCAAATAAATTTTCTTACTTTATTCCTTAACTTCTAGACTCAACTATATTCTTTTCTTTTGCATTAGTTAAGTGTATTTTCCGAAATTTCCTTGTCTTATTATTTTCCAAAAAATATCGTAGTTCACACAGAAAACATATAAAAATGAACATTTTCATAAACATCATACGCACTTTAACGTAACAAAAACAACTAATTCTTACAGCCAAATAAAAGAAAAACAACTGCTGGAAGGAAATGCGACTACTGCTACCTATATACCTTTCTAACATGCCATCATTCTCCATCCTACGTATCTTAACTTTCCTTTATGGCTTCTGATGAATAAGGTCCATCTATTACTTCCATTACCATACCCAACATATTATGCACCCTTCCATACTGTGGTGGGTAAGAAATACAAACTATGCACCCTTTCAATAACTCAATGGCAACTGGCTTGGCGGAATAACTTTTCCACCTCTTATCTTGGCTTCCTTAACTTTGAATCTACCAATGTCCTCTACGTATGTTTGCCATCTCATTACCCTTTGTTACTATCTTATCTTAATCTCAATCTCTTGATAGTATTCTCAAATTTTTGTATTTACCTCCTTTACTTTTGATCTTCCCTACAAGCATACCCTAAACTCGTATAAGTGCACTTTAATATCGTATATTATGCCTTTGCAGCTCTTTATGGCTTGCACACATATCTAACCAAAAATTCCTAGGTTCTCACTAGTATCTCTATGGAGATTCATTATTGCTACCCTAAGAGTAGTCCTCGCTATCTTCTTCATAGTCTTATCTTTTACCACGTCTTACCTAGGTAGTCATTCTTATCTGCTCCATATATAAAATTTTGGTTTTGCCTTTACAAATTTTTCTTCAAAAGGTAAAACTTAAAAATTTTGAAGTATTTAATCCCAAAACTTTTATCTTTAAATGTACAACTTAGAAACCTTTTTAGCAAATTCAAAAATAACTTTGTATCTTAACTTTTCAAATTGTAGTTAATTTTTTAAAAAGGTTCTTTTCCTTTTAAAGAGCTTTATAGCTTTTACTTCTTAAAAATTGGGATTTTTAACTCAAACCATTTATTAAGCTTTTCATTTTAAAAATCATTTGTTACACCAAACCATTTCTTTATAAAAATGCACTTTACGGTATTTTTAAAACATATTTTATAATTTTAAACAAGAAAAAATGGAGTAGATAAGGACAACTCTTACTCTATCATTTTCTTATCACTCATACTATCTCCACTTCCAATCCATGGTGGAGTATCTAATATCATGTGATGGGACTTTCAAAAGATACCTGCAATATATGCGCACAATAATGGAAAATGTCCATTTTCCTTTATTTTGCTTTTAATTTCCTATGTTGCTTCTAATTAGGTTACTAGCATTATTAACATAATTTCCTAACATGATTTCTAATTACTAATTTTTTTTATATAAATTCCTAATATTGTTTTTGTTTATATTTTATAATGCTATTAGTATTCAACCTTCCTCTACCAAAATTGCCCTTATTCCAATTGCTTTATTTTTGGGTTCTGATCTTTTTTTCCATTCTTTTTACCCCATTTCAAACTTGTACCACTTCCTATTGCCTTCCCCTAAAAGAATTTTCCAACATAAAATTTTTTCATCATAGAAAAATCAACGAGCTACATACACTCTACTATATTTTTCAAACCAAATTACTTTTCTTTTTATAAAAACCCTTTTTACTGAAATTTTAGTTTTTAACAAATTTTAATTTTCACTAGGACTTTATATTTAAATAAAATGTAGGTATTTTATTTTTCTAAAATTTAACATTTACTTACTCCTCAAAAGTAGGATTTCCCTGTTTTAAATAAACACTTTAAAAATCATTTGAAATATATCATTTATATATTTCTTAGTTTAAATTGTTCTATATGGGGTCGGATTAGAGTGGAATTTTATTCGTCCCTTCTTTTGGACTTTTCTACTTTTCTACTTACTTTTTAACTTATATCCTTTTTCCAAATATTAAAATCCGGTTATCATCTTGAAGTGACTACTTCACACCTTCCTTCAGGAACTCAATTGCTTCTGGATATCTATAACATATGGACTCGTGTTTTCCCCTTATCTGGACCTTCTGTACATCATTAAATGGCATCATATGGGGATCTACGTTTATTGGGCTATCGGGAGCCCAACTAGGGAGTGACGTACTATCCAGCTTTAGGGACTTTCCATATGCTGCACTCGTGCTCCCTCTCTAAGCCAATGTCTTTCCATACGACCTATATCCTGTAGGGTAATTAGGGTAGGTGTATATCCTCAACTTCATCCATTATTCCGACTAATAATCAACTTATCCACATTTCAGTGTATGGTTGTAACTATTCTATGTCAGAATTTATAGGATTCGGTGTATAATATATTTATATTTATAGGAAAAATACAAATACTTCCACTCAACGTTTCCTAAATTTTCAAGATCAACCAACCTAAGCTTTGACACCAAATGTAACAACCCGCACCCTAGTGGGCCCGAATCTTTGCTAAATTGAAAATCCAAGTCCACTAAAGTACGGATCGCTGGTTTGGTGTCCTGCAAATAAACAAATAAATGCATATTGGAGCACAACTCATAATGAAATAGTAAAATGCAATAGAACATATAGTTATTGACCAAGGTTGACCCTTCCAATGTCTACCATCCTTGTCAGTGCCGAGCATGCATTTGGAAACCTGTCATTCAACCATTCTCACCTTGAACCAGTACATATCCCTCTAAAGCTATTGTGTGGGTTGTAAGGAGGAGGGGGTCAGATTAACGTTTTGGTGACTGGTGAATTATACATTTTTTACATAACACTACTTTATGTTGATTGCTTTCTATTACATGTTATGTCTAGTATTTTACTTAGTCATTTTGACTTCATGTACGCGTACGATACGCTCCATCTACCCGAAGTAGACCATAACTACATATGTATATATATACATAAATATATAAGTACCACAGTCCCCCTTTGGACTAAGATACTATCCCTGCTAATATCCGTAGGCACCACATCTAGATCCATCATCAATGTAATATCAAGTCCATATGGAAATACATCTAGTTTTACGGTTACGACTACCTATAAAACTACGCATCGGGAAGGGGAACCCAAAATGCAAAATTGTCGGTGTGTCTCATCATATGCACCTATGTCCACCTCTCAGTCATAGTTTACACCTCGCCGTGCGTCTCGTAGTGCCTAATACGGCATCATAATAGCTTAGTCGTATTTTATCTTGCATTTTTGGGGATTTTTGACTTGTCTGCTTCCTAATTTGTAGACTCGGCTCTACGAACTATAAGTATGGTGGACTTAGTGCACCAGTTGTGGACTTAGCTCCACGAACTACCTCATGTATTTGAAAGACTTCTCAAAAAGGGTTAGCTAGCCTTGCCTCATAATAAACAAACTAGCAAACAAACATGTGGCGATGCATAACCTAACATGGACCATACACTAGTAGTGTGTACCCATTAGGTGTAACCCTTATCTTTCCCATTGACCGCTAAGGATTGATGATGTTCTCGACCTATGTGCAGCTCCTAGTCCTTAATTTGGTACCTTCACATACTGCCATAGTGTCATTCTTTGCTCACCATCTGATTTAGATTTCATATTGCAATCAAGGCAATACCTCCCTTTCCTAATTTTGAAGCAAACTCCACTTTCTATTAGGGTATTCGTTTATCTATACCCAAGCGTATATTGTCAACGGGTCCTAAGGTTAGATATGTCTCACATCAGTATAATGTATACACAACTGCTGGTAGTCCTTTGCAGGCAGGCTCTATTGTGTAATACCACTGACCTCGCATTCCAACCCATTCAAATGAATATGTCATTATTATTTACTAAGTTATTTACATAGATATATATTTCACACCCATTATAACGTATATTTGAATGTACATTCATTTAATTATTACTTTTTTTACTTTCAATCATTGATGTTCAATAAATCTTACATAACTTACTTTTGATTTATTCTTGTCATTTACTATCATTTGTTATCCATTTCTAATTTATTGATTTAAGTATCATTTATTATTTCCTTTCGTTTAGCATTATTAGATGAAATCTCATGTTTCCTTTTTAACTAATATCTCTCTTTAATTACCTATTTAGACTTGTTGCTTTCCTATTCATTTAATTGTATCTTCTTTGTCTGTCATTTGTTTTCTACACCATTTTAAATTACATTCTTTCGATTTCCCCTTTTCAACTGTTGTTATTATTCCTAGTTACGTTACTTTAATTATATTTAAGGATTTTTATATCTTAATACATTGGAATTACTTATTTTCCCAAACGAAATTGTTAACGCTATAATTTACTTAAAAGAGGACCTGTGTTATGTGTGAAATAACAAGAAATTATCTTTTATTTTTCTACTGGAATAGATAGTACAACATACGATGATTCCCTTATTTTGTACATCTCTTCCTTTTTGTTTACATTCCTTGTTGTTTCAACCAATACACTTTTATTTGTATTTTTAGACGATTTATAGAAATTTACATTATTACACAATTCATTCCAATGTATTAAAATATCGTCAAATCCTAATTTAATTTATAATCAATTCTAACTTATGTTCAACAATCTATATAAACTTACCGAATCTGGGATCCCAATATGATTTCATTAACAAGTTATTTATAAATCTAGGGACTATTTATACCCTTAACTTTCTGAATCCAAATGTATACAATATCTATCAAGTTTAGGGTTTTCCACAAAATATCACCATATTTTTTCATAATCATCACGCGTATACAATTAAATATCCCATTCATGATTTATACCAATTTCTTACGCGTATAAAATTAAATATCCAAATCGTGATTTATATATAAGCATAAGTGAAATAGATCTACAACGATATAAATCCAATATTATTACAAAATATGTAATTTCCTACTCACCATTGCTTTAGTTTCCCAATTCTCCAGATCTAGATCCATTCCCTTTTTATTCGACTTCCTCTTGCTTTAAATCCAAAATATAAAAAGGGTATACACCTGTTAGAATTACAGATTTGGGGAAAGGATTAAATTTCGAATTGAGTTTAAGATTCACGATTTAGCTTTGTTTCTGTGTTTTGAACCGATCCTATACTTCTATTATCTCATTCTCCGCTTTTCTCTACTTATATAAATAATATAATATAATAGTATTACTGCTTTTAGAATTATAGAAATTGTAGAGAAAAGAGAATGGCAGAGCTCCGCTTTGTGGCCCAAAAAATATAATAAGAGAAGCAACAAACTAGGCCTGTATTTATAGGCTCTAGAATTAATCCTATGTGTTAATAAAAGATTTGTTAAATTCGGTTTGTTAGGCCATAATTTACCGTCGACTTTTGCAACACACAGGTCAACCATCCCTCACCTAAGGTTGACCGCTACCGATCGATCTGGGCGCATCTTGGGTCGACCTGTGTCTTGCTTTAGCAATAGTTAATTAACTTTGTTTGATATGTTTAATTTTTTTCTTTGTTTAACCGATTGTGTTTGTTTCATTCCTTTTAATTCTGATCGCAATAATTTGTTTTCACTTATATATTCTTAGATTTGATTTAACGTTGACGTTTCTTAACATTTAGTTTCCATTATCGTCGGTATTTAGCATTAATTAACTTTCATTACCATAATACATATATAATTATTTCCGATCGAAAAACTTCAAACGCTACCAACTTTTTCGTTTGAACTCCGATTGAAAAACTTTATATATGAAAATTGACCAGAAAATAATTGACGAACCCAATGGTATAAGTTTCATAGCCAAATTATGAAGTTGCAAAAGTTCTATTTTTCATCATTATGATTTGTTTATTAAATTTCTTTTGTAATTAATTATCGTAAAATCATGGGGCATTACATATCTCCCATCCAGTTAGCCCTTATATCTTATTTCTTGCTGACTTGCACCTATATTCTTTAGGACGAACATTTAACTCCCTGCCCTCTTACCAAGAGTTGATCTTAACTCTATTTATAGAGCCTCAGCTCCGATTGTGATGACTTCTATTATATTCAAACCATTAGGTCCCTCTTCTCCTTACAAGACTCAAAGGTGGGCTAACCAATTCATTTTTGTCTCCAACCATGACGGCTTCGTTTATTCGTTCCAAGAAGCAGGTACTAAATTTCCCATTTTCTCCTTCTTTAGATTAACCTTGTATTTTACATTAACCTGACTCTCCTTTTCTTCATTATATGCTTAGCCAAATTTTTCTAACACAAAACAAAAGTGGTTTAAAGCGTGTAGGGAAGTTGTGTGTTCCCGTGATAAAGGTCTGCACGTAGATTCAAAGATCTTTATCGAAACACTACTGCGCCGGCATCATTTTTTGCACGACCACCATCATTTTTCTCACTCTATTTTGTGTATGTCTTTATTAATGTCGAGGAAGGAGCCGTTAGCTTCTCCTCGACCGCCCTAGATGGTATACTGTTGCTTATGCTTGTTTGGTATCATTCTAATATATATATATATATATATATATAATCATTCTAACTATGCAGGTACTATGTCTTCAAAATCTGGCCCTTGATCGAGCCAACTCTTCAAGGCTCTTCCTCTATCAGGGAAGGACAAAACTAAGGGACCTAAATGGCCTAGGGATGCTCCTACTGTGGGAGAGGAACGGGCTAAAAAATAAAAGCAGGATGTGCCCATAAAGACTATGCTCTCCATTCTTCCCATCACAACACTTCCTCCTTCTTCGTGCTCCTTGCCTATCCCCGATGAGACCATAGTTTCTTGCTTGGTAGAGAGGATGGGGAGTCTTTACATATCTGATCTTACTACCTCAACTCTCCTACCTTCTACAGCCCTCCTCGGTTCTTAAACCCTAACCCGGAAACTTTCAAAGGCTTCCATAAAAGCTTCTTTTAGGTAAACTTATTTGATAAGTGATTTAACATGATATTTATTTTATTGCTACTTAGTCATGTTTACTTCCTTTTTTATAGGGTGGAACTTTGGTTTTTGAGCTGTATCATCTCCTCGAAACTAGGACTACAAAACTGGAGGCCTCTAAGGTTGCTTTGAACACAACCAAAGCCGATGTTCTTCGTTTGGGGAAAGACGTGCCCATACTTACTTTTGACTTGTCTTCAAAGGCCCTTTAGGCTAAAATGGATGAAGCTACTCGAAAGGTAATAAAGGCAGAAGAGAGTGTTAGGGCTTTGTCACCGAAGGTGGAGGTTTTGAAGGAGAGTGTGACTAAAGTAGAGGAGGCTCAAGATGGGGAGATTGAAAAGAATACTTACTCTATTGTCTACTAAATATACACTCAAGTAAAAAGGAATTTTTTTGCAGATTTCCTCGATGAATAAAAGCCAAGGTGGATCTTAGCTTTTTGGGAGATGTCAATCTTACAAAGGCTACACTTAACTACTATCGAGCTACGTGGGCCAAACAATGAAGCAACCTAGCAGATACACCTTCAGCTTCTTTCAAATTCATAGATTTGCGAAATTAACGCAATGTGGATGAACATACTTCTTTGGCACATAATGTTGAAACTGCATAAGATGCCGATGCTAACATAGATGTAAACCCCTAAACTCCGCTACGTTTATCATCATCTCTTAGAGTTTTTAGGGGTAGCAAAGTTTTTTCTATAAGATTTAGTTGTTATTTTGCCTTTTGAAGTTTTATTGTTACCTTTAAAGGATATATGTAAATGAAGTTATATAAACTCTTATATGCTTACTGTTTAATTGACTATTTTTTACCATCTCACTATATGATACATGTCTGCTTTAGCCAGTTCTTAAAGTTTGCTACTTGTACTTTTAATAATCGATGATAACAAGGTTTAAATTATTTTCATTTTCTTTTCCACGTGAAAAGTTTTAGTTTTATTATGCATTCTTCATTAGGGTCATGTGAGGATGGCAATTTTATCCAACATCCACGAGGGTGCATTAAGTGCCTAGAAAATCAAATAATAGAAAATTTCTTAACGAACACTACACTTATATATATGTATAAGGGAAATAGAAATTGAGAACACGGTTGCATGGTTGAAGACAGAGAATCAAGGCCTTTTAACTAAAATCACACAAGTCACCCAAGAGAGGGAAACATTGAGTGACTTTGTGTTGTGCAATCACATTCTTCCTTTGTGGATGATTAACTTTCCTTAGGTTATCCCATTTGAAGTGGTTTAAGGGCCGGCTTAGTCATAGGTAGGAGCAGTGCCTTTACAAGATGGGTGTTTTATGTGGGTTTTAATGTTAGGTTGGACATGATATTATTCTTTTGTCTAAGTATTTAATAATAAAACTACGTTCACTCCTACTTGTATTTTTAGTCCATATAAACCATACTAACTTTTATTTGCATGTTTACTTTATAGCCTGCTCTCCCTTCCATAATGGAATCTTTAATGGTTAACTCGGTTATTCATGAGTTTGATGGTCCTTTTAATGCCTTTCAAGCTCTTCATAGAACTTCTGCTAAGGTGAGACTCTTGCTAGTGTTTCCTAAATGTACGAAGAGAGAATTAAAGAGTTTGAGTAATAAAACAATGAGTTAGTTGATGAAAACATGAGGATTACTAGTATTAGGGATGAAATGGTTAAAGAGTTTGAAGGCAATGCAAGTATATGTGCAAAGACTAGGGAGATCGCTGAAATGTAAAGTGTATGCAGGCTGATCTTAAGGCAGCATATAAGAAGATAAAGGAGTTAAAATTTGTTATGACCAACATGAGAAAAAATATTGAATTAAATCATTGCAGGAACGCATAATGGAGCTCGAGACTGCGCTAGAAAATATGAGGAGCATATACGCTGCCTCCTACGAAGAGGAAATAAAGAGCTTGAAGGGTACCATAAAAGAACTATCTTTGAAGCCGGTAGAATAGTTTTAAGGTGAAGATTTGTCAACCGCATAGTGCCAAACACGTCTTCGAGGCCAGTGCAGTCAGTCCCCCTTCCCCACCTGACGTGGACCATAATACGACCACTAAATGGAAAAATGATTTGGGTGTACTATCATGAGTCTAAGTTTAATGAGTTCAAAACTAGTTATGGGAATAAAGTGCTAAATCAAGTTAAGGGTGGTACGGAGGCTCAAAGGTCCATTGATGAGCCGTTTTGCCATTTTTCCAAAAAAATCTAAAAGGACTAAGGTTCAAACCCTACTTGAAATGGATCGTATGCAGGAAGTTACTACTTAGCACATAAATGCACTTGAAACTAAAATTGCTGCTATTAGATTTCAAACCCCTAGGCAGTCATCTGAATTGGCTCATTTTGCTGCTTTCACCAGCTCTACCATGCCTTCTCCATCTAGTTCACCCAGGCCTTATTGGTTGAAGCACTTCGTAAAGAGGAGGTTATGCACACTATGATGGATATTATGGTAGGCCACTTAATTGATGTTGTCTTTCATTTATGGCCTAATTTTTACTTGACATTTTTAAATATTCAAGTCGACCATGTTTAGACATCATAAGCATCATGTAATTATTAGGTGGGTGGTAACTATGATCTTGGGGATGCATCCATTGGCATGCCCTTACATTCTTCTTTCATCATTACAAAGGTGATAGAATCATCTTCTAGTATGCATGATTGTCTACAAATCGAGGGTGCGTTTGTACCGTAAATTTTAATAGCCCAACCTCCCCATAGAAGGAGGCACATCTTAACTGAGGAGCCTTTTGAGTCAGAATCCGATTCTTAGTATACTTTGAGCAGTAATATTTTATCTTGTATGGGTAAATAATGGTAGTAGTGTATAATCAACTATAGTATGTAAAGAAACCGAATAAAAGAGTTTTGTTTTTACCTTTTAGGCTTAATGCAGGTATTTTCATATGTCTTATATTGAGTTTTGTGCATATTTCTTATACATCTTTTTTTCAGCATTAAACCTGCTTTAGGTGTAGTGCTTGTTGTGCTCGGTTAGTTCTTTTTATGGTAATATGTTTCTCGAACTTTGCACCAAGCAAATTTAACATGCACTTTGGCGTAGGTCTGCTCTATTTATGCTCCAAGCTATTTTAGATGTATTTGACTGAGAAGTCAGGATGTGTATTTACAACCCTTATTTTATTCATGTACATGGTTTTGATACTCATTTGGATCATCTAATGCCCCTATATCTAGTGCAGTCTGGCTAAAAATCGAGTTATGTACATTATAACTATAGTTTATATTCAACTAAATAACATTAACATATATACTTTTATACTGGTTTGGGTAATATGAAATCTCTATGTCGCTTTTATCATCTTATTGTCTTTGATTATTACAGCTTGTACATCATATTCTTAGACAAAATTGATTATACAAAGTAACATTTGAGATGCTCTGAATTCCAGCTTCCTGGGATAAGGTTTATGTTGCCTAATAAATTAGCCAACCTCAAAATTATACTAATGCACTTACTAATACTAGGCTTTAAAAATGTAAAATAAGAAGGAAACAAGCAAATTAAAGTAAACAACACAAAGATATAAACTGGTTCGGTAAAGATTTCCTATATCCATTATGAAAATCTCTTACTAAATTTTTTTGACAAGGAATTACAAGAGAATAATAAGAAAATTAGCACCTAGTCTTTAATAATTCTAAAATAAAGAGCTCTAAGAGGATTTGTTTGTTGGAAATGTGTATTCCAAGCATATAAAAAAATCAACCTCTTCGACATTGTATGGCATGAGGTATTTATAATTATAGCAGTTGATATGGATGTTGGATAGGTGGGAAGTGCTTTAGGCCATCAATCTGGTCGCATGTCTATAAAGGTGGAAGGGAATAAGTGGCTATTAAGCATGTCAATTGACATTTTGTACCAGGCCCATACTTTGCATTAAATATGGCGGCGTGCTGTAGGAGTAGACATGTTAATGGTAAGCATGCTATAGTACCTAGTAAAGCTAGCGGTATTACTTATCGTTTACTTTTGCTTGCCCAACTGGCAAGGCGGATGGGAAGCTTAGCGGCGGTCACTTGTTGCCAAAGGTTGTTGATGGAAGCTAAATATGCTAAGGTTGGATCATGAAGGAACCACCCGGGATGTAGAGATAAGACATGTCGCTCGGTAGTGGTCATAGGTGGGCTGAGAGAGCCGGACCATAGACAGGTTGCTTTGAGCCGGGTCAAGTCATATGATGTGGCCGTGTCAAACTGAACTGGGCTAGGCCATGCGTAGTGATCCAGGGCGGCCTATCTATGGCTTACTGGATTTGCATAATAAAGTAAAATATGCCGAGGACTAAGTCGTAAGAGATGTCTCGAGCCATTAACGGGATGACAAGACGGACTTCCGAGGACCAGTCAAAGGCGAATTGAGAACAAGCTAGGCCAACGGCGGATCGTGCTTGAGCTGGGTCTATTCTAGTGAATTGGCTATGTTGACTTGTGTCAGGTCGGGCCTGGCATAAGAGTCTAAGTTGGCATATCTAAGACTTGCTTGTTAGATCTACCGAGATGGAGTCTAGTTGAACATGGGTTGGTCTGAATGGGGCTGGGTCGAGTGTTAGTGAACTTAGGTCTGGATTGGGCCTTGGTGTGCTGGCTGGCTTAATCATACTTGCAAGAAATTTGAGCAACATTTTGACCCCTGAGCCCATCTTTATGAGCAGGGGCAGGCCTTTCAAATCACAAAGATCATACCGTCTATGTCTTCTACTATGCATTTAATGCGTGCCATATGTGGCGACACGCCATTAGCCGAGATGTTTCACTTTTTCCAGATGTGGCAGGGATGCTTATGTTTCCATCTCGTATGAATTGACATTTGCATTGATTGCATATAGATGGCCGAGATCTAATGGCCTTATGAATCTAATTGTTGTAATCAAAGGATAGGTTTTATAAATACATTTAATCTTCTCCCCTTACATTCTTTATCGAAGCTATCGATATTTTTTTCCATTAAAACTCTAAATACCCTCAAAAAAAATCTAGAGTCTTCAAGCTTCCTCCTTCGAAAATCTGTTAGCTATCCTCCTCTTTCTTCTTCACTTCTTTTAGAGCGACGACCTTGATAAACTCGATTTTTTGCAATTTTGTTTTCATTTTTTTGATGCTATGTTTTGGGATGCATGAATTTATTTATTTTTTGCTGTGAAATTTGTCTAAGTACTTTATCGATTTATCTATTCTTTTATCTGTGCAGAGTTTGTAGGATATCATATTTTGAGTAGCCAGTATAGTCCTTGTATTTTTTGCACTTAAAACGTTTTCATAAGAAAGATAAAATAGTAGCATGGTATTGAGACGCATGGTGAGGGCGGCATGTTCTTGTGAATCGTGCACTTAGCCATTTGTGAAAGACTTTTTGTACTTTGAGATGAGTTAGCATTTAGGCTAGCACATAAGCATATGCTAGAAATTCCAGTAGTGATTGAGAATCAAGGTGACATATGGCAATTGGGTCTGCTTGCGTTCTGCGGGGAGAAGCAGTCCTGACAGGAACCAAAGCACTAAGTCGCTCGGGGTTCTCCTGGATGACACGCGACATGATTGAGTGGTAGGTAGTCCAAGCATGAACCCGAGTGCCGAGTGGCTCAAAGGTTCCCCTGGATGACACACCACCAGTTGATGTTGAGCCCGATTTGTTTTATGCGAGTGAACTACAAATGGCCGACTTTGGCATCACTCAGAGTGACAGCGCAAGCCTCGACAACTGTGCTCCATCCCGCACTAAGGATAGGCAACATTATGGGCAAGGGATGAAGGACCATTGCAATCGTGTCTCTAGTTTTCGATGCACCTTGGCATAAAGGAGAGAGGTGCCTCACCTAAACTCATGGGTTGGGTAATGTAACATCCCTCCATTTCGAGGCCCGAAACTAAATGCTACAAATGTTGCGGTCATTTATAGTATTAATTTTCGGTGACAACATACGGTAATGTTTATTGTACCAATAATATCAGAAGCACAAGAATATGAATTTTCTTAAACATAATTTCAAACAAACTTTCTTGTCTCATTTCAAAGATAATATTTTATATTTTTACATAATCTCAAACGTTGCCTAGGTTCAGATAACATATAATTATTACAAAATACTCTAAGAGGACACATGAAGATGGCCTCTTGGTTGATCAGAGTTTACTACTAAGCATTCATAACATCTGTCATTACATACATTACAACGAAATGAAATTTCAACACAACGAATAGTATATATACAAATAAGATCCTATATAGCTAGATCTGCCTCCTACACATCTCTAGAAGCTTTATTCAACCAACCTAAATAACCTGTAAACCTTTACTCCTGGCCTACTCAAATCAAATTTTGGGCACCCAAGAGTTTAAGGGGAACATAAACTTCAAGTCAGACAAAGCCCGGTGTGAATAATAATATGCCATCTTGATTTATGGATATCTAGTGAGACTATGCCGCTGAGCGGAAAATGTTTTCCCCTCACTAATATCTTTAAAATTATATCTTTTGCAAATCAACTCCTACAACCACAATGGTTAAATAGACAATAAAACAGTAATATGCATGCATGCAACATGGGTAATCATGACCAATCTGTTTATATCAATGGACTATCTGTCCCCACATCATAGTTTTCTTAGGGTAATTACAAACCTATGGCTGAATCGAGCCTACCAGATATATCAAGTTCTCTAACATGCTGTTAGAAGACAACTGGACGGTCTGTCTTAAACTTACTATTCCTATGGTCACACTAATCCTAATGGTTTTACAGGTTCACCAATAACCTACCTCATCTTTGTATATTCCTTTCCATGCGTAAACATACTTTTAGTCTTACCCATGACAAAGCCCTATGCACAGGAATTATGGATTAATGTCACCTAGGGGCTAACAACTGAAGTATAGGGCGCTACCCTACACCAGTCCCGTCTGGTTCTCTAATCTCTGAGTCAATCATATCACAATTTATTTAAAGGTGATAAGAACAATAATCTTTTTAGTAAAATTCTGGCTAAATACCCTTTTTATTTCCTTGAAAATATAATTATTTATAAATGATTTAACCCTTATTCTCATACTTTAAAACAAGAAAAATTATAGCCCTTTACTTTATCTAAAATACTTTTGCCATGATATATGCTTTTATAAAACAATATTGATGAAATTCGAAAGCATCTAAGGTCGTCGCTTCTTAAAGAAATAGGCGATAAAGCCAAAACTTGATAAAACTAGCTTATAGATAAAGCTCGACATCAATATCGCCACTAGGGTCATCGTCCCACTTTAATTTCAAAATAGGTTAAAGTCTTTAATTTACAAAACATTAGGCTATGTGGCCGATAGTACATATATATTGCACTTCATAGGGTGCCGACTTCATAGGGTATAAAGCTTGGTTTACATAGTTTAAAACTTAAAACATAGAGTTCTTGGAGGAACGACATTGAGGACTAGCGACAGCAATGCCTTGAGGGTAAATGCGACGTCTCGCCGTTATATATCACTCTGAAAGTAATAGGGTCGACGTCGTTATAGAAATAAGTGTAATCAAAACAAGCGGCATAGCTACCTTATGTGGTCGATGGCGTTATAGTAAGTGGCACTATGCCCTTTTTAAGTTATGCGGCACTAAAGTCATGCGGCGTCATTAAGGTTACTATAAAGCATGCGGCAATGTCGTCGTCGATGATAAGGTGCCGACCTCAAGCTTATTCAACCACAGCCAATTCATTTTATACCAACCATAGTTATTATCGTGTGCATCGGTACTGGTTGACATCGAGTGCATAACAACGACGAAGATGAATGGCGACGACATCATTGTCGACATGGCATTTTCGTACTTAATATGAAAACTGTTAATTTGTTACTAAAGTAAGTTCTTTTCCACCAACCTCTATTGTTTGGCAAAATTTCATTCGTTAACAATTTTCTTTATCAAAATCATTTTCAGAAAACTACTATGGAGCAGATTTATCATTTCCAAAATAATTTGCAAACCATACATTATATATTAATATTTTAATATAATAATTAAGCTTTTCTAGCTTAAATAATTCATATAAATCATGAAAATTTGGGGAAAATCCCCAAAAGTCATATTAATTCAAATTTTATATATTTTATAACATATAAAATTTTCAGGGTCAAAAACATTATTTAATTATTTTTAATAATTAAAACTTGAAATAAACCATTTTATCCTCTTAAAAGTTTTATAATAAATTCATACTTGCTTGAAAAATTACGAAACTAAAAATCCATTTCTAAAATAATGTTTTAAACATCATATCACAATCTCAAATCGTATGGGTATCAAACTAGGTTTTCTCACTTAAAACCTATTAAATAATTCCAAAATAAATCCTATAATTCATCATTTAAGCATATAATCGTCCAAACTATCATAACATAGCATAGTACAAGCAAAAGATTCGGGTTCATACTTAAACCGAAAATTGTAGATAAAACTTGAGATACATAACTATTATTCACCTTGATATGATGAAGAAGATGAGACTTGAGTGTTGATTGATTCCCCTAAGCTTTACTCTCTATTTTCTAAGTTTTTCTTCTTTCTTCTCTATTGTAATAGCCGACCTTAGTATAGTTTAAGATATTTGGTGGATGTAAATAAAATGAAGGAGAAGGAAAAATAAGGGTATATGGTTAGGAAATGTAACTTTTCCTACTTTGCCCTTAGCATATATTCCTCCTTCTTATTTAGAGTTTAATCATTCTTATTAATTCATTCATTAGGCACAACTCGTATTAGTTATCAAATCTCAATCTTCTTACCATTTTACATTATTCTATTTTATTTATCTAATTAAATATCCTAAATAATGTTAATCAAAATTAGGGGTGTTATAGATTCCCCTTCTTAAAGAATTTCGTCCTAAAAAATTATGATAAGGCACACAACAACATTCACAACCATAAACATAAAACATACCATCAAACAAGTCAGGATAAGTGTCTCTAATCCTGTCTTCTGTCTCCCAAGTACAGTCTCTTTCATCGTCACTCCATTGGACTTTTACTAATCTGACTGTCGTGTTTCTTAGCTTTTTCTCATCCTTACCCACAATTCGGGTTGGTTGTCTGATAATTGTCATGTCTGGTTCTACCACTAATTCTTCCAATGCAGTTGGAGTGATAGTAGTTTCTAGATCTCGAACACACTTCCTAAGATGAGAAATATGAAAAATATTGTGCATCCTACCAAACTGCTCGGTAACTCTATCCTATAAGCGAGTTTCCCGATTCTTTCTATAATAGGAAATGGTCCAACAAACCTAGATGCCAATTTCCCTGACTTCCCAAGTCTTATTACACCCTTTAGTGGCAATATTTTGCCGAAAACATGATCCCCAAACGAGAAATCTAAGTCTTTCCATCTCTTATCTGCATGACTTTTCTGCCTAGACCGAGCTTCCTTCATTCTAGCTCGAATCAACTCAACCTTTTATGCAGCTTCTCTTACCATATCCGGACCAAGAACTAATCTATCATCGATCTATAACCAACATATGGGTGATTTACACGGTCTTCTGTATAAAGCTTCAAAATGTGCCATCCCTATACTAGTCTGATAACTATTGTCATACGAGAATTCAACTAGGTATAGATGGTCTTCCCACGATCCTCCAAAATCTGGCACACGAGCTCTTAATAAATCTTCTAAGACTTTGTTAACTCTTTCCCTTTCTCCATCGGTCTATGGATGGTAAATGGTACTCACCTTGAGCTTGGTACCTAAAACCTCTTATAGGCTCTTCCAGAATTCGCTAGTAAAAAATCTCTGTCACTGACTATAGTAGACTAATAGGAATCCCATGCAGACTTACTATATTCTTTATAAATGCTTAGCTAAAACAGGTTTCCTTGTCGACTTAACGGGTATAAAGTATGCACTTTTAGTCAATCTATCCGCTACAACCCAAATACTTTCATTTCCTTTATTCGACCTTGGCAACCCGTCTATGAAATCCATAGATATAGAATCCCATTTCCATACCGGTATATCGAAAGGCTGAAGTAGTCCACTTGGCTTTTGATGTTTGGCTTTCACTTGGTGACAATTCAAGCATTGCTTTACCCACATCCCTTTTCATACCTTCCCAGACGAAATTTATCTTCATATCCTGATACATCCTAGCTCCTCGAGGATGAATAGTAAACTTTGATCGATGACACTCCCTAAGGACTTCTTTCCTTAGGTCTCCAATATTTGGAACACACAATCGTCCCTTCTTTCTCAACCATCTATTTTGATCAAGATAAAAGTCTTTCAAATCATCAATCTCAGTTCCACTTTCCAATTTTCTAATTCGTTTAGCTAGCAATGGAACATCTCTTTGCTTGGAAGCAATCCTTTCAATCAATACTGATCTAACTTCTAAGCAAGATAACATTGTAGTACTTTGACTTGAACTAGCCATTGATCTTAACTGCACATTACATGTGGTCAATGCCTCTAAATCTTTCCATTCAACTATCATTGCTAATACTGCATTCTGATGCTTTCCACTAAGCACATATGTTACATTGTTCCCTTTTCCTGGCATATACTCAATTCCAAAATCATAAGCATCTATAAATTCTAACCACTCCGCTGTCTCATATTTAACTCTTTTTAAGAGAATAAATATCTTAAGGACTTATGATCCGTATACAACTGGAATCGTTCTCCCAAAAGATAATGTCTCCACACTTTCAGAGCAAAAATCACCGTAGCCAACTCTAAGTCATGAGTTGGATATCTAAATTTATGCGGCCTGAGCTGTCGAGAAGCATAGGCAATCACTTTACCTCTTTGCATTAACATAGCTCTTAATCCTATTCCGCATGCATCGGTCAACCAAATCTTGATTTCCATCCGAGACAACTAGCATGGGCACATTGGTCAATAAATATTTCAACTTCTAGAATGCCTCCTTAAATTTATCGATCCAATCATACTTTACGTCCTTTCTTGTTAGTTAGTATCGGTGCTGCTATATGAGAGAAATCTTTGATGAATCTCCGGTAATAGCCAGCTAATCCAAGAAAAGTCTTTATCTCAGTCGCTATTTCGGGTCTCTTCCAATTATTAACTGCTTCTATCTTAGCGGATCTACCGACAACCCTTCTCCTAAGACTACATGACCAAGGAACTTCACCTCCTTTTCCCAACAACGACACTTCAAAAACTATGCTTTTAACCTATACTGCCTTAACATCTCAAGCACTATTCTAAGATGAATCTCGTGATCTCTTTCATCCTTAGAATATATCAAAATGTCATTAATGAATACTAACATGAATCTATCTAAATACTCATGGAAGATTCGGTTCATTAAATCTACGAATAAAGTAGGCGCATTAGTTAATCCAAATGGCATCACTAACCACTCGTACGAATCATACCTTGTTCGAAACGCTGTCAAGGAATACTGTCTTCCGCCACCCTTAATTGATGGAACCATATCGCTAAATCCAACTGAGAAAATACTTTGGCTCCACTCAATTATCAAATAAATCATCTATTCTTGGTAAATGATACCGATTCTTTATTGTCTTCTCATTCAACTTACGATAATCGATACACATCCTTAATGATTCATCCGGCTTCTTTAAGAACACCGCGGCCGCTCCCCAAGGCGAACAATTTGGTCTAATAAAAAGTTTCCCTTCTAAATCCACCAACCGCACCTTTAACTCCTTCACCTCGGTAGGTGTCATTCTGCTAGGTGGTTTACTTACAAGTTCTGCTCCAAGTACAAGATCTATTCATAACTCAATAGCTCATTTTGGCGGTAGTCCTATCATTGGCTCAAACACATCAGCAAAGTCTCTAACGACTAAGACTCGGTTCAACTCGTCTTCCTCCTCCATTGCACCTAATAAAGCACAAACATCAAAACTTGAGTCCTTTACTGAGTATATAATTCGGTCGCTACTATTAGGGTGTCTTAGTGATATTTTCCTATCTTGGCAAAATAACCTAGCATCGTATTTACTTAACCAGTCCATATCCAAAATAATTCCAAAGCCCATAAAATCAAACACATGTAAACTGCAGGCAAATACATGACCTAATAATTCAAACTCTAAATGGTCGTATTTCATCCTAAGAGTTGCATTCCCTCCTATCAGATTTGCAACCCATATGGAAGTAACTAGGTATGAGAGTTATAGGTTAAGCTTGTCTACCAAACAAAGAGATATACATGAACGTGATGCATCAATATCAAATAGTACTCTAACAGGTAAGCCATGAATCAAAAGCGTACATCCCATCACAACCTTTCCTTTCTTCTCTGCTGTAGGTCTCGAGGTAGCTGGTTCTAAAGCAAACACTTTCCCTTTCTCAACCTTAGCCGGTTCCTTGAACTGATTCTTGTAATGCCCGATCTGGTCACAATTAAAGCACTTAATGTTCTTTCTCCCAATCAGCTTCTTTTCATCACTGGAATGACATAAGTTTGTAAAATGCCCTTTCTTGTCACACTTGTAACACACAACTTCAGCCTTTCCTTTCTTAGCAGTTCCGTCCTTCTAAGCTCCCTTTTTCTAAAAGAACTACCTCTTCTGATTATGTCCACCCTGATTCTCTACTGGCTTGTTATTACTAAACAAAGCAAGCATCTCTTCATTCCTTAAGGCCATCTCTACTACCACATTACATGGATCCTTTAAGTGTGGCAAGGTTGCTCTAGCAAGCTCTGGTCTCAATCCACGGATGATCTTCCTATTTCTCTTAATCATAGTATCCACCATAGCATACCCATACCTGGATAGCTCCTCAAACCTTGTTGCATACTCCAACACAATTATGTCTCCTTGCACTAACTCAGCAAACTTTCTAAGCAAAGTAGACTTGGCAATTTCAGCCATAAACCTCACTTCGGACCTCCTTTTAAACTATGCCCAGGTTAATGTCTCCTTAGCCACTCCAATAGTAATATTGTTCCACCAGTATAAAGCAGCTCCTTGTAGTTGCCTAGATGCCAATCTCCTCTTTTGCTCATCGTTCAAACAAAGATCAGCAAAAATCCTTTCGCAATGAAGTAACCAATTCTCTACTTCAATTGCATCCTCTGTTCCAATAAAGGGTTTCCCTCCAAGTCTCGCATAATCCCTACTCAAAACAGCATAACAACCGGGGCTTCATGATTCACTCCTTCAGCATTTCCTCCAACTAATTTAGCAGCAGCTCCTACTTGCATTATGTTGACAAAGAACTGATACATAGCTCCCATGTTCACCGGTGGTGTTCCAGCACCTACATTATCAGCTATTTATCGACCCGGATTCCTCATAGTATTGGGCCTAACATTTCCATTGGTTGTGGTTCTTCCTCTACCGAGATTCACTCTTCCATTTCCTGCCTTCATACCTTGCTTCCTTAAATCTGCATTCGAATCTTAGTAAGATACGGAAGAACGGTATAAGAGATGGGAATAGGGATAAGGTATATATACTTATATATATAACAAATACAAGTACGTTACTATAGCGTTATCCTATACCCACAATCTTACCCTCTGATTCATTTAGATATGTTTTCAAAACTCTTTTTTAAGTTCAAAATTCTTTTAGTTTTACATAAACCTATGCTCTGATACTAAGTTGTAACATCCCTCAATTTAGAGGCTCGAAACTAAGCGCTACAAATGCTGCAGTCATCTATAGTATTAATTTCCGATGACAAAATGCGGTAATGTTTATTGTAGCAATAACATCATAAGTACAAGAATATGAACTTTTCTTAAACACAATTTCAAATAAACTTTCTCATCTCATTTCAAAGATAATATTTCATAATCTCAAACGTTGTCCAAGTTCAGATAACATATAATTATTACAAAATACTTCAAGAGCGGCATATGAAGATGCCCCATTGGTTGACCAGAGTTTACTATGAAGCACTCATAACATCTACCATTAAACGCATTACAACAAAATGAAATTTCAACACAGCGGCATAGCTAGATCTGCTCTTGCATGTCTTCGAAATCTTGATTCGTCCAACCTAAATAACCTATAAACCCTTACTCTCGTCCAACTCAAATCAAATTTTGAGTAGCCGAGAGTTTAAGGAGAAAACATAAACCTCGAGTCAGGCAAAAAAATCTAGTGTGAATAATAATATGCCATCTTGATTTATGGATATCTAGTTAGACCACGCCGTTGAGCGGAACGGGTTTTCCCCTCACTAACATCTTTAAAATTCTATCTTTTGCAAATCAACTCCTGCAACCACAATGGTTAAATAGACAATAAAACAGTAATATGCATGTCTGCAACATGGGTAATCATGACCAATCTATATTTGTCCCAACATCATAGTTTTCTCAGGATAACTACAAACCTATGACTGACTCGGGCCTACCAGATATATCAAATTCTCTAACATGCTGTTATAAGACAACTGAATGGTTTGTCCAAAACTTACTATTCCTAGGGTCACTCTGATCCTAATGATTTTACAGGCTCATCAATAACCTACTTCATCTTTGTATATTCCTTTATGTGTACAAACCTACTTTTAGTCTTACCCGTGATAAAGCCCTACACACTAGAATTATAGACTAATATCAGCTAGGGGCTAACAGTTGAAGTATAGGACGCTACCCTACACCAATCTCATTTGGTTTTCTAATCTCTGAGTCAATCCTATCATAATTTATCTAAAGATGATAAGAACAATAATATTTTTAGTAAAATTTTAGGCTAAATACCCTTTTTATTTCCTTGAAAACATAATTATTTATAAACGATTTAACTCTTGTAATCATACTTTAAAACAAGAAAAATTATAGCCCTTTACTTTATCTAAAGTATGTATGCCATGATATACGCTTTTATAAAACAATGATGAAGAAGTTCGAAAGCACCTGAGGTCATCACCTCTCAAAGCAATATGCGATAAAGCCAGCACTTAATAAAACTAGCTTATAGATGAAGCTCGATGTCAATATCGCCACTAGGGTCATAGTCTCTCTTTAATTTCATAAATAGTTAAAGTCTTTAACGTACAAAACATAAGGCTATAGAGCCGATAGTACATATATATCGCACTTCATAGGGTGCCGATTTTCTAGGGTATAAAGCTTGGTTTACTTAGTATAAAACCTTAAAACTTAGAGTTATAGGAGCAGCGACATCGATGACTAGCAGGACCAATGCCTTAAGGATAAACGCGGCATCATTATTGTCGTTATAAATCATTTCGAAAGTAATAGGGTCGGCGTCGTTATAGAAATAAGCGGAATCAAAACTAGCGGCATAGCTGCCTTAAGGGGTCAGCGATGTTATAGTAAGTGGCACCCCTTTTTAAGTAATGCAGCACTTAAGTCATGCAGCATCATTAAGGTTACTACAAAGCATGCGACAATGTCATCGTCAATGATAAGGTTGACGACCTCGAGCTTATTCTACCATAGCCATTTCACTTCATACCAACCGTGGTTGTTATCGTGTGCATCACTACTGATTGACGCCGAAAGCACAGTAGCGGCGAAGATGAATGGCGATGACATCATTGTCGACATGATATTTTCGTAATTAATATAAAAACTGCTAATTTGCTATTAAAAGTAAGTTCTTTTCCACCAACCCCTATTATTTGGCAAAATTTCATTGGTTAGTAATTTTTTTATCAAAATCTCTTTTTTAGAAAACCGCTAAGGAGTAGATTTATCATTTCCAAAATAATTTGCAAACCATACATCATATATTAATATTTTAATATAATAATTAAGCTTTTCTAGCTTAAATAATTCATATTAAATCATGAGCACTTGGGAAAAATTATCAAAAACCACATTAACTTAGATTTTATATATGCTATAACATATACAAATTTTGAGGCCAAAACCTTTGTTTAATTATTTTTAATAATTAAAACCCAAAATAAACTATTTTCTCCTCTTAGAAAATTCATAATAAATTCATACTTGCTTGAAAATTTATGAAATTAAAAATCCACTTCTAAAATAATGTTTTAAACATCATATTAAAATCTCAAATTGTTTGGGTATCAAAAACTAGGTTTTCACACTTAAAATCTATTAAATAATTCCATAATAAATCCTATAATTCATCATTTAAGCGTATAATCGTCCAAACTATTATAACATGGCAGAGTATAAGCAAAAGATTCAGGTTCATACTTAAAACCGAAATAGTAGATAAAACTTGAGATGCATAGCTATTATTCACCTTGATTTGATGAAGAAGAATGAGATTTGAGTGTTGATTGATTCCTCTAAGCTTTACTCTCTATTTCTCAAGCTTTTCTTCTTTCTTTCTTTCTTGTAATGGCCGACCTTAGTATAGTTTAAGATATTTGGTGGATGTAAATAAAATAAAGGAGAAGGGAAAATAAGGGTATATGGTTAGGAAATATAACTTTTCCTATTTTTCCATTAGCCTATATTCCTCCTTTTTATTTAGAGTTTAATCATTCTTATTAATTCATTCATTAAGCACGACCCACATTAATTATCAAATCTCAATCTCCTTACCATTACATTATTTATTTAATTTATCTAATTAAATATCCTAAATAATGTTAATCAAAATTAGAGGCGTACAGGTAGGCAGTCGCTAAGAAAGGAAATGAATACATGATGATTCAATCTTACTGGATAGCCTGGCAGCCACCCTTGTAGATTGAGATGGCCTCATCGTTCTCATGTGTAGCTGGCTTACTAAGCTTAGCAAACAGAAGTGGATTTATATTAGCTATTTGGATTTGATATTAGGGTTGGCTTGGATTCTGTCTTTGAGTTTTGCCCCTACGCTCTTAAGGTCAGCGCCATTGTTCTCAGTATCAATGAGATTACCATTTTTATCAGCCAGTTGTGTAGTTTGAACAACTGGTGAATGTTTGTTGTGAGATATGGAGCTATGGGCGTAGATTGGTTTTGATGATGGATACTAGGTCATAATTAGTTCTAGTATAGACATCCTTTCTTTTTTTGGGCTGTAAAAACATTTGGGGCCTTAAGAATGAGATCTAGGGACAATTTTATGACGGGCCATCACCAGTTTGGAAGAGGTGGTGTTATTTTGGCGGTGAGGTGTTCCACCTCGATTGGGGAGGAGTGGAACAACAATTATTTATGGATTACCTAAGTGCATTTATTTAGTAGAGGTGCAATTGTTTTGGGTGTATGTGAAGCTTGTGAAAAGTTTTGCCGGGGTTTGGTCATTCTTGTAGCATCGGAATATTATTAAGATTTTTCAATCTTAAAACATGAACTTATTTTTTTGTAATAGTCACGTCAATGTATTCTTATGTAATTATGAATTAGCAAAATTAAAGAATATTAAATTATCGTTTAAGTAGCAACTATGTCGCTTGAATGCATAAACAATTATGAAGGATTCAGATTAACTTTTTGTTAAAACGCCTAAGTAACTAATTCAAGTTCATACAAATCCAACACAGAATATTAGACATAGAGTACTGAAAAGTAAAGACACAAAATTTTATGTGGTTCGAATATTAAAGAATCCTACGTCCACGAGTCCAAAATTTTCACTTTTGATTGTTTCCTTTCTTAGTACTAACATATAATTTAATGCAGATCCAGTATAAAATTTCACAGTATAAAGTTTTCTAAATTCGATCCCCTTTTCTACTACAGTGCTTTCCTTTTATAGTCAAAAGAACGTCATGTGGATTGCTGACATCGTTTCTTATCTCATTCTCCTACAATTTGATCTTGCCACCTGTCCATTATCTGTTTGATTTGGTTGATGTGCATGGATTCTTGACATGGTTTAAGCGACAGAATTTGCTTTAGACAGGATAAATTTGATATTGGGCGGGATGAATTTGATTCTAGGCGGAATAACTATGATTAAGGTGGGAATATTCAAAATAGTGGGTTTGACAGTGGTGCTGTGAGCTGCTCGATGCTTAGCCGATTAGCTTAGCAAGAGAAGCTTGAGTTTCATTCTTTGTACGTGTAGTATTTCATGGCGCTGTTTGTACAGCTCTTAGGATGACATAACTGAGAAGTACTAGGCATTTGTGGCATTTTATTTTTAGCGGTGCATCCTTGGATTCAAATTGCGCTAGCTCTTGTTGAGATTGGAACTGCGCTCCTCCCTGTATGAAGATTTTGTTATGCGATGCCCTTCCTACCATGGAAGTTGTGTGGTTCTTATTTGTTGCACCAATAGCCCATTTTATTCCTTTATCGCGTTGGCTTACCTACGGACTTTGCATACCTGGACCTACGCTCTATATTTATGTTGGAAAAAAAGGATGTAACATATATATTAATAAATATAAAATTATATATTAAATTAATTCATGGTCGTATCAATAAAAGAATATGCATACATACATACATACATATATATATATATATACATATTTATTTAATTACATACATATTCATATATTACATGTACATGATATATATCAGTGTTAAAATGATTATTACCTTGACATTATTAACCGTAAATCCCAATGGTTAATTTTTCACCTATGAAATTAAACCCTATTTATTAACCATAGATCTCAATGGTTAATTATGCACTTATGACATATATTTATCATGTACACCCTAGGTTAGATCATTATATTTAATATAGTATAATGTTTGTACTTGTGAATGCGAATATATTATAAAACTTAAAATATAATGTTAAATTAATTTGAAATAAAATGATAACATATATTATAATCAAATTATAAAACATAATCATGAAAGTTTTAATTTATAAATTAATTAAACTAAAATTAAAATCCTAAACTCTTTTATTAATCATTGTTAAATATGATTTAGTACAAAATTATTATTCATGTAAAAAAATGGTCTAATGCAAACTAATAAAAAACAATATTATTTTTTGGAGTTTTCTCATTTTACCCTATTGCCAGTGCACCTTGTCCAGCATAATACCCCACTACACTTCGAAGAAATGGATCAAATTCTAGAAAATGCTGCCGAATTGGAAATTGAAGAGGAAACTTGATTATTTTGGTTGCAGTTTATAGTCTCCATAGTTTTTCCACCTTACCCTTTGTAATAATTTGAATCTACTGTAACCAAGATCAAATAAAACTAAAGTGGACGTAGGGCCTAATTTAACCGAACTACTATAAAATTAGTGTTTTTTTCTTTTACTTTGTTCTTTCTATTTTATGAGATTGAATATTTGATATTTTGTGACTATCTTCTAGCTTTAATTTCAATTTACAAGAGATTAGAATCCTCGAAACAAATAACTATTGATTACATAATGAATCAACAGTTTTTCTCAAATCTCTTAGGAATGTTTGCATAAAAATTGAATGAACAATATAAATAAATAAATAAATAAATGCAACTGCTTACCTAATAAATTTAATTATGGTTGCATTTAATTCTTGTTCAAGCTTTCTGTTTAATATTGTTAAAGAAATTTAGACCATAGTCAATGCCAAATGAGTTGGTGATATACGAATAAAGCTTCAAATCCATGTGAATGCAAGGTTAATGCTTGGTTTTCCTCTTTATTATTGTGTGAGAAGGAGACATGGTCGATGTGGGGATGATAAATTTTATAGTTTCACTCACACATCACTGCTATTTCATCATTGGTTACCATATGTGAATATTAAATATGCTAACAAATCTTTTAACATATAAAATTACAAAATGAAACAATTATTTTGTCATATGCATGTACCGTAACACAATTTTAATAGTAAGTTTGGTATTACTACTTCAATAACAACAACTATAGAAGCATGTACATTTTCTAGAGATGTTTCACATCATTTGCACTAACTAGGAGCATAATTAAAATGTAATTTAAAAGGAAAATTCAATTAAGGGAATGTTCAAATGGATTTTCCCTCTTAGTCGGAAAATTAAAACAATAGTATTTTTCGTTTGCAAAAGACTAACAAAATTGTTATAAAAAGGTGATATTTACAAAATTAATTTTAGTTTAGGTTTCTTTTATCAAAAATAAATGAATACAATTTTTTCTTATTTCTAGATGTTTTGAAATTTCTAAGAAATTTGAAATTGCAAAGTAATTAGTTTGTTTTGTACTATCATAAAAAACAATATAGAACCTTAAAAAGTTATCTGTTTCAACCATCAAATTATTATTCTCATCAACAATTCGTGGGATGCTTTCTATTAGTATAAAATTTCAATACTCAAGTTTTATATAAAATTTTGTATTGAACATGTTTAATTAAAGATATAAGTGAGATTCGATCCCAAATCTTCTAGCTCAACAATGCATAACTTCATATTCTTATGGACTGTTCATTGATTTGGTGTAGTTGCAAATGTTAGAGAACCATATATTATCACAAAACCAATTGACGATGTGGGGGGTGGTTTCTTCGTATTTATGTATAATTTATTTTATAAATTGTCCGATGTAAGACTAACCTCAACATCAAATATTTTCATGCATATTTTGATGCAAATGAAAATAAATCTCAAGAGGAAAATAGTGCAAACGTATTATATATATATTCGAAGAATTTCCTTCAAAAGTAAAATCTTTTTTTCACTAATGATTTCTTATTTAAAAAATTAGCTTTACATACACAAATGATTATTTTATCTTTTACATATCATGGGGGAATTTTTTTTTTTTTTTTTTCGTGTATGGTATTTTTTTTTCTATCACATGAAAATGCATGTTGTTTGTATTTGGGCGACGTCCTTGCCCTTGGACTGCTGGGGGAAAAAAAGACCGGCCTCTTGTGCAAATTGGAATTCCATTTGTAGTAATCCTCTCCCTCATAATTCTCATATAAATTCATTTCATTGCTAAATCTCCAACTAGTAGAATATATAAATCCTAAAATGGGACATAAGATTAAACATCATTATCTTCTGAAGAAATAGTATCAAAATAATCATAAACAAGTACTCCCAAGCTGTAATTATTAGATGAAAGGCCACAGCGGTGCCACGAATGCTACGGCTAAGCGACGACTGACATTCAGAAACATAGTTGTTCCGGCCATTGCGCTCTTATCTCTCTTATATACTGTTTTTGTGTTGCGTGGATTACATAATGGTGAAATTGGATTTTACGAGATCTACTTATAAAGTTTTTTGTTTTGTTGGATTTGCTTGATAATGTGTTTCTTCTGTGATTCTGCAGGGTATAGCGAGGAGGAGGATGTGAATTTGGTGAGGATCTTTTTATTAGGAGTTTTATTGGATACCTTTCGTTCAATTTTGACTGATTTAGGGTTTTGCTTGTGGTTCAGGGGAGAGGGTTTGGTGTTAATGTTAGAATTGGAGGAGGTAGTCATTTGGAGAACAAAGTAAGTATTTTTCTTTAGTTTTTTGTTTTGATGATTCCGATATTGTTTGAATGTTGTTTTTTGTTGCTTGTAGGAAGAGAAGAAGCCTAGTTTGCCAATGGTACCTTTTCCTTTCTTTTTGTGTGTTTATTTGCTCAAGTTTTGGTTGTTATTCTTTTTTACTCCACACCATGTTAGTCCACTAAAACACGCATAACATGTATGCTATTACTTTTCAAATGATTTTGAACCGTAATTTCACAGTTGGTAAGCTATTAAGCAGTTAAGTTTTTGATATGTTTTTGCGCACTCCTGTTCCAGTTGATTTTGCAGTACATTGTTTAGTCTGTACTTGGATTCAGTGAAAATATGAATCAAGCAAGTTCTACGTCATTAAAGATCCACGTTTTGCTCTTTTTGTCATGTACAATTGATATACCTATTTTTTGTCATAGTATTTTATATCAGTGGTTTAGTGTTGCCCTGTGTAGTTAAAGCCCCGCTAAAGCCCCACAAAATCCCCGTTATAGCCCTATACAGTTAAATATTTGGTTTTATATCCAATGAAGCTTTTCACAACTCCGCTATTTTCCGCTATATCCATGCTTTATCTTCACTATAATTTTTTGCACCTCCACTTCTATGGAATCGCTAAGTTCCTACATTTTCCTTTTTGTCATAGCAAAAGCACTAACACCCACCAGGCCAGACAGACAACTACATTTAACCGTCATTGCTTACCCTGTCACTGAGTGAATCTCCACTCACTCATATCAGTATTTTTATCACATCCATATAAACTGTACCTGTGTCTATGATTCTTTCAATGCTAGTCTGTCATGATGGCTCTTTGACCACCTTGAGGTCAAGGTTAATATAGGTTAGAATGATAATGCATGCAATATTTCCTCCTCTTTTCTTTGTAATATTGTGGCATATAATACATGGATTTGGAAACATTATTGATCACTTGGTATATTTTTACTCATACTTTCCTCATCTTTGTTTCTTTCATATGAATGTTTTATTATTCTGATGTCAATGTAGTAAGCAAAAATTCAGAGCCCGTCAAATACTTTCTTCCATACGACCAAATACATATTTTATATTTTTGGCCCAAATTCAATCGCAACACGTTGCCTACAATGTTATATGCGGCATATAACAAAATACGTGTTATATGCAACATAGTTTGCTTTGAATATATAAACTTATTGGAAAGTTTTTACTCGCGCAACGTTGGATTTGGTTTTTGTTGACGCTTGGTATATTGACCAAGTTTCGGAAACAATCTCTCCAACAATGCAGTAATATTGGGTACAGCTTACCCATCCTAGATCCTATTCAAGCAGGAGTCTTATGCTCTGGGAAGTTGATGAGATGATGATGCTGGTGCCTACAATGCACATAGAAGGTCATAATTTTATTTATTTATTTTCCATTTCATGTCTAGCAGGAAGTAAGTAGTGACATAATTGGAAAAGATGATCTGATCCTCAAGGTTGACAAAAATATCACAAAAAATATAAGTGATTCTTCTTCACCAAAAGACCGAACACCTCATAGCAAAACAGGAATTTTTGATTCCAAAGGTATTATCTGTGGTTCTTTTGTTCCTGGTTTTATCTCCTACATGTGTAATTATGTTTCAAGTATTTTCAGGATAAGGATTACAATTGATCCCTTTTTCGAAATTGCAGGTCTACCAAAATCAGAGGGTGATGCTTTAGAGACACCTTCTCTTTCTAACTCCAGAGTAAGACCAATTCTGTGTGTGCGAGCGCGCTCGCGTGCATGAGTGTGTAATATATTTCTATGCAAAAACAAGACTATTAAATTACATGGCACAGATATGCCTTTGGTTATGTATTATATAGCTTTCTCATGTTAGATCATGTATATATTTCATCAAAAAAATTCTGCCAGCTTTTTTTGCATATCAAAATAAAAATAAAGATCGTTTGTATGAAGTACTGCCTCTTGATCGACATCATCATTCATTATTAGAAAGCATTTGCAATGTCAAGAATATAAATGATTTTTAATGCTGAAGGAAGTATCTTGTGATTCATGGGATGATAAGTACGAACCAGTCCAGTGTATCGTATGCTGTGTATCCTTTGTAGTAGTATGTTTGCTAGTTGTTGAATCCACAATGAATCCATGATGTATTTATATTCATATATTTAATACCTTTATATACCTATGTCAGGATGATAGTAACAATAAAAAGAGGAAATCTAAGAGTCCAAAAGCTGATGCAGCTTTGAAGTCTTGTCAGATTGAGCATGGAAGCTATTGCCTTTGGTCCGCCGAACATAGAGGAATAATGAATGATACACTGGTGAAGAGAATGAAGGATCAACTATATGTGGCTAGAGCTTATTTTCCTACCATTGCTAAGCTGAAGGGTAAGGAAAAGTTATCACAACAAATGAAGCTTGTTATTCAGGAGTACGAACACATTTTTGTTGAAGCTGCTTCAGATTCTGAACTTCCACCATTGTAAGTGATAATTTATATTCCTTATCCATCTTTACTTCAACAAAGAACAAATTACAGTATGGTGGCTTATTGTGATTAAGTTGTCACTTTTGTTGATACAGTCAGAGTAGGGTAATATGTGTATGTAAAAACTCATTATGCGTGGTGGTTTATGGTGACCAAGTTATTATTTTTGTCAATGAGGATATATTCAAACTGTCATAAACATGTTTGATAATATTAAGAATTGTTCATGCATGCACCCACACACATACAATGAATGTCACAGTTTGTTAATTTTATACTTGAGAAGTGAAATTATAATTCTTAATCGAAGAAAAAAGAGAATAAAATGTGTCCTGGTCGATGAAAGATGCAATATTATTTTAATTGAAGCAATAGCTTCAAGTAGCTAAATGTCAGATATGCTAATAAAAAAAAATCACTAATCATGAAAATGTAGACTATACTGTGTATAAATTGGTGGTGTTTGAAATATTAATCCAGCATTTGCAATCATCACTTTATGAACATTTTCGTGCAACCATCTGTTATTTGCATTTTGATTTCATTTTTTGGAATCTCGAGTGTCGGGGAACACAATGAAACCAAACTTATATCGCCTTCAGCGATTCAATCAGTCTTGTAAACAAATCCGTCTTCCTAAAGTTGGCTGTTCATCGTCAACATCGCTGGTTTTAGTTATTGAATAATTTTTTCATCCATACTTTTAGGATAGCTGCAACTTTTAATTTCGATTTGGAGTTTTCTTGACAATTATATATCAGACCAATTCCTTTTCAATATGAAGATTGTTGTAGGATGTTATTGCCAAAATGGACATAAACTTGATTGACTTTACGATTAATTTGTATGCCACAAATATTCATGTCTCCATTTTTCTTTCCTGTAGCCATGAAAGCTAACTTATTGTTTTCCAGCGTTTCAAAGAAGATAAAGAAGATGGATCAAACCATAGCAAAAGCAAAATCATGTACAGTTGACTGCAATAACGTTGATAAAAAGCTTAGACAGCTACTTGATCTAACTGAAGACGAAGCTCATTTTCATATGAAGCAGAGTGCGTTCTTGCATCACCTTGGTGTACAAACAAAGCCAAAAAGTCATCATTGTTTGTCAATGAGATTGACGGTAGAGTATTTCAGCGATCCCTTGGCAGATATAGATAAATCGCATGCTCTTAAATTTGATGATCCAAGTTATCAACAATATGTAATTATTTCTGCAAATGTGCTTGCTGTATCTGTTGTCATCAACTCCACTGTGATAAATTCTAAGGTACCACCAGGACAATAATCTTTCTCTGATATTTTATTACCTCTAGTTAGTTGTGTTTTATCACATCCTTGGTATTTTAAGCCCGAAAATGTCCCTTCTCGTTGTTGATCAGGGTTCAGATGTTTGAATTATAAAATAGGTTTAGACATTTTGATGGGGGTGGATAGTTAGCTAAAACTTGAAATATCATTCCAAATCTTGATGAATAATCATTTTCTTGTTTTTGCTATCCCAGGATTCAGGAAACATGGTTTTCAATGTAGTCACTGACAAACAGTATTTTTTTGCCATGAAACTGTGGTTCAGCAGAAATGCCTACAAAGATGCAGTTATTCATGTCTTGAATATTGAAGATCTTGGTTTATCTCAATCACAACTATCACCTTGTGAAGAATTTAGAGTGTCATTGGATGGGATTTCTCTTATGAGGACTGAATATATCACGCTTTTTGGTCATTCACATTTCCTTTTACCTGATATTTTTAAGAATTTGAAGAAAGTGATAGTGTTGGATGATGATGTAGTAGTTCAAAGGGATTTGTCTTCATTATGGGATTTTGATTTGGATGGAAAGGTTAATGGTGCAATTAGATATTGTGGTATTAGATTAAGGCAGCTTAAATCTTATTTGGGTAATAATCAAATCGATGATGCTTGTGCATGGATGTCTGGATTGAATATAATTGATTTGGATAAGTGGAGGGAGCTTAACATCACCAGAAAGTACCAACAATTGACTCCTAGGGTAAGATTATATTTATTTTTTTCCTTTGTGAGTCATGGCAGGTATTTTGAAAACTTTGTTCACCCCCTTAAAATTAGGCCCGTAAACGATCGGATACAGATTCAGATAGTGTTATATTCATATTCGTATTTGAAATCATTTTCGAATATTAGATATCCGCGGATACAGACGGATATTAGATATTTATCAGATATTCTTCGACCAGTTTACAACTAAAAAAATCTAAGCAAATAAATAGAAAGTTTTGATTCATTATAAATCTATTCCAATACTAAAATTATATAAAACAATAAATATGTTAAGAAAAATAATTTTAAGCAACATATTAATTTTTATACACGTACTAAATTTATTTACTTTGATAAAATAGTAAATAACAATCATTTTATGTATTAAAATACACAAAAAATAACTATAATCTTGATAAAAACCAGACAGATAATTATCGTATTCGGATGTGGCCATATTTTCATCCGTATCCATTTTTTGGATATTTGATAATTTTTTATATTCGGGATACGGATATGGACGGATTTTAGATTTTTCGGGTATTCATTGACAGCCCTACTTAAAATGTGTTTTTAACACTCAATATTGATTGGTGAATTCTCTGAAAATGGGATGCCAAAATATCTTTATTTTGTACCTTTTGGGTAATCTCCATTTTATGAAGTGGATAAGATTGTATTTTTTCCCCTCAAATATCAGTCTTGTGAATTTCATTTTAGACCAACACATGTTTGCTTTGTCAAATAATTATTTATAGAGACTTTGTTTAATATTAAGTTACTACAAATGCTAGGCTAAAGATATGTGGGTGTTGGTAAATGTTGATGATGAGCTTATGTCAGTAATAATTAGTTTTAATATTCAACTAATAATATTTTGAAAATGGTTAGACTAGTATTATTTTTTTTCTTCCTGTAAATCATTAGTTATGATTGCATTTTCTATTTCAAATAGCTAATATTGTTAATTATTTACAGCTATTTAGGTTATACTGGTCCACAAGAAAAGAATAATATGTTTTTCATTTAAAAACGAAGTTCTGAAAATGCTGCAACAGCAAAAAATAAATAGTCAAACAGTATTCTATGAAGTGCTCACGGTCAAAACTTTTTATATTCCTTAGACAAATAGTATGGATATAGTGTGTAACCCGTGCGTTGCACATTAATCATGAAAAGTACCGTTATAAATATTTTTCAAAAATAGAATTTTCTATGCAATATATGGTGAATTTGTTTGGATAAATGAGTTATAAATTGAATTTAATATATTTTTAGTTGTGCGATTTTTGTTACGAGATTTATGTACTTTTATATTTGAACAAAAATTAAATTATCATTTTTGTTGATAAAAATGAGTTATATATTGATTTAATAGGATTCAATACTTGTTAACCAAACAAACAAAAATTAGTATTCTTATTTAATTTTGAAATTATTACTTTTATAAAATTTTATGAATAAATATTCATGCACATAGATTTTGAAATTGACATTAAGCTTTTGATACATTTGACTAAAAGATAAATAACATATAGATTGAATTTCAAATATTACTTGAGAATTGACGAAAATACCTAAAAGTGGAAGTGTGCTGTTAATGAATCAATATATTTATATGCATTTAATGTTTTTACAACATATTTTTGTCAAAAATAAGTATATAATATTTTCAAAGTGATAAATAAAATATTTATTTGACTACTAAAGGAAAATAGTAAGTAAAAATAAGACCTATAACGTTACAATTCAATACACTGTCATTTTAATTAAAAAATATATATTAACTTCAGTGTTTCACACCTTAATAATTTTAGTTTATAATAAAATTTTCAAAAAATATTTAACATTTACCTCTAACAGATAATAAAATACATAGAAGAACATATTTTTAATCAAAATATGGTATAATTTTTGTCCATTGATTATCGTAAACTACAAATATAAATAATCAATTGTAGCTTTTTTACAAAATCATTCCAATTGGAACTTTTTATTATTTTTCAACATCATAGAATTCAAACATTCACCGCTTAACATTAATTGCAATGTTATTCTTCAAAGAAATAAATTTTATTAATGACAAAGAATCTGCTTGACGTACCAAATTTGGAAAGGAAAAATGTTACATATGATATACTAATTTTAGAAAGAAAAGACTGTGTATATATTTGTCTGTAAATAAATACCAACTTTAGAAAGGAAAAAGACCGTGTACATTCCTTTTGTACTAAATTGCTAATTTTAGAAAGACAGAATTTTGTGAACTTGACTATTGAATAATGTAATGGTATTTAATTAAACTTTGTATAGAATTGTAAAAAAATTGAATCAAATGGATTTGAATGAATAAAAATTACACATTGAATTGTCATTTTTATGATTTATTAGATCAATTAATAAATATTTGTTAATTGGATTTACTTAAAAAGTTTAAATTTAAGATCATTTAATAAATTCAAATATATGCACCTGAATGTAAAACAATATAAGAAACCTTAGGGGACCTGTAAATAATTGTAAAAACTATTAAATTTTAGTATTCATATGTAAAATGACAGAGGATAAAATTAGTAGAACGTTGTAATATTTCGTATATAATTATGGAAAATTTAAATTATATGGGCTTGAATGAAAAATTAGTTTTATCATTTTTGTTAATATGAATATGGGACACACATTAAATTGTCTTTTATTTATGTATTTATTAGATGAATTAACGAATACTTGTTAATTGTATTTATTTAAAAAAATTTAATTTAATATCATCTAATTAATTTTAATATCTGGACTTAAATATAAAATAATAGAAGTAAACTTGAGAGGATTCGGTAAATAATTGTTAAAAATATTAAATGTTGGTATATAAATATAAAACGATAGAAAAGAGAATAGTAGAAACATTGCAATAATAATTATAACAATGATAAACCGAAGGGATTTGAAAACAAAATATATGAAGAGAATGAAGAAGATAGAAGGAAATCCCTCTAAAACGATAGAAAAGAGAACAACAGAAACATTGTAATAATTATAATAATGATAAACTGAAGGGATTTGAAAAAAAAATATATGGAGAGAATGAAGGAGAGAGTAGGAAATCCCTACAGTCAATAACATAGCATAAATTTTTCCGATTTACTATTATTTAATAGATTGCGGTATGGGTAAAGCAGGGTATTTTTTTCACCTATACTTGATCCAGCCTTGTGCATTTTAGTGCAAATATAGCCCTGCTATGTTGGATTTCATCTGGTATAAATTCAATTAATGCTTAAAATCTGCTAAACAGATCCTCAAAATGTTATTGTATGGTTGTGATCGTAGCCATTTATCTATGTCTTATCATCTCAGAACATTACCCTAAAATTATCAGTGAGTTTTTCTACTAAAGCTCGTTTTCTTGCTTTAAAATTTAAAACTGATAGCTCTCTTTTTGACCAATTACACAGTTTGACAGTGAAAGTGAGGCGTCTTGGAGAGCTGCAGCACTTCCTGCAAGTCTTCTTGCCTTTCAAGATCAAATAACTCCTCTTGACGATTCTTGGATTATCTCAGGATTAGGTTATGATTATAGAATCAGTAGAAATGCTGTAAAAAAAGCAGGAGTACTTCACTATAATGGCAATATGAAACCTTGGCTTGATCTTGGAATTCCTAGATATAAAAGTTTTTGGAGGAAATACCTTACACAAGGCGAGCCTTTCATGGATCAATGCAATTTAAATCGATAGTAAAAAAAATAAAAATGCATGATCATAAATGTCAGTAGTTGACCGACACCAAGTCCTTTCTAGATTTGATATAAGATTGATGATCAGATGAATACTGAAGCATGTTTGAGGATTTCTGAAGTAGTTGATTCTGGTATGAGCCAAAGGTTTTTTGCATTTGTGTATGCATATTCTTGTGTGTTAGTAATGAAGATAAAACTGGGAATGAACTGATCAAAATGTGAACCAACGTATAGGGAAATAGCATAGCCGGTTTTTATGGCATCTTAATTTTTTTTAGGTATCCAGATAGGAAATAATGTACACTTCTGATTATTATTTTTATTAGTATTCTCATTTTTTTTAAACTGTAATTCCCTTTCGTTTCCTTGTCGTAAAAAGTAGAGTTTACTTACCTTTTTTTTCCATAGTCGTTCTCTATTAACTGTTGCAATATGGAGCTTATTTTGAGTTGTTTATTTATTGTTATTGTCTAATTTAGTTCAAAAACCTTGAAAGGATGCATTTAGCAGTTTTAGCAGCAATTGACCATGTCCGCCGCCGGCATACAGTGGATGCGGCAAATGGAAATAATTCATTTGTAAGTAAAATAATCATTTTGTTACAATCTATTACATTATAGAGCATCCTTGAACTTTCTGATAAATAAAGTACAAGTAACGCTTCAGAAGCTACACTACGTATCATCCACTGTTTCTTTTACTACATCTTTTTATATACTTTTAAGTATAAGCAGGTGGCAGTGGAAGTTTAGAAACGATACCACATAGCAAAGTATCACTAGGCATGTTGTTTTCATCGTTAATTGACCTCTCAGGTGATGTAACACTGATGTAGAGCTGCTGACCAAGGTGGAATCTTTCCCATATATTAGATCTCAAATTCCACATTCCAGCGTTGTCGAAAGTCAACATGATGGCTGTCCATGATTTCGGGTACACTTGAATCGTATGTCTGCTCACCGTGTCAAGAAGATTGTATTTACTTCTGCTTGCATTGCTCCACTTTCCAGGTCCCATTCTGTGAATAAAAGTCCCATTAGGTGCGATTGCATTTAACAATTTCAAAAATCAGTCCTAGTCTTACCCGACAGGGAAGAAAGAGTAACCATCCAAGTGATACGACTGAATGGCATGCTCCGAGTTCTGCAAAATGATTTCTACGAAACTCCTATGCTCGATCTTAATCACGTTAGGCTCGATTTTGACCGGTGAAGAATTCCTCGGAGGCACATCACCGATCGTATCGTACTTGAAAACCTGGTCGGTAACATTGAAATACTCCGCCAACTTTAGAGGCACGGACCCATCGACGTGGCTGACGCCGTTGATTGCGTACCTCCTCTTCCCGTTCACCATCGCCATGGAACTGTCGAGAACGATGGTTCGGGCGACATGTATAAGCCCGTAGTGGTAAGAACCCTGTGGGTTGGGCCTCGCCGCGCTAGCCGTCAGATTCCACCTAAATGACCTCCACTGGTTCAGCGACCACGCCCAACTCGTCGGTGCCTTTGGAAGTTCCGGGTCGGGCGGGGTTCTGGACCTGGCGTAGCGGATCACGGCCGTGGCGGTCGAGACCGTCTTCAGGAACCGGGTGGACGCGACCATGAGGTAGGCACGAACGGGTCGGTCAGCGGTCACGAGGACGGAGTAGCACTGCCCAACATGCACGTCGAGGGACCCGTACATGTTCTGGACGGTGTGCGACCCGTCCATCTCCACGAGCTTCATCGAGTGGTCCTGGATTCTGAAGTTGAGGCTGGTCTTGGATCCGACATTGCAGATGCGGAGCCGGTAGGTCTTGCCGGCGCCCACGGTGAACATGGGCTGATCGTTTTGGGGCCTCGATCTTCCATTGATGAGGACGGCGGGGGGACGAGCGAGGCTCCGGCCGCTGTCAAGGATGCGATGGAGGACGTCTAGGGGTTTGGAGTACCAGTCGCCGATGAGGACGGTGAAGTCATCGGCGGGGGCGTCGAACGGGACAGGGATGAGGGGACGGCTGTTGATGCGTAGGCCGCCGAACCCGCCGATGAGCTTGTGGAGGCCGGTGGATGGAAAGTAGAAGTAGCTGCCGATTTGGTCCTTGACTTGGAAGTGGTAGGTGAAGTTGGTGCCCGGTAGGATGGGGCAGTTTGTTCCTGGCATGCCGTCCTGCCACGAGTTCTTTCTTTGTTGGATCCCATTCCATGTGAAGAGCAAGGGCTCGTCGAGGTTGTTGAAGACGTTGATAACGACGTTGTTGTTGCTGGTCGAGTTTATGTTTGGTCCTGGAAATTGGCCGTTGATTAGAATGCCTCTTTGTGGGACTCCTAAGGGAGCTATCGTCCCGTAGGTGACATTCCAGTCAAAAAACAAATACGGGTCTCCGCCGTGGATGGTGGAGACATTCAAAAGTGTAAGAAAGGCTAAGAAGGCTATTCCTAATTTCATCTCTAAAAATGTAGAAAATTTCTGTTAATTCTGGATGACGGTAAAATTAACACGAGGTCCCATTCTGCTCCAAGGGGAAGTTGGAGTTTAAAGATGATAAATCGAATTTTTGTAGTTAAAAAGGAGGAGCATCATTTGTGGTAATAACTGAGACGAATTAGAAACAATGGCTGTGGATTGATATTTGCCCAATAATTGCGCAGGCTCTTTGGCTTCTGACAGAAGTTCTTATTTGAAGAAAATTTTGTTGCCCGGTTGCGGTTCTCTTTTGTTCTTTTGTTACGAGGAATATTAAGATGCATTGATGGTATTTTATATATAATCGATTGTGAATAGTGATTATGTCTATCAGCAAAACAATATCAGTCGGCCATTACTATACGTGTACCACTTCCGATTTATTACCATATAACTATATATGTCATGAAAAAAAATGAGGTGGCAGGAAACGTTTTGCAAGTTTTCCTGTAAATATTGTTCATGTATACTGTGGGGAGTAAATGGAAAACAATTCAACTTCAACCGTGAACTGAAAATATATATGATACGCTGCTGATAGAAGTGTAGGATTAAATGATCTATAAGAGCATCTCCAATCCTTGTCTAAATACAATGTAATGTCAATTACACATCATCAAAACATCAAATTATGTAAATTGTATTCTCTAATGCTAATGTTAATTAGAATGTCATGTTTGTTAGAAATAATACGTGTGTTTCTTCTATTTTATAAATTAGGATGTATTTTACCTAGTCTTTAGGAATGTGAATGTGCTTAGAGTTAAGAAAGTAGTTCCTTTTCTTTCTTTATTTAAAAGCTTATTTGTTGTAATCAGGTTAACCAAGTTAACAACAATGTAGTCTACTTTGTGTTTACCGTTATCTCCCTCTCTTCCTATATCAAAATTCTAACATGGTATCAGAGCCAAAGAAGAGATGGTAGAAAGTACACAGTACTGTACTGAGTTCAGTACTGAGTTTGAGAGTGAATCAAAAAATAAAGTACGCTGTCTCAGAATATTTCGATGCCTAGAAGAAAACTGGATCTCAGATCCAACGCCACTCCAAATATATCGATGTTGTCGCTGCCTTCTGGAAAACGCACCACCGCTCCAAGTTTGGAGAAGCTCCCCGCCATACCTTAGTGATCGGTCAGCTTCGCCACTCCTAGATTTTGCAACTCGTCGTGAAGATTGCTGCCGCTGCCTGCATTGGATATTTTTAACTCGCCTTGTTTGCTTTGGAATCGGGATTGCTGCCGATGCTCACAACAGCTTGATGTCAAAGATCTGGAAATGGTTGCCTCGTGTTGAGGCTTCGCTACCTAATGTTGTGGTTGAGTCTGGTAAGTAGAAGTTTGTGTATTGGTTCTCTTTGGTTTGGCTGTTAGCAGTGAACTGTTGCTTGCGGCAGTAAGGCAAAGAGAGATGGAGCAGTGTGTGGCTGGAGTTGTTCACTGTGGTGGGAATGAAGTGGAGTATAAGCTGAAGTGGAGATAGATGAGGAAAAAGCTTGTTTGAGGTGCAGTGCAGTAAGAATGGTTGAACGGAAGTGGTATGAGATGAGCTGGTTGTTGGTAGAGGAGGATATGGATTGGTACAGGAGGGTAGATGGAATGTATGGTGATGAAGGTTGGTCGACGAAGTTTTTCTTGGTGGACTTTTGTGGGTTAAACAGGTAGCAGATTGATGTAGGAGGGTTCGCTGCTGTGGAAGATTAAGGAGGAGTAGGAAGTTGAAGGAGTGGGTGCTATTGAATGGTTCTGAAGGGAGTGTTGATGGTTTTGTAGACTGTGCAGGCGAGGTATAGTAGTTGATGAAGGGATTCAGGGGTTGTTATGGTGAGCTGTTTGGTGATGGGGCAGTGCAAAGAAGGTAGGTGGCTGGTAGAAGAAGAGGAGTGTGCTGTTTGTTGAGGCAATAGAAGCTCGATTTGTTTTCGGGCTGATGTGTGTACGGGTATGGAGCAGTTTTGCGTTTTGAGTGAAGTATTTCAGGTGGTGATGAGTTGCTGTATCAGTTTGTTTGGGAGGTTGGTAGATGATTCTGGTTAGGGGTATGAAGTTTGTGTGGTGCTGTTTTTTTTTGTTAATTGTAGCCAGCGGTATGAAGTATGCATGAAGATGTGCTTAGTAGTTGAGACAGCGATGAGTAAGAAAGGAGAGGAGGCAGTGATTGAAATGCGGGCAGAGGAGTAATTGATTGTTGTATTGGAGTTTGTGAGATGAAGGCGTTTGGTAAAACGTTGTGTGAATGTTGGTAGTGAAGACGACGAAGGGTAGAACGTCAGTTATTGGGTTGGACGTTTTGGAATGCTCATGAACTGTTTGATGATATGCCTATATGAAGATATGCATGCCTACAAGTGAAGTAGGTAGAACTGCGAGTGAAGCAGACTTGGTTTTGTGTCATCCAACAAGCAAAGGAAGAAGAGCCGCAGCTCTAGCTTGTTGGGGGGATGACAGATACAACAGTATCAAGAGACGACCCGAGTGGAGAGAGGTCGATGAGGAAACCAAGAGTAGTTATTGATGGTTAAAGTACCAATCAATGCGAAACATGTGAGCATGTCCAACCAGATAGAGATGGAAGTTGTGATCGAGTTCGTCTATGCAAGACGGTGGAGAAATTGAGAATTGCAGTTGTAAACTGAATATTAGCACATTCACTTTAAGGGAGGGTGTTAGAAATAATACGTGTGTTTCTTCTATTCTATAAATTAGGATGTGTTTTACCTAGTCTTTAGGAATGTGCCTAGAGTTAAGAAAGTAGTTCCTTTTCTTTTTTTATTTAAAAGCTTATTTGTTGTAATCAAGTTAACCAAGTTAACAACAATGTAGTCTACTTTGTGTTTACCGTTATCTCCCTCTCTTCCTATATCAAAATTCTAACAATGTTGACTTGGCATAAAATTAAATGGACATTGTTAGATGAAATGTCTAGTTTTAGACATTCCACTTCACATTGTGAGCAATAAAATATAAATAAAAAATATTATTTTACAAATAAATATTATTTATCTATAATATAATTGGGACATGTAGGCAAAGTTGTTTCTACAAAGAAGTTAACATTGGAGTGGATATTTTATTTTCAATGTCATGTCTAATTATTTTACTCACACAATTGTGAACAATACTTGACATATAGGATTTAGTTCACACCACAAGTCATTTGGATTGGAGATGCTCTAAATAGAAATCATAACTCTAATTATTTATAACCTAATCATTAGAAAAATAAAATAAAAATAATAATAAAATAAAGAAAGAAGAAGATCACACGGGTAATGCGAACATCTATAAGCTATTAGGAATAGGGCTGGCTGTTAACGAGTATACATATCCAAAATACAAAAAAATATCCAATATTCGAAAAATAAATATGGTTTCAGATGAAATCATATCCGCATTTGATAATTATCCGTTCGTTTTTATAGTCAAGATTATAGATTTTTAACTTATTTTAGTACATAAAATGGTTGTCATTTATTATTTTATTCGGATAAAGATATGACAGTATCCGAATCTTTATATGTCTAATTATGAACTATATCAGTGACCCACAAGGCCGGCGAGTTCAAGGCAAAAATTAAAAATTATGATCTTTTTGGTCGTCTTCTGTGATGCAAAACGAAAGTAATATCAGGCTTGATGTTCAGATTGAGGTTTTGGATTCGAAACGAAAAAGCGAACTATTATTTTATAACCGCCTCAAGTAGCGATTATAAAATAACATTAGGATTACGAAATAAACATCTAGCAGACGTTAGATCTTTCCTCCTGCACCTAAACATATACAGCACATCCTACAATTTCACCTTCATTGAAATTCAAGCGTATCGATACTCACGCCAAAAGTAATCAACAAACATCTAATATGTATTTATTGTTTCTTTGAGTTAACCGTTGATATTATAAGTATAGGAAAATCTGCTGAAGGAAAAACTTAGTATTTTTTTTGGAATGAAGGACGCGACAATTATTTTACGCTTTAAGGACGCAAGTTTTATTTTTTCGTCTGAAGGAAATTCTTCACAAAAAATTAGACTGTTCTCAAGTCTCGTTCTCAAATCACTAGTACAGGCGGTGACATCACAAGAATAGACGGCGCTGCACCACAAGAACAGACGAGGGCGGCGCAACCGCATGCGAAGGCGGAGCTCGTTCAGGCGAAGGCGGAGCTCGTTCGTCAGGCGAAGGCGATGGACTATAGGTGGTGGTGACTACTTTGAAGGTCTGCGGTGACTTGAGTAATGACTTTTATGATCGATTTCAGATGAACGGCGGTGGAGTGGAGGTTAAGGTTGCTGGTGGTGCTAAAGGTAACGATGACGATTAAATGTGTTGAAATGAACTAAGAAAAAAGAAAGCTGTATGAACTTATCATTCTACTTCTATATGTATAATGCATAACTGAACGTTATATTCTGTATTGTTGTTGTTATAGTTTATGCATTTGTAATAGCATGATTGAATGTTCCTAATTTTCAAGGAGCTGAAGTAAGTTTTGTTTTAGAAATATGTAAAAGATGTGATTTTGATTAGATAAAATTACTTATATGTTTCACAAGATTATAAAATATGCATAAAACATAATGCATCAGTTGTTTGTTTACTTGTTTATTGAGTTGTTTTATTTTGAATGTTACAGATATCATAAATAAAATGCTAGTGTACTTCATAATTGAAATGCTATATTAAACTATCATTTTAAATATTCTTGTCACATACCGGAATTTTCGACTTTCGAAAATTCGGCATCGATACTCACTTTATCGACTGCCGAGCAATCGAGCGCTGGAAACTCCAATAGTGAGGGTTTTAGAAAGAAGAAAAAGTAAGAAGAAGAAGAAAACAGAAGAAGAAGAACAACAGAACCACAATAGAAACAGAAACGATATCAGAATCTTACACGTCGCAGCGGAACAATATATAATAGATAACACTAGTCTTTTAAATCAAAGAACTATATCAGTTTTTTTCATACATCAATCATCAGAGTCAATATACAACAATGGACAGTTATATAACTTGTCCTCATACAGAATACACAGCGGAATAAATATTATCAGATACAAAAACTACGTCTCGTCCTCCAGCTTATTTCCAAAGCTCCAGAATATCCAGAATATCCTGATAACATAACTCTAGGCTGCCCGTGTGGAAATTGGTGGGCACCCAGAGTTTAGAAGGGAACAATAAACTCCGAGTCAGTCATGGTGACTGGTGTGAGATCGTAAAACAGTTATTCTTTATAACAACAAAATAATTTTAAAGTCAATTCGAAATGCTTTTGGAAAATGAAACTACCATAAGACCTCCCACCACACACACAATGCAAACGCAGAATTGGAGGAGATTTCTTCTTATGATAGTCAAAGATGCTTACTACGCAAAATCAAATTCTTTTTTTTTTTGATATTATTATTATTGCATAGTGTAGAAAACATTTCGAAAGTATAATATTAATCTTAGCCAACATACGACCAGTATCGTATGCCTACTATAGCTACTATGTTCAATAGCAGGTTACCGCCACATTCCATAGCAGGTAATACAACTAAAACCGTACAAGTCACGTATTGTTTCTTTGGATTTCCAACAAATGGTCAGGCTAAGGAACTTCCTATCCACGATGGGTACGTCCCTGGAATAGACGACCCGAGAACCTAACCGGATCTCTGCCAACACAAGGCCGGGTTACCTCTGCAAAAATAGGTAACTACTGACACGCGTATGCCATCCCCCGATCGTCACCGATCTTCCCGAGGATCCCCGATTCGCAACAAACCACATAGATAATAATAATGCAGTAACCACAGAGGTTAAGTATCTGGGCTCCATACCATGATACCACCTTTATCCAGAAGGAATGACATACACTAAGGGGCGCTACTCCCTAGAACCTTGCCGCATTCGTCCTGTTTCGACCATTTCCGGGGTGTGAGGCTCGATGAAGTCTCGTCCACAAAGCTACGCTTTCTATAAAAAGCCCTGCTTCGGGTCAAACAAAATGATCAACCTATGATCACAAAGATATAAGATCAAACAAATGATCATATCACAAATGACCAAACACTGATCATTTCACAGCAACACTCAGTATGCCACGTTACCAAATTGGGATATATCGCTGATAAATTTCAACTACATAACCTCTGAGCTCGTACGTCTCAGAGAAGGGTGTTAAGCTAAGAGAATAAATTCTCCGCCACCAACATAAATGTATTTGAAAGAAATCAGCTTTATATCTCAAATTGTAACGTCAGACACACAATCCATACAAGTCTGTTCCGGGATCGAACAGAACCGAAGGCACTTCTCACGAAGCCCTTGCACATCCGGATAATTTTCAATCACGTCAGGACTTCCCGTCACTAAGGGTGATAAAACCTCTAAATCGAAGATCAGCCGATGTAGAGTAACTCGACGGTAATCCTTCCGTTTTCAAAAATATCCGGTCTTCAACACCGGTCTTCAAATGCGATTCATTACGACGTATCACATATTCGGAATGGGTTATACGACCCCATGGTCCTTTCCCGGCTAACCCGAATAGTGAGCGTAAATTCAAAAATAAGTGTGGCATTCAAATTCATCCAATTCACACAAATACCTATCTAAAGGTAATTATTGATAGTCGGTTATTTAACTATCAATAAAGATGCGCAACATCATCAGATTCCACATAATTTTCCAAATTATTTCATCTTCCAAAATATCTTTTACTAGATATAAAATTTCCACACTTCTAAAATAAATCGATATTTATTTTTCTAAACAGTTTCCCTTTCTTTTATAAATTCCATAGTGAATTTATATTTTTCAAATATCTACAGATATACGATTTTCAAATCGATTTCAATATTCAATTTCAATTTATCTTTACAAAGATAAATTCTCAAAACGTTCATTTCATTTGGAAAAGAAATTTCATACTTATTTAAAAACAAGTATTTCACAAATCTATTTATTTTCAACATTTGAAAATACTTGATATACTTAAATAAAAAATTAAGTATATATTCATTCTTTAAGGAAAATATTATTTTAACACATTTATTTGAGTCAAAACGAATGTTGCGTAAAACATCGTTACGACGACTCGAAATCACTAGTATAGGGATTCAGAATTAAGATAGATATATAAATCCCAATACTATATAAAATATTTCCTTTCGGAAATCATTTACTATAACAATAGTGTTATAGTCCACCATTTCCTTATTTTTCGAAAACGTCTATTTCAACAATAAATGTTGAAATCTATGATTTCGATAGTTCACACGTTTTAAAACATCTTTTAAAACAACTTCATTTAACAATATTCCTTTTCCCGAAATATATTGATTTTATTCAATAATATATATTTACTGTCCAAATTCGTGAATAAATCACTATCCCAATTTTAACAATTTCTACACATTTAACTTAAAGGATAATTCGCCGTCCAAAATCACAAATATATCTCCTTTAATAACTTCAATGTTAAATTTATCAAATTTTATTGATTTTGAATTTATAAAACAATGTTTATAAATCCCATTTCTATTTATAAAACTTCGATTTCTAAATTATCCCATTCAACGTATATAACTCAATTATATACCGGAAGTTTATATTATAAGTTAAGAACTTATAATCTATTTATTCACAACATCTATTCATTTCTCATCTAAATGTCAAAATCCCATTTATAAGATAATTGTTTATAAATCTTTTTGTTTTACAAAATCTATCCATTTAATAACTTCACAATTTATGAATCTATAAATTTCAATTCACTTATGGAATCCATTTTTATTTGACTTTAACACTTAATAAAACTCATTTCAAAATTCCAATATTTTTAATTTATAAAAATATCAATTTTTATAAATCTTTTTATATGAATTGTTTAAAATACTTCAACAATTCCAATTTAAACTATTTCATAATCTTTATCAATTTTTTTATTTCAAAAATAACATTTTTGTGTATTTCACAAAAATCACAATTTTACTACATTAAAATTTTAACATTTATTTATTTAAAATAAACCAATTCAAAAATTTCAATAAAACGTATATTTCTACAAATCACTTTACAAATCCTTTTAAAATCCAAGATCGTTATTTTTAGACTTTAAAATGGATCCGATGATGCAACGCATCAATTAGTCCATCACAACATCAAACATCATATATCATCATATGATGACAGAATATATATCAACATCTGTAAATAAATAAATACAGTTGAGGAATCCAGTTGGATCCCTCCAACCTGTTTCCCTGCATCCAAAGACGTCAGCACAATACCAATTCCGCTCCAGTACGGAATTATCGCGGTATATAGGTTTTTTATAAATCCGCTTACTAACGGCGCAATAGGGTCTCATCCGCTATACGAGGCGGGAAATCATCAATCCAATATATACATATGCCAATATGTATATATTGCTATATATAATAGATATATCCTACTATATCTAATAGTACATCAAATAGCAATCAACACAATCAATAACTGCAATTCGAAATTAAATCTGAGTGAGAAGATCTCACCTTAGCTTTTTATTTTGCATTCCATTTTTTTCATTTTGACCATTTCTTCACGGTTTAACCTTGTATAAATATTTATACAATCTATTAATACTCGAATCAATTGAATAACAAATTTTTCATTCGATAAATAAATTAACTTGTGATTTTATTTTAAACCAGTTAAATTTGTTTTCTAACAAATCTCCTTTTAAATAAATATTTTCCTTTTGAAACTAAATTTTTAAATTCAACTAATAAGTTTAGTTTTAAACAATTTTCCTTACTGTTATACTTTTTTTTTCTTGTTAAATTTAAACTACATATACATATTATCATCTTAAATTAAAACAGATTTTTAAACTTAAATTAATACTGCTTTATACATTTTCTGTAAAATAAAATCTACTACTCAATTTTATTTTGAATGACCTAAACAACTCAGAGAATACCTGCAATTCGATCGAAGGCCCTAGCTGCCACCATCGGCATTCCCTCGCGAATACCCAACCAGACGCGCGTGAAACCCAAGACATCTCGACCTTCACGATAGTCGACACGCACCTTCGCCACTGTCGATCTCGAACCCAGATCCTCCTTCGCGTGAACTTCCCAAACAGTCGAACGCGCCTCATCACCTCCTGCCGCGAATCTTGCTCGTCACCACGTTCGCGAGCATCGCCACTTCCAGTCCCATTCGCCACGCATCCCCACGTCGCCAATCCTTGATTTGCCTTTGACGCGTACTCCACCACATGCTCTAACTTCGATAGCCTGCCCTAAATCGATTCCAGTTGCCACGAACAAGCTCGGGCCTGTATCGCCTTCGTCGTACGCAACTCGCGTGCCGCCGCCCACCACTGCCGCGTGCGCACGCCACTGACATCGATCGCATCCCTTGCCCTAGCCGCGAACGAGACCCACGCGACCATCGCGATTTTCCTCGCGTTCGAACACCTCCATCAGATCGACAATGGCCATCGATTTATACGAGAGAGGGGTGCGATTATATTTTATTTTTATTTTTTTTTCTCAGAGGGAGGCGGCCATTATTATTTCGAACGTGAATTTGTTTTTAATCTGGGAAGGGAGAAGAGTATTTGAAAATGAAAGGAGATGGTTGGCACGATCCTTTTCGCGATTGCAGGCGCGATTTCAGGGAGAGAACATGTGTGGGTTGACTATTATTTAAATTTAAATTTAAATTGAATTTTTGCTTTAAAATTCTGATGCGTTTGCTCGCCGTACGATCACGTATTAACTCGGAAAAATACGAAATTGAAAATCCAGTAATAATACAATATTACGGACCCAATGAAACTGGTTTCGTCGAATTCCGAGACTGTTTGAAAAATGACTATTTTTAAATATCGATTTGAACAATTAAATTCAAAACTGAATAAATCGATTTCAGATTCGATTCTGAAGTTTTAATTATCTTCAGTATAATCAATATAAATTTTACCATCCTTTGAAATATTTTTAATCGGCCTAAATTTGAAGATTCAAATTTTTTTATTCACTTTCAATAGATAAAATTTTATAATTTAAATTGTCAGTTTCAAAGTTATATTCGGGATACAAATTAAATCATCGTTCAAATATTTAAAATTAATTAAATATTCTCAATTTAATTTGTTCAAAATTCTGGGTCGTTACAGACTTCCCCCCTTAAAAGAATTTCGTCCTCGAAATTACAAGTTAGGAAAAATGTCCTTAACTCGTCTACTATTTTTCAACATTCAATAGTTTTATCAATTTATCAAAACAAATCTTTCTACTAAAGATTCGTTATCATTCCACTAAGTTTCCCACTTCAAGTATAGGTTTCAAAACAACATTGTTTTATTGAACAATTCAAATTTAAGTTTAAATTCAAATTCAAACTTCTAAATTTTCTCAAAAATTTTCTAACACTCGGAATTTTCGAAAAATTTCGCCAGCGTCTCCTTTGCGCGGCTAATACGGTACGACTACAAAACGTCCCTACGGACTCTCTGATTTTAAAAAGAAAAAGAAAAAGCCAAGCGGCTAGAGAGAAATCATCAAAAACTCATATTAAAACTCAAATACATACCTTTTTCGAGCAATTCGAATTCTCTTCTAAATTAAAATCCCAATTCCTTTACACCTGTATATCTACTAGCCATTATATCTAGTTACAGCATTCAAACTATTTTGCAAATTCTATTACAAAATTTCAAATATAAACTGTTTACACATTTTTAACTTACTATTGAAGTTACATCTCTATTCTCATTCAATTTTACATTTCAATTCTCATTCGAATTCAATTCACAATTCCAATCTAATTTGGATTTAGTTTACTTTTGGATATTGAATTTTATCAATTAACTTTAGTTCACTTCAAACTAATCTCAAAACTTCATTTAATTTCACACAATTCAACTTCATTTTCAATATTCAGTTTTAATTCCAGTTTTATTCTTTTGCTCATTTCCAAAATTTATTTGCAGTTTGCTATTTTGGTTTATAACCACTCACATTTAACTGGATTTCCAATTCGAATTCAATTTATCTTTCTTTTACAATTATTGAATTTAATTCGTTCTAAACCTTATTCATTTGGTTAATATTCAATTAGCTTCACTTACTAATTTTAGTTTAATAGTTCACTTCGTTTTCCACAAATCAAATTCAATTGCAGTTTTATTTACTTACAAATTCAAAATGAATCTCAACTTTCAATTTCACTTTCATTTATTCAAATTCATTCACTAATTCATTCGTTTTTCAATTTGTATTTCATTCTAATCAAATTTCAATATTCTATAAGTTATCAACTTATTAATATTTCGTAAGTATTTTAAATAGGATTCCAGAGTCGTTTCCACTTTTTCAAAACCATTTGAAAACAATTCAAATTCCATTTGAATTTCCAAAACAAAAACCCAAATTTTCAAACAACTCCTATTTAAAACAATTTGACAGCAATTTCTCTTTTGGAAACCCGAAAATGAACACCAATGATGCCGCGGTCATCATCGAAGTTATTTTCCAGCGACCGAAAAGAGTTTAGAGCTTTTCATTCTCTTCAAAATACTTTTCAAAACCTTCGAAATTCATTTTCAATCAAAAAGAATTTAAACTTTTCAAATCTCCAAAATTTACAAATTCTTTTCAAAACATTTCCAAATACTTCTCTGGAATTCCGTTTCAAATTACAATTCACATTTATAATTTACATTCTTAAATTTCATTTGTATGTGAATTTTATTTCTTAAATCTTGGAGTTACGATTTGAATTTCTTATTCAATTTCAATAATAATGATAACATTTCAATGTTATTATTTCCTAACAACCAAACATCCATATACTATAATACTTCATAGAAAACCATTTCTTTTTTATACAAAAATAGTTTTGGGCAAAATTATTTCATTTACCCTATTTAAAACAATACTGTGTCAGTTTATCTTGTTTAGAGTTTAGAAACCCCTATCGATCACAGTTAGCTAGACTGCACCGACCAGAATCCATAAACAATCAACCGATAAGTCAACACAATACAAAACAATTTCATATTCACTAACAAATACGCGCTCATATCTATTATTACACTCAACTCATTCTAGAGTACTGCTGACTCTATCTCTAATGAGTAACACCCAACAGAGCAGGGTTGTCGCTTAACCATATGCTCTGATACCACTTTGTCACATACCGGAATTTTCGACTTTCGAAAATTCGGCATCGATACTCACTTTATCGACTGCCGAGCAATCGAGCGCCGGAAACTCCAATAGTGAGGGTTTTAGAAAGAAGAAAAAGTAAGAAGAAGAAGAAAACAGAAGAAGAAGAACAACAGAACCACAATAGAAACAGAAACGATATCAGAATCTTACACGTCGCAGCGGAACAATATATAATAGATAACACTAGTCTTTTAAATCAAAGAACTATATCAGTTTTTTTCATACATCAATCATCAGAGTCAATATACAACAATGGACAGTTATATAACTTGTCCTCATACAGAATACACAGCGGAATAAATATTATCAGATACAAAAACTACGTCTCGTCCTCCAGCTTATTTCCAAAGCTCCAGAATATCCAGAATATCCTGATAACATAACTCTAGGCTGCCCGTGTGGAAATTGGTGGGCACCCAGAGTTTAGAAGGGAACAATAAACTCCGAGTCAGTCATGGTGACTGGTGTGAGATCGTAAAACAGTTATTCTTTATAACAACAAAATAATTTTAAAGTCAATTCGAAATGCTTTTGGAAAATGAAACTACCATAAGACCTCCCACCACACACACAATGCAAACGCAGAATTGGAGGAGATTTCTTCTTATGATAGTCAAAGATGCTTACTACGCAAAATCAAATTCTTTTTTTTTTTGATATTATTATTATTGCATAGTGTAGAAAACATTTCGAAAGTATAATATTAATCTTAGCCAACATACGACCAGTATCGTATGCCTACTATAGCTACTATGTTCAATAGCAGGTTACCGCCACATTCCATAGCAGGTAATACAACTAAAACCGTACAAGTCACGTATTGTTTTTTTGGATTTTCAACAAATGGTCAGGCTAAGGAACTTCCTATCCACGATGGGTACGTCCCTGGAATAGACGACCCGAGAACCTAACCGGATCTCTGCCAACACAAGGCCGGGTTACCTCTGCAAAAATAGGTAACTACTGACACGCGTATGCCATCCCCCGATCGTCACCGATCTTCCCGAGGATCCCCGATTCGCAACAAACCACATAGATAATAATAATGCAGTAACCACAGAGGTTAAGTATCTGGGCTCCATACCATGATACCACCTTTATCCAGAAGGAATGACATACACTAAGAGGCGCTACTCCCTAGAACCTTGCCGCATTCGTCCTGTTTCGACCATTTCCGAGGTGTGAGGCTCGATGAAGTCTCGTCCACAAAGCTACGCTTTCTATAAAAAGCCCTGCTTCGGGTCAAACAAAATGATCAACCTATGATCACAAAGATATAAGATCAAACAAATGATCATATCACAAATGACCAAACACTGATCATTTCACAGCAACACTCAGTATGCCACGTTACCAAATTGGGATATATCGCTGATAAATTTCAACTACATAACCTCTGAGCTCGTACGTCTCAGAGAAGGGTGTTAAGCTAAGAGAATAAATTCTCCGCCACCAACAGAAATGTATTTGAAAGAAATCAGCTTTATATCTCAAATTGTAACGTCAGACACACAATCCATACAAGTCTGTTCCGGGATCGAACAGAACCGAAGGCACTTCTCACGAAGCCCTTGCACATCCGGATAATTTTCAATCACGTCAGGACTTCCCGTCACTAAGGGTGATAAAACCTCTAAATCGAAGATCAGCCGATGTAGAGTAACTCGACGGTAATCCTTCCGTTTTCAAAAATATCCGGTCTTCAACACCGGTCTTCAAATGCGATTCATTACGACGTATCACATATTCGGAATGGGTTATACGACCCCATGGTCCTTTCCCGGCTAACCCGAATAGTGAGCGTAAATTCAAAAATAAGTGTGGCATTCAAATTCATCCAATTCACACAAATACCTATCTAAAGGTAATTATTGATAGTCGGTTATTTAACTATCAATAAAGATGCGCAACATCATCAGATTCCACATAATTTTCCAAATTATTTCATCTTCCAAAATATCTTTTACTAGATATAAAATTTCCACACTTCTAAAATAAATCGATATTTATTTTTCTAAACAGTTTCCCTTTCTTTTATAAATTCCATAGTGAATTTATATTTTTCAAATATCTACAGATATACCATTTTCAAATCGATTTCAATATTCAATTTCAATTTATCTTTACAAAGATAAATTCTCAAAACGTTCATTTCATTTGGAAAAGAAATTTCATACTTATTTAAAAACAAGTATTTCACAAATCTATTTATTTTCAACATTTGAAAATACTTGATATACTTAAATCAAAAATTAAGTATATATTCATTCTTTAAGGAAAATATTCTTTTAACACATTTATTTGAGTCAAAACGAATGTTGCGTAAAACATCGTTACGACGACTCGAAATCACTAGTATAGGGATTCAGAATTAAGATAGATATATAAATCCCAATACTATATAAAATATTTCCTTTCGGAAATCATTTACTATAACAACAGTGTTATAGTCCACCATTTCCTTATTTTTCGAAAACGTCTATTTCAACAATAAATGTTGAAATCTATGATTTCGATAGTTCACACGTTTTAAAACATCTTTTAAAACAACTTCATTTAACAATATTCCTTTTCCCGAAATATATTGATTTTATTCAATAATATATATTTACTGTCCAAATTCGTGAATAAATCACTATCCCAATTTTAACAATTTCTACACATTTAACTTAAAGGATAATTCGCCGTCCAAAATCACGAATATATCTCCTTTAATAACTTCAATGTTAAATTTATCAAATTTTATTGATTTTGAATTTATAAAACAATGTTTATAAATCCCATTTCTATTTATAAAACTTCGATTTCTAAATTATCCCATTCAACGTATATAACTCAATTATATACCGGAAGTTTATATTATAAGTTAAGAACTTATAATCTATTTATTCACAACATCTATTCATTTCTCATCTAAATGTCAAAATCCCATTTATAAGATAATTGTTTATAAATCTTTTTGTTTTACAAAATCTATCCATTTAATAACTTCACAATTTATGAATCTATAAATTTCAATTCACTTATGGAATCCATTTTTATTTGACTTTAACACTTAATAAAACTCATTTCAAAATTCCAATATTTTTAATTTATAAAAATATCAATTTTTATAAATCTTTTTATATGAATTGTTTAAAATACTTCAACAATTCCAATTTAAACTATTTCATAATCTTTATCAATTTTTTTATTTCAAAAATAACATTTTTGTGTATTTCACAAAAATCACAATTTTACTACATTAAAATTTTAACATTTATTTATTTAAAATAAACCAATTCAAAAATTTCAATAAAACGTATATTTCTACAAATCACTTTACAAATCCTTTTAAAATCCAAGATCGTTATTTTTAGACTTTAAAATGGATCCGATGATGCAACGCATCAATTAGTCCATCACAACATCAAACATCATATATCATCATATGATGACAGAATATATATCAACATCTGTAAATAAATAAATACAGTTGAGGAATCCAGTTGGATTCCTCCAACCTGTTTCCCTGCATCCAAAGACGTCAGCACAATACCAATTCCGCTCCAGTACGGAATTATCGCGGTATATAGGTTTTTTATAAATCCGCTTACTAACGGCGCAATAGGGTCTCATCCGCTATACGAGGCGGGAAATCATCAATCCAATATATACATATGCCAATATGTATATATTGCTATATATAATAGATATATCCTACTATATCTAATAGTACATCAAATAGCAATCAACACAATCAATAACTGCAATTCGAAATTAAATCTGAGTGAGAAGATCTCACCTTAGCTTTTTATTTTGCATTCCATTTTTTTCATTTTGACCATTTCTTCACGGTTTAACCTTGTATAAATATTTATACAATCTATTAATACTCGAATCAATTGAATAACAAATTTTTCATTCGATAAATAAATTAACTTGTGATTTTATTTTAAACCAGTTAAATTTGTTTTCTAACAAATCTCCTTTTAAATAAATATTTTCCTTTTGAAACTAAATTTTTAAATTCAACTAATAAGTTTAGTTTTAAACAATTTTCCTTACTGTTATACTTTTTTTTTTCTTGTTAAATTTAAACTACATATACATATTATCATCTTAAATTAAAACAGATTTTTAAACTTAAATTAATACTGCTTTATACATTTTCTGTAAAATAAAATCTACTACTCAATTTTATTTTGAATGACCTAAACAACTCAGAGAATACCTGCAATTCGATCGAAGGCCCTAGCTGCCACCATCGGCATTCCCTCGCGAATACCCAACCAGACGCGCGTGAAACCCAAGACATCTCGACCTTCACGATAGTCGACACGCACCTTCGCCACTGTCGATCTCGAACCCAGATCCTCCTTCGCGTGAACTTCCCAAACAGTCGAACGCGCCTCATCACCTCCTGCCGCGAATCTTGCTCGTCACCACGTTCGCGAGCATCGCCACTTCCAGTCCCATTCGCCACGCATCCCCACGTCGCCAATCCTTGAGTTGCCTTTGACGCGTACTCCACCACATGCTCTAACTTCGATAGCCTGCCCTAAATCGATTCCAGTTGCCACGAACAAGCTCGCGCCTGTATCGCCTTCGTCGTACGCAACTCGCGTGCCGCCGCCCACCACTGCCGCGTGCGCACGCCACTGACATCGATCGCATCCCTTGCCCTAGCCGCGAACGAGACCCATGCGACCATCGCGATTTTCCTCGCGTTCGAACACCTCCATCAGATCGACAATGGCCATCGATTTATACGAGAGAGGGGTGCGATTATATTTTATTTTATTTTTTTTTTCTCAGAGGGAGGCGGCCATTATTATTTCGAACGTGAATTTGTTTTTAATCTGGGAAGGGAGAAGAGTATTTGAAAATGAAAGGAGATGGTTGGCACGATCCTTTTCGCGATTGCAGGCGCGATTTCAGGGAGAGAACATGTGTGGGTTGACTATTATTTAAATTTAAATTTAAATTGAATTTTTGCTTTAAAATTCTGATGCGTTTGCTCGCCGTACGATCACGTATTAACTCGGAAAAATACGAAATTGAAAATCCAGTAATAATACAATATTACGGACCCAATGAAACTGGTTTCGTCGAATTCCGAGACTGTTTGAAAAATGACTATTTTTAAATATCGATTTGAACAATTAAATTCAAAACTGAATAAATCGATTTCAGATTCGATTCTGAAGTTTTAATTATCTTCAGTATAATCAATATAAATTTTACCATCCTTTGAAATATTTTTAATCGGCCTAAATTTGAAGATTCAAATTTTTTTATTCACTTTCAATAGATAAAATTTTATAATTTAAATTGTCAGTTTCAAAGTTATATTCGGGATACAAATTAAATCATCGTTCAAATATTTAAAATTAATTAAATATTCTCAATTTAATTTGTTCAAAATTCTGGGTCGTTACAATTCTAAACATACCAGTGGACTTTGTAATTAAAATGCTACACTAAACTATTTTTTAATATCATAAATATGATAGTGAACTTCATAACTAAAATGTTACATTAAACTATAGATTTGCATATTATAAACATGATAATGGACTTGGTAATTAAAATGCTATATTAAAATATCATTTTGAATATTTTAAACATGACAGTGAACTTCATAACTAAAATGCCACATTAAACTATTTTAACTATCATTCGCCATATTCAATACGTTCTAATACACTCTAAAAATAGAAATGATATTTTTACTTATCATTCGGCACATTCGATATACTGTAATGCACTTTAAAAATACAAATGATATTTTTAACTATCATTCGACATATTCCATTCAATTTGATACATTGTAATGCACTAATTTAGAAATACAAATGATAGATTGGTTTCATATGTACCTGATTAGGATTGACATCCGATTAGCTTTTGCATCCATATGTACTCGATTAGGTTTGGCATCCGATTAACTTTTGCATCCATACATATCCGATTAGGATTGACATCCTGTTAGCTTTTGCTTCCATATATACTCGATTAGGCTAGGCATTCGATTAACTTTTGCACTCGATGGCACACTTAGTTAAACAATATATCTCGAGTATAGATTGGTTTCATACATACCCGATTAGGCTTGGCATCCGATTAGCTTTTACATTCATACGTACCCGATTAGGCTTGGCATCCTGTTAGCTTTTACATCCAAACATATCCGATTAGGCTTGGATCCGGTTAGCTTTTACATTCGATGGTACGCTCGGTTAAACAATATATCTTGGGTATAGATTGGTTCCATATATACCCGACTAGGCTTGACATTCGGTTAGTTTTTGCATCCATATGTATGCTCGGTTAAACAATATATCTCGGGTATTAATTGATTTCCATATGTATCCGATTAGGTTTGGCATCCGGTTAGCCTTTGAATCCCTATGTACCCGATTAGGCTTGGCATCCGGTTAGTCTTTGAATCAATACGTATCCGATTAGGCTTGGCATCCGATTAGCTCTTGCATCCGTACGTACCCGATTAGGCTTAGCATCCGGTTAGCTTTTGCATCCAAACGTACCCGATTAGGCTTGGCATTTGGTTTGCTTTTGCATTCGATGGTACGCTCGGTTAAACAATATATCCTGGATATAGATCGATTCCATATACACTCGATTAGGCTTGACATTCAGTTAGCTTTTACATCCATAAGTACCTGATTAGGTCTGGTATCCGGTTATCTTTTGCATTGATACGTACACATGATAGTGAACTTCATAACTATAATGCTACATTAAACTATCATTTTGCATATCCTAAGCATGCTTGTGAACTTTGTAATTGAAATGCTAAATTAAACTATCATTTTGCATATTGTAAACATGATATTAGACTTCATTAACTGAAATAGTATGTTAAACTAACATTTTGTATAACTTAAACATGCCAGTGGACTTTGTAATTAAAAGATACATTAAATCTCATTTTGCATATTGTAACTTTGATATTGGACTTCACAACTAAAATGCTATATCAAACTATCATTTTGCATATTTTAAACATGATAGTGGACTTCATAACTCAAATGCTACATTAAACTATCATTTTGCATATCATAAACATAGTGGTGAACTTTATAATTAAAATGTTACATTAAAAATACATATGCTATATGCAATTATCATTTTGCATTTGGTAGTTCTCCTTAGGAATACTTATTTCATTTTGTATATTCTATTCATACTACTTCACTTTAAATATGCTTATGCTAAATTCAAGTTCATTTTGCATATTTTTTCATCCTTGTTCAATTGAAATATACTTATGCTATATCCAAATATCATTTTGCATAGTCAGGTAATGGTACTATATTTTAAAAGTATAAATGCTATATTAGTCTATCATTTAGCATATTAAACACAATCTATTGTGTTTCAAATGTAGAAATGCTATATCTAAATATCATTCAACTTGTGATTAAACTTTTTGACTTTCTTCTTCTTTTTCTTCTTCTGTGTTTTGCTTCTTCATTTGTTTCTTACCTCTAGATTTAGTGGCACTCGACTTCAATTTTCATGAAATTTCTAATTTACGTTTGGATTGGAGTGTCGAATTAGGTTTTTTTCAATTTTGGAATGGACCGCGGGAGCTTCGACGATGGCGGCGGCTTGGGTGGCGGATGCTACGACAGGTTAGGGCTAGGGCGGTGACGGCTACGGCAGGTTAGGGCTAGGGCGACGGCTACAGCAGGTTAGGGCTAGGACGGTGGCGGCTATGGCAGGCTTCAGACGATGGCTTCGGACGATATTCTTTATCATCTTCTCATTCAACTTACGATAATCGATACACAACTTTAAAGATCCATCCGGTTTCTTTGCAAACACTGCAGCTGTTTCCCAAGATGAGCTTCTTGGTCTAATAAAGTTCTTACTTTTCAAATCCACCAACTGCACCTTTAGCTCCTTTACCTCAGTAGGTGTTCTGCTTGGTGGTCTACTCACTGGTTCTTCTCTTGGTGCTAAATCTATTCGAAACTCAATAGCTCATTTTGGTGGTAATCCTACTACGGGCTCAAAGACGTTTGTGAATTCTCTAACAACGAAAACTCGGTATAACTCGTCTTCTTCGTTCATAACACCCAACAAAGCATTAACCTCAACTAGGGTTTTCTACGGAGTATATAATCTGATTGCTACAACTAGGGTGTCTAAGTGATATTTTCTTATCATGGCAAAATATCCTAGCATCGTATTTACTTAACTAATCCATACCCAAAATAATTTCGAACCCCATGAAATCAAATACATGCAAACTGCAAGCAAATACATGACCTAACAATTCAAATTCTAAGTGGTCACATCTTGTCCCAAAAGTCGCATACCCCCTATCGGATTTGCAACCCTTAAAAAAACGGTTGAAGTTGGTTGAATGGAACGCGCTACTGTCCTTGGGTTTAAATTTTAAAAGTTTCGTTCTAGATTTAAAAATTAGCATAAAGATTTTCCTTTAAACGAATTTCCTCTTATAAGTATTTAATCTTAAATGCTCAAAACTACTTGGGAAAATTCTATTTAAACATCAAGAAATTATTATATTCATGTCAACACTCCTAACAAATCATTTTACATCAATTTTCACTTTACATGCATCAAAAAATCACAACACTACACATACCTTTCGATCGAATTACATTATTTACTTTGTTCTTCATTTTTTATTTTTTAAACAAAATTGACAAATCGAAATCCAACATAATATATTCAAATCTATATGCTTGAGTAAAGTATCGCCTTTTGTGCGTCATAGTTGGCATTCAGGAAAATGCTTCTTACTACCAATTAAATTTTATTACCTATCAATTTTTTTCATATGATTATGACCACAAAAATCTATTTTCTTATTCAATCCTAAACAACCGTAGTATTTTCATCTCCCTTAGAAAAACCCATGTACATTGTCCAAAACATCATTAGAAGAAAAAAAATTCATACTCTAAAGCAAAAAAATAATTTAATGATCTTTATTTTTAATATATGAAGCCAAATGCATATTCAACGGAAATTTTAACGAACACAAAGCGCTTAATTTACATTTTATTTTTAATGTTTATTTTTCTTCTATATCAAAATCTTAGATTTGTTATTTAAGATTTGTTTATTGTTATTTCAGGATCAGTTTAATTATCCCATTCCCAACACAAATTTGAATGATATAAAGTTTGATGATGTTGTAATTGAAAATCTCAACGTAAATTATTGAGTTTTAATGTTTTATCATTCAACGCTTACACCTTATTTTCCCTTATATTTTTCTTCATTTTTTTGGTTGTTGGATGGTGGATAGCAGTCAGGCCCGGTTTTAGGGCTAGGCTAGCCAGGCGGCGGCCTAGGGCAACCCCCGGATGAGGGGCAACAAGGTGGAGCAAAAAGAAGGTTAATAGAGTTTGATATTTTAGGTATATTATTGTATATCTTGTACAAAAAAAACTGTGTTGGGTTGGTGGTAACAGGCCAGTATTCTAAGATATAGATTGCAGGTTCAATTCCTAACTGGTGCACAAATATTCAATTTTTTTCTCAACAAAACTTTTGGTTGCCTTGGGCAACCCATCTGTTTGAACCGGCCCTAATAGTAGTCACAATTAATGCATTTGTCGTTTAGAATGAAAAAGCGTTCAATAGTTAAATATAGAAGAAGACGATAGAACAAATACTTCAAAGGCATGTTAAGATGATTTGACAAATTATTTTTTGACCGATCAAGTAAGTATTTATTTAAAATTTCATCATCCAAAATACGGTTGAAAAAAAAGTTTTTAATGTTATTTTTGATTTTGTGCACGTTATGTGATTTTTGTTGTGCTTTAGAAAAAAAACTCAATTTGATTTACGGAATAGAAGGAAAAACTATAGTGTTATGATATATTTGGGTGTTTTATTACTTAAAATAAAATAATAGCCGGTGTTAAGAAGAAGATAATCAAATCTTTTAAGGTGGTCTTCAGTTCTATGAGCCAAATCATTTTTCCGCCTATCAATTAGTAGCACACTACTTTTTAGTTTATTTCCATGCTTAATTCATGACAACTATCAACATATATTTCAAAAATGATTATCTCAATTTGGTTGCTTTGAAAAAACAATTAAAGAGGAAAAGAAAAGGATATTAAAAAAGTATTATCTTTTTTTAATTCTATTCTGTTTCCGAACTCAATAAATAAAATCATTACTGTTTGTTTGTTTGTTTATTTTTATATAAATTTTGGTTTTATTTCAATGGGTTTAAAAAATAATTGGTAATGTTGTAACGAAGCAGATGGACAAATGTGTCCTAAAATAATTTTTTAAAATACAACTGTAGGTTCAGTAACTTTTAGTGTTTGAATAGAATTAGCCGACCATTAAATGTCATCATACTTGTTTAATTTTCATACTTTTATGATCAATGAGATTGAAAATAATTATGTTAAATCTAGATTTTATTTATTTATGTTTCCTGATTTATCGGTCATCGTCAAATATGATAAATCTTCGATATCATTTCGTATTTGCAGATGCAGATATCTGATATTAAAAATTAATTTTGGATGCGGATGCATATATCCGATATGCATAAATAATTTTGGATGTAGATGACGATAGTACCATATCTGCATTTGAAAGTATCCGTTGATAAATCTACTTGTATAGATGAAGGTCTAAGACAATATTAAATGGTGAGAAAATAGAAAATTGTTAAATTTATGATAAGTGGATGACAAATTATTGTAAGGTGGAACATAGTACTCGGGTTTAAATATTTTTGGGTATTGAATTGATGTATCTTTATTTGAAGTTATGAAATATTATCATTTTAGTTGCCTTGAAAAATATTGCATCATTTAGTAAAGATGATATGTTACTATATTATGTGTAATATTAACATTAGAAGTTAAAATCATTTGATACAAATATGATCACGTAATATTTATTAAGCACTTGAATAAACAAAAATTGATACATGTATTGATAGGAAAGCATAAGTGTTAACCCGTTTTTTTGGCAAGCAGATTTTAATTAGACTTGGAAGATTCAAACGAGGACGAAAAGACTTGAAATCTGGAAGGCGCACTCTAATAAATCAAAGAAATAGCTCGGGAAAATTTCATCTGAAAATATGCTAAGCCCATAACTCGTTACTGAGTTATCACCATAGGTTGGTACCGAGTTATCACTAAAGCAGCTTCAACTAGACATAAAAGATTGAAACGGAATCAAAATGACTTGGAACTTCATGTGCACTTAGAAGAGGCTAAGGAAGGACTAGGAAAAAGTTGGATTTGGAATGGAGTTAGCATTTAAACTCGGACCCGAGTTGAGTGCTTAGGTCAACACCGACCTAAGTTGCTTCACCCGATGACCTCCTGGATTTCATGCTTGGCTCACTCTATTCTAGTAGATCGTACTCAAGTGATGGTACAAGGAATTGATGACTCGTTCTAAGGATTGGCTAAGTACAGAGAGCTAAGAAGACAGATATTCCACAGAACACAAGACTCGACTCGAAGACGATTGGAAAGTGGCTCGAATGACTTAATTAGATGGAAGAAGCAACACGCAATAGGAGTTGTCAAAATTACACTAATTGGTATAACTCGGCCCCCACCAATAGGCATAGGTCGAACCCGAGTTATAACCATGGCTCGACATGGCTTGCGAGTTACGGTGGAACTCCGACTCATCTTCTGGATTTCTATGCTACTGGGCCTTTGACTCCATGTTGCCCAATTCCTCTATAAATACCAACCTTCCTACTATCAGAAAAAGATCTTCTTTCTGCTGGATCTCCTTCAACACTCTTGGACTTGAGCTTCCATTACACTTTTCTCACTTCTATTCTCCTCAAATAACATTCTTCAATCCATTGTAAATCTAGGATCCATTAGATTGCGGCCAGATCAGATTTAGCTAGTTGTAATCCAAAGCGAGAACAACTAACAAAGTAGATTGAAGTGGACGTAGGTCAGAGATTACGCCGAAGTGGTATAAAAATCTCTGTGTGTTCTTGTCTATTTTCTACTTTTTTTACTTTTACCTGAGTTAGTGCTTTCATTTGATTTTTGGGTATTGATCTATTTTTTAGGTTAACAATAAGGTTTTGAATTAGCATGAAATATTGATTGCCATATAAGTTTCAAATATGTTTTGTGAGAGCTTTTTGTAGTCTGGTTTGAGAAAATTGACTGCGATATGCCAGTTGTGAATTAATGTGAATGTTGTAATCTTTTCAAATCTAAAGCCATCTTCCAAAAATAATTCAAGCACGATATCATCATTATCATAGTTAATGTGATTCTTCATCTGATTTCTCTTCATTGTAACGATCATGTTATGCAAAATTATATAGGTGAACATGATCCTTTCCATTTTTGATTCCTTTTAAGTCTACATGGATCACTGTTCATAACAAATAGATTAAAGCACGTCCAACACTCTTTAAACATATTTCCTTTGTGGTTTGGCATTAGTCATTCGTCTGCTTCAATTTCATTGGATTTAGAACTGTCTTCACAATGATACTTTATTTGAAATATATCCCATCGTCATAATTGTGTGGTCCTTGGGAAAATATAATCGGAGCTAATTTATTAAGTATAATCATTAAAAAAAATGCCAATAGGGATGAGAAAAGTTCAGTGAAAACCAAACAAACCAATAAAACATAACAAAAATTCATGAAATGGTTTAGTTTCAAAAAACTTCAGTTTGGATTTGGTTGACACATTTAAAAAATCAGTTATCAGTTTTGAAAATCCTAATCATATTAACTGAATTGACCATGTTAATATTGAATATCAAATAACAAACTAAAGTACTAAGATTTTATTCTTTTGTTTCATAGTTTGCATGACATTTGTTGCACATAATGACATGATTCATAAAGCTTTAATGCACAAGAGAACAAAAATAAACAATAATTCTTGATTTTTAACATTTTTTCTTTTTATGTTAACAGTTTTTCTGAAGTAGTAATTTAGTTAATGGTTAACCAACTTAAATGAACCAATTTACTTCGGTTTGGTTGTTAATCGATTCTAAAAAATTAGTTTGGTTCATATTGGTTTTCATTAAAATTTGGTTTTAACTGATTTTGAAAATTTTGTAATGGTTTGAACTAAACCAACTATTTACTCACCCATAAATATACCAGTCAATTACACTTACATCATTATAAGAATCTATCATGTCATAAAAGCATGTTGAATCCAAAAATCATGTAATGCAACTACTTCAAAAACAATAGTTCGTTTAGTTTCCATGTTGTATGATCTATGATATGCTTTAGGAATATTCTTCCAGCCTAATGTGTACAGTCTAGACTTCTTATCATCCTACTCATCCTTACTCCCTTATAGTTCTATTCTCATAGTGTAGATTTCATTTAGGGGCCATAGATGTTCCATATCTAAACGTCTATAATAGCTTGAAAAATAATAATTTAAAGACCTGAACATAGTGCTTTGTACCAATCATATATCTCCATCAGTAAAATATGTGGTATTACCGTATGCTAAAATTTTCAAATAACTTGTCCAAATTTGAGGGTTTGAGGTGTTGATTTGAGAAAATGCTTGCGGTGTGGTTTGATACCTGTCACTATTCTATTAAAAAAGGGTACCGCCAATCTGAATCTTCTTCGAAATATATATTCATTGTAAGTTGGATCATGAATAAGTAGTCTTTCATAAGATATTTATTATAGCAGAATGTTGATGGTTGATAAATGCTCGACCAATGAATGACCATCCATGCTACATGGGAGATTCTCCTATTTCATCTTAGTACACTACAATCAAATTTCTCTCTTGTTCAAAATATGTTTCGTCATTCTCTTCATATCAAATCATTATATAAGAAAATAACAACATTAAGGAAAGCTAAAGAGTTGTTTTCTTTTTAGTTTGGTTGTTACACAATAGAGAGATTATTTTCATTATGCCACATAGGCGATTTATATTGATATTCTTTTATAGGTGAATTGTTCTTGTTGAGCTATAGTGGATGGATGACCACCACATGACATGATCAAATGACGGGGATGAGATCTCAAAGATTATGGTATTATTATGGGTGAAATGCGATATTTTAGCAGTGTTGGATGATCGCTGCCATTTTCGGACCTCCGATTTATAATATAAATAAATAGAATAATTTGTTGACTATACGATTCAGAAATCATAGTGGAATGAACAATATATTATGTAAAACGACCACATAGTTAAATCGAATTGAAATCACATATCCATAGTATATATCCATTAAATACCAATCCACTCACAATATCCTATTGAATATCAAATGTCATTATATACAATATGTACACAAGTAATGTCTCCATCAATCGCACCTTCAACAACACTTATACCAGCATGACTTCATACTCCATCTATCTATGGATAATAAATATAAAAGAAAGTGGAGAGGGGTCTGAATAACGATACATATTTTATGTATCAAAGGATCATAAAAATTATTTAAAATCCAAATTCGGTGGAATTAGTCTATAACTTTGGGGAATACCGAGTGTTGATATTTTTAACCCTTAGAAATTTTATTGGATGGTTTTGACCTTGAAAACATATAAGGACTATAAATTTTGGTTGCAGCCGAATTACGGTCTGAAACCACATCCAAATGAAAGATATTATGGTTTTTCTTTCCATACCGTATCATAATAGATTTTTCGCATCACGGTTCAAGAAATATGTCCATTTGAAGTCAGACAGTTTTAGATGGATTAAGGGTCATTAGACTAAGCCTATACTTTGCCCACTAACCCATTTCATGATTTGAGCTAATAGGAACTAATGAGATATCCCTTAATCATTATCACACTTTCCAAAAACTATTCCAAACCTCCATTAATCATCTCTTTTGCCAAAAGCGTCTTAAATCCTTACTTTATTTAGCCAAATCATGCAATTAAAGAGAGATTAGAAAAGGATTCATTAATTACTGTTTGAGTGCAGGAATAAAAATATTTATTATTCATCTCGGCTACCTTGACTTTTATTCATTTGAACCCCGTGGTGAGTGACTTGTTCTCCCACCATACTATGATTGCTAATATAGTATTAAAAAGTTGTTTTGAAATGGCTTTAGAGTTAAAAACATGTCTTTTACCAAATCTAACTTATCCATGTTTTGAAAATGAACTTAAATGCTTTACAAATGAACTTGATCTAAAATTAGCATATGTGTTCGTATGGATAGGCTTTCTGGTATTTTGATTTATTTTGAATGATATGGTGATTATATTATGTGTATTATGATGATATAATGCTTCTTTGGTAGTTTTTGTATGTTTAGTTGCTTAAGTCATGAAATGGTGTATCGATATGCGTTTTGGAGTATCGATCGGTTCTAGAGTGTTTGGAGCCAAATCAATGTAAACAAATTGCATAAGAAGTTTAAGCATTTGGAGTAGATGAGAAATCAACATAGGAAAATGTAGAAATGAAGATAAGTTTTTTGGGGTGATCGATCACCACTGATCCTTCATAATGCTTAGGATGTCTTACAATCGATATAATGGTTTGTGATGGCTTAATGATGCCGAAAAATTGATCGCAAGGTATTTGGGAGAGAGTAAGTGGAGTTATGGCCTAAAGAAGATGGTTCAGATGTGCTTGGAATATTTGAAATTGCTTCGGGGTTTTGAGTGGAAAACTCTGGTCTAGAGCAAGGGAAACTTTACAATAGTAAGAGGAGAAGTCACCTCGAGTTATGGCATAAAGAAGATGGATCAATGCTGACCCATCACCATCGACCCATCCAACTTTGTTTCTAACACCGAAGATCGATATGATGGAGTCCTCTAAGGGTGATAAGGTGGCACAATCAATTGCAAGGTGTTTGGATTAGTGGATTGGAAGATAAGTGCAAAGGTGTATCGATGAATGGTTTTGGCACTTCGATGCACACACACAACGCAAAGGCATGAAAACTCTGGGATACTGAAGGAATTACTTCGGGCTGGATGGAGTGTGAGTTCAAGGAAAGTTAGTGGAGTCGAGCCACCAACGAACGATCACCTCCATGCTTTGATGGTGGTGTGATCGATGGTGGGGGAAGGGGGGGGGGTCGTGGTAGCATGAGGAGCTTATGAGATCAGACACTTGGAGTTTCATTTAGAGGACGTTGAGATATAGGGAGATGATGATCTATAACAAATATAGCAGACAATGAGGGGATTTCCTTAGTTTGCTTCAGGCTTGGCTTAGGAAATATGATTAAAGACTTTGGGTCTTATCTTAGGAGACTCTAGGGACATCTTGGGCTTGGATGAATATCTCGGGGAACGACTACTAGGACATATTGGCGAATCCTTCAAGAAGCTAGTTGAGAAGGCTTTATGACATGAGAGCCTCTATCCTATGCCCAAAGTTGTTGTTCATAGAAGGGACTAAGTTGCAAGCGAGCGGGGGTGGCAAAAGTGAACAATACAACAACAAGGGAAAGAAGCAGTTATAGGGAAAGAAGGTCAAATGGGAGCATGTCTACTCTAACTGCAAAAAGAGAGGACATCTCAATGAAAACTACAAGAATCAGAAGGTTGGTGAAAGATAATTCTTCAATTGCGATATGGCTAGATTTGAAGAAGGATTGTCCCGAGCTATTGAAAAATAAGCAGGCAGTGACTGCTTATTCGCTTTAAGCTATTCCTGCTTCATCGAGTTCTCCATCGATGAAGGAGAAAGGGGAGGGCGTTGTTATCTAAGATATGCTTTCTGTTTATGCCAAACAAATTCATGTTCTATTTGATATAGAGGCATTGAATTCTTTTATATCCGATGACCTATTGGATAGAATAGGATTGAGACCTGACTTAGTGGACAAACATCTGGTAGTAAAGAACCCTGTAGTGGTTTGACCAGTTTGTGTATGGTTTGTCGTGACTTAGTGCTGTCGAGTCATCGATGTGTGTTCTCATTTGATTGATTTGTACTTAGTTTTGTTTGGTTTGGTATCATATTGGGGATAGACTGGCTGAAGAAATACGAAGTCATAGTGGACCGTGAAATATTGTTGGTGACGATTAGGATAGATGATGAGAGAAGGCTAGTGTTGAGCTACATGCTCGAGGATATAGTGGGGGTTAGCTTGTTATATTCGATCGAGGTCGTTTATAAGAATTGTCATCGGTACCCATACCAGAGGAATATCCAAAAGTATTTGAGGAGGCAACTAGATTACCTCTACAATGAGAGATTATGTTCCGCTTTGACTTAGTGAAGGATGCAAGGCCAATATTTATGCCATTGAGGCATATGAAACCTAGAGAGCAACATAAGATCGAGGTGTAGGTGAATGACCCGTTGAGGAGATGGTTCATTCGAAGGAGTACATTGAGTGGGGAGCACCTATAGTATTTGCCACAAAGACGAATGACTCCCTGAGACTTTGTGTCGACTACCGTGAGCTGAACAAAGTGATAAGGAAGAACAAATATCCATTCCTGCATATTGATGACTTGTTCGATCAGCTCCTCGGTACTAAAATGTTTTCTTAATTGGATCTAGTGATGGGATTCCAGCAACTGAGAATGGAGAAAGAGAGTATGCCAATTAGTTCATTCCATATGCCATTGAGTAACTATGAGTGGTTGATTATGCCATTTGGGCTAACCAATGCACCGGCTACTTCGTCAATCTCATGAATCATGTTTTCAGAGAATAACTGAATAAGATTGTGCTTGTGTTCATTGATGATATTCTCATCTTTTCCTAGATAGAATAGGAACACAAGACTCACTTGAGGATTGTGCTAGAGGTATTGAGGAAGCACCAAATAGAAGAGAAATTTTCGAAGTATCACTTCTAGAGGAAGGAAGTGCACGTTCTTATGCCAAGTTGTTTCTGAGCATGGTGCCGCAGTGGATCCTGCCAAGGTAGTAGTCTAGGATTGGGATCGACCCAAGAATGCTATAGATGTGCGGAGTTTCCTAATATTAGTAGGAGATTATGTACTATCCATAAAGGAATTTTCAAAAGTAGTAGCACCATCAACCAACTTGACGAAGAAGAATCAGATCTTTACCGGGACATGTGATGTGACCATGTGTTTTGGAGTTTGAAAGAGAGGTTGATGAGTGCACCAGTGTTGTTCATTCCAAGTGGGAATGAGGAGTTGTTGCATACATAGGTTAATATGGTACTATACTGGGGACGGTATTGATGCCGTGGGAAAAGGTTGTCGCATATGCTAGTCTGCAGTTGAAATACATGAGAGGAAATACTTGAGCCAAGATTTAGAGTTGGCATCGATTATGTTTGCGCTGAATCTATGGAGGCAATACTTACTTTAGAGAGGTTCGATTTATTCACCAACCACAAATCGTCGAAGTACCTCTTCTCATAAAAGGACCTTAACCGTCGCTAGCAACAATGGTTAGAGTTTCTAGCCCCCTATAACTTTGACATTTTCTATACATTTCGAAAGGGAAATGCAGTCACTAATGCTTTGAGTAGGAGAGATGGCAGCTTAGAAGCTATGTTCCTAGAGTGGACATAGTTATATTATATTGGTGGGTATGATTTCCGATCTCAATGCAAGCTAGAGCCAGACGCGTTGGCAAGCTTGACCAACGAACCTACTCCGATAGAGCAGTTCAATACTAGTCAAAGATGGCATGATAGACCAGTGGAGATCATTACTAAGATCGAGGAGTGGGTAGAGTATGTAAAAATCCACACCCCAATGGAACTGAATTTTTGCTAAATTAAAAATCCAAGTCCACCAAAGTATGAATTATTGGTTTAGTATCCTGCAAATAAACAAATAAATGCATATTAGAGCACTATCGATATAAACTCACAGCGAAATAGTAAAGTATAATAAACATATAGTTACCGACCACGTTGACACTTCCAATATCTAGTGTCTTTGTCAGTACCGAGTATGCATTAAGAAACCTGTTGTTATCCCGCCTTTTAGCAAGGCCGTGACACCAAGGAATTGGCTGGAAACCAAATACCGTTCATCCCGAAAATCAGTTATACGCGGGTATACTATGGATACTATCAAATTTTGTCCGAGTCCAGATCGAGCTACAATTGATATGGCACAACAAGCAAAGCTATGAAAGCCAACGTTCCAAATTTCAAGTCAATCGGAGTTCGTATGCATAAGATATGATCGATGCAAGTCACCTAAAATCAGTTATACGCAGGTCTACTATAGATACTGACAAATTTTGTCTGAGTCCGGACCGAGCTACAATTGATATGACACAACAAGAAAAGCTATGAAAGCCAACGTTCCAAATTCCAAGTCAATCGGAGTTCGTATGCTCAAGATATGATCAATGCAAGTCAAGGAAAACATCTACAATTCGTATCCATCGATGCGAACAGAAGCGATGCGAACAGAAGCGATGCAGAAGCGATGCGAGCAGAAGCGATGTGAATAGAAGCGATGCGAATAGAAGCGATGCAGAAGCAATGCGAACAGAAGCGATGCGAACAGATGTGATGCAGAAGCGATGCGAACAGAAGCGATGCGAATAGAAGCGATGCAGAAGCGATGCGAATAGAAGTGATGCGAACAGAAGCGATGCGAACAGAAGCGATGCAGAAGTGATGCAAACAGAAGCGATGCGAACAGATGCGATGCGGACAGAAGCGATGCGGATTTGACAACCTTCAGCAAATTCAAACTTGCATCGATCATAACTCAAAATCTACAAGTCCAAATGCCACCAAATTTTCACAGGAGCTTGCGTACAACCTCAAGGGTGTCCATGATCGATCCCAAACCAAAAAGAGCAATTTTGGATCGATACGAATTTGGTACGTATCGATCATGGATCGCGTCAAAATGTTAAGGGATCGATCACGTGGGCCCACCCATGTGAGAGAAGGAGTCTTCCGAGATCTGGGCTAGATATTTGCAGCCTACACCTATAAACAGCCGTCCAAGAGCTTCAGAAAAGTGATCTTTTGGCCCTTCTACACCTATACTCTGCCAAAATCGTCATTGTATCTGGAGTGTACTGCTGTAATCAATTGTAACCAGCGAGGATCATCAATAAAACAGAAAATCCTTCAAAGTGAACATATGCTACAACGCCGAACCACTATAAATCTTGTCTTTCTACTACTTTCCTTTTAATTTTTTGAGTGTTCTTCATATTTATTTATATTACGTACAATCTACCTGTGATTTGTGACTGTGATTTGGTGCTTTTATCTGCAATTGAGTGTTTGTGACCATTTTTGGTGCAAACACCCGTCCTTCTACTATTCTCGCGTTGTACCAGTACCTGTACCTTTAAAGCTATCCTGTGAGTTGTAATGAGAAAGAGGTCAGAACAATGTTCCGGTGACTGGTAAACTATACATTTTGTGCATAAACTAGTTTATGCCGATTGTCCTTCGATACATGTTATGCCTTTTAATTTTTACTTAGTAGTTTTGACTCCAAGTACACGAACGATACGTTCCATCTATCCGTAGTAGACTATAACAATGTACATATATATAAATATAAGTACCATGGTCCCCCATTGGTCCTAAAATACTATCCCCACTAGTATCTCTACATCAAAATTCCGTTAGGATCCATCGCCCTCGCCATATCACGATCTCAGCGCCTCGCATGCCGAGGAACTCCCAGAGTGCCTAGTAACGACTTTTCAATAATGAAGCCGTACTCTAAGTTTAATTTTTGGGGATTTTTAACTTGTCTAGTTCCTAGTTGTTGACTCGGCTCTATGAACTATAAGTATGGTGGACTAAGCGCCACCGCCTATGGACTCAGCTCCATGTACAACCTCATTCACGTTGAAAAACTTCTCTAAAAGGGTTAACTGCCTTGCCTCCTAAAAAACAAACTAGCAAACAAATGTTGGCGATGCATGACCTAACGTGGACCATACACTAGTAGGCAGTGTAGCGCATTAGCTATAACCCTTGTCTTTCCCGTTGATCGCTAGGGATTGATGGCGTTCTCGACTTATTTGCAGCTCGTACTCCTTAATTTGGTACCAACACATACTGACACAAGGTCGTTCTTTGCTCACCATTCGATTTAGGTCGCCTATTGCAATCGAGGCAATACCCCCTTTTCCTATTTTTGTAGCAGACTCTCTTTTCTATTGGGGTATTTCTCTATCTATAAGCAAGCCTATACTCTCCATGGGTTCTATGGTTGGATATGTCTTACATCAGTATAATGTATACACAACTTCTGGTAGCCCCTTACACAGGACATAATTCTATTATGTAACACTACTGACCTCGCATTCTAACCCATTCTAATGACTAGTCATTCTATTCATTTGATTATTTATTAACTTTAATAATTCATGCCCATCATAAACACATAATTGAGGCTATGTGTGTATGTACACAAACAAATATATATATATATCTTCAATCATTCTTATTTATTTATTTATTTATTTATTTATTACGCCTCTACCATTTACTATTAATAATATTTTCTTTACTTATTTATGCGTTTACGTCTTATTTAACTTAATGTCATTTACCGCTTCATTTTAAATAACTTTTCCCATTTATTTCCCTTTTTCCCTTACTATTTAACTTTTTATTTCCGCTCTCGTTTTAACCTTTTATTCCCTCCATTATTTTAGTAGACTCTTCATACCCATTTATTTTAAATTATGTCTTCTTTATCTTTCTATTTCTTGTATTCTAGTTTTGCTTTACTTGTATTACACATATTCTTTTCGTATGCCATTTTTATCACATTTATAATTCTTTACTTTATTTTTAGGGATTTTTGTATTTTAATGCATTGGAATTGCATTTCTCCCAAATGGGATGGTTAACGTTGTGAATTACTATATCTTACCCAAAAGAGGAAATTTTGTTACATTGAAATTACAAGGAATTATCTTTTTCATAGTTATTGAAACAAACGGTACAAAATAATCAACCCTATTTTATACACCTCTTTCTTTTTAGGTGTATCCACCTATTATTTCAACCGCTACACTTTTATTTATAAATCTGAAACTTGATAATCTATAGAAATTCACATTGCAACACGCTGTATAATTCAATAAATTAAAAAACTACTTAATCCCTATAATTTATTATGATAATCAAACGTACATTTTTATTTGCACAAATCATTCTAAATTTATAAATCTGGAACCATTATATTTATATACATTCTAAAATTTATATATATACATTCTAAAATTCAGTACTTACAATTATCCAATATTTCCCGATTTACATACATACAGAATACCATTCAAGTTATTAAGTACAGAATATGTAGGCAGAGTTTATAATTTCATTTCACGTATACAAATTTAACCTGCAACTCCAACGTACATTTCATGCATACATTAGATCCACGTACAACGATATAAATCAAACATCATATAAAAATATATAATTTCTTACTCATCTTTTTAACTTTCCAAATCTCTAGATCTAATCCCTGTTATTCTACTTTAACGTCCTTTTTCTCCCTATTTAAATTTGTACACCGCAAGCGTATATCGATTTATCAGAGATCTAGATTAGAAAAGAGATTTGGAATTTGATTAGTATTTTAGATTCGGATTTACAATTTACCTTGGCTTTGGTGATTTGATTTGAACCTATTCCCTTCCTCAATCATCTTCTCAATTATCCAATTGTGTATACGTATAAACTAGATCTATATTTAAAAATTTAGAATTTTGGAGGAGAAGAGAAAATGGCAGAGCACCGGTGTTACTCTGACAATATGAGTTTAGAAATGAATTTTTAGGTCTATATTTTTAGGGGTTCAAATCAATGCAGCCGTCCGATTAAGTTATAATAAATCCGGGCCGTTTGGCCAAAATTTACTGTCGAATATGGGCAACGATTGACCGTTCATGATCTTGTGTTGACCGCTACCGGTCGCCCTAGGAGCATCTTGGGTCGACCGTTGTTTGTTTAAATGGTGATTTATTTAATGTGCTGGTTTGTTTGTTTTTTTTTCTTTGTTTAAACGATTGTGTTCATTTGTTTCTCACTTTACATATCTTCTGAGATTTGATTTTAGCATTAACATTTCTTAACATCTAAGGTTTTATTAATGTTGCTAATTAACGTTTAATTTTTTTTATCATATTACATATATAATTATTTTTGATTCAAAAACTTCAAATGTTGAAAACTTTTTCGTTTGAACTTCGATCGAAAAACTTCATATATGAAAATTGATCAGAAAATCTCCACAAACCCAATGGTGCAAGTTTCATAGCCAAATTCTGATGTTTGTAAAAATTATTTTTTCGAGCATTCATCTTTATTAATTAATTACTTTTTAATTAATTGTCATAAAATCATGGGGTGTTACATTTTCCCCCTAAAAGAATTTCATCCCCAAAATTCCTCAAGGACTGAACAATGTACATAACATACAACCGTTCTAAACTAACCAATCAATTAGCGTGTAACCAATTTTTAACCAATCGTGTACACGTATGCGCTGTATCACAATACATGATATGTATACTGAGCAATTCCAAATTGGCGTCTCATATATAAATGCATCTTTTTAATTTTATTTGAAAATATGATGCAATCACCTAAATATACTGGCAGTTTTATATGTATGTGGATTTTGAAAACCAAAAACTTGTTTTTGCATCCAAATTTTCCCACACTTCTACGAATAGAAATATAGTTCAGCCAATTTTGCATCCAATACCTACCAGCTAAAATCCTAGCACATCGTTGCTAACATCCAAATTTAGAAAAATCCAATTTTCTAAACCTATTTTCTTTATGCTGGGAAAATGATTTAGATGAAAAATTCCATATTTCCATCCTTTTTTTCTTGGGTACCCAACTTTTCACTGTACTTTTGAACCTTCTCTTTGCCTCCAGTTCTTTTCCAACTTTTCTAAGTACAATTTGCATAGTTAATTTTTATAGTATGGTTTTAAAATAGGGTTTATTTCAAAAATAACCCTTTTGTTCCTCTATCGACAAGGTATATAGGAAAAGATTCCATAGCTAAAACAACTTCCTTTTCACCAACTGTATTTTATTTTACTGCCAATTCTGCTGCATAGTAAAATCCATACTAACCAACCTATCAACTATCCCCCCATGTCAAGCATGTGGCATTTCCAAAATTTGATTTCTTTGTTTCCTGCCCAAAAATATTTTTATATTAGTTTTTAAAATATCGGTAAAAGTTTTAGACTTTAAAATTTTCAAAAATTTGCACAAAGGTATTTTATTTTCCAAGAATTTTAAACAAAAATTGTCAAAGTATACATATTATATATTTTCTTTAAAATAATTTATGGCGCATCTCATGAAAAATGGGTTTAGTTAACTGTCAAACGTCCATATTGGACTTCACCAAATTTCGCCGTTAATTTTAAGTTTCAAAACTTTTCTTTTATTTATAATAGCAACCATTCAAACAAGTTCAATTATAAATTTTAGCTTTTTAAGTTACAAGGACATTGACCCATGGCTACGCAACATTCCTTCCCTATTCTCTGCTCGATGAAATTTATTTCTCAATTTTTTTGGGCTTACAATCTTATTTCTTTTTTATCTTAGTAGATAATTAAAAAAAATTTCTTAATTTATTCCTTAACTTCTAAATTCAACTATTTTCTTTCCTTTTGCATTGGTTAATCATCTTTTTTGAAATTTCCTTGTCTAATTGTTTTCCCATAATATTGCAGTCCACAGCGAAAACACATAAAAATGAACATTTTCTGTAATATCATACGAACTTTTATACTAATAAAGACAACTAATGTTTACAACCCAAACCTTAAAGAAACCACTGTTGGAAGCTGCCCTTTCAACATCAACTGACATTAGTGATGTTGTAATCCTATCACTTTGCTTAAATTAAATGGACCTTTCAAAAATGCCATTGTACTATAACTCATATATCTTAACATTCCCTTTTGGCTTATAATAAATAAGGTACACCCATACTCCATTATCATAATCAATTATATTACCTTCGTCTTTTAATCTAAATCTTTTGATAGTACTCTCAAATCTTAGTATATGCTTCCTTTATTTATTTTTTCTTTATGCGGGTATACTCTAGAACTCGTAGAATTTTACTTTGATACCATTGTCATTTCTTGTTGGGTTCCTCTTATGGCTTGCACACATGTCTGACAAAATATTCCTAGGTTCTCACCAACATATCTTACACTCTATGGGGATTTCTAATGAAGTGTTAATGGTGATTGAATTTTTAAATTCAAAAGGCGACTTCAACTTTTGCCCTTTTTCATTCGCTTCCCCTAGGCAATTTCTAATCTCTGCTCAATCCTTGAAGTTCGATTCCGGTGCTAAAGTTTTAGACATCACCACTTTGCCTCTCAGATTCGTGACTTCGGCTCGTTCCTTGGCTTTCAATTATGGTTTGCTGCCTCTGGAGGTTTCCGTAGCCATGGTTTCTTCGGCATTTACTGGTATGGATTTAGTAAATGGGTCTCTTGGTTGCTCAAATTCCAAGCTTCAGGTTTTGTCTGTCGATTTTCCTCCAAAGGTATTTCCTGACCCCGCTCTTTTTAATATTACTTCCCTCTCTGTGAAAATTGTTGACTGCAATTCTCACTCTAAAAATGGTATTATTATGCCCTCGTCTATGAGTTGTTTATCTTCTTTCTTAAAGAAGAGACCTAAAAATGCATGCTCTTTTGTTCCTAAATAGTATGCTGTTAATTTTGCTGATAAGCCTGTCATCCTCCCTAAGGAAATTATCGATGCAGTTATTGAGTTCTGAAGAGATTATTTGGTTGGTTTCTTTTTGGCTAAGTCCCCTCATTATTCTGTTGTGAAAAAACATGTCCTTGGTTTGTGGCGTTTACGTGGATCGGTAAATGTTAGATGTGATAATTCGATGTACTTTTTCAAGTTTTCTTGCCCTCATAAGAGAGCCTTTTTTGGAATCGAACCCTATTATTATTGAAGGAAAAGTGTTCATCATCACCTAATGGAATCCATCTGTCAACCTTGCCCGTCGACAAGTTTTATCTGTTCCAATTTAGGTACATATCTTAAATATTCCTTTAGTTTTCCAATCGCTTGAGGGTGCTAGTTGGATTGTCAACCATATTGGTCAACTGATTTGTTTTGATATTTCCGCCGAGCGTAGAAAACTCCTTCATTTTGCAAAGACACTTATCGAGATTTCCCCCTTTAGGCAGTTGCCCACTAGTATTCCTATCTCCCTAGCCCCTGATAGGATAGCAAACATTGAAATTTTGTATCAGTGGAAACCTCCATTTACGACCTATGTCACTCTTTTGGCCATATTGCTTCTTCCTGCCCTCATTCCAATGCTGAGCCTGATAAGCTTCCCCCTAAGAACCCACGCCCTAAACCTCCAGTTAGGCATTAGCAGGTCAAAGCTCCTCCCATCTACCATTCCGACCCTCATGTTTTGCACATCCTAGATCACCTACCCTTGATCCCTTTGTCTCCACCCTCTTCCGACCTAATGGTTATCCGCCAATCAATCCTCCTTCCTGTGATCCACCCCAATCCACTCCATCCGTCCCTTCCCAGGTGTCGACTCCTCCCCTGTCGGTTCAACCCTCCCTAGAGAATCCCATGTGCCTTCGACTATTTCTCCTGTCACTTTCCTGAAGCTGAAATTTATTAAGGCTCTTCATTCTGACCCCTCGAGTGCTGAGTGCTTAACTGAGGAAATGATTGATAAACTTCTCGAAGGCATGCAGCTGGTCTTCTATAATGAAGCTAGTACCTGGTCTCATAGGTAAAGTGGTTTGTCCTACCATTCAAGATTTGGGATTCTCCAAATGGATATCAGATGATGATAATGACGAGTGTGAACTATATTATAGGTTTTTGGATGATGAGCTGGTCCTCTACAATGATGGTGAATTTGGGGCTAACAATGAGGCGGTCTTCGCTGCTCTGGATTGGAATAAAAAATTCATATTCTCACCTCGTACTCTCGGTTTTTTCCTTGAGCTTATTGGTTGGTTCCTAAGTGCATTGGGGCCTAGATGGACTTCTTTTTGGTTAAAATGGATGGACTTCTATCTAGTTATATCCTGCAATTCTGCTACTTATTCTGATGTATTTGTTTTGCTATTTTTGCTTTTCTTGGCTGGTTCTTCTGTGCTTATTTGTTATTATTCTGCTACAGGCCAGGCACGTTGGCAATCTGTATTTTGTGTTATGGGCATGTTGCCCGAGACTCCTATACTTCTTTTATTTCTGCTTTATATATATACTATGACTGTATGATCTTCAGATCATATATCCTTTATATCAAAAATAAAACTAGAGTATATAAGGACAACTCTCACTCTATTATTTTCTATCACTTATACTATCTCCAGTTCCAATCGTTACGCGGTCTACAATATTACATGAGGAGGACTTTCGAAAGATACTTGCAATAAATGCGCACAACAATATAAAATGTCCATTTTTCTTTGTTTTTCCTTTAATTTCCTACGTTGCTTCTAATTAGATTACTACCGTTATTTTATATAAATTCGTAATATTGTTTGTAATAACCAACATCTTTTTATTAGAGTTTCTAATCTTGTTTCTAATTATATTTCAAAATTTTACTACTATTTAACTCTCTTCAACTTAAACTGCTTTAATTTTAATTGCTTCTACCTGTATAGTTTTCCTCTCAATTAACCGTCCTCTTTATCTGATTATTACAGTGCATTCGCCTGCTGCCTCATTTTTGGGTTTTAACCTTCCTTCCCATACTATTTACCCCATTTTAAACTTGTACCACTTCCTATTGTCCACCCCAAAAAGAGTTTCCAACTTTTAAAAAAATTTCATCTTAGTAAAATTATCGAACTACACATGCTCTACTATTTTTTTCTTCAAAGAATTAACCTTTTTATTAAAATACATTTACTGTTATTTTCGATCCAACAAATTTTAAACTTTCTACTAAAACTTTCTATTTAATACAATATAGTTATTTTTTTTTTCAAAAGTTTGATATTTACTTACTTTTCAAAAATAGGGTTTTTCTATCTTCAACTCATTCCTTTGAAAATCATTTATTCTCAACTTTTATATTGAAATAATTTCAAATTTTACATTACATTCTTTTTCATTGGGTCGGACTCAAAGTGGAGTTTTATTCGTCCTTTCTTTTGGACTTTTCTTCTTTTCTACTTACTTTCTAACTTATATCCTTTTTCCAAATATTAATTCTGGCTATCATATTGGAATGACTACTTCACACTTATTTCGGGAACTCAATTGCTTTCGGATATCTACAACATATAGACTCTTATTTTTCCTTTATTTGAACCGTGTGTACATCATCAATCGGCATCATACGTGGATCTATATTGGGCTACTGGGAACCCAACTAGGGAGTCACGTACTATCTAGCTTTAGGGACCTTCCATATGCTGCACTCATGCTCTTCTTAAGTCAACGCCTTTCTATACGACCTCTTTCCCATAGGGTAATTGGGGGTAGGTGTACATCTTCAACGTTATCCATTGTTCCGACTCCTAATAAATTTATCATTATTTCAATATATGGTTGTAACTACTCTATAGTTGGAATTTATAGGCTTGGCGAAAAATATATTTATATTTATAGGTAAAATACAAATACCTTCTCTCAACATTTCCTAATTTTTCAAGATATACTGATATAGGCCCCTTCTCCGCTCACCATCCACTTTAGATTGCCTTTAAGGAATATTTGAAGCAGATTCCTTTTTCTATTGGAATATTCCTCTATCTATACGCAAGTGTATACTCTCCATGGGTCTACGGTTGGATATGTCTCACATCAGTATAATGTATACACAAATACTGGTAGCCCCTTGTAGTGGGCAGACTTCTATTGTGTAACACTACTGGCCTTGCATTCCAACCCATTCTAATGACTATGTCATCTTATTCATTTAATTATTTATTAACTTTAATAATTCACACCTGTCATCAATTTTTACTTGAGACTACGTGTGTGTGTGTGTGTGTGTGTATCTATGCATATCTATGTACATATCTTCAGCCATTCTTATTTATTTATTATGCGTCTATCGTTTACTATTAATAATATTTTCCTTACTTCTTTATGCATTTACATCTTATTTAATTTAAGGTCATTTACCACTTCTTTTTAAATGTTTTTCCCATTTATTCTCTTTTTCCCTTACTATTTAAATTTTTATTTCCATTCTCATTTTGCCCTTTTGTTCCCTCCCTTATTTTAGAAGACTCTTCATACCCTTTTATTTTAAATTATGTCTTGTCTACCTTTCTATTTATTTTATTCCACTTCCACTTTACTTGTATTACACATATTCATTTTGTATACCATTTTTATCACAATTATATTTCTTTACTTTATTTTTAAGATTTCTATATTTTAATGCATTGGAATTAAATTGCTCCCAAATGGAATGGTTAACGCTGTTAATTTCTATATCTTACCCAAAAAGGGAATTTGTCTTACATTGAAATTACAAGGAATTAATGGCATAAAATGTAGTAACCAACACTAATTTATACATCTCTTTCTTTTTAGGTGTATTACCTTGTTATTTCAGTTGCTACATTTTTATTTATAAATCTAAAACTTGATAATATTTAGAAATTCATGTTGTAATACACCGTATAACTTAATAAATTAAAATACTACTCAAATCCCTACAATTTACTATGATACTTAAACTTACATTTTTATTTGCACAAATCATTCTAAATTTACAAATCTGGAAACACTACATTTATATTCTAAAATTTAGGGACTATAGTTATCCAATATTTTCTGATTTACATTTGTACAGAATACAATTCAAGTTAATAATTATAGAATATGTAGAGAGGATTTATAATTTAATTTCATGTATACAATTTTAACCTACAATTTCAATTTACATTTCAGGCATACATGAATAGATCTATTATACATCTAACATTATATAAAAATATATAATTTCCTACTCACCTTTTTAGCTTTTCGAATCTCAAAATCTAATCTCTGTTATTCCACTTTGACTTTCTTTTTCTCCCTATTTGGATTTATACACTACAAGCGTATATAAATTTATTAGAGATCTAGATTAAAAAAAGGATTTGGAATTTGATATGTATTTTAGATTCGGATTTACAATTTATCTTGGCTTTGGCGGTTTGATTTGAAACTATTCCTTTCCTCAATCATCTTCTCCAATTTTCCAATTGTATATACGTAGAAACTAGATCTATGTCTAAGAATTTAGAATTTTGGAGGAGAATAGGAAATGGCAGAGCTTCAATGTCGCTCCAAAAATATGAGTTTAGAAATGAGGGTTTAGTTCGATATTTATAGGAGTTCAAATCAATGCTAATCGTCTGACAAATTATAATAAATCTGGGCCATTTGGCCAAAATTTACTGTCGAATTAACATGGGCATCAGTCGACCATTCATGACCTTGGGTCGACCATTGTCGTTCGATCTAGGAGCATCTTAGATCGACCATTGTTTGTTTCAACGATGATTTATTGAGTGCGCTAATTTGTTTAATTTTCTTCTTCGTTTAATCGATTGCGTTCATTTGTTTCCACTTTAATATCTTCTGAGATTTCATTTTAACGTTGACATTTATTAACGTCTAAGGTTCCATGAAATCAATGGTGCAAGTTTGATAATCAAATTTTGATGTTTGTAAAAATTCTATTTTCCGGCATTCTTTTTTATTGATTATTTTTTTAAATTAATTGTTGTAAAATCATTGGGTGTTACAAAGTATGAAGAGATAAAGCAGTAAGATTTGACCATGATGGTTGGCTTCATAAGGATGATAGATTATTTGTGCTTGATTCTAATAGGTTATAGGATGAGATGCTACCTAAGTGCCATCATTAGAGATTGAATTTATATCTTGGTGGTAATAAAATGTAACGTGATATGAAGCATATATTTTGTGGTGAAGGGATGAAGAAGGAAGTTGGGACATTCATCTCCAAGTATATGAACTATCAACTAGTGCAGGCTGAACAGAAGAAGCCAAGTGGTATACTACAACTGCTTGAGATTCCCTAGTAGAAGTGGAAACAAATAACGATGCATTGTTGAGGACCAGAGGAGAGTATGATAACATCTAGTCATACTTGATAGTTTGACGAAGAGTGCTCGATTCATACCCATAAGACTAAGAGACGGCATTCAAATTGGTCGAGTTGTATGCGAAGTAGGTAGAACAATTCCATGGTACGCCGAAGAGCATTGTAAGAGATCAAAACCCATTATTCATGAGTGGATTTTGGGATAGATTACAGAAGCATTGTAAGCGATCGAGACCCACTATTCATGAGTGGATTTTGCGAGAGCTTACAGGTGGTATTAGGGACATAGCTCTGAGTACATCTTACCACCCACAAACTGATGGTCAGACCGAGAGGGTTAATCATGTTTTAGAGGATCTCTTATGAGCTTGTATTCTCGACTTTGGGGGCTCCTAGGAAGATCATTTTCATTTGGTAGAGTTCATGTGCAACAATAATTAGCAGTCGAGCATTGATATGACTCTATTTTGAGGCATTATATGGCTAACCATGGAATGCTCCTTCATGTTGGTGGAAAGCGGGAAAGAAACTAATACTTAGACTAGATATGATCAAAGAAACCTCGAAGAATATCAAGATCATTCGACGATGAATGAAAGCCGCTTAAGATAGACAGAGCTACATTAATAAGTGGCATTGATATTTTAATATCTCCTTTAGCGATATGGTATTTGTTAAGATATCTCCATTGAAGAATGCAGTCCAATTCAGTGCCAAGGGAAAGTGGGCATCGAGATTTGTAGGTCCTTTTCTGATACTTAAGAGATTGGGAACCTAGCCTATAGAGTCGACTTACCTCAGAGGATGGTGGGATCTCATTTGTGGAAGTGTGTGCATGATTCAGGCATAATAGTGACACTAGATCAATTGGATCAGACTAAGATTTAACCAGATGCTTCGAGACCTCGTAGGCCTATTCGTATAGTTGGACATGATATGAAACAACTTAGGAGGAAGACGATGAAGTTGGTAAATGTTCAATGGGGTGAACCGAGAGTGATTGCACTTGAGAAACCATAGAGAGCATTAGGACTGCTTATTTGCAGCTCTTTACATGGCTAGACTTTCTGTTATCGCATTTAATTTCACTTTCGATATGCTGAGTAGTTTAGTACCTTGCACATTAGGGTAGGCATATGATACATTTACTTGTTTATATATGCATGTTTGATGGGTGTTATGCTTGCTTATAATCGATAGGCATGTGGGGGTAACTATGCTATTTGACCTTTCCTTGTTTGATGGGATTTCAGGGGAGAAATTTCGAGGGGGGAGGGAGGGGATGTAACAACCCGTATTTTTCATATAGGAGGGTCATAAAATATTATTTTAAAATCCAAATTGGCCGCTATACTTTTGGGGAATGTTGAGTACCAACATTTTTAACCTTTAGAAAATTTTCTGGTTTTGACATTGAAAACTTGTAAGGTCTATAACTTTTGATAGCTATCAAATTATGGTTAAAAATCATTTCCAAATGAAAGATACGATGGTTTCTCTTATCCATAGAGTGGTCACCGTAGATTTTTGGCCTTGAGGTTTAGGAGATATGGCCATTTGAAATCAATCATTTTTGGATGGATTAGTGGGTTATTAAACTAAGCGCATAGTTAGCTCACCAACCCATTTCAGGATTTGAGCTAATAGGTGCCAATACGATTACCCCTAATCATTATCCCACTTCCAAAAAACTATTATATAGCTCCTATAATCATCTCCTTACTCAAAAGTGTATTAAATCCTTACTTTAATAGCCAAATCAAGCAATTAAAAAGAGATTAGTAAGCGGATTAGCAAAGGATTGATTCATTAATGCATGCATTAGGATTCATACTATTTACTGTTTATCTTGGATCTACCTTGATTTTGTTCATTTAGTCCCTTTTGTGAGTGATTTGTGTCTTTCACTTACTACGATTGCAAATATAGTACTAAACAATATTTTCGAAGTTAAAACATGATTTTTGCCAAATCTAAACTTACTCATGTTTTGAAAATGAATTTAGATCTAAAATTAGCATATGTTTTCATTTGGATAGGCTTTCTTGTGTATTGACTTGTTTTGAATGGTATGGAGATTATATCGTGTGTATTATGATGATTGATGCTTAATTAGTAGTTTTTGTATGTTTATTTGCTTAGATTATGATATGGTGTATGATATACAGGAGTATTGATCGGTTCTAGAGTGTTTAAAGGAAAATTGATGCAAACAAATTGCATATAATGTTAAGGCATTTGGAGTAGAGGTTAAATCAACTCAGGAAAATGTAGAAAAGAAGATAAGTTTTCTAGTGTGCTCGATCACTACTAATACTATAGGTGGTTCATAATGGCCTAAGGATGCTACAAAGTTGATGGCAATGGTTTAGTAGAGAGGAAGTTAAAGAAGAATGTTCAGATGCGCTTGTAGTAGTGAAGTTGCTTTGGGGTTTTTAGAGGAAAACTCTGGGACTAGGCAAGGGAAACTTCGAGAAAACTTAGAGAAAACTCGAGGTGATGGATCAGTGCTGACCTACACAACCAATCCAAAAAACTTTGTTTTTGGCATCGAAGATCGATATGGTGGAGTCCTTCAGAGGTTCCATGGTGGCATAATAAATCACAATGGGTTATGGTTAGTGGATTGGAAGATAAGTGCAAAGGTGTATCGATGAGTGGTTTCGGCATATCGATGCACACTTTCAAGGCAAAGGCATTGCACCTCTAAGACAGCGAAGAAATTTCTTTGAGCCGAATGGAGTGTGACTTCAGGGCGAGTTAGTGGAGTTGAGCCACCATTGAACAACCCCCACCTAACTTTAATGGTGGTGCGATTGATTAGGGGGGGGTCGAGGCATAAGAAGCCTATGAGATTGATCACTTGGAATTTTATTAAGGGGATGTTGGGGAATAGAGAGACGATGATTAATAAGAAATATAGTGGACAATGCAAGGTTTCCTTAGTTTTCTCTGGGCTTGGCTTAGAAAATACGATGCAAGACTCCTGGTCTTACATTGAGAGACTCTATGGATGTTCTGAACTTTGAAAAATTAACTATGTGAGCCTTTGGATGAGTACATCAAAAGAGAAGTGTTGGTAGGACTTAATGGTTGTTCGAGGAGGCATCTTTGACGACGTGAAATGATGAAGCGGAATATAATATGTTCCATCGAGTCATGTGCTAAGAAATCAGTGGCAACTCTAGATGTGATGTGTGTTTCGGGGGCAAGGGTATGTAAGGATGCTTACCTATGTACCTTATACCTTAGTGATGCTCGGGCCTGCCTTAGGGAGGGCAGTACCAACGTGATGGTATGTGTCGAACATAGAATCCGATTGCGACGTACTATATCGTCGAGCTTCATGATGATCGTATGAGTTATCATACATCGATAGATATCTTAGTGGTGATGCGAGACCTTAGTGATGGTCACTGTGGTTGCTTGATTGTTATGTGGACTATGATTTCTATGTTTTCCTTGATTGTTGTGTGATTAGGATAGATGTCATGTGCTGTAGGTACAACTATATTAGAAATGATAGAACCCAGTCCGTTTCACAACATGTCAAATGGGTAAATTTAGTTTTCCCCTTATTTGGATCTTAATGGGCCTACGAAGTTTATTAAACAACATTAGATCTAATCAAGTTATTAAATAAAATCATATTTTATTTAAATAATTTCATATTTGTTAAATATCATATTAATTAATTTGATTGAATGGTTATTTGAATATATCATATCATATTCATAACATCACATGATAACATAAAAATATATGAGCATGTGTACAATTATACACACACACACATATGGATATTGGGATTTATATCCATTGTACATACATATATATATTTTACTTACATATGCATGCGACAAATTCTCATGCATATCGAGAATAAAATGCCTAAGTATATACATATGTTTAATTATACTATAATATATGTATATGTTTTGAATACACACATTAATAATACCATATATATACCGTTTAGACATACACACATGTATTGCCATTTATTTATTTGTATGTATGTATGTGTGTGTTTGAAACAAATATATAGTTAAATGAAAATATATATAACATAAATGATGGATTGGTACTAACAAAAAAAGAAATAAGTAAATACTAGATCTAGATCTACTCAAATGAGTGTCCAAAAGTAAAGAGGAGATTATAATATATTTAAATAATTCCACCTTTCACTTTTACAAGTTTCTAGTTAAATCTTGATCTAATCTCCGAAGGAAAGGTAATTATAGAATTATCCATAATCAAACTTTAGCATTAAAACGTGAAATCTGAAATAACACATAAATACATATAAACAAATTACCCTTAAAGCATTGCCATAATTAAGATTACAATAAGAATGGATTAATCACGATATTCCATACGTGTGTGTTTGTATATATGTAAATATAAGTCCAAAATTAATTTAAATTTAAATTTTCTAATATATTTGATTGAACAATGAAAACATAACATTATTTTATTTGAAATTAGAGTTAACTTAACCAAATTATATGATTCAGATATTTCACTATTTCAACAATATAAAGATGCTTCTATGAAATTCAGACATTTAAATATAAAATTCATTATTTTAAATAAATCAAATTTACAGAATATACATATGTATATTCATATTTTATTATAACTAAAACAAACAAGTATTAAAAATCTATTTCTCTTAAATATGTATATAAAGAATTTGTTTCATGTTTTATAAATGATATAAATAAATAATTTTTAATAAATTCTAATATGTGGAAATAGAATACTTTCATATACATGAATTTTGGGTCAAGGTTGAACATTACGAATGACTAATAAAAAATAGAATTTGAACATGAAATGATCTTGCCATTTTAACACTTTGATTTGCATAGTGTAATACCCCACCTTTATGCCCATATTATCCAAGAATATTACGAGTAATATTGTCAAGTAATACGGGGTATAAGACTGGATAGAAGCGACCATCCGTGTCTATTCCGTTGGGCTAACACTATCACGTCACCTTTTATCTTATAGCATAATATAAAGATGTGAATAGTCTTGGTACAAAGCAATAAACATGTTGGCTAATATAGAACATAATAATATATCACGTAATATACAACACATAATCACAGATCGCAGTGGAAATATATAACATAGACTATAACATATAACATAAAATGTGTCAACAAGAAGTGTACTAGATGCACATAATACATACATATAGACTACTATATGTCTCTAAAATATCTCAAAAAACGAGTCTACGTCTCATACAAAACACAATAATATACAAATAAGACTAGCATCCCAAAATATACTATATCACATAGTGTTAATGCCAAAAATGGATCAACACCTAAGAATAGGTTGTAGGGAACTTATGAGACCTAGATCTAGCAGATAGTAGTAATAATAAAAGAAAATCAACAGAAATAAGAAAGGGAGACACCAAATTTTATAGTGGTTCGACAATCTTTGGCCTACGTCTACTTTATAGCTTTGTTGCTTATAGTGTGATTGAGATTACATAGAATTTGAGAGATAATAAGCCACAAGTATAGAGGTTAGAATGATTCTAAGTCCTAGAATTGCCTAGAGTAGCTACCTTGGTGACTATGGTATAGAGGAAAAAGTAGAAGAAGAGACATAGCTTCTGTGAAGTGGTCACAGAAACAAGATCATTTCTTGGTTGCTCTATGGTTTGTATTTATAGGGTCAGCAGTTGTATTGAGCTAAGATAAGAGTTGTAGTATAGTCTAGACAGAGGCCTGAGATAGTGCATGAAGTCGTGAACCCATTTGAGTTAACACCACATGTCGGTACCGACCTCTTAAGTCGGTGCTGACATTTGTGGTTAAACCCAGATGGGTTGACTCTTTTTGCATGCTTCATCCTACATAATTGAGTTTTCCCATGCCATCTCCATAGATCATTGCTTGATATTAGTAATAGTTCCTTCATCACTTGGTTTATTCTGTTGTTCTGAGTGCTGTCTCATCAATTTTGGTAATCGGTTGTTCATGATCCTTTGATATCTCTTAGGCACATATGAAATAAGCAAAGAAGGGATCATGCAAAGTTTAAGGGAGAAATCTGAAAGCGTGTAAAGTCTCCCTACCGACCTCTTGAAGTTAGTACCGATGTCCCATGTTTGCTCCATTCTAGTTGAATTTTCTTTAAGGTGTTTCTATGCTCTATCTAGGCGTGCTTCCAAGACTCCAAGTCGTTTCTCTTTCATCTCGACATTCTAACTCATGTTGGTTTCTACTTGGTTAAAATCCCCGCTAACATTTGTTCCCCAGATTATGCTTTCGTTGAAAACAAAGTGTGCTCTAGAATAAGATAAGTCCTGGATTGCTATCTTGTGAATCCCAGTTGACTGCTTGATTGCCGTCTCGAGACATTGCTTTTATTTGGCTCTAACTGATCTATTTCTATTTGCTATCTGCTCTTAGTTTGAATTGGAATTCACTTCTTGATGATATCAGTATGATTTAGACATCGGAATTCGTGTGATGCACTATTTGGTTGAATAGGCTCAATGTGGAAAGTTTGGCTAGGATTAAACGAGATAAGACATGTCGGTACCGACTTCTCATGTCTGTACTGACATGGACACTTGGATAATTTTTTGAAAATTTCTTTTATAAGCCAATTTTGGGTTATTCTCCTACTTACTTGCTTATTCCTTTACATTGCTACCTACCGAGTTTCCAGGCGCCGAATTAAATTTCCAGCCCTAGCTTCCACCGCCATCGTCGGTTCCAGCTTCCAATATCGCTCGCTACCGCTCCTCTAGATTGATCGCCAACGACCAGGATAGCCGCCACCTTCAGATTTTCTCCTTAGAGTTCTTAACTCTAACCTCCTCTGAAACCCTAGGTGGAATCTTTCTTTGATTCAATTTGGAGGTAGGTGAAGGCAGATTTTGGAATAGGTATGATGGAAGCCTAGCCAATCTCAAATGGGATGGAAACAATCAAAATCATGTGAGTTTGCTTGGATATGAAGCTAAGAATTTAGGTTTCTCCCGATCAAGCGCATGCGATTTTAGAGAAAAGCTTGACATGTCTCTTATGATTGCTTTCCCTATGAAATTGACTAAATTCAACCATCAAATGGATTCCGATATGACGATGAATCCTGAGTTTGGGCATATCGGATGACCCTACCACTCCGCCTTTCTGTAATCGCACTTCCGACGATCCTGAAAATAAAGACTTTCCGCATCGCTCCGGACAACGGATCCATTATCGATCATTGATCGATAACGGGTAAGTATGAAAATATTATCTTAAAGGACAATGCAGATCATTTATTAAATGTGAACAAGCTATCTACACTGGGTTGTTCGTTCGCAGTACTCAGGGCACTGGACTCACTTCATGTAGAAAACACATTACATTTGCCCTGGTTAGCACTTGGAATTTAATTGTTCAACACATGTCGGCTTCCTTTGAATTCCAAGCATAGGTCACACGGGTATTTCTATTTCAAGTTAAATTTTACCTGACAGTGTTAAACACCAACTTCTACTATCTTAGAATGCCTCGACGATCAACCAACCACAAGTTTAGTGAGGGATCATTTACTCCTTCTGAGGGTGCATCCACTACTGCTCAGGTTTCACCATCTGTTCCAATTCGAACCAACCAACCTACAACCTTCGGATCTAAGAGCCGATAGTGCTGATGGATCCCGTTCTGCCCTCATTGCCTCTAAGGTTAATCATAACTGACCCTCCGAAATAGATACCCACCATTTTGATCGAGAAGATGCTCGGTAACATTTGCTTGCAACATGGCATCTCCACAGAAGATGTTCGCCTACCAGCAAGAAATGAATTCGCACATCATCCCCTACTTGGTTTCACTACTTGTAGCCGATATATATGCATCATTGATGCTTTCCCACCTTTTAATTCCTTCCTGAGGAGTTTCCTGGAAGAAATCAGGCTTGCACCGTTTCAGGTTCACCCGAATGGACTTGCCTTATTGAGTTGATTATATGTTCTATTCATGCGAAGATTTTAACGCCCTCCCTGATTCCATGAGCTTATATATCTGCTCAAGTTCAAAAGGAGAAAAGATTGTCCATCCTTTGTAATCACCGAGGCCTGGACTAGATGCAAGGTCATTGGGAAACTCCACAATAAACATTCCAAGTTCAAGAGAGAATACTACTTCGTAGGCTGTCCAGAAGGATTCAATCGATTCTGTTTAAAAGAAAGTGAGTTCCTCTCCATCAATTCCTCTTGATTTGGAATCTTTACATTCCAAACTTAATGTGTGTCTCGCATAGGTATTCCAAAGTGGGACAAAAGATCGGAGCACAAGAAGATGTTCGAAGACTTGAAAGCCGTTAGAATGAGCCACAATTTAGTTAAGTTCATTCTGACAAACGAGAACTTACAAGAATATGGACGGCTTACTCCGGGAAGAATAGCCGATACCGAAGCTTCGACAAAGAGCTGCTCCAGATCATGCACTCATTATAATGCCCCTTCTAATAGCTCCAACAAGGATACTCAAGAGAAAGAAGAGGAAGGTGCTTCCGGTGAGGAACACGGGGAAGGAACTGTTGATACAGAAGCTGATGAGCCTATGAGGAACGATAAGGAAGAAGCTGTTGAAACAGGGTCTAACGAGCCCATGCAAGATGACACCCTTGGTCATGTGGATGATATCGGTAGAATGCCCATGATCCCGAAGGAGGATGAGCCAGTTAAAAGGAGAGATGGGAAATAGCCAATAGTGGCTGAAGATGGGGAGATATAAGATGATGATGACGACATCGACTTTCACGACGCTAAGGAATAAGAATATGAATCTATAACATCCCCTATCTAGAGGCCCGAAGCTAAGCGCTACAGATGCTGCAGTCATCCATAGTATTAACTTTCGGTGACCAAATAGGTAATGTTAATGGTATCCATAATATCAGGAGCACATGAATATGAAACAAAATCACAGATTTCAAAAAGAACAACATCTTTGATTACATATCCAAAACATGTTCCATATTCAAATTACATAATCCCATTGCTTTCCTAGGTTCAGATAAAATATAGTTATTACATAAATACGCTAAGAGCGACATATGATGAAGTGATGGTGTCGAAACCATCCCTTCGAAAGCATTGGAGAAGCGATTGGGTATTAAAACAAAGTGTACCTTCCGAAATCATTGACATCGAAAGGTAGAAAAGCGGCAGCTAGGTGTTTCGTCCCTATTCGAAAGAATTTACTTAAAACAAAAGGCCAACCCATTCGAAACCTTTCCTTTGAAACAATTGACTCGGCTGAAGTCAACCAAGTCGAAAGCACCTCCTTCGAAAGAAAATGCAGGCGCATTGTCAATTTAAAACAAAGCATGCTTCGATCCCCTCGGAACCTTTTGGTTTCGACCCAGTACCTTTCCGCCTATATCCAATTCACTATGTACTAGGTATCTGATACCATGTGTATTGGTTTCGATGAAGTCGTAGGCGGAGGTAAGGAGTCGGAAGCCCGGTGTCGAAAGCATTGAAACAGGAAAAATCATGTTGATTTGACTTTTTAAATTAATCCTTTGTACCTAACCTGCCTTGTTTGTCAAATTATGATTGGTTGAAAATTTTCTTTTCTAAAAGTACTACCGATTTTCAGAAATACAATTTGAATTATTTACAAAATACCCCTTGTCCTTTTTATAAATTATAAAACATTTAAGTCCCATACCTTAAATAATTTTATATATCCATTACAACACTTAGGAAAATTCTACAAAAATTCCTGTAAATCATTTTTAATATGTTTTCCAATATATATAAATTTCAGGCCCTAAGCCATTACAATTTGGCCGTAATTAATTTTAAACCCAAATTAGCATTTTCTTCACTAGAAAATTCATATAAAATCCACATATATTCAAAAAATTATGAAAATTGAGTCCCATTTCTAAATAATCATTTCTAATCTAAATCCAAATTCATAAGGCAATTGGATGTCATATAATAGGGTTTTCATATCAAAACGTATCACAAAATCTGTGTGAATTAGCATGAATCATCAACAACATATAGATATGCATTTTATCATCCAAAACATGGCAAAACAATTGCAAATAATTTGGATTTCATACTAAAAACTGAAAACCATTAAAAACTTGAGATGTAGTCATTATTCACCTTAGCTTTTTGATTAAGGAGTTGAGATTTGAGAATGAATTTGATTGCTTAATCTTCCTTCCTTTAATTTCTTTATCTTTCTCTTGTTTTTCCTTTAATGGTGGCCGGCCTCAATCGTTTTTGTTTGTAGAAAATGAACGTGTGAATTGAATGAGTGTAAGGGGTTAGGGTATAATGATGTGTCCTTTCCTATTTTTCCCTCACCTATTTCCCTCTCTTATTTTAAGCTCAAATCCGCCCTTAATTCATTTGTTAACATGGCACGGCTACCCTTTTTAATAACAAATCTCAATCCCCTAATCATTACATTATTTTATTTAATTTAACTAATTAAATATCATAAATAATATTACCAAAAATTTGGGTCGTTACATACTCCCCTCCTTAAAGAATTTCATCCTCGAAATTACGATAAGGTACACAACAAATCATTCAAAGAGGTAAAACATACCATTAAACAAATCAGGATAAGCATCTCTCATCTTATTCTCAGTCTCCTAAGTACAGTCTCTCTCATCCTCACTCTATTGGACTTTAACTAATCTGACTGTCTTGTTCCTTAGCCTCTTCTCATCTCTTGCGACTATGCGAATCGACTTCCTAACTATAGTCAAATTCGGCTCTACGACTAAGTCATCTAACAGAGTCGGTGATATAGTAGTCTCCGGATCTCGAATACACCTCCTTAGATGAGAAACATGGAAAACATCGTGGACTCCTACCAAAATACTCGGTAATTCTACTATATACGCGAGTTTCCCGATCCTCTCAATAATAGGAAATGGTTCAATGAACCTCGGTGCCAACTTCCCTGATTTTCCAAATCGAATCACATCCTTCATCGGCGACACCTTAATGAAAACATGCTCTCCAACAGAAAACTCTAAGTCTTTCCGTCTTTTATCCACATAACTCTTTTGCCTAGATTGAGCTTCCTTTATTCTAGCACGAATCAACTCAACCTTTTCTACGGCTTCTCTAACCAAATCCGGACCAAGAACCAACCTATCCCCGGTTTCTAACCAACAAACTGGAGATTTGCATGGCCTTTCATACAAATCTTCAAATGGTGCCATCCTTATACTAGCCTGATAACTGTTGTTATATGAAAACTCAACTAGATGCAAATGGTCTTCCCATGATCCCCCAAAATCTAGCACATAAGCTCGTAACAAATCCTCCAAGACTTTGTTAACTCTCTCCGTTTTCCCATCAGTCTGTGGATGGTAAGCGGTACTCATCTTGAGCATTGCATATAAGGTATCCTGTAGATTCTTCCAGAACTCTCTAGTGAATAAATAATCTCTATCACTCACTATACTACTAGGAATTTCGTGCAGTCTAACTACATTCTTCATAAACAATTTCGCTAACACAGTTGCTATTCTGGTTGACTTAATTGGAATGAAATGGGCACTCTTGGTCAACCTATCCACATTGACCCATATGCTTTCATTTCCTCTATTAGACCTTAGCAACCCGTCAATGAAATCCATAGAAATATAATCCCACTTCCACACTAGAATGTCCAAAGGCTGAAGCAACCCACTTGGCTTCTGATGTTCAACATTTACCCATTGGCAGTTCAGACACTGCTTCACCCATAAGCCTACATCCCTCTTCATACCTTCCCTGAAGAAACTTCTCTTCATGTCCCGATACATCTTAGTTCCTCCTGGATGAATAGTGAGCTTCGAACGATGGCATTCCTTCAAAACTTCCTTCCTAATGATTCTCACATTCGAAGTACACAATTTTCCTTTCTTTCTCAACCACCCATTCTGGTCAAGACTAAAATTCTTTAAGTCATCGCTCTCCATTCCATCTCTCAACTTTCTGATTCGTTCAGGCTACATTGGATCCTCTAGCTGTTTAGAAGCAACCTTTTCGGTCATAACTGGTTGAACTTCCAAACATGATAACAAAGCAGTTTCTGTACTTGAACTACTCTTAGTTCTCCACTATACTCTGCAAGTTGCAAATGCTTCAAAATCTTTCCACTCAACTATCATCGCTAACACCACATTCTAATGTTTTCCGCTAAGTGCATCTGCAACATTGTTGCCTTCCTTGGTGTGTACTCAATACCGAAATCATAAGCACCTAAGAACTCTAACCACCTATGTTGTCTCATGTTCAGCTCCTTCTGAGAGAACAAATACTTAAACGACTTAGGTCCATATACAACTTAAATCTTTCTCCCAAAAGATAATGTCTCCACACCTTCGGCGCAAAAATCACCGCAGCTAACTCCAAGTCATGGGTTGGGTATCTAACTTCATGAGTTCTAAGCTGTCGAGAAGCATAGGCAATTACTTTAACCCTCTGCATTAACACAACTCCTAACCTGGTCCCACATGCATCCGTGTACACCAAATCCTGATTCCCCTCTGGAACAACCAACACAGGTGCATTATTCAATAAGTGTTTAAGCTTCTGGAATGCCTCCTCACACTTATTGGTCCAAACGAACTTCACATCATTTCGAGTTAGCTTAGTCATTGGTGCCGCTATCCGCGAAAATTCCTTAATAAACCTCCAATAGTAACCAACCAACCCCAGAAAATTTCTTATCTCAGTCACCGTTTCTGGTCTCTTCCAACTATTCATGGTCTTGATCTTAGCTGGATCCATTGATAACCCATTCTCTGAAACTACAAGGCTAAAAAATTTCACTTCCTTCTTTCAGAAATGAAAATTCGAGAACTTCGCCTTCAGCTGATGCTGCCTCAACATTTCAAGCACAACTCTAAGATGAACTTCATGCTCTCTTTCATCCTTAGAGTACACCAAAATATCATTTATGAAAACCAGTACGTACTTATCCAGGTACTCTCGGAAAATCCGGTTCATCAAATCTACAAAGAAAGCTGGCGCATTAGTCAGTCCAAACAACATCACTAACCATTCGTACGATCCATATTTGGTTCTAAACACCGTCAAAGGAATACTATCCTCTACCACTCTAAGCTGATGGAAACCTGTTGCTAAATCCAATTGTGAAAATATCTTGGCTCCACTCAACTGATCGAACAAATCATCAATCCTAGGCAACAGATATCAATTCTTTATCTTTTCTCATTTAACTTACGATAATCGATACATAACCTTAACGATCCGTCCGGTTTCTTAGCAAACACTACGACTGCTTCCCAAGGTGAACTACTAGGTCTGATAAAATTCTTGCCTTCCAAATCCACCAACTGTACCTTGAGCTCCCTCATTTCGGTGGGTGTCATCCTGCTTGGCGATCTAATCACTGGTTCTGCTCCAAGCACCAAATCTATCCGAAACTCAATGGATCGTTTCAGTGGAAATCCTACTACGGGTTCAAAAATATCCACGAATTCTCTAACCACATAAACTCGATTCAGCTCGTCTTCTATCTCCACATACCCAACAAAGCATTCACCTCACAACTAGGGTTTTCTACGGTATATACAATCCGCTCCCTATAGTCTGGGTGTCTAAGCGATATTTTCCCATCATGGCAAAATATCCCAGCATCGTACTTACTTAACCAATCCATACCCAAAATAATTTTGAACCCTACGAAATCAAACACATGAAAACTACAAACAAAAGTATTACCTAACAAGTCAAACTTTAGGTGGTCACATCTCATCCTAAGTGTTGCATACCCTCCTATCGGATTTGCAACCCTTAAGGGAGTAACTAGGTATGAGGGTTCTAGGTTAAGCTTATCTGCCAAACAACGAGATATAAAAGAATGCGATGCACCAGTATCAAATAGAACAATAACTGCCATACCAAGAATAATAAGGTTACCTCCCAACACTACTTTCCCTTTTTCCCCTGCCGTGGGTCTCGGGGTAGCTGGTTCCAATGCATATACTTTGCCCTTCCCATCCTTAGCGGTCTCCTTGCATTAGCTCTTGTAGTGACCTATCTGATCGTAGTTGAAGCATTTGATATTCTTCTTCTCGGTCACCTTCTTTGCCTCTCTAGAACGACATTCATTCGCAAAATGCCCTTTCTTATCACACTTAAAACAGACAACTTATGACTTTTCCTTCTTCACGGCTCTACCCTTCTAGGCCACCTTCATAGGAAAGAACTTCCTTTTCTGGCTCTGCCTTACCTGGACCTCCTTCGCCTTATTCTTCTCCATAGAAGCAATCATTTCCTCATGTCTTAAAGCCATCTCTACTACAACATCACAAGGATCCCTGATATGAGGTAATGTAGCCCTGGCCAATTTAGGTTTCAACCCCATAATGAACTTCTCGTTTCTATTAATCACGGCGTCCACAGTGCCATAACCATATCTTGCCAACTCCTCAAACCTTATAGCATACTCTAACACTGTCATCTCTCCTCGCTCTAACTCGAAAAAATTTTTGAGCAAGGTAGACTTCGCCATCACAGACATGAATCTTTCCTCAAACCTCCTCTTAAACTTAGCCCATGTCATCGTTCCTTCGTCCACTCCAATCGTCACACTATTCCCCCAGTATAAAGCTACTCCTTGAAGTTGTCTCAAAGCGAACCTTCTTTTCTGCTCATCTCTGAGCCCTAAATCTGCAAAAATCCTCCCACAATGCAGCAACCAGTTCTCCACTTCTATGGCATCTTCAGTCCCAGTGAATGGTTTTCCTCCAAACCTAGCACAGTCCCTACTCAAAGCAGCGTAATTGTTAACTACTCGAGCTTTCTGGAATCCTCCTCCAACTACTCCAGCAGCAACCCCCGCTTGTATCATATTCACGAAAAACTGATACATGGCTCCCATGCCAACTTGCGGGACTTCAGCACCAATATTTCCAACTTGTGGCTGACCTTGGTTCCTTCTAGTATTAGGTTTGGCACTTCCATTTGCAGTGGTGCCTCCTCCTCCAACATTATCTCTTCGAGAATCCATATCTGCATTCGAACCTTCGTGAGATAAGGAAAAATAACCTAATAGAGATAGGAGACTAGAGATAAAGCGCATACTTATATATAGCAAATACAAGTACGTTACTATAATGTTATCCCTTACCCCAATCTTATTGCTAATTCCTTAGGATTATATTTTCAAAAATCATATTTTTAGTTAAAGTTTTTCATAAACCTATGCTCTGATACCAAGTTGTAACATCCTCTATCTGGAGGCCTGAAGCTAAGCGCTACAGATGCTGTAATCATCCATAGTATTAACTTCCGGTGACCAAATACGGTAATGTTAATGGTATCCATAATATCAGGAGCACATGAATATGAAACAAAACCACAGATTTCAAAAAGAAAAACATCTTTGATTACATATCCAAAACATGTTCCATATTCAAATTACATAATCCCATTGCTTTCCCAGGTTCAGATAAAATATAGTTATTACATAAATACGCCAAGAGCGACATATGATGATGCCCCTTTGGTTGAACAGATTACTATATACACAACATAGCGGAATCAATCCAAAATAAAACAGCAACTCCTAATTAGCTATCCGTTAGCCACCTGCTCGTCACCGAAAGCTTTATTCACCAACCTACTAAAACTTGTAAACCTCAACCCTCAGCCTACTCAAATCAGTTTTGAGCACCCGAGAGTTTAAGGGGAAACATAAACTTCAAGTCAGACATAAAGCCTGGTGTGAATAATAGTATACATCTCGGTTATTTGATATTAAATGAGACCACGCCACTTAGCGGAATGGGTTTCCCCTCATTATTATCCTTTTAAAACATATCTTTTGCAAATTATAATCCTGCAACCAAAATTGGTTAAACATGTAAAGAAATATCATGTATATATACGTATCAGTTATCAAATGGACTATCTGTCCGTATACTGTAGTTTTGCTTGGTTAACCACTAACCCTTAGCTGACTCGGGCCTACTAGAAAATCTAACATCTGTTAGATACTCCTCTTCTGGACCATCTGTCCTTATTTACTTCTCCAGGTCTAACTGATCCTAATAGTTTTACGGGCTAACCAATAACTTGTCTTTCCTTTTTAGATTCCTTTCTGTGTGTAATATAATTTTAGTCTACATGTGACAAAGCCCTACACACTGGAATTTTTGGACCTATTTTAGCTAGGGGCTACTAGCTAAAGCATAGGGTGCGACCCCATACTAGTCCCATATGGTATTCTAATATCTAAGTCATTTTACTTAGGGTTATCTACCCATAAAATTTTCCTTGAAAACTTTTTCTTTCAAATTGACTTAAACCTTTAAATCATTCTTTAAATAAGGAAATTATTTATATATACTCTTTGCTTTACTCAAATCACCTTGCCATGTTACATATTCTTTACACAAAATCTTGCTGATGAAAAAGTTTAAACTTTCTAAAGTACCCCTTTCAAAACCTTTGAAAGTATTTCTTTCGAAACCATTGGAAAACCTTTACTTTTAGACCTTTCATAAACATCGGGGAACCACCCGTTAGAAACCATTCTTTAAAACCCTTCGAGAGCATTAAAACCTCAAGCCTTTCGAAAACATTTGGGTTCAATTTATAACATATGGAAACACCGTTCGAAACCATTAAAACTATCTGTTTCGAAACAATTTGGGTTCTACCTTTTTTTAGAGTAAAAGAGTCATTAAAACATTTAAGGCAAAAGCATCCCTTTCGAAAGCATTCCCAAGTAAAGAAGTGATGGTGTTGAAACCATCCCTTCAAAAGCATTGGAGAAGCAGTTGGGTTTTAAAACAAAGTGTACCTTTCGAAACCATTGACATCGAAAGGTAGAAAAGTGGCAGCTAGAGTTTGACCCCATTCGAAAGCATTTACTTAAAACAAAAGGCGCAACCCATTCGAAACCTTTCCTTTGAAACATTTGACTCGGCCGAAAGCCAACCAAGTCGAAAGCACCTCCTTTGAAAGCAAAAGCAGGCACATTGTCAATTTAAAACAAAGCATGCTTCAATCCCCTCAGAACCTTTTGGTTTCGACCCAGTACCTTTCCGCCTATATCCAATTCACTAAGTACTAGGTATCTAATACCATGTGTATTGGTTTCGATGGAGTCGGAGGCAGAGGTAAGGAGTCGGAAGCCTAGTACCGAAAGCATTGAAACAGGAAAAAGCATGTTGATTTGACTTTTTAAATTAATCCTTTGTACATAACTTGCCTTGTTTGTCAAACTATGATTGGTTGCAATTTTTTTTCTAAAAGTACTTCCGATTTTCAGATATACAATTTGAGTTATTTACAAAATACCCCTTCTCCTTTTTATAAATATATAAAACATTTAAGTCGCATACCTTAAATAATTTTATATATCCATTGAACACTTAGGAAAATTCTACAAAAATTCTTGTAAGTTATTTTTAATATGTTTTCCAATATATATAAATTTCAAACCCTAAGTTAATATAATTTGTCCGTAATTAATTTTAAACCCAAAATAGCATTTTCTTAACTAGAAAATTCATATAAAATCCACATAAATTCATAAAATTATGAAAATTGAAACCCTTTTCTAAATTATCATTTCTAATCTAAATCCAAATTTGCAAGGCAATTGGATGTCATATAATAGGGTTTTCATATCAAAACATATCACAAAATCTATGTGAATTAGCATGAATCATCAACAACATATAGATATACATTTTATCATCCAAAACATGGCAAAACAATTGCAAATAATTCGGATTTCATACTAAAAACTGAAAACCATTAAAACTTGAGATGTAGTCATTATTCATCTTAGCATTTTGATTAAGGAGTTGATATTTGAGACTGAATTTGATTGCTTAATCTTCCTTCCGTTAATTTCTTTATCTTCCTCTTTTTTTTACTTTAATGGTGGCCGACCTCAATGGTTTTTGTTTGTAGAAAATGAACGTGTGAAGTGAATGAGTGTAAGGGTTTAGGGTATAAGGATGTGTCCTTTCCTATTTTGCCCTCACCTATTTCCCTCTCTTATTTTAAGCTCAAATCCGCCCTTAATCCATTTGTTAACATGACACGACTACCTTTTTAATAACAAATCTTAATCCCCTAATCGTTACATTATTTTATTTAATTTAACTAATTAAATACCCTAAATAATGTTACCAAAAATTAGGGTCATTACAGAATCCTTCGGTGAATCAACGGGGATGAGCACCAACCTTTCTAATATTCCTTCTCTGAGTCTGTTGACCACTGAGGCATTAAGCCCCAAGCTCCCGATCTCCCCTCCTCTTAGGAAAAATGCTATTGAAACTCCATAATCTATTGGCGGTTAAGCTACTACAACTCCCATCGGAGATATGTCGACTTCTGACTTTCTAAGAGACATTTTAATTCATGTGAATGAATTCGGGGATATCTCAATTAGCGAGATGTTGAACGAGATCGGCTCACAGATCGACATCTCTTCTAGCGCTTTTATGAGCGAAGGTGGAAAGAGTCCAACCCTTAGATCATGCTGATATGGTTAGTATAATACATAGGGGGCCATCGAAACTACATTCACTTTAGAGACACAGACATGGACACAAATTTCTACATCGAGTCAACTTTCCTATCCAAAGTGTTAACTCTACTTTCCCTGTTGTTACAAGTTCCATGGGTCATGGACTGTACCACCAACTTCGTTAAAACCCTGGCTCATACAAGGATCAAACTTCGGATCCTTCCCATCGCTCTTATCGCGAAGCGGATGCGGAGAGGAGGAAGAGAAAAGAGGAGGAGGCTCGCCACTTAGAAAGAGAGGGGAGATAAAAGATAAAGGTACGATGAGGGTAGTGCTCCCGATTATGTACACAAGCGCCACAGAGACTCTCATGAATGCCATGAGGCTATCCATTGCTCCCCCTCGCATCAATGCTCAGACATACTTAGTATAGGAAGTCCCTTTATCCCGAGTCATAACTACTGCAGCTGCCCCCGGTTCTTCTAGCCAAAGGGAGAAGTTTGTACTCTCGCCTGGTCCACTCATGCTCTAGGCTGCGTACCCGAATTTATTCTTAAAGGGTGTTAAGTTCGACAAGAACATCAAGCCCACCAATAATACCACTTTCTTGCACAATCTAGAGATAGTCCACGAGGACTTAGAAGCTGGTTTTGATTGGAAGCATCTTCTAGGAAAGGTCGCTGATCAACTTCTTGTTCCCAAAGTGTGAACGAAATCCTAAAGCCTAAACAGATATGACTGACCATCTGTCGGCCAACTCCAGATTCCCGGAGTGCGAACTGGAGTATAAACATCAAAACAGGTGTGACCCACCACCCACAAAACAACTTAAGTCCTCAGAGTGTGGACATAATCCTAAAAGATCAAATGGGTGTGATTGACCACCCATCAACTAACTCCAGATTCCCAGAGTGTGAACTGGAGTATAAGCATCAACTAAATCCAGATTCCCAGAGTGCGAACTGAAGTATACCCATCAACTAACTCTGGTCTTGAGAGCACGGGCTGGAGTATAAACACCAAATGGGTGTGACTGACCACCAATCAACCAACTCCAATCCTCAAAGCATGGATTGTAATATACATACCAGAAGGGATGCGATTCGACTGTCCATCTATCAACTCTGATTCCTCAGCAAGTTCTGTAGTACAAAAAGCGGATGTGGTTCGACCGTCTGCTTTCCAACTCTTCCCCTGACATGGGGGCACACTTATCATAAAAAATTCGATGCAATCCGACCATCTAGCACTAAGCGGGCACGACACGACCGACCATGCATCAATCCTTGTCCCCGGCACGGGACCCATAACATAATTTTATAGGGTTGCACTCCAACCCTACAAGACAAATTTCTTCCTTGATTCGACAGGGAGACGCAGATTCGCAAAACGGACCTAGCTGAACATCCTATTCTAAATGGATGTGACTACCCATCCTGCCGCAAATGAACATAACACGACCGTTCATCCGCTAACTCACGCCTATGAGTTGACGGGTTGTGCGTGCAACATGGACGGATGTGACCCAACCATCCGCCAATCAATTCCTTCTTACAGTTTAGTGGGAGAAGCATTAAATTAAAGTTGCTATAATGTGACCGACCACACTTTTACTTTTGCCCTTGACTGGGGGCAGAGGAATTGACCGAGGAAAATGCGGTCCGACCATTTTCTACAAAAAAATCTTAGTCCCCAGGGTGTGGACAAGGGTATACACATCAAATAGATGTGATGAATGGCCCTTAAGCTGACTCTGATCCCAGAGTGCGACTACAAGCATAGACAGACAAATGAATGTGCTTCGACCGTTCATTCACCAACTCTGACCTAAACTCGACAGGAGGAGTATAAACTCACTACAGATGCAATTTAACCATCCACAAACTCACTCTGCTAACCCAAAACTGGGGGCAGAGGAATAAATCACTGAAAGAAGAGAAAGGTGACTCGCTACATCTCCAGCTTAGCGTCCTTTACAACTTAAGGCAACGACAACAAGGAGGCCTTAATGCTAACCAATCAAAATGATGCCTGAAGTTACGGGAACCAATTATATCGTACCACCTGATCGACGGGCAATATCGGTCTGCACCTTTCATATCATACCATTGGATCAACAGGAAATGAGGTTCGAGCATTCTACATCGTGTCGTTGAATCGACGGTCAATATCGATCCTCTTCGATTACAAATCGATGTGACCCGAACGTCCATCGAATACCTTTGTGACCAACAGAGCATAGATAGAAGAATAAACCACAAATGAGTGTGACTTGACCATTCGTCCTCCATCGCCTTCCTTCGGTCTGTCAGGAAGAGCATGAGACTAGATGAGCATGACATGAATGCATTTGAGCTGACTTTATCCCAAGATCTAACGGGAGAACGTAAATCGAAATGGACGTGGTTGATCGCCCAACTCTAAAAGAATGCAATGCAACCTATCATTCTTTGACTCTTACCACGATCCGACTAAACGAGCAATTCACAACAAGTGCAACCTAAATGTCCGTGCCCCGATTCTTACCCTAGATTCGACAAGTGAAGCATCAATCCTGCATTGGATCCGACTGGATGATTCACTCTTCAGTTTTTGCCCAGAGTATGGCGACATAAGCAGCGAAGTAAATGTGATTGACCTTCCAAAACTTAGCTCATGTTCGGATGTCGGTGAAGCAACGAAGTATTCTTCCTAGAGGAAAGAACTAGAACATATTACAGGATAGGCACGACTCGGCCCTCCATCGGTTAACCCGATCCCATGGTTCAATAGGATAGAATAGAAAATTAAATCGGACATTATATACCTTGCCACTTGTCGAGATATTCCCCAGACTTAGGGGCACGCATGAGAAATAAGATGAATATAATTTGATAGTTTATCAAACAACTCTGGCTCTTACAACATGGACTACAGTATAAATACAACAGAAGCCAGGCTCGACCATTCGCACAATACGTCCATCAACCCAAGACTGGGGGCAAAAGAGTGATTATCCAAGAGTTGACTATGACAACTCGATCCTATGACCCATGCCTTATATTCATAACAACTTAGGGTTACGGCCGAAAGGATGCCTAGGGATAGAATCATCGGATTGATGCCCGGACTTATGGCAGCTTATCATTATTCCGACCCTTACAACGAGCAATGGATCGCGAGTACATTGAATGAAAAGCGCATCATTCAGAAACACAAGAAGATTTAATCTCAAAGCTGGAGCCAGCTACATAGCAGCATGCAGTATAAGGCTAAGTTATACTAATCCTTTGATTCAACATCCCTACAAGCCTGATCATTTACCATTGCAAATAAGCACATGAAGCACCTACAACCCATCACGAGTATTGTAGATCAGATCACAACTCAGCGCAATGATGATGAAAGAGTTAACTGCTTTGCTCCAGGTGAATTTGATATGTTCGCTTGGACTTAATCTCATGTATATATGTGGACTATCACCAGCCATGAAGAACCTTGCATTAAATGTCGACCCGAGGCATGTATCAGTGAACAAAAATGATGCGACGTGGATCCGGAGAGATCTGTTGCACTTAAAGAGGAGGCGAATTTTCTCAAAACCAGTGGGTTTATCCACGATGCCCTCTAACCAAAATGAGTATCCAATCCTTTACTTATAAGAAAAACAAACAGTGAGTGGAGGACATATGTCAACTACTCAGATTTGCATGGGGTATGACAAAGCACAGCTATCCACTTCCAATGATCAACCAACTGATGGACTCGACCATCAGTTATGAATTACTCACATCCATGGATGCAGATACAATCGGATACTGAAGCATGTCCCAGACCAGGAATACAACTGTTGACCAGGGCCTATAGTGCTATGCTGCAATCTCTGGATTCAAACTTGAGAATGCTTATGCTACTTACCAAACGATGATTAACAGATCATTCAAAAATCAGATCGGCCGATCGATGAAAGTATATGTGGTTAATATGCTCATGAGATCACGACCATCAAACGACCACATCGATGACTTGGCAAAGATATTCAGTGCTCTCCAACAACTGTAGAATGAAACTTGATCCTTTGAAATGCTCTTTCGGCATTGTGTAAGAATAAATTCTCGGGTTCCGTCATCAATTCTCATGGGATTAAGGCTAATGTCATAAAATTCCGAAGATTAGAGTCATCCATGTACCGAGGAAACCAAGCAGGTACAGAGCTAAGTCGAAAGATTACCATCCTATGCTGATTCAACTCTAAGGCCATCTACAAGTGTATTCTCTTCTTCAACCTTACCAAGAGTGGGAAGAGAACTTTTGAATGGACTAACAACTGCGTTGATGCAATTCTAACTTTGACAGATCTCTTAGAGAATTTTATCCAAGCTGTTGGATCGTGAAGATTTATACATCAATTGGGACGTGTCAACGCACGCCATAACCATCACATTGCTATGTGAAGAGAAACGAATCCAAAGATCAGTATATGATGAAAGCTAGCTATTGGCAACCTCGCCCCTTAACGTCTATATCGACCAGCCGTTACAATAGGTCCTATAGCAACCTTAGATGTTTAGAAGGTTACTCAAATGGAATATCGACCAAAGCCAATTTGATATCACTTATCTCCCTCACAGAGCTATCCATGGCCAAACATTAACATACTTCATATCTGAATTCACTGCATTAGATGACTATCCGAAGAACAGTGGAGAACCGTCTAACCGATGGAGAACGTACACAGATGGAACTTCCAATAATCGGCTTTCTAACGTCGAAGTTGTGTTAATGACTCCCGAGGAACCATCGATCTGCTACGCTTTAAATCTCAACTTCCCTGCAACAAATAAGAAGCTAAGTATGAAGCCTTGGTCGCCACGCTCAAACTTGCAAGAAAACTAGGAGTGGAAACTTTACATGTTGTTATCCCAACTTTTGGCAAAGTCGAGATACCCAAAGATTAACTGAAAATCAATGATTATTAGTCATGAACATCGATTGTGCATCGCAGGTTCACCATGGATATCGATGAATTTCGTCCGAGTCCGGATCGGGCTGCAATTGATAAGACATGTCAAGCAAGGCCAGATGAAACAACGTTCCAAATTTCGAGTCAATCCGAGTTCGTATGCTCAAAATACGAAGGTTGCAAGGTTAAGGAAATATGTTGTTCATTGTATTCGAATCGACCAAGATTCGAATCCATCACCATGAAGGCCTTCGAATCGACAGAGCACGACCCCACTTCGAATCCATTGGTGAAGCTCGTGTTCGAATCCATTACCTCCGTATCGATCAGAAGGAGCAAAGCTTCGCCTCCGTCAACTTCGAATCCATCAGGCCTACGTTGCTTCGAATCGATTGAAGGCATCTTTACTTCGACTCCATTACCTCCGAATCCATGCAGGGATAGAAACTTGGACTCCAGCATCTTCGAACCCCCACATTGAGATAACTTCGAATCGATCCGCAATGGCATATCTGGATCGATTCGACCAAGCACCAATTCCATCGATTCGAAGAAACGTGTCTTCGAATCGATTGCCTTGAATCTACCAAGTCCACCTAGCTGAAACCACGGGTTTGACTCAGTAAAACTCGGAGAAAAAGGAGGGTTGACCCGAAGCACGCGCACCACGTCATTGCCTTCACGTGCAAGGAGATGGAGTCGACCCTATGGATTCGAAGGTATCGATACGAACGACTCCAGGAAGCGAAAAACACCATATTGAATCGATCATAACTCAAGTTCTATAAATCCAAACGCCATGAAATTTTCACAGAAGCTTAAACACATGATGAAGAATGACCACACCAAATTTCAGCTTGATTGGACAATTTCTTGATCGATTCGAACCAAGGGTCGAATCGATCCCAAAGTGGGCTCGGAACTCCAGATTTCGGCCATGTGGGCCCCCTGACGTACCATAACTGGTCTCCCCTCAGTTTAGGCGAATTATAAGCCTCCTACACCTATAAATAGACCCCCTGGTCATTCAGAAAAGGGGTCGGACAATTTTGAGAGCTAAAGAGCGCCCAGATTCTGCCAGATTTACTCCAGATCACCATTGCTGCCTTAGATTCAGAATTAGTTCAGCAAATCAGATGTAATACAACATACGAAATTGTAATCTTCAAGCATCGAGCAATAAAATCATAAAAACCTTGAAGTGGACGTAGGCCGGAGACAGCCGAACCACTATAAATTGTGTGTCAGTGTTCATTATTTCTTGATTGTTGCTTGTTACTTGCTTAGATCTGTAATTTGTGTGTGAATACTGTCGATTCGTATTCATACGCTAGTGCTTTCACTACACTTGGGGTTTGTGACCATTTTTGGCGCAAACACTTTGGTGCTTTCACTGAGAAGAACTAGCACCCGCTACACCAAATTCAAAATTTAGATTTGGAATTTTAAGGATTCAGATTTGACTCTACAATGACTCGACAAACTAGACAAAGAACTGAGAGGAGCCAACAGGTAGGAAGTCAAGAGGCATCCTCTGGCGCTGGAGAAGGACAAGCTTCGATCTACATTACTAGAGATGAGATGGAAGCGATGAATAACTTAATGCAGGAGAGAATGATGAAAAGCCAACAAGAGATGCTGCAGAATTTCTTTGAACAGATGAGAGCTGCGGGAGCACAGAACCTTGGACCAGCTACAGCGGCTGTGAATGTGGAACAAGGAGCTAGGGCTATGGAACCCAACGGAGGACAAAATGCAGAACCAGAAGGCAATCAACAAGGGCTTGGGGGCAGGCCCGCAGGATCCAACGTAGAAGTACCTTTGGAAGGAGCTCAACCGGCTAGGGCCAACACAAATGCTAACGAGCCACCCGAAGAGTACGTACCAGAATTCCCTACAAGACTCGGAGGGCAAGACAGAGACATGACAAGGGGGCAACCCCTAGATGGAGATGAAAGAATGATCGGCCTAGTGATACGACTCATGAGAGGAGGGTTTTCAGGAGGAGGATTGGAAGAAGTTAGTCGGAGTCCGTTCACTCCGAATATCAGGAATGCAAGGAACCCTCCGAAGTTCAAACTACCAACGCTGAATCCTTATGACGGAAAGTCAGACCCGACCATGCATATCACCAGATATATCAGACACATGGAAGTGCTGGGAGCATCCGAGGAAGTGATGGCACGATGTTTCCCCTTATTCTTATCAGATTTGGCTGCGCTTTGGTTTAGGCAGCTAGAAACCGGATCAATCAGGACATGGGGCGAGCTTGTGGATTGCTTCATGAAGCAGTTTAGGGTTCACGTGACGCGACCTAAGAGCGTGATGACTTTGGCATCAATAAAACAAAGGACCGGAGAGTCCATAAAAGATTTTTTGTTACGATTTAATGCAACGGTGACTTCTGTAGATCGCCCGGACCCATCGATGATTTTGATGGCGGCAGTGGCAGGAGTTGGAGAAGGCACCGAATTCAAAGACTCTTTGACTAAAGATCCACCGCAAGATCTTGGAGAGTTTTTCCATGAAGCTGAAAAATTCATTCGATTAGAGGAATCACGAGCCGAGAGGCAGGAAATAAATGTTGCACAAGGCGAAGGAACCGCCAGGGAACAGTCCAGGGCAGACAAAGGAAAGAGAAAGCAGGATGACGCACATGATGGTCCTGATAAACGGAAGAAATTCCGAGAGCCCAGATTCAGACAATACACAGACTTGGTGGCAGGACTGGAACGAATTTACACCGAAACTCGGGGGCAACTCCCCTATCGAAAACCACCCAGGAGAGATCCCACGGAGCGGGAACGTAAGACTGGAAAGTACTGCCTATTCCATGAGCTGGATGGGCACACTACCGATGAATGCCGCTACCTGAAGGATGAGGTAGAAGAACATGCCAGGAGTGGTAGATTGCCGCAGTATGTCAGAGAACGTACGACGGCGGTTAGACCCGAACAACTACCGCATCAACCAAACAGGAATGATCCTGGATCGGGATCACGACTCGTCATCAACTGATTGTGATGGCAAGGGCCAAGTTCAAGATTTGGACTCTGGTCGATTAGTTTTCTTAGATTTGATTTCCAAAATAAAACGGCTATCCCACTTACTCATGTACGGGAACCGGAGAGATCCCTAGGCATGCTCTGAGATGGAAATAGACCGCTCCGCCCGAAGAGGCATTATCTTGTTTTTCCTGGTGTTTGAGATTGAACATTTAGGATTTGAATTTAATAAAGAAACACTTTAAAATAAACCTTTGACCGGAGAGTTAAAGGATGAACATTAAATATCAATATAAACATGATCGCTTTACGACCTTACCCGGAGAGGCGGGGTCCGGAGTGCAAGAAGTGAGTTGCTTCGCCGGAGAGCGACAGGATCGACTCACTTAAGCATCGTTTCCCATTCACCGGAGAGTGATTGGATCGGGATTCGATAAGAGCCCGGAGAGGCTGTGATCGACCGACGATTCAGGTCATGACATCGCTTAATGTTCAGATACACTGAACCGGAGTGCAGGAGGTGAGTCGCTTCGCCGGAGAGCGACAGGATTGACTCACTTAACGTTTTTTCCCCTTCACCGGAGAGTGACAGGATGGGATCCAGTAAGAGCCCAGAGAGGCTACGATCGGTCCAGAATGACCAAGACATCGCTATACGCCCTAGCTGGGGCCAGAGTGCAAGGGATAGAAAGCAACGCCGGAGTGCAATAGGATCTTTCTATTCAATCGCTAAATCTAGAATGGGTTTGACAAGGGTCCGGAGCGACCATCAATAGTACGGAGAGACCGTAGAATTTCATTCTTAACTTCCACTGGAAAAAATTGATAACAATTCGGCTTCGAACAGCCATGGACTTGATTGGAAATGCTATAAGCTATGAGTAAAACATGAACTCACTGCATCCAACTTAAGATTGATCAAAACATGCCTTTTACCAAAAAGGCATGTTTTGGGGGGCAAAATGTTATCCCAACTTTTGGCAAAGTCGAGATACCCAAAGATTAACTGAAAATCAATGATTATTAGTCATGAACATCGATTGTGCATCGCAGGTTCACCATGGATATCGATGAATTTCGTCCGAGTCCGGATCGGGCTGCAATTGATAAGACATGTCAAGCAAGGCTAGATGAAACAACGTTCCAAATTTCGAGTCAATCCGAGTTCGTATGCTCAAAATACGAAGGTTGCAAGGTTAAGGAAATATGTTGTTCATTGTATTCGAATCGACCAAGATTCGAATCCATCACCATGAAGGCCTTCAAATCGACAGAGCACGACCCCACTTCGAATCCATTGGTGAAGCTCGTGTTCGAATCCATTACCTCCGTATCGATCAGAAGGAGCAAAGCTTCGCCTCCGTCAAGTTCGAATCCATCAGGCCTACGTTGCTTCGAATCGATTGAAGGCATCTTTACTTCGACTCCATTACCTCCGAATCCATGCAGGGATAGAAACTTCAACTCCAGCATCTTCGAACCCCCACATTGAGATAACTTCGAATCGATCCGCAATGGCATATCTGGATCGATTCGACCAAGCACCAATTCCATCGATTCGAAGAAACGTGTCTTCGAATCGATTGCCTTGAATCTACAAGTCCACCTAGCTGAAACCACGGGTTCGACTCAGTAAAACTCGGAGAAAAAGGAGGGTTGACCCGAAGCACGCGCACCACGTCATTGCCTTCACGTGCAAGGAGATGGAGTCGACCCTATGGATTCGAAGGTATCGATACGAACGACTCCAGGAAGCGAAAAACACCATATTGAATCGATCATAACTCAAGTTCTATAAATCCAAACGCCATGAAATTTTCACAGAAGCTTAAACACATGATGAAGAATGACCACACCAAATTTCAGCTTGATTGGACAATTTCTTGATCGATTCGAACCAAGGGTCGAATCGATCCCAAAGTGGGCTCGGAACTCCAGATTTCGGCCATGTGGGCCCCCTGACGTACCATAACTGGTCTCCCCTCAGTTTAGGCAAATTATCAGCCTCCTACACCTATAAATAGACCCCCTGGTCATTCAGAAAAGGGGTCGGACAATTTTGAGAGCTAAAGAGCGCCCAGATTCTGCCAGATTTACTCCAGATCACCATTGCTGCCTTAGATTCAGAATTAGTTCAGCAAATCAGTTGTAATACAACATACGAAATTGTAATCTTCAAGCATCGAGCAATAAAATCATAAAAACCTTGAAGTGGACGTAGGCCGGAGACAGCCGAACCACTATAAATTGTGTGTCACTGTTCATTATTTCTTGATTGTTGCTTGTTACTTGCTTAGATCTGTAATTTGTGTGTGAATACTATCGATTCGTATTCATACGCTAGTGCTTTCACTACACTTGGGGTTTGTGACCATTTTTGGCGCAAACACATGTCTTATGTGATTTCTAGTTAGTGGTATGCCAAGTCAGGGAAGACTACCTGACTAGGGGACAACGTCTTTCTCCTTATCTCAGCTGGATCCTAGAGCTACTAGCCGACTTTGAGTATTACACCACCACAAAAATCCTCAGAGAACAAAACGAAAAGGCCGAATCATTAGCCAAGCTAGCCAGTTGTGGGGATGCACGACAAATAGACTTTGTCCCAGTTCAAATACTTATTATTCCAGGAATTGACAAATAAAGATCAACTAGATCTTAGAGATGGAGCTAAAAAAGGGTTCATGGATGACTCCTATCAAAGGTTATCTACAGTAGGGAATTCTTCTTTAATAGAGGAATGAGAAATGACATATCCTTCGCGAAGCTGTCCCATGAGTTAACACTTGTAAATTTCGTACCTATTGATACGAAGCACACCTTATGTAAGCCCATCTCATATCGATAACCATCGATACGAAGTCTATCTTAATGCATCCCAGATCGAGCCAGGAGAGGATCGATACAAAGAAATGCATCAAAAACAACCATCGACCATTATTGCAACTCGAATTTCACATCGATCCAGGAGAGGATGGATACGAAACTCGATCAAAAGAACTTGATAACGACCCGCAAATGTGCAAACATGAATAGGAGTCAGGTTAACATATGTGCATGTATGCCAAACTAACATTCAATTTTCGAAGTTAACAGGAATTGAATGCTTAACTAGTGATGATCAGAATGATGAACAAAAAATTGCTAGTGCTCAACACTCAGTTACAACAAAACACTACATGATCATTGACAATCAACAGTTCGACATCTACATCACCGAAGATCAATCATAGGTTACAGCTTTTGACGAAATGATAATAACTACTCAGCGAATCGGATACAACTTTTTCAGAATGAAGATTACAGCTTTTCAAATCACGTCATGTTCACACAAGACATACTTTAGGGGGAAAATGTTATCCTGCCTTTCGGTAAGGCCGTGACACCAAGAACTTGACTAGAAACCAAGGACGGTTCGTCCTGTAGATCGGTTATACATAGGTTCACTATGGATACTGGTAAATTTTTCTCAAGTCCGGATCGATCTACAATTGATATGACACGACAAGCAAAGCTATGAAAGCCAACGTTCCAAATTTCAAGTCAATCGAAGTTCGTATGCTCAAGATATTGGTCGATCAAAGATGAGAAAACCAACTCTATTCGTATCCATCCAATTTCGTATCCATTCCCCAAGAGAGATTCAGTTCATATCCACCGCCCACTAACTTCCTTCGTATCCATAAAAATGAAGCTACTTCGTATCCATCATGTAAACAACACTTCGTATCCATCATCAAATGTCCATTTCGTATCGGTCTCCCTCCATCCATCTCATATCGATCTCCCTCCATCCATCTCATATCGATCTCCCACCATCGATACGAAGAGCAACAAGCACCGATCGATACGAAGAAAGCAACATGAAGCATCGATATGAAGGCGGCCTCCAACCATCGATACGAAGTAGCATGCAAGCATTGATACGGACAAAGCCACACATGATCGATACGAAATAGTATCGATACAAATACGACAATGTCATACAAATCCAAACTTGCATCGATCATATCTCAAGATCTACAAGTCCAAATGGCACCAAATTTTCAGGAGCTTGTGTACTACCTCAAGAATGTACTTGATCAATCCCAGCCTGAAAGGACCAATTATTGATCGAAACAAACTCAATTCGTATCGCTCTTAGATCGAGTCAAAATCACCTGAACTCAATCCTGTGGGCCCATCCACGTGAGAGAAGAAGTCCTTTGAGATCTGGGTGAAATATTTGCTGCCTACGCCTATAAATAGTGACCCTAGACCTACAGAAAGGGGAATTTTGGGCTTCTCTACGCTGATACTCTGCCGAAATCATTACAATACTTCAGTTGCACTATCGTAATCTCTTGTAATCAGCAAGTGAAATTCAATAAACATCAATCATTTCATAGTGGACGTAGGCAATACGCCGAACCACTCTAAATTTGCATGTTTCTGCATTTCTTATTATCTGATGATTGGTGTGTTTGTTAGAGCTGCCTCATTTTACATTTATTTTCTTCATTTTATCTCTTCAAACACATCTAAAGAATGTTGTGCCCAATTTTGGTACAAACATTAATATTTACTTCTTTTCAAAAATAGGTTTTTTCTACTTTTAAATAAATCCTCTAAAAATCATTTGAAATATTTTTAAGAAAATTTTAAACATTTCTATTAAATTCTTTTATATGGGGTTGGACTTAGAGTGGGTCTTATTTGTCCCATCTTTTAGACTTTTCACTTACTTCTGACCTTTTTTATTTAGAATATATTAAAAATTCAACTATCATGTTGGAGTGATTTTTACACACCTTTCTTTGGGAACTTGCTTAATTCTTGCTTCTGGATATCTACAACATATAGATTCTTTACTTTCCATTTATGTGAGTCTAATATACATCACTATTCGACAATCCAGTGAGGATCCACAACCATAGGGAAATCTAAGCCCAACTGGGGAGTCAATTACCATCCAGCTTCATGGACCCTTCTATATGTCGCACAAATGCTCTTCTTAGGTCAACATTTTATGGTACGACCTCGAGGACTATCTCAAGATAGAGACTAACTTTCAGACGTGATCGTATCAATTACCAAGAAATTCTCTCATTCGACGCTGAAAGGGCAGACCATAATAAAGCGATCAAGGATTGTGATACTGAAATAGCCAAGCTGAAAGTTGAGAGGGATGTAGCCTTAAAGGGAAAGGTCGCTAGAGACAAGTTATTGACCTAGGCGAACAGATCTCACGACAAAGTGCTTATCATGATTAAAGATCAGCACAAGGTTGCTTTTAGAGAATCCAACAAACTGATAGATTAAATTACCATTGCAGAGAACAGTATCAAATCCCAAGATCGAACAGTTGCTAGTCATGCTGCCTCCATCGCCGAACAGGCTACCGAACTTACCCAACTCCGCGAGGAGAGTGCATGATTAGTCAAGGAGAAAGAAGAAGCTATAGGTGGCAAATTGGAAGAAGAGATCGACCATCTGGTCACACGATCGGAACTTTCGGAGCTTCATACAGCGTGCGATGAGGCGTTAGGCCAGATAGACTCTAGTGTGATTCACCTTTACACTTGTAATGTGATGAACAGGGGCAGCCTAAAATGGTTTGGCGATGATTATCCTCGAACTCTCGCCATGGTCTAGGAGAAAGTGCTGGTAAGATCGGAAAAGGCTAGGGATATGTGCTTCGAGGAGGAATTAATGGCTGCCTATCTCAGCTCCGAAGACTTAGAATTTCTTGCTGTCGGTAGACATATTCTTCAAGAAGAGAGAGAGAAGGATGCCGCTGATGCTGTTGCCATGGATCTTGCTGGCCCAAGCTCTTTGGGACAGCATGAAACACTTGTTCCTACTTCTCAAGAGCAAACAACAACCGTTTTGATATCTGCAACTACTATTTCCGGAGCTGCTCATGTTCATCTGTCTTCTGAAGCCTTAGGTGATCCATACTATTCTCTAGCTATCGTGCGACCATTTGAGATGGGGATTGGCGGAGGAAACTTCGAAGTTGTAGTTCATGACCAAACTCAAACTCCTGGATCAGGTTTTCACTCGTCTCTCTAGTGTTCCAGGCGCTTTGATTCACTCTAGAATCTTTTACTAAACTACATAGCCGTGTTTCCCAAATTGTAGATCAGCCAACTCTTCCTTCACTAGCCCCAACTACTCACAACTTAGGAACCCATACTCTCTTCACTGCTTCCACTACCGCCTCTGCAGTTGCTTCTGGCACGATTCATGTCTCCAAGTACATGCCTAAACTCAATTCCAAGCAGATAGAAGCATTGTAGAATCTGGAGGACACCTCCGTATCTATGAACGAAAAGATAGTAGTCACTGGTGAGTCGGAGCCAATGGAAAAGACAATGACCGTGGAGAGGCTAGAAGAGGAAAATAAAGGGCTTCAGTTGAAGAAGGTAAAGGAAGAGACAAAGCACAAGACTCGAACCACTATCAAGCCAGGGATGTCAAAGGAAGGAAGCATGGCTATCAGAGGATATGAGGGGTTTGGTCCTACTATAGAAGAAGGGAATGATAATGATAGCAAGAAGAAGATCCCAATCCTCCAAGGCAAAGGCAGCAAAGGTGGGAAGAAGTGATGGTGCACTTGAGCGCTGGTGGAGTGGAGTACCTGTGGTCCTTTTGGTATGCGTCCTTTGTGTTGTTTGAGTATGTACAAATACATAGTATGTCCTTAATATTTCTTTCTTTATTGCATCAGTGGAGCCTGTATTTTGATTTGGTTGTGTCCAAATAAGCCAATATTACGTGGGTTCGACCTCCGCTGTCTGAATTGTACAAATAATGACACTGGTAATGAATAGATTAGCGTTTCTACTGTAATCTTTTCTATGCACTTTTCCTATACTTTACGTACTATGCCTGTTTATATACCACTGTGTGTGTACATGATATGATTGCCTGTCTTGCAATTTCCACATTTTATATTGCTTTACTGTGTGATGTGTGTATTTACCGCAACTCTGTGCATATGAATAGTGTGAGTAGTGTACTTGTTTATCTACCGCAACTCTGTGCATTTAAATAGTGAAATTTATAGCGAGTTTTGTATACTACTTTGCTTAGTTCTATTGTAGTTGCCAAATTTCTCTGTTTGGCATAACAGAACTATGGTGTGATTTGTTTTATTTTGACCAAGTGTTAGTATGTGTGCCCCCACTCCATAGGGCCGGTTACTCGAACGCTCGACATTAACACTTGACAAGAGATCGGGTACTTTGGACAACTCTTTAATAGCCACCAATTCATATGCACAGAGTTGCGGTTTGGATGCTTGTGTCTTTGGGAACTTGTGGTTTGGATGCTTGATTCCAAGCATTTTTCACCTCAATCATTGTCGAGTTTCTCCAAGTTTAATATAGAGGTCCCGTCCGCGTTTTAGTTTCTATCTCCAAAAACCCACAAATAGCTTAATCCCTTGGGTTATCCTGCGATGTCCCTATCTCCGAGCGATGACGAGTTTTTGCAGGTGTGAGCTGATTTCCCAACCAGCTTGGTGATTTGAGATTTACTAGCGTTGCCAGGGCGACGCCAATACTTGAAGGACGGAGATCGGATTTTATCGTCGATCTTGTGGTTTGGAATCTTCGTGAAACTACCGGGGTAGTGCCAGTGTAACACCCCTAATTTTGATAACATTATTCAAGAGATTTAATTACGTAAATTAAATAGAATAATGTAGAGTGATAAGGAGATTGAGATTGGTTAATAAACCTAGAGGTCGTGCTTAATTAACTCTAACAGGATTATTAATGGATAAATGCTAATTAAATTAACATAAGAGCATTAGGGTCATTGCCACCCATATTTCCTACCCTTATACCATTATCCCTATACCATTCATGTTCATTTTATCATAAACAGAAAATAAATGTAAGAAAGAAAAGGAAGGCCGGCCATTATGGAGTAAGAAGAGGAGGAAATTCAAATTTAAGCTTAGGATTCAAGCTAGAAGAATTCATCTCAAATCAATCTCCAATTTCCTTATCCAATCTATTGTGAATAATAATCACTACATCTCTATTTTGGTTTTTTAATGATCATTGATTTTCGGATTTAAGATTAAATCTAATATGATGATTTTTGATGATGTGCTTGGATTCATAATAAGTTTGACTTAATCCAATGGTCTAAAATATGAGTATATACGGTTTTAGGGAAAAATTGAGAGTAAATGGTTTTTAAATGCCATGGAAAAATTATATGTTATGAGAAACAGGATTTTGGAGTTGGGTTTCAATTTTATAATTTTCCATGCCATGGAGAATTAATTATGAATTTTAAAGGAAAACATGTATTATTGGGTTTAAAAAATTATTTTCGATTGTGATATGATGAATTTGGGTCTGAAATTTATATTTTTTAGATAACATATTAAAAGTGAATTTCTGAGATTTTTTGAGATTTTTACTAAGAGATCTATTATGGAAATTAAATTATTTTGAAAGGAGCACCTAAATGATTTAATTGATGTTAAATGGGAAGGGCTTATTTGTTAATGTTATTCAGGTATTAGATCTGAGAAAATGCGGCAACTTTTGTAAAATAATTTGAAAGTGTAAGGTAACCAATCATGTGTTTACAAGTGGGCAAGTTAGTCACAAAAAGATTACTTTATTTTGTAAAAACAGCCATTTTACCCAGAAAAGTAGGTTCCGCCACTTTTGGAAGGACCCTTTCGACTCTGACCTTCTGCTACCAATCAGGTCGAAACCTAGCATGTCGAAACCAATGAAGCCGAAACCCGATACACATGGTATCACTTAGTTATTATGTGGTGGATTAGAGATAGGCGGAAGGTAGGGTGTCGAAATATAGCTCCCGAAGGGGTCGAGACCTTTGGTTTGTTTTCTAAAGAAAAGCGCTTGCCTATTTACAAAGAGGTTTCGAAGGAGTCAAAACCAATGCTTGCGAAAGGGTATTTTAAAACAAGCTTTCGAAGGAGAGCTGCCGCCTTTTTAAAGAAGTAGCTTCTGAAGGAGTTACTTAGTTTTCGAATTGGAGCTTTCGAAAGGGATAGTTTTGACCATGTTGAAACCGTTCTATAACTTTAAGCCTTTCGATGGTATTGAAGATATCAATGCTGTCGAAAGGTACTTTGTGTTTTTATAAGTATAAGCCACTTTTTATAGCTTTCAAAAGGGGTTAGGTGTTTCGAAGGAAATGGTT